>JAFIDM010008419.1:35644281-35691835 GCA_023159025.1 Thereuonema tuberculata | reverse complement strand
TTTATTTTATTTTATTTTATTTTATTTTATTTTATTTTATTTTATTTATTTTTAAATGAAAAAACTTGTAATAGCGTTTTTTGTAATGTAATGTAAAGTAATGTGGGGAGCGTGGATGACTTGACAGCCGAGCACCGCGATCTGAAAGATCTGTAGCTTTTTTTGTAACATATATATTAAAATACTAGTATTACTAATTAATTCTTTTAAGATTTACACTTAATTTTCAAATAAATAAATGAAGAAAGAAGAACAAAGTCTTAGAACATTGCGTTTTTCTTTCTAAAAAATTTTGCTAAATTTTCTTTATTTTAATTTCCACTTATTCCGCTGATGACGTGATGATAAATTGGCCGTATCTTCACAGAAACAATCATATGGTTTTTGTATTGGCTTTTTCAAAATTCCACATCACTGTCAGGCATTATGTAATTTAAGAATGTTAATGTTATTCTTATATTCTACACTAGTATAAATTCCAAGTGATTGATTGAAATCTTTGCTCTGCGAAACTCGAAGGGTCAGTTAAGAGTTTCGCCTGTTCAATAAATGTATGTATATTTAAAGCTTCTCCACTTATAGCTTGTGGCAAATTATCATCTTATCAGACGTTTTTTTTTCTTCGGTAGTTAAGATGATTTAATGATATTTTTTTTTTCCTCTCTGTAAATCGTCACGGATTAGTTATTCCTGTGGTTATTACTAACCATACTGTTCATTGGTTCAGTAAATTAGTTAATACGACTGGCGGCTTTTTTTTTCTTATTATTATTAGTAGATTTAATGATGCATATTTAATTGAGATACAACTAATCTAAAGTAACTGTATTAGGAAGATTAATTTACCTTCGTAGGAGATGGCACTATGTTTCTTGGAATTTGTAAAAGCTATCAAGGAAAATTAATTTACAAAAATATTAATAAACTTGATAATAAATTAATAAGAAATGTCTTCCTTCTTCATAGTTTACTATTGTATTTTTTGATGGACTATTTCATAATGAGTCGTCTTTCAAAATTCTTTTCCTTTGGTGTTTGCTTTTAAATGTAGCGTAAAGAAAGTTCATCGATTAGACAATTCTTTAAAATACTTTTTACAGGCGAAAATTGTACTTCTATTTCAGTAATGTATTATATTAAAGTAGTAGATCGTGAAGTACTGACAGAACAATACTTGAATATCTTCTGCAATTGGATCGTGTTGTGCATCATTTGACCAAGCGCCAAAATAGATTTTTTGAGATTATTGCTCCATCTAGTAGCGAAAGGTGAAAACTCTTTATAAAAAAATGTTCTTGCTTGCTATCTCAACATATTTAATTTTGAATAAACTCCAATCGACCAACGAATAAGATTTGCATCATGTGACTAATGACCTTTGAAGGATATTATTAATTTTGATAATGATCAGAATTGTCCTGTGAAAGTATCTTCATTTTGATATACAATATTCTTCATTCCATAAAAAATATGAAGTAATACATAAGCTTTTGCCTTTATGCAAATATCTCAAAATCGAATTTTGGCGCTTGGTCAAATGATGCACAACACCATCCAATTGAGATTCGACTACATTCAATCGGACTGTTCTAGTTCTTTTTTGACAGATTTTTAGCAGTTGCATTCTAAGAAACTGAGAATTTAATTAAATTATTAGTTCTTTAATTAAGTTTCTTGCAACTGCTAAAAATCTGTCAAAAAAGAACTAGAACAGTCAGATTGAATATAGTCGAATCTCAATTGGATGGAGTTGTGCATCATTTGACCAAGCGCCAAAATTCGATTTTGAGATATTCGCAAAAATGCAAAAGCTTATGTAATTAAAAGATTGAAAATCCCAATCGCTTTACAACACTTCTGTAATTTCATATCATTCCAAGTGCAAAATTTTTCATTTAAAATTCAGCGAAATTCAACGCTTCCTTGACGAGCTGAAAAATGAAAATATAACAAAATAACTTAACTGTATTGCTACAACCTACCTAATATAACTTTCAAACTTTAAGACATTTAAAATAAATACTGAAATGTTTTTTTTTAATCTTCATTAAAATATCGTATTAACAAGAAAATTAGTGTAAATCCGTGTTAGTTGTCCCACCAAAGGACTATCTGCTATGCATTTTGTTAGGAAAATATTCTATAACAATATTGCAACCCCATATCTGAAATTAAATTCTGGCTGCAGAAATAAATACAAGACTGAAACTTTGTTTTTAGCATCAAAAACATCCTGATCGTCAGCTATGTAAGAGTACTCAGAAATTTGGAATTTGGTTTTCCCGAGAAACAGCACAGTTTGTTGTTTTTTAGTTGAATGACTACGACAATATCATAACCCATCCCATTCTATGATATTGTCGTAGTCATTCAACCAAAAAAACAACAATTGTGTTCTTTCTCGGATGGGAAGGGTTACAGCCGTTGTAATCATCCAACCAAAGATAAAAAACCAGGTCCAGAATGCTAGTTCTTTCGGATCCAAAGGAGGGAGGTTTTAATCTCTACAAACCCCTCGGTACCCCAGTGTACAGCTACCCCACCCTATCGAAAGATTCAGAAATGTAGAAAAAAATAAAAATCACTTAAAAAATGTAAATACTTTACAGTTAAAAGAAAAAGCTATTTATATTTTTAAGTCACTGCAAAAGTAAGAAAAGAAATATGTCAAAAAAATCTTTCAAGGAGAATTCTACTTTTTTTCATTGATTTTTAAACATTGTTCATGTTTTTAAGTTTTCTTTGCTTCCACGGATGTTATATTAGATGTAAATTGTAATGTTTCATACAACTATCTCTAGCCCTCAACTTTCTTAAGACACCCTGTCCTCAGTTTGGTCTTCGCAATTCTCTAAAACTACAAACAGCAATCTTCCATGTCTCAATGTGTAATGGTTTCTTATTCTCCTCCCAGCGAGAGAACGACCGTGGACACCAGATGGCGCAATAGTAGAATTTGAATCGATTGTATATGTCAGTGTTTATAGTGGGAAAGTCTATGGCTTCTGATAGGTTTGCCTCGCTTGAGAGTCGCCATTGTGAATAGTTTCTCTCGATAAACTTCAGTCCTGGAATGATTAAGAGATCATGGGTGTAGTTCAAGGTCAGAGTCATTCTTTCGTTGTTTATGTGTGTTGTTTGTTTGTTTGTTTTTTTATTTCTTATTTTGTTAGTTATTTGTACCCCATTTCAGTTGGTTGTGATGAATTGAGGTTCCAGCTGAAACTGAGAGTCAGATGAACGGGTAAAGAAGGTCTAATTGGACAGGTGAAAAAATGCCTGTTATAAATATAATTGATCTCTAAAGCTGATAGGGATGGAACAGTTTTCTTTTCTGTATTTTTGCTGAGAATGTTGTTGTCGAACCAATCAATACACTAAAATCAGTTTTTTCAAGTGTTCTTTATTATTCTTGTACCATTATCATTTGTTACAGTTTGTTTTTTTTCATAAGTTTTTTGCAAAACCTTTTCTTATTTATGGGGTTTCAATGAAGGGCAACATATTCTTCAGTTTCAGTAGAAAAGCTTCCCGAACATTCTGATTTATTGTAAGGCGGACGTTTCGTGCTTCTTAGCACTCATCAAAAAGAAACCATCCACACATAGCTTAGTAAAGTAACAAAAACTGCTTAAATTCTGATGATAAGTAGAAATATATATATTATATATTACATATTGCATATTCTTGAAACCTTCATAATATGCTTTTTAGCTAATCTTCTAACAAGGGAAATGCGTGACCTCGAACGCTGAGAACCTCACGAAAATGTGCTTAGAATATAAATTGCTCATGCCAAAAACAGTGGTATGAGTCATTCTCATGAAAAACTGCACGTCTTACCACGAGAGACATTTGAATGATCATCTATTGAAGGTCCAAGAGAGGAACTTTGGTAACGAGACGAAACAAAATATCGATATAATAGGACCAAAGACACACAATTTCAATGTCGTGACTATATTGCTATATTTCCCTCTGCTTAAAATAATTACGCTATCGAACAACAAACTTTTCCTACTGACCTGATAGTAAGTACTTGTTAGTGCAGGTACAACATGCCACCGTCGATTGGCGCTAACAGACAACAGCTGAGTTTTTCATGAGAAAGACTCATACCACTGCTTTTGGCATGAGCGATTTATATTCTAAGCACATTTTCGTGTGGTTCTCAGCGTTCGAGGTCACGTACTTCCCTTGTAAGTAGGTACTAAAATTTTAAATTTCAAATGAATTTCTGCTGAAGAACTCAATCCTGTTCAAATGTGAACAGGGGACTAATATATCGAACTACTTATTATTCAATTAAAAATAATAATAAAATAATAATGATAATATAATTATAATATATTAACGTTATCTTAACGGTCTTTATTTCCATTGGATATAGAGAATATTAAGGTTACAATTTTAATACTGTATACGTTAATAACAAATAATTAAATCAACTTAACTATGTAGTCATTTTCATAATTTATATTTAATAACACAAAACATTAATATTTCTTTATCTTTTAAAATCATATAATTTAAATTCACAAACCAAATGTAAAGTTAAAAAAAAAAAGAAATACGAGTTTTATTTACAAACTGTAATAAACTTACTTATTGAACATTTAGTTTTTAAGTACAAGAATGAACAACAATGAACAATAAGTAAAAAAATAATCATTTTTATTAAAACTTTTCGTTTACATAAGATTCATTCATTTTAAATTCAAAATTAATAACACAGTTTAAAAAAAATAATATAATTTATTGAAGAGCAGTTACAATGTTTGTATTCTAAAAATTACTATTTTATTATAACTGAATGTTTTCATTTGATTGATGCAGTGTCTATAGAAGGCATTCTTACATTTTTTTTTAAATGTATTATAAACTAGCAGCAAAGCCTGTCGGACGACAAGCATAAAAAAATCTGAAAAATCATTTTATTATCAACTATCAACTATAAAGTAAATATCTCCTTATAAACTACATTTTTTGTAGAAACAGCATCTGATCCTTCTATCAGATGTCCTTGATCTATTCGGTCAATAATTTTGATTTTATACGACGTGCTCGAGAAATAGCAACATATAACTGTCCATGACTAAAAACCGTATCTAAAGTTTGTCCTTGTAAATGAATTTTACTAAAAGTAAGAATGGAATAATTATTATTTTTGACCCATAACGCCAAAAGGAATTTAAAACTCACCTTTGTAATCTAAATACTGCGCTAACTTGTGAACGAAGCTTCTACGGCAAAAATGGTTTTGAGTTTCGAAATCAGCGTAAACAACTGAGTAAGTATGCCAAATTTCATTAAAATGGATACAGTGGTAACAAAATTATTTGGTTTTGAACGTATGTTTTGTTAGAATTTCAGTTGTCTAGGTCAGTTCCCAAGAATAAAATTTAATGGAAACAACATGGAATGACAAAATGAACTAATATTTTCATCCAATTTGAGTACCCTTGATTCAATGGTACCATTGAGAACCCTTGGATGTATCTTAACAGCTTAATTATTTTGAGTTACAGACAGACAGACGAACTTAGCCAATTATATAAGTTGATGATTATATTTTAAACTTGTATATAGGCTAACTAAATGTCTAATGTTATACATTTAATTTTTTTTTATATTAAAATAATTATTATCCGTGCCCTCAAAGATGAACCTCCCAGAATGCAACGCAGCTTATAGATTGACCCTTCCTGGCTTTTCGTTAATATTCAAATGGAAGAGTAAATGACGGTCGCGGGTTCACAGTCAACATTTCGACGAGGAAGAGTTATCAACAGTCAAGCTAGGGAAATTATTCTTAACGTTGCTCGTCGATTTCTAGATGTATCGCCCAACAACGATTTGAAAAGTAAAAAGGATCCGGTGAAGGTCACTGCAGAATATACTGGAGTGAGTTTGTCTACGGTGAAGAGAATTTTACAGTCGCAATTGCTACGAACGCCAGGGAGAAAAAAGCCTCGTTTGGCTCCAAAGAGTTCGCCTGACGATTTTGATTGTTACGTCATTCGCAATATTAACATTCTAATTTTAGTAGTATATTCTGCAGTGACCTTCAACGCATCCTTTTTACTTTTCACATCATTGTTGGGCGACCGTCATTTTCTCTTCCATTTGAATGTTAACTAAAAGCCAGGAAAGGTCAATCTATAATCTGCGTTGCATTCTGGGAGGTTCATCTTTGAGCGTGCAGACTTTAGGCACATAGTATTGTATTAAATATATTGTGTCACAGACGAAGCAGAATTTTGGAATGGGAGGGATAACAATGATAATTCAACTAAAAAAAAAAAAAGTTGTCTTTTTTGCGAATCGGAGGACAGGGGTGAAAAGGTTACAAACAATCCGATGAACTTCCATCCAACAAAACAGGTGCAAAAATCCTTGATTTTTTTTTCTTTCATTTTAGGATGCAATGGATTGATTACACTCCCACCCACCCACCCCAATATGCCAATGTATTGTGTACATTAATCTTCAATATACTCTGTAAAACTAGATATGTAAATAACTAACACATGTACACATGTATATTTACAGATGTATTTATTACATTTAAAATTAAGAACTACAAAATAATGAACATATATAAGATGTACGAATTGTCGGAATCGCAGTGATGCTTCAAAAGAAAAAATAAACAATGAAAACTCGCTAATGAAAATTTAGTGAGAAAATTCGTGTGCCAGTAATCCGCCGGCCTCAATGAATTTTTTTAATGCATAAATAATTCAGTCTGCGCATTGAATTATTAATAAACAACAAAGAGTGAGACCAAATTGCTTTTTCATTAGTGAGTTTTTTATTGTTTATTTTTGTTTTTGAGGCACCACTGACGCTTCCGACGATTTACTCCTATTAACCGCTGTACCGAGACCTCGCTGTTTACTGGTGACTGCTTCTAGCTGATGATCGCCAAAGAGCGTGAAACAGCTGTTCCAGGATGTCAATTGATAAACAATTTGGTCTCACTTACTGTTGTTTAATGTGTTCAGAAAGGAAAATACTGGTAAATTATTTTAAATAGGCTTAGAACATGTGTTCTTTACCACTTTAAGTGATTATCATTTCTCTTGAAATAAATGAATAAACTTCATCCTGAGGAAGAATGTGGTACTGAGTGTGAAAGGTGGTTGGACTTCAGCAGCTGGGTTCCACATCGACCATTTGTAGCTGTCAGGAAAAAAAAAAAGCATTCTCAGTTTTTCCTTCTGTTGATATCTCTGTTAAGGTTTTATTTGCATTTGGCCTCATATCACTATGAAACACGCAATCACAGAGGATGATTTCGTCAGCTGTTAGATCTAACAAAGGAGCGATAAAGTTTATTTAGTGTCAGGAAAACTTGGCTTTATGATTCAGTTGTACCAAGGAATAATAACTAAAATAAACTACTTTAACAGTATAGTATAGATGTAAACTATTTTGATTAATATCGAAACTGGTTGATTCTTATGTTTTAATGTTTTATTCACGTTGGTTGGATAGTATGTTTTAGTCTTCTTATAAGATCAGCTGACTTATATTCCGAAAGTCACGTAGGGAAGCATCATTAAAATCTCATTAAATTATCATTCAGCAAAATAATCTCAACAATCCAACAATTGCGTCTTTTACATTCGCAACAATCACATTTATAATGCAGCTCTACAACAATCACAATAAACGCAACAATTGCGCCTTTTGCATTCGCAACAATCACATTTATAATACAGCTCACCAACAATCACAACAATCACAATAATCGCAACAATTGCGCCTTTTGCATTCGCAACAATCCCATGTATAATGCAGCTCACCAACAATCACAACAATCACAATAAACTCAACAATTGCGTCTTTTGCATTCGCTACAATCACATTTATAATAATAAGGAATTTAAAGCAATCAACAAATATTTAACGTGCTGTAGTATCAAATGACTAATGAAACAAACCAGCACAAATCTAAATAAAAATTGAAATTGCATCTCTGTTTTAGTTACGGAATTTAGTTATGGAATTTAAAGTTATGGGATATCAATGATATTTTCTTATCAGAAGACGTTGCGAAGCATTGTGATTGGTTTTCTAATCGCTTTCCCTCTTTTGTTTTCAATAAGAAAAGAAGGCTATTAATAAACTTTCCTTAGAATAGGAAAACAAACATCCTAAAACTTAAAAATTTATAACAGCAAAATTCAATGTGCATGATGTGTATATATAACAAGAAAAAAATTGTATGCATGAAAACGCACACAATTACAGATTCAGTGAGCTATTTCAATTGTGTCCAGTTGGAATTTTCGTGCAGGTAATCCAAGACAGACTAGCTTCCTAGCTATCATCAGTCGGATTCGCCCAGTACTCAATAGCTCAGTGGAATCAAAAGAAACATAAACAAAGGACACACCTAGGAAGCTAGAAACAGTATGTTGTGGATTCCAGGTACGAAAATTCCAGAAATAGCTCAGTGAATTTTTAATTATGTGCCCTTTTACGCTTATTTTTTTCTTGTTAATAATTTATATTTCATGAAATCTAAAAAGTTTAATTTTTGTTTTATATTTTTACAAAAAAATAATTTATTTTCTTGAAATAATCCTAGTTTACATTGACTCAAAATGACTAGAATTCAACTGAGTTTTTACGTAAGCTTAAGTAAATACTTTAAATATCGTAGAACACTTGTGCTTAGCCGTACATCCAGATATACCTTTAAAAAAATAACTTACTATTCGGACATGATTAGTAAAAATCTGTCAATTAACAGTTTCCTAGCAATAGTCGTTTCGTTTTAAGGTTCCCATAAAGAAATTTCGTACTTGAAATCGCTGATACTAGATGGCGCTACAAGCAATGACGTCAACTCTTGTATCCCCTCCCCTCGTTTTTTAAGAGTATCCTTCCTCACGTTCTAATCCTGATGTAATCTTTTAACAACTCTGCTCACCCCATGCACCTCAACTTCTTCCTTTTTGGTTAAATGCCTTTGATCCCAAGACAATTCAAGAAATACCAAAACAAAGAAAAATACTCACTTTATTCTATCATTTGTTTCATAATAATTATTAGTAATTTATAGATTGTTTTATAGAGAGCGAGTGGATAGGGCTAACACTACCATATTACAAGGATAGCTTCAAATTATCATATATATTTTAACTAAAATAAATAAACAAGAATTAAAAATAACAAAAAATTAAACGAATAGCATTACACGCATCTTGTTTCCAAACTTCAATTGGTTTCTATTATTATAACTCTTGTTTTAATAATGGAAGAGCTCATTATCTTTAGTCACAGCTTTTACGGATCGCGACTTTATAGTATTTCAGAATATACATTCATCTAATCAAAATCTCAATTTTACTTAAAAATCAATTAGAACTCATTAATTTCGAATCCATATTTATTTTCAGAAAATCTTTGTTGATCCACAATCACCACAGTTCACGTTCGCGCATCTGAAAAGAGAAAAATAAAAAATTTTAATATAATATCAAAATAATTTTTTATTTACAGAAATTACTAATAAAACTCTTAAAAATTTTAAAAATCTCTCTAAAAAAATTATTACCATTACTAACGGTACTATTAATTTCAAATATTATAAGAGTACAGTAAAGGAGAATGGGCAGATCTGTCCCACCCCTGTATAGCAATAAGATATATACGTAAGCAAAGATCTCCATCAATAGAACATTTTTTATCTTTACGACTTGTCTCAATTATTAGTCCGTTCGGAGTTATGCACGTCTAGATATGACGTTTGATTCATTGATTATAATGAGTGTGGGTGGCAGAGAAGCCAACCACCTACATGCGGGGGGTGCTTGGCTGTGGGTGATTGGCTTCCCTGCACCCACACTCATTACAATCAATGAATCAAACGTCATATGTAGCGTTAATAATTATGACGAGTCGTAATAATAACAAGTTCTATGTAAGGAGATCTTTCTGTAGATATATATATCTTACCACTACACAGGGTAGGGCAAATTCTCATAGAGTTTGCCCATTCTCCTTTATAAATAATTGGTTTCAATGAATAAATTAATTAATAAATCTGTTTTAAGTATTTAAAATGATAAAATGTAATGCAAAAAAAGCTAGAATAAAAATCAAAGGTTAATAATAAGAAAAATTTTTAAAAACAAATACACTATAAATGTGTTAAACTTAGGAAGTGCGAATCGAATATTCAAAGAGCTTATTGTTACGGCAGATCCTGTGATCAGAAGTGACTGGTCCCGTTTGAGGACGGCAAACTATGCGAAATAGCTGTCTAGATATCGCGTGTGAACACAAGGTCTTACTTAATAATTTTGCCTCTTATTAATTTAGTTCGGTAGCCAAGTTTAGTAGTTTTTTCCTCGCTACTTTCTGTTATTGTGGCCCGTAGCCGAGTGGGTAACGGCGCTTGGCTGTGGATTAAAGGTGGAGGGTTCGATTTTTTTCCAAACTCCATTCTCCTCCAACGCGGTCCTAGGGTCTACCCAGCCTTCTGTTGAACGGGTAACAAATTTCTTTCCCGGTGGTTAAAGGCAGGCAGGCATTGGACTGACCACCCGGCCTCAACGTAGTCCCGTTGGTCGCAGAACACTGGGAGTCTTACCTCCCGTGGACCTGAGGGCCACATAGGCCTGAAGAGGAACACTTTAACTTTGTTTTTGTTTTTTGTTTTTTATTGTTAAATGTATTGTTCCAATTGTATGTGCATGTGTACTTATTTAATTTTTTTGCAAAAAGTTTTTAGCCTCAGAATTTTATAAAAACTACCATGCTTGGGATGGTTGAGGGAAAAAGAAAAAGAGGAAGACCGAGAACAAGGTGGTTGGATGTTATCAAGAAGGATACAAATTTGAGTTTCCATGATTTAAAGAATGCCACAAATGATCGTGAAAATTGGAGGAAGTTTGTCCACCGGATCACCAAGAGTCGGACATGACTGAATGGATAATACAACAAAAATTTCAGAGTCTTCTTTCTTCTTGCCCACGATATTTGCTTTCTATTTTTTTTTTTTTTTTTGTTCCTTTCATCTAATTCTTCTCTTAGATCTAAGTCATAAATTTTAGTTTCGTTCAAGAAAGCTTCTCCTTATAGTGATAGATATTATTAAACAACTTTTCAAGTATCCATACATTTCACTTTTTTTTTTTTTACACAGACATAATGGCATATTAATTGTGACCCATTACAAATAACGTAAACTTACATATAGGCTACTGAATCCTTCTGCACCCATCTGTAGCTAATGGTACATTTTCCTTCTCAACGGAGCACCGAGTTATAGAACAAAGTAAAATAAATTTAAATATTTTTCAAGTCTAAATAAGATACTGGCTCAAATGCTATCACTGACATTTCGTTATCTTCCTTTTTCTTTATTATTGGAACAAAATTGCAATATTTTAATGACTACGGCGCTTTCTGATACGTAGATACATTTAATAAGTTGTTGAAGTGAACCTGTCATCAACACATGCATTGATTCACACGGATCTTAATTCACTCGATGACAAAGATTTCTAGTCATCGACTAGACCACTTGAGGATAGGCGGGGCTTCGTAGTTACAACATATCCCACCAGGCTACTTCTTGGCTTGTGGGATAAACAAAGCCATGTGCTTTGTTTTAACCCGTGTAGATACAGAGGAAATATTATATTAAAGAAGGATATTCCAAGCGTTTTTACAGAATTATTACAATACGGAACTGCACAGTACTGAACCATTCCGTCTTGAAATATCAAAAATCGACGATTTTTTGAGTAACTCACACTAAGTTATATGTTTGTTTATCCCACAAGATCTCACAGCATGTGATTACATGTCATACGTGACGTCGGTAGGGACGTAAACCTCAAGCGGTCCATTGGTGTCTCAATAACGAGAAGTGAGAAGTAAAAAGTTTAGCTAATATATTCACAAATAACTGATCTAAAAATAGAGATTTTTCATAACAGTAAAATAAATATTTTTAATTGACTGAGCGTACGGCACCTTACCGTTCAACTTCACTGTTTTTCTGCGTTGTTTCTTAATTTCGCTAAAACGGTTTGACTGATTTTCACAAAAATTAGCTTAATACTTATTTATAATCCAATTTAAAATATGAACACTATTATTTGGTCTCCATCGCTGCATGCTCACTTCCCAGCACTAGCAGTGGGAAGTTGCGCATACTCCTATTAATATTTGTTATTTTAAAATATAGGAACATTGTTCTTTAAGAAATTATTATTTACAAAATTTATGGATATTCTGCTCACCCGTTTACAGTAGTTATTCATAAGATGAAAAATACTGTAATATTTAGTTTAAGATTGGTGACTAAGAATTGTATAATTCCTGTTGACAATTTGCAATACATGTATTAGAGAATGGAAAACAGTCTTTAAAAATGTATATGGAATTTCTTATTACTTTGAAAGAGTAATAAATGTTGAATGGTTCTGATTCTGCTAAGGGAATAGTCTACTACTGGGTAGCATGAATATATGTGCATGAATTTTGTACTTCTCTTCCTTATAGTGATTGATATATGGAGGGTTCAGAAGCCAATCAGTGTAAGTCATTTTTTTTTAAATTGAAATTTTTTCTGGAAGTCATACTCTAATGTTTATACTTTCGGCTGACAAATCACTCCTTCAAGTGAATAGTTATGTTATCTTTCAATAAAAAATTTATTCTTCAAATTAACCAACATTGTTATTTTTTGGTACGTAATTTTAAAAAACCTATTTAATTTTTTGGTTTATTGACTTACACTGATTGGCTTCTGAACCCTCCATATAAAGGTATAATGAATATCTTAATATTAAAAAATTAATGTTTCTTTGTTTGTTTGTCCTGTATGCGTTCCTATACCATTCATCAGATTGCGACGAAACCTTGGTAAGTTGTTGTGCGCACGCCCGCGAAGGTTTCTGAATTAGTAGAACCATTTTACAATATCTGGTGCGCGAGTTGTTGCAACAAATGAGTGTATTTCCGGTTTCAACGTTTGCAGTTTCCGGTGCAACTCGCATTTGCAATGACCATCAAGAAAGCACAGGGACAACACATGGACAGCTGTATGTGGCCTGCGTCGGAAAACCTTCTGATTTATTCGTGTATGAACCAGATGGAAAAACAAAAAATATTGTGTATCCAAAAGCACTTCAATAAACAGAATTAAAACACAAACACTTTCTTTCTTTGAGTGGCATTGCAACGCATATCGGGTACAGCTAGTATTAATATAAACAAAATTGACTATTAAGAAATTTATTCTTAAAATTTTTTAAAATGAAAATTACATTTTATTAAATTCATTTTATTATAAATAACATTAGGAGACAACTCTTGAAATTATTAGTAATCATTAGAAAATGATTTACAAATTAAAAATAAACTTTTTAGTTTATATTTACATTTATAGTTTACCATAAACCATAAAATCAATTTTAAAGTTAGCATCTACTTGTTTGCAAAGCATTTCTTAATTTTGTAAATTAAATTTTATTATACAAAAATATTTATTTTGAGATAAACTTAAATAAATTTCAATCACAGTAATAAAGATGCAAATTATCTAATATTCTATTTGTGCTTTTTTATTTGGATTGATAACATTTTATTTTTTAAGATGTTTATTAGAAATTAAATATTTTTGTTAGAGGGGAAATGTGTGGGAATAAATGTGAGACGAGTGTGTTGATGGATCCACAAATAGTTGGCCCATCCATCTCATGAGTGGGAGTGCTATTTCGCATGATGAATCTACTGAATCTGGCCAGTTCCATTCCAATAATTATAGGTTTCATGCACCCGATTGGAGATGGACGCGTTCTGAGGGGAGGGGAGGCCGTGGTGGTCCACTCTCAAGCTGAATCTATTATGTGCCCAAACGATATAACTACCAACACAATAACAAAAATAGAATTATATTTCACAAATTAGTCTCGTATTAGACTGACAAATAATTAGGTACACAATTTCAGCATTTTACAGTAAAAAAACCTGTAAGCAATTTTTATAAGTTAATACTATTTTTGTCTAGACTACTTGTTTTCTGACCTTTCTTTATCTTGGTATATCTTTTATTTATCTACGTTGTTAAATTAAATAAAATAACATAGATAATGAGCATAAATGAAATTCTAGAGTTAATATTTGAGAATTCTCGGAGCTTCCAGCGAGGATTATTCAAAAATGAAAAGTAGAATTAATGAATTTATATGTTTATATTCTGAAACGAATTTCGAATTAATAGCAACTGATATAATAAGGTTATAAACTTGGAAGAATTTCACGTAAATGTTTTACTTCAAGTATATTTTTTTTCACAATTAAAAAAAAAATGTGAAGTAAGTTTATAGTTAAATATATCAAACATAATGTTATTTTTTTCTTTAACAGTGTTTTTGTATTTAATATATACTTCTTTAAGTTAGAATTTTTGTTCGTAAATTAATAACTTGAACATTAACAATTGCTATTAACAAAATTTGAGTTTAAATTTATTGGTAAAAAAAAAATTTGTAAGTTATTTTAAAATTCTGAAAAGACTAAATTCTCACATTGATCCAATGTTAGATGCATTGAATGCGAAGACACCATTAAAAAACTTTTAACATTTTTGTAATTTTAATTCCTAAGTTATGTGTGAATTTGAAAGTTTCAATTCAAGTTTGAATTTTTTAACAATAAAAAATAGCATAATATGCTTATTTTCTTATTTATTTATATTTCATAACATTTATTTACAGTACTTATGTATATTATCATTAATCTGTATAATCAACCATACAAAAGTTAAATTGAAATTAATATAGATTCATATTCAAAAGTAAGCTATAGGAAAAAAATTCTATTAATTCTATCTTATTTATTATCTTATAATTTTTTATCTTATTTATAAGTGAATTTTCTAAAATTTTAAATTAATTTTAATGAATTTTTCTATAACAAATCTAATCTAACGAAAATGGTAGAATAAGATAAAAGACATGTGAAATTTAAATTAAATGGCATCAACATATATTATCATAGTAACATATCATAGGAACAACGTAATGTGTAATTAAAACTTAGGTGTTGATTTATTTAATCGTTTTATTTTGTTAAACGTGATGGAAAAAAAGTTCATTCGGGGCCCAGAAACCTCGGAAGGTCTTAATTGTGAATATTTCCGATAGTCAATTCTGTATCCTTAATTTATTTTCTTTTTCCTCAAATTTATTTACCCATTTACGCATTGCACGTCTTCTTCGCCAACTCTTCATAATATTCTTGTCGTTTAAGAAAGTGTTAGCCATTGGGTATTGTGGGTTTTATCAATATTAAAAATGTTTTCTTCAAAATCAAAAATACCGTAATGAAAGTTATAATTTTTTAAAAACTCAAAAACAAGAATGCATATGTTTATTCACGCCTTTGAATTTATCATCAGAGGGAATCGGGAACGGCCGTTTCGTACTCTCTGGGGACTCATCAGCCCGATCCACCCTCCTCGATAATAAAAGCAAGGGTGAAGGATCTTATTTATTTTTGTGCAGTCTTGGTTTTTGATTCTTCATAATTTTTCTGCACGTTAAATTTGTTTGTTTCTTTTTACTTTTTTTTATATACTTTTTCTTCAACATGTTATTTATGCCTCATTAATTCATTGAAATTAATGTTACCTGTTATTTTATCACGAGTGCAGATTCTTAACTTAATATGATTTTAAATTCGGAAGAATAAAGATAAGTAAGAATGCATCCAACTAAAAATGGAAACAACAAAATAACTCATTAAAATAACTTATTTTTTTTATTTTATTTCTGATTTTTATCTTCGTTTAACTATTCCAGTATAAAGTGAAAATAAAGATTTATTTCTGTATGAAGTTGAGCGGCAAAAAGACTGTGCGGATAATTTATGTAATGGCGTAACAAATGTTCACAAATTTCGTAGTAATTTTTGAAATGATTTTTTTTATATAATATATTATAAAATTATTTATTGAAAACTATTTACTATTAAGCTTATTTACTAAATTGTTATTTAGTTCAGTTATTCCAAAATTCTCTCTTATTACAATTAACCAAATTGCATTTCATTAATAAAATTAAGATCATAACAGTCTAAAATTTCAGGTAATGTGAATATCCAATCCCAGCCACAATATTCAGAACAATAGAAATAACAGTGTAACAAAGAACAAAAAGATTAAAAATGTCTTAATGTAAGTTTATTAATTGGAATTAGTAATATCTCATGCCTTTATTCTATAAGATAATTAATGATCTTATTTCTTATATTGAATTACATTTCGAAATTTTCTTTTTTTATTTTACGTGATGTTGAAACAAAAACGTTTGAAAAAACTTACTTAAAACGGATGAAATTGATATATTATTATTACTTTAATTAAATCAAAGTTACTGTTTATAATTGAATGTAATTGTCTTTTATTTAAATAAAAAAAATTAAAAAATTAAAAAAAAAAAAAAAAATACAATATTTTTAAAGTTGTTGAAATGTCTGATTGAGATTGTTATAGAATTTTCAACAATTTAATTGTTTTACTACATATATTTAATATTTCGTTTTTATATTCAGTGAATGTTATTTAATTCTGTATACTTGGATATTAAAAAACATTGTATATATTATAAATAAGACATGTGCCTTATCTTCTCTATCAGCAGCTATTTTGTTTGCGTAGATATAATTAAGATATAGTTTAATAAAGATATAGTAGGTATAGTTTAACTCTATCGCTTATAACACAGTTGCAATTTTTGGGGGAGACTTAAGCGAAGCTTATAAATTTATTTATTTTTTTAATTTATTTTTTTATTTTTTTCTTAAAAATATATTATTATATTAATATAAATACAATTATAATTAAAAATAAAACTTAAAAGTAATAAAGAAGTTAAAATGAATCTAATAAAGTCATATCATTTCAACTAAGTGTTTATATAATTATTTAAAGTCAATACTTTAAATACTTTATAAATCAATACTTATCAA
Source organism: Thereuonema tuberculata (assembly GCA_023159025.1). Lineage (NCBI taxonomy): Eukaryota > Metazoa > Arthropoda > Chilopoda > Scutigeromorpha > Scutigeridae > Thereuonema > Thereuonema tuberculata. Next base: position 35,674,831 of record JAFIDM010008419.1, on the reverse strand, counting down.
TGCTTTATAAATAAAGATAGAGAAAGATTTCTTATAAAATTAAGCTCCTTTTTAAACAACTTTCTGTATTTCTCACCGAAAATCATAAGGATTACGAAGATAAAGACTGTTTTTACCACACAGATTTCAAATACGTGTTGATAGTGAAACCATAATGAGGTTTCCACTGTCATTGAAGTAGTTATGTACTTATGAATTGGGTTTATTCATTGTTGAATTGAGTTTCTTAAGTACGTTTTGATTAATGCCTTCTCTGTAGATTAAGTTGGAAGCAAACGAAGTACTGTTTTTGTCTTAATCAATAAGCACTTGCTAGTCGCACTTGATTTACAAAACCGTATTTTGTTGCTATTTCAATTTTCCCAAGAATAAAAGCGAGCGACTACGAACACCTAATCTTAAAAGACAATTCGTACAGTCCAAGTTCGTAGTTGCGTTAAAATTACTATACTTAAGCTAAATTAAGTAATGAGTTCTCCTCTAAATCACCCGCTATAAAAGATTGTGGTAGGACTGCGCGAAGGGAAGCAGGGTGCGAGGCTGGGTCCAGTGCCAAGGGTACTTGGACTCGGGAACCATAAATCAAAGCATTCCACAAAGAACTGACCACTCACGTATCGCCCTCCGCACTCCACTCACCACCCGGCACCCAGAACCCTCCAATCGAACCACATCTTAAGAAGTTGGAATTAAAGAGCACCCTCCTAAGAAACGGCTCCATTGTTCCTCATTATATTTGGATACATTATTGAGACACATTTAAAATAATAATAATAATAATTAAAAAAATCTATTGGAATTGAGAAGAGTAATACTTTACGTCTTTATTATAATAAGATTAATTTTTAATAATTATAATTCTGTTATCTTAATTATAATAATGAATGAATTTGAAACAGAATTTAATGAAATAATTGTGTTATTTAATACAGTTGCTATCTTTAATACAATTAAAGATTGAATAACTGAATTGTATAATTTATAACATTTTAAGTACAATACTTAAAGTAATTGAACGGTTTGTTTTTTTTTTTGTTTTTTTTTACGAATAAAAAAAATCTTAGAATATATTACTTAATATTTACATAAGACTATTCTATAACTGTTAAATGTAAAAATTTTATTTATTAACTTCTTTTCTAAAATATCTTCTTCTTTTTGTACTGCACTCACATTTTAATGTCAATTATTGGACAATATTTGAAATATTTATTTTACTATATATAAAAGTTTAAAGGTATTTTAAATAAGATTATTTTACATATAAATTTACAAGATTTCTTTTTATGTATTTTTAGAGCTGAGTTTGTTTTGTTTTACTTTTTTGATTATAATTTTAAAACGTTGTTTTTAGTTTTAGAAATATCTTATTATTTTAATTTTATAATTTTGTCAAAGCTAATCAACGAATTCAATAAATCAAACAGTCAATTACATTTTTGATATTCACTCATTATCAATAAGTTAATGATTTAATATCTACATTAGATATCTTTAGATATCTAAATTACTTTTGAGATAGTTTAGATATCTAAAATGAAGATTTATATAAAAGGATAATGAAATACTGAGACGAGTTCTAAATCATGAAGCGATAAGATATGATAAACACAGGAATGAAAATTAAGCGGGAAAAATTCTATGACAATTCTATCACATTCTAATGTCAATTATTGGACAAAATTTGAAATACTTATTTTAATATATATAAAAGTTTAAAGGTATTTTAAAAAGGAATATTTTATACATAAATTTATAAGATATAAATAAATGCAATTGAGTATTATAATTATAAAAATATTCCACTCACAATTTTAGAATACTATTATTGTATTTATTAGTGAAGAGTTTTGAGAACACTACAAATAAAAAATATAAAATAAATAAAAAATATTATAAAATAAAATAAAAATGTAAAAAAAAATAAATAAGCCACAGACTTAATTTATAATGTTTGATACTATTATTTATAACTGTATTACAAAATGTAATTGACAATTTGAGGTCAATTAAATTTATTATTACTGTTATTAATATTATTATTAATATTATTGAATTATTAACTTCAGTAGTTAATTTTATTATTAAGCTTTAATAAAGTTCAGAGAATAACTTTATTGTATTAGATTTATTATTCATTTTGACGAAATTTGATTTGATATGAATATTAACACAAAAATGATTTTAATTACAATAATTTATAATTAAAAAAATTATATTCATATCAAATCGTAGTTAATTAATATCTTAATTAATTAATCAAAGCATATTAATAGGATTTTTTTTTATTTCTATTGAATTAGTTAGTTTACATCTAATCTATTAAGTTTTATAAATAATATTTTTTAATAGTGTAATGATTTTTTGATCACTGTTAGCTTTTTTTTTTTGCTATTCTATTAAGATTGTTAAAAAATAGGAATTAACTAAAATTTAATTTTTTTTTTTTATATTTTGCTTTCTTTAGAATAATCTTATTCTATAATATTACATACTAAATAAAATTAAGAATTAATAAAATCAAAATATTAAGTCAACAACAAGCGGTGGACGTTTCTTAATTAATATGTAAATATAAATCTTAATAATAATATTATTGAAATGTATCCTATGATTGTAAACAAATTAAAAAAATTAATGTTAAATAAATTATATGGGTAACATTTTGAGACCGTATTACTAAAATGGAGAATTACTTATTTATTCTGCTTAAATGATATCTGTGTGAAAAAACTTTTAAATATTTTCAGTGATAGTAACTTTAGAAAGTTTTCTTTTTCTTCGCATGTTAAGAATTTCTTTTGAGAAATCATTCCTTGCCCTATGTCGAAGATTACTTCGCAATCTTCTCAATAGATGGCGCCACCGCACCGTTCCAGTTCCACACTCTGTAAGTAAACTCCGGCACTACTGAAAACAGTCATCCAAGCACTGAATGACATTATCTTTCCATTGTATTGCAATTTTCCGCTTATTTAGGAGCCAATTTACCAGACTACCATTTTTCTAGCGATCATAGTGAAGCATGCAGCAAAGTACCATTGTGTGGAGAGAAGCATTTTTAAAAAAAAAAAAAACCTCTATCTTTCGATGCGCCTATAGCTGCTGTAGTAGCGGAAAGAGTTTTTCTCATTATATTCATAATCTACTTTCACAAACGCAGTATTTGGTATCTAGTAATTGCACAGCAGACGTCGGCAAGAAATAAAGAGAATCACTAGATAATAAAAACAGTGGAATAGAAAAACGTAACAATAATAGACAAATCATTTAAATTCGAGTAACTTCTATATTATTAAAAAATAAAAAAAAATAAAAGGTAGATTTGAACAGATTCGTAATACATTCAAATGTATCTACCAGAAAAATATATTTGAAAATATGTCGAATATTTTTGTCTGAAGCTTTTGCTTTATTTTTTCGCTCGACAACCCCTTGATGATGAAACAGGAGAATGAAGGGATGTATAAAAATGTATAGAAATAATAAAATCATATGTTGATATTTTTTAAAAATATTTTTTAATATATCAATGAGGTTTATCTGTTATTTTTTAAATGCAGTATTTATTGATTAATCAATAATTGTAGTATTATTAATTATTATATTATATTACGTACATTAAGTTTAAAAGAAATTTTTGTTAAACTAGCCTATCAATTAATAAATAATTTGTCTTTATAATAACTTAGATAAGTTTGTTTTATTTATTTTTCTTTTTAGAAAGGCGAATTGAACAAGATTTTATATTAAGTAATACCGCTACTGGTGAGTGTAATAATTTTTAGAATTTCTTATTTAATAATGTTTTTTTATTGTATATTAAACATCGTTGCAATTCAGCAATTCTTATAAAAGCAGTTAAAATAACAATTAAATTAAGAATAAAAACAATTAAAAGTCATTAATAAATAGTTCAATGAAGTATACAAAAAAAATCATTTTTAATAAATCTTATAAATTCTAATTTAAAAACTAAAGAAAGAGAATTTCTAAAAGTTTAAATATTTCCTATGAAAATCTGCGGAAAGAAAAGTCATTATACTGTCAACAATTTGAAAACCAGAGCTTAATTAATAAGTCTTTACTGTTCATTAGTTTTTGAGACTATTTTATTAATTGTATAACATCCAATTGACGTTAATATGAATTTAACTTCAAAACTATAATTAAATCAAATTAAAATTTGTTAGATTATAAACTTTTCTTCCAAATTCTCATATAAAATAATCTTATGATAATAATTTTCTATTTTTAACCACGCAATTATCAGACTCTCAATAAAAAACATATTTCGAATTTGTTAGAATTTATGTAATAATAAGGAAAACGTACAATTTTATAGCAAAGCTTTGTGTACGAAATTTCAAAATGAAGATAATATTAACAAGGTACCAATTGAAGGATGAACTGATTGTGTTTTCAATCTTTCTTGCATATATTTTTAATGCTATTTTGCAAATTAAAAAATAAAAATATTAGCGAGAAACCATCAGGTAAATTTAAAAAGAATCTGTCTATAAGTGAATAAAAATGCAAATCCCATACGTTTTTATGAAATCATTGCAGATATTATTGCGACCATTAATCAATCCCAAACTCTGATTGAGTCTATGACGAACAATAATGAAAACAAAAGTGAATTTTTTTTTCCTGCAATTAGTTCATTGAAATGCTGGCAATAAAATAATTATGATCATTTTTTTTTTCCTTATATATTCCATCCTGTAATTAGACCAGAATTATTAGTAAACAAATATTATAATATTAATATACGAACAAGCATCAGAGCTTTTTGAACAATCCATTTTTGGGTCTAATTTCCTAAGGATATTTAGAGTTATAAGATCAACGTGCCAGTGTGTTCTCCCTCCAGCACCTTCTGAACTATTCAACGAATCCTCTTGAAATTTAGCAAGCAAATTTATGGACAAGAGGACGATTTAGTGAATTTTTAACAATAAATCCAATAAAACCTGATTCGTGCCTGACTAGATTTGATTAAAAATAATCAGATTGGGTCAGCTTAAGTAACAATTTACGGAATTGAAAATATGGAGATTTTTCTTGTGTTATTTTCACAAGTTTAATAAAATAGAGAAAGAAAAACATGATGATCAGGAATGTAGGCTTCAAGTTCTTTAGAAACTTAAGATATATAGATTATTTGACTGTATTCCATACTTGAATGATTCCTGAGCTATAAAACACTGTGCATTCGGAAATATCCTCCATTACTTTATAACGGCTTCTCTTATAGGGTAATTGCTACACAACGATAATGACAATGATAAAAGCGATGATATCTATTGAAGAGATTTCCCTCCGATAAAGGATTATTAGGAGATGGATTTTTTTTTCAATCATAAACTGTTACATTTACTTAAGTCAGTTTCTGATAAAACTCAATTTTCTATTTCCACTTTAATAATACGCTCACAAGGTTTTTCTTTAAAAAGAAAAAAAAAAAAATGGGTTTGTGTTTGGATAATCTCCAACATTTATTATCTTTTCACATGAATGGATTGATTACATAGTTTAATCTGGAGATTACATAGTTGAATTGATTCAGAGGGATAATCATAACTACAATTATCCACTTGAATCAATTCATTCGCAAAACTTTTACTCTTCAAACATAGTTGAATGAAAGAATTTTTTTTTTTTTTTTTGGAAAAATAGAAATAAATATATTAAGCTATTCTAAATATGAGTATAATTCTTTTCATGGAAATTAAGTTTTAGCAGTTTATATACAAAATATAAAGAAAATGTGTGAAATATAAGAAATTGCATCTAAAAAAAACTTAGATTTCAATTTGTAAATTTTCTTTCATCAATAATTCCCACTATTTTTAAAAAAATCCTCTATTTGAATATATAGTGGACGAACTGAAAAATATATAATGTGATAAAAGGTGTAAAAGGAATTATATTGCAGTTTAAGTGATATAATATAATATAATATAATATAATATAATATAATATAATATAATATAATAATGTAACAGTTTGTATGTAAATATTTTTAGAAATTATTTATTTGTATTTTTTATAGCAATTACTTATCTGTATTTTATTCATTTTAATCGTTAACCGTTATTTATTTTAAAATATTCCTTTTCTATTTCCTAATTACTGATGTTCTGTTTATTTTTAAATTTTTTCCCGATGAATCAGTTAATTAATTTAAATTCGTTATGTTTTTATCCAATCATTCTGTTTATTTTTAATTAATCTTCCAATCAAATTCTTCTATGTAAAATCTTTAAAAGCCAATGTTTTTCATTTAATAAATTAATTCAGTTCTTGACTCGTTTTTCCATCTCAACAACTCTCCCACAAATACCATTACAATATAATATAATATAATATAATATAATATAATATAATATAATATAATATAATATAATATAATACAAAGTCTTAAACCTCAAAAAAAAATGTTTCAGCAAAATTAAAAAAAAAATTAGATGTTTTATAATTAACCTGTCATTAACTAATTATTAAATTTCTGTTTTCGGTAATATTAATGGTTTTCCTTCGATTCTTGAGTTTTTCAAATCTTGTAATCACTACAACACAGTTTCTAGGTCTCACCTCTCATCAGTTCTAAGATCAAAGTAGCTTAAACCTTTTGTACAGTTCTTGATTTCATGGTGCTTGAGCTTGATGTTTAAATTGTTGTTGCGAGATTAAGTTCATTATCAAGATTGAAAACTGATAGGCCCAAATAAAAATCGTGAGAGCTATTTCTCTATTGCCGATTTAATAGTCATTGTGTTTTATGTTATCTCCTGCTGTATTTAAATGATTTCTTTATAAATGAGGAAAACAAAATTTTAAAAATATAAAAATAAAATATAATAGTTACAGTCTACTTTGTATTAATACAATAAATACGTAATTATATATTACTAGATAATCATAATATCAATATTTCCATGTCTGTACACCAATTTACGATTGCTATAGAAAAACATAGCAGAATACGATATTTCATTATAGCTATTGTAATAATTTTGTATTTTCATCAGTTATGTTAGTCTATTAATCAAGATATGGATTGAATATATTAAAGATAATTGTTTTTTTTAAGGCGTTTTTTTTTTTGTTAATTTCAGATTTCTTGAAAACATTAAATTATTGAAATAATGTAGTCAAAGGTTTCTTGATATTTCTTTTGACATTGTTGACTGGTTTAACTTAAAACATGTTTTTTTAGTCAATATTCTTCAACCATTTACTACTTCTAACTTAGATGTCTCTGATCAGCGAGTTCTTGTCTGTTATAACTTATTTTTTTCTTTACCAAACCGAAACAACACAAAAACACTGTCCTGATTCGACTGAATGTGTCTTAAATGTCTTGTGGGTGGCTATTGTACATCTTTAGATTCCACGACAATGGATGGCGCCGCTCTTTTCGTTAATCAAACGTTTGCCGTCAATTATGACGTCATCACTAGGACGCCCTCACAGATCGGTTGTCATGGCGACACTGTAGCCATGGTGACTGCTTGCAAAGAAAATGTCCTGATTGCACCCAATGGGCATCTTCAATTATTATATAATATTTCTTGCAACATCGACATAACAGAAGTAATTTGGTCTCTTTTAAACGCTCTAAATTCTCATAATTCTTGATAATTTTAATAATGTTTTTGATTACCGTTGGTGTTTTTAAGTTGGTCGCTGAATTTTGGCTTCGTTCAGCATTTTCTGAGCATCTGAGCTTAACTCAGTCTACTGAGTTAGAATTCATATACAGCGATGAGAATTGGAATTCAAAAATAAAATAAAAATTAAAGATACAAGGAAAACGTCAATAAAAAAGCATTTGGCATTTAAATTCTGATACAAAAGAGATAAATATAGAAGTGACAAAGCAATAAATAAGTACTTTTCGGATATTTAAAACAAGGAAATTCGTTTAACAATAGTACTCAAGCTAAAAAGATGCTTATTTCATATTTTAAAACCTAGAAAAATAATAAAATACTCATCGAGGAATAACAATGGGTGAAACCAAGGGTTTTACAAAGTAACATCCTAGAACAGCTGTTTCACGCTCTTTGGCGATCATCAGCTGATGATAACCCGGAGGTTAGCGGGTTGAAACCGTCCTCGATGAGCATTTTATTATTTTCAAGGATTTAAAATATGAATTAATCATCTTTTTATCACGTGTGCTAATTATTTTTTAACCTTGTCTATAAATATTTCAACCCGCACACGTTAAATGTTGATTATATTTAAAAACCTAAAAAGTATACAATTTACTCTATTTACAGCATTGTTAAATGAATAAGTATTGTTGAATCAGCATGATACGATTTTGTCAGCTGTTAACCAAATGCTTAACTATTTTAACAGTTAATTGTTTGTTTAATTAATTATACTAATAGGACTAGTATATATTTTTTATTATTATTTTTACAATTTCAGTCCTACGAGATCCAATATTAGTCTGTAATCTGTCTGTAAGTTCTGTATAATATCTCTTTTTTAAGGTGTTACTGATAATATACATATTAATATAATTTGTTATATAATTATATAAATATTGTTATTTTATAAATTAATTACAGTAGTGCTACTATATAGCAGTATTAACGTACATATAACAATATTAATGTAAATACAACAGTATAAATGTTATCATTAGATTAACAGCAATTATAACTTTTTTTTTTTTTTTTTTTTTTTAATGTTAACACTTAAACTATTCTAATCCAAAACGAAAATATTTTTTTTTTAACATTACAATATTCAATGTTAAATAATTAATTAAATAGTATTATTTTAGTTGTACTAAATTAATAACAGTTCTAAATTTCTTAAATGTGGATTATATTAAAAACATTATAATCAAAAAAACAGAATTACCTTTTTTTTCTTAAATATTATAATATGCCACGTTAATTAAATTACTGTTTATAACTATCCAACCTAATTTATAATTTTTTTTAACATTACTGTACATAAAATACGGTTTTCATAATGTAGTCTACGATGAAGCCGATTCAATAAGTGGCAACCTATGGGGATTGTTATTGATGCTAACGAATGCACTGCATTAAAGATAAATTCATTGCACAAAGCGGAAACAATAAACAAAAAAACTTAGCCATATGTTAGTTGAAAGCAGCCTTCTTCAGTGACGGATATAGAGAAAGGATTTATAATGTTTACCAAAAGAATTGATTTTTCATGTTTGCTAAGGGAAGAGGATCTATTTGAGTTATAAATGCAATCATAAATTAAATTCAGTAAAAAAATTTAGCAACTATTAACCGTAACGAAGATAAATTCATCGAATTTCAAAAGCTTGTTACTAAAAAATTCTTATTATAATTATTATATATCGTTGCATAGAATAACATCAGTTACTTGACTGAATCCTGTTTCTGTGTTTTTGCATTAAGCCGAAGATACCTTAAAAAAAGTAGATTTGATGAATTCTTTATTTCTGAAATTTATTATTTATGAATGTAGGCTTAGAAATTTTTTTTAACCCTAGGTTTTAAAAGAAAAAATACAATATCCGGATAATTTATGTTTTAAAAATTATTTACTCCAGTTCTCCTTCAATTGTTTCTGAAAATAGTTATAGGGAAAATTCTAAATTTTATAAATACATTTTCTATTATTTTACTTTTGCGGATTATTATCGTTTTTTTTTTCAATTTCTGTTACGAATTTAATAAGTCGTTATTCATAAAATTATAAAGGAAAAATATAGGAAAAAAATAGTAACGATTTTCAATGCTACCTTTAATTTTACAAAGGTTTTTGTGGCTTGTTTGCTCTTTTATAGATTTATAAATATACACGTTTTTTATTTGTTTGTTTTTTATTCAATTTATTTAATTTTTATTTTAAGCTGTGGCGTAGTTATTAGCATAATTATATTTCCATATTAGCACTTTTAATTCATTTTTAGCCTGAAAACAAAAGTTATTTTGTTATAATGAAGTATAACATTATATTTTAGCATTGTTGCAAGTTGAAATTCACTTTTTATTCTTCATGATTACTGTTGTTTCTTTGCTTCCGATTAATAAAATTTTTATTGTTTAATTATAAATATTTTGTGAAATTATAAATAGTAATAATAATAATTTGAGTGTGTAATGTGCATATATTCACAATTTACTCTCAACTGTCATTAGTGGAAATCTAGAGTAGTTATTTCGTCCCTATTAAGACTCAGCAGCTACAATTATCCAGTTGATGAATAACTGAGGAGATTGTGTGATTTCGCTTGCGCTCCCAACAGTGGCATCCCAAAAATCAAACAGCCTAAGAAAAATTATTGCAATAAGTGCAGATTCAGAATCTCGACCAGCTGCCCGCTTGTCACAAAAGTCGTTTAACTAAAGCATAAAAAGGTAGTTAGTATTAATTGCAGTCTTTGGGTTTCTTTAGAATTTAAAGTACTGTATTGCTTGATGACAGTAGCTAAGAATGGATTCTAATTAAGACTCTAACGTTTAAAAAAACAGAAAATACGAAAACTTACAGTGTGAGATATCGACCATATTTTGAGAATTGAACATTTTCAGAAATGTCGTATATATTTCACAATGTCAGTGAAGAATTTAGGATACGTTTACTGGATGTATTTTATTTTATAAATAGTAAAAGACTATATTCAAAAATTTTTTAGAAAATTCTCCAGTATTTGACTTCCTAACTCAACTCGTTAAGTTATTATAAGAAGGAAAGTGTTTATTGAGGAAATGAGGTGGATTAAAATTTCCACGAGAAAGGTTTCTGCCTTAGGGATGTTAAAGTGATCCTCCTTTATGAGAATTTTACTGTACCAATGTCTTTGTGGCTGTGTAATAGGAATATTAGATATAATTGAATATATTTTTTGAATGTTATACTTAATTAAATAGTCCTACTTTTTTTAATGTCATTATTATTATTACAGCATCAAGAAATAGTTAAAAATATAACGAGTTGAAATAAATAAAATAAAAAAATGGAATTTAGGTGAAGAACCAATTTTTTTTCATCTTTATATTATTGTTCACGCCTTTTAGGCATTGTTTAATTAAGAAGAATGTGAATTTTACAAAAAAACTCTCAAACTTAGATAAAAATGCATAATTTTGGAAGTAATTAAAAAAAAATATACATTGGAAGATTATCGGAACATAATTTATGATAATAAAGATAATAAAAGTTGCAAAATTGTGATGAAAAATTTTTATTACTAAAGAAAACAATACAATAAGAAACTGCCGAGTTTGGGATTTTTGGTTTTAAATTTTTAACGAACTTTTTCTTAATAAAAATAGTTTACTTATTCTTCACAAACTACTTTTGTTAGTATTTGTTAATTTTAATAACTTTCTTGGGGAAAATTAGATTCTTATAACCAGAATATCTATATATTCATGTATGTATGTGTATCCTCCAAAAAATGTTTGAATCAACGAAGGGATCTGTTTCTTCTTGAAATTTAACATGAGACAGGAGAGATCTGTCTCATATATTTCAAAATATTTCTGCGTACATTCGTGTTGAGAAATTTGCACGTGAAACTGAGAAACAATAAACTCCTGATAGACAATGAGACGTAACAATATATATTAATTCCATTTACAATTCACTTAAAATTTGCTCGTGCTTTGTTTTTTTTTAAAGTAATTGGATTTAGGCGACTTAATTAAAAATTCCGAATTTAATTAATTAATTTTTTTAGTAAGTTAAATGAAAATTTTAATATTATTCTATATATATTGTAACTATATTAATAATAATAATAATATTGTAACTTGCAAATACCGAAATACTCACAAAATTAAGAATAAAGCAAAATAAAATTCTTAGCATTTAACGAAAAATAGATTTTTAATTTCATTCAGGAGTTTTTTTGTTTACCGTCAAGAATAAAATTTATATGTTTATTAAGATATTTACGTTATTATAAATATACAGAGAAATTTCTTTTTTAAATATTAAAATAATTTCATAATTCTTTATATTAATTAAAAAAATAAAGATTTTGTTTTTGTTTTTAATTAAAACTGCTCTATTGTTTAATGTTAATTAAAACTAAATTCATTAAAATATTGATTCAGAGTCAATTAAGCAAAACTGAAAATTCGATTGTAAACACACTGGTATCAGAAGCCATGATAAATACAGAGTCGTTCTTTGTGTGCTAAAATGCTGTCCTCGGATATTATTCATGAGTTGCTTATATATTTGTGGTAAATGCTTGTGACTCCGTTAGCCTATTAAGTCTGGCTTTGGAGGCAGCGAGTGGGAAAAGCCGATGGGCTGACGACTTGACCCGCCAGCCGGAGGGAGGGATCACGGCACGGCCCTTCGGCACCAATGCGTTGGCCGTTATGCAGGCAAGGGGGAATACAGCGCTTTGATTTATCGACAGTTCGTATCACAATGCTTTTATTAATTTCAAAGTTACAAAAAAACGGAATGATTTATGGATAGAAATGCTGCTCTTTGAATTCCACGAACATCAATTCTTGTAGCAAATGTAAAAACACGACAAAGATGGAGTCACTTACTTTGTTTTATTCTCTTTTGGAAATGATTGAAATCACGCCATTTTTTTATTCTTTTGTATATATTACTAGAGTGAAATGATATTAAAAATTATTTGCTCTTCACTGTGATTGCGTTATGCGATCGAAAAAAAACTTTTCCCGCATTTAAACCCTTTGTATTTTATTCTCAAGGTATAGTCCTACAAATATGCTGCGATAATTTTTTTTTTTAAATAAAAATCGTTCTATCTATAAGGATATAGGCCTTAAATTGAATAAATTACATTCGTTAGTCAAGTCCTACTTTCATCACTAACACAAAAAAAAAAAACCTCATTCTACTTTCGATTATTGAGTTTCAGTTAATTATTATTATATTAAATCACTTATTACATCGTTATTAAATCAGTATAAGTTAACATGTGGAAACTGATAAACAATTATTATTAATTTTCTTCCCATTGTTGAACTTCGTGTCAACTTCAGATTTTGTTAAACATCATTAAATTTAAAAAATTAATGTTTTCTGATGTTTTTTTTCCCAATAAAATCTGATTTCATTAATTAGCATAATGCATACTTTTTTTTTATAATTATATCAAGAACGGGCAATATTAGAAAATTTTCTTTATGTTAACGACATTAAACTTATGATAAAATAATTCCACAAAATTTTTAATGCTTTTCGTTCTTGATATTCTTGAGAATTAGATAAGTAAATAAGACAATCATATAATAATGCTTCTGAAATTTAATTTTAAAAAAAGAGAAAATTAAATGTTTTTTATTATAAAAATTATAAGAGACCACATATTAAATTTAGTTTACTTAAAATTGTTGTTTAATTAAATTAAAACAAATGTATCAATAGCATTTATTTTTATACTTATTCCAATGTGAAATAATAAATTAAATCAGTTTTTTTTTTTTTGTCAACTTCGTTATATATGAACATCTTTATTTAATGTTGTCGTTTATAAATTAAAAAAATTACAGAAGAGTTGGAAGACATTTCGACATTTTTTTATTTTTTATTTTTAAATTATTTAGTAAAAAATATATAATTCTTTCATTATTAACAAACTATTTTCAATCTTAAACAAAAAAAAATAATCCAATTGTTTATCTAAGTGTATAAATAAATAAAAAAATCCATGTGTTTTATAAAGTTAACACAATAAAAATTCTGAAAAAAAATATAGGCTAATAAAAAAAAATATATTTACAAATCTCAAAATTTGGATTTTTATGTGTAAAATGCAATTTCTAAAAAGAAATTGAATTCATATTTAGTTTTAACTGAATTTCAGATTATTTTATTAAAATTTAATTTCTTTACTAAAAAAAAAAACGTTATTAATAAATTTGCTAAAATAGCTAAAAGAATTTGACGTTATGTTTATTAAAGTCAAATTAAATTTAATCCACTTTAAGAAATATGATACATCTGTCTTATATTTTAATAAAAGTTATATATTTTCGATACACATTGAAGCAAATTAATAAAAATATTTTAATATTTTTATTTCAAATCAAAATAAAGCTTTATTTTTTTTTTATCAACTTTGTTAAATATAAACATCTTTATTTAATTTTGTGGTTTATAAATTTAAAAAAAATTAAACAAGAGTTTGAAAACATTTTCGACAATTTTTTTTATTTTTTATTTTTTATTTATTAGTTATTTTGAAAACTGAAACTGATTTGCTTTATAACAAATAACTTAATATGCTGAATAACTTGAGATGACATTATAATTCTGTGAAATTCTTGTATGACTACAGTTTACCATTGTTGTTAAACATGTTTGTTTTTTTTTATGATTTTATACATTGGATTGGTTGTGTTCATCGAGTGCTTTTGCCATCAATACTGAATAATAAAGCTATTTCCCACCCGAAGACGTCGGTGTCGACCCACCGTTGAATAGGTAACGGTTGCTCTTCCATTACCTCCTGTTTGTTCAATGTGTTTGCTTTCCACTTGTTCGACAGCCACCGTCGTGTTGATCGCGGCTACTTGTCGTGATGTCGATCGTTTACATTTCATCTCCTGTCAATAAAAGACTTCAAGTCCGAGGTTGGACTTCCTTCCTCCAGAAAACGATTCCGTTTCGCCCCCGAAGCCGAGTCGATCGCTGCTGCTGCTGCCGTGTCCGACCAGCCACACATCGGTAACAGCACCGGCATCTCGGTGCTAGAAAAAAAACTAGCGCGAAAAACCACAGAAAAATATAACCATAGACTTTAAAATAATGCAGTTAAATTTGCAAATGAGATTTCTTGAAATTCTTATATATATATATATATATATATATACTAAATTTTGCTTAAGTCTTCATTGTTACGACATGCTGTTATAATAATCTTGTTAAAATGTTATGTATTCCTTCAAACACTGTTTATTATTTTAATATTATTTTGTTTTAATTATTTACATTATTATATTTCTTCATCGTTATAACAACAATGCTTATTTGGTTTAGAGAATTATAACAATCTTATGACAATAATAAGTAGCATATTTCTTATAAAGAAATTGATAAACATCTTGTAATAAGTAGAGAATTGAAATTTAGATAATAGTTTTATTTTTACTCAATTCAATTTCAGTTTTTTATTCAAATTATTCATTTATAAAAATTTTTAGAATATCAAAAAATATAATATTTCAACACAAATTAATGAAATCAATTCTCTTCTATTTCATTAAAAAAAAAGTCCCTTATTTCTATTCAGTTTTCAAACAATGAAATTAACAAATAAGTTAGGAAACTAAATTATTAATTATTGCTTAAAATTATTAAACTATTATTGAATTATTAGATCTATTACTGAAAACGTTAATCGTTGGATTTTTACAATAACTATATTCTGCAAATATTGCATGGTTGTAATTGGTTATTTTTTTTTTTTCATTTTTCTTTTAAATAGCATAAGATTTTATAAGATTTTAATTAATTCAACTAGCTTGCAATTAAAAGAATTATAGATAACAGATAAATACTTATTAAATAAAACGATATAATCAAAATATATTTTGATTTCTAATTTTCAGAAACAAACCGATAATTTTTTAACAATATTTAAGTTTTTAATAATGACTGAACTTAATTTCACACCATACTTTAATAAATATAAGAAAAAAAAATGTTTTTAATTCACTAAAAATACAATGATAAAATGGCGTGATAGTAACGCAATAGGGATGTTTTTAGGTTTTATTATTTAGAGAAAGTTTGTATTTAATTTAATTATATATTTTTCTTATATTTAGGCTTAATCTGAATTAAAGCTTTTTTTTATTATGTAGAATTAAATCCGTGGAAACATTACACACACAAAATTTTGTGTGTAATTTTAGTTTTTCACAAAAAAAAAGTTTTTCTTATATTTGCATTACTACTGTGATAACTGCTAAGTTTTATTTCAATTCACATTATTTGCGTATTTTTTTTCTTACTAGACTTTAGAATAACACAAATAATTTATGCATTGTTATTTATTTACTGTATGTTACTGCAGTTAACAATACACTTCAGGCTTCAACATATTTTATAACATAAATAAAGATAATAATAGTAAATATATTACAGAATAGTCTTACTTTCACTAATCCGCTTTATATTATGTTTAGATTGAAGTTAAATTGTTCATCATTTCTGGATTGCTAACCGTAGCGTTTAGAATAAATTATTTTCTTCTTAGATTAAATATTTATTTAAATATTTAGCTAATCGTTAAATTATAAAAAGCAAAACCTGATATTTTTATTTGCTAAAACAAAACAAGATCAATTGTATTTTTATATTGTAGAAAATCTTTTACCTTATTATAAGAAAATGTTGTAAGAATTGGATTACCGAAAAGTTTTTTCACAATAACATTTTGTAATAAAACTAACCAACTAATTAATATTATGGATTTTTATCTTTGTAACCAAACAAAATAAAATTGACTGTAGTTACAGAAATTCGCGAGCTTTCAAAACAAAGGACTGTCTGGAAATTATTCCAAAATTATTTTTTTTGTAAATAAAAAAAAGAGACAGATTTTTTTTTTTTTTTTGATTTTTTAAAAAGTAACTTCGATCTTTTTTATTTTCGTTTGTTTCAGTATCAATTTAAATAAAACGTCTTTTACAAATTACGTAAAAAAAAAAAAAGTGTTAGATTCACATTTTTATTAAGTCTATATTATAGCAATTGTTATTTACTTTTTTATAAAAAAAAATCTCAACATTCTTCTATTAAATATAAAGTTAAATTTAAAAGAAAATATAAAAGATCTTTAGATGAGATATATGCTACAATATTCAAATAATTAAAAAACCTTAACAGCTCAAAATATGACAGCAAAAATCTAGTTTAATATTTTTTTAGTAATAGTTTATTCATGAATAATTGGATTTTAAAATAAAAACTTTCTTCGCGTTAGTTTAGAATTTTTTTTATATTAGTTTAAAAAAAATTTTAAAACTGTAATGTAAAGCTGAAAGTGTTCATTGTTTACACTTATTAACAAAATTCTTTTGCCGTTTTTTTTAATGATTTTAATCAATTGAAATCAATTATAAATTGATATTGTAGTGACGCTATTAAAGTAATATTGACAGAATTGTAATAGGCCTAATGTCAATCGTTTATGCCGATATCTATTATCTATTAAAACGAATTCTTTTGTCACAAAGAAAAAAAATATAACAATTAACCAATAACGAAATATTTCAATTTATAAACAATTTTCATAGTCAGATATATAAATACTGTCCAAACAAAATTGCAAAAACCTTAATAAAGGAACATAATTTTTTGGTCAGTGCGTGTGTGTTTTATATTTGCTTTTAAATATATTTTTATTAACTTAATAAGATAGCATGATAATTGTAACTTAAAAATAAAATTAAAAATTATTAGTAAACAATTCTATATTATTTACTTCTGCAAAAAAACATAAACAAAAAAAATGTCAATTTATAAATAGGATTTTAGACTTAAGAAGCACATTTATTAAAATCAGAGTCGGATTTTATCAAAGACTAGATATTAAATAAACAGTTAAAAGGAGAACAAGCGTTATTAAAAAAGTATTAATAATTAAAAGAAGACTGTGGGATTATCCGTTTTTCATTTCAGCTATTCCAATTAGAAAGGGATAAGTTATATTCTATTCAACAGTGGGTGAAACCAATTTGTTTACCATCCTTGTTGTTTATTAATAATTGAATGGCCAGATTGAATTTTTTATGCTTTAAAAAAATTCATTGAGGCCGGCGGACTGCTGGAACATGGATTTTCTCAGTTTTTTCATTAGTGCCTTTTTATTGTTTATTTTTTGTTTTGAGGCACCACTGCCATTCCGTCGATTATTGTAGGTTAGTTTCTAATGGAATAAGATATCCACAATTTTGAATTAGGCCTATCTACATAATTTTGCAACAAATTATGAAAAAGATATAATTTACGAAAACACAAGCCAATATTTATGAACCTTTATTAGATAAAGAATTAACAACTTATTATTTTTTGCTGATTGACCGTATAAAGTTATTGAGAATATAAGTTTAAAGATTGGGTCTTTAGGATCTCAAAGCATTCAAGTCCCGAATATATACGTTGTTTAAGATTAACCAGGAAACATGCTTTCATTTAAGCCTAAAATCTGGCTATAAAAATAACACAACTCACTATTAAATCAGAATAAGTTCTGTAAGTCATAAAGACTTAGAAATTCTCGACATGATGGCTTAAGTCATAATAAAAACTTAAATTCTAAAATAATATTAAATATAAGCTTAAGTCCTATTGATCAGAGCTTACGAACAATCAGCAAGGCTTACATGAAATCTTAGTCCTAAAGACCAAATGTTTGGAACATGCGCACACTACAAGTTCAATTTCAGTAATACAATTTCATTTACAAGTTGTGAATGCTAATTCATCATGAATTCTCTCAATTATGAATCAAAGCTTTTTTCTTTCCTTCGATGTGATTCAATAGATCATCCATTATAGATATCTATAGATTTAATTTGTACAAGTGTAATCCAATGGTATATTAAAAAAAAAAAAAAAGATAAAGGTAAATAAAAGATGCCTTCAATGTCTACTTGAACCCTGCAATTTTCATTAGGTGGCCTTAGATTAGTGCTGCAAAATGTATAAGTTGCAATTAGTGGATTCATTCAGTGAAAGCTCTCAATTGTAGCTAATGGCTGAATGGAGCAGTGGTTGATCGGAGGCCCTCTGACGGCCAATACGGGAACGACAGACAATAAATGATTTACCATCAGATTCACATTGTGTCATCGGACATCACGAGAAATATGGAGCTGGATTTTGCGCACGGAACCGGAACTAAACAGAACCCCTCCGATATATCGCTCTCTAAGACACCTCTCGGCACGAAATGGATGTATTTATGATATATGCCCTAAGCTGAGAGACTTTTGTATTGGCCATTGTGCAGATAACAACATCCTTGCGCACTGCTTGACTTTTTCCTACTTACAATACAAACGGTGAGAAGTACACATAATAACAGTACATTAATGGTTGCTTAGAAATCAATTGAACAACTGCACGAGGATGTGGAGGGTTGGTGGTAAGACAGAAACTAAATCAACTACATGGTTAAAACTTTGAGAACCACGAGGCAGGCTAAGATAGAAAATAAAAATAAAAATAATCAAATACTACAAAGATATACGTTACATCTTATTATAGTTTGGAATCATTTTTTACTTAAATACGTTTTTCAATGTAATCAATTTAATTTTCTACTTCAAGCACGTAAGTGGAATATTTTTATTGTCTTAACATGTCCTCGAATCGGTTTTAGATGGATTTGTAATAAATAACATAATTAAAAACCTGAAATCTGTTCATATCTAGTTTTTGTTATTTTTTTCTTGATTTATTAAATTTCATTCCAATTGCGGTTCAGTTATGGTTTTAATAAAATGTTGAATTTGTAGATTTTTGTAGTTGTTGCGCTTTCAGTACAGAACGGTACTTATTATTTAAATAGAATTTAATGACTTGATCTATTTTCATTGATGGATGAATTTCTGTTGCTCAGAAACGGAAGAAGATCCAGTCCAATAAAAAGAAGAAAAATGTCATTGAATTATTAAAACGTAGGAGCAAATTTTTACATCCTTCTAAAGCTTTCCGTTGGCTTCTGACAATGGATAAAAATATCCTAGAACTTCATTGTGTTTCCATAATAATATAGCTTGAATTTTTATATATTTCAAATTACAGAATTGAACTTATTACATAGATGTAACTGCGTATGCCACATTTTCGAATATCTCATCCTTCATTTCACTTATCCGACATTATCTTAATACATTGTTGTATGAAGCAAAATATTGCAGCAGTTTATATGTAAATATTTTTTAGAAATCATTTATTTGTATTTTTGTAGAAATTATTTATCTGTATTTTATTCATTTCTATCCTTAACCGTTGTTTATTTTAAAACATTCCTTTTCTATTTCCTAATTACTGATGTTCTGTTTATTTTTAAATTCTTTTCCGTTGAATCAGTCAATTAATTGAAATTCGTTATGCTTTTATCCAATCATTATATATATTTTTAATTAATCTTCCAATCAAGTTCTTCTATGTATAATCTATAAAAATTCAATGTTTTTCATTTAATAAATTAATTCAGTTCAATTCCAGGACTTGACTCGTTGCTTCACCATCTCAACGACTCTCTCACAAACACCAGTACAATATGTTATGAGTTTTTATTTAATTCACCATAGTGAGTACAAGCTTCATACTACGTTTGTTTTATAAGTAGGCCTCCATAACATATTCTCTTTGGACTTTAGAATTTGATTTTTAATATGAAAGAGGCCTGTCCTTCTCGTCCTTGCAAAAATAAATACATATTCATTCATTTTGTTTTTAAGAGAGAAATTAAATTATTAAAAGTAAATTTCCAATTGATTTTAGTGAAAATTGGACCATTATGGAGTGTTGGTACAAATCCACCATGTATATAGTGTGTGTGTGTGTGTGTGTGAAAGTTCGCACGCCAAATGTAGATTGTTTAATTTGTTTGTTTATTTAAGATGATCATTAAGTGAACATTTAAAAGCCTGTGAAAATAATTGTAATGGAATTTATAAAATCCTTTACACGAACCTTTAAAAAAATGTATTCTTAATGCACTACTTTTACTACGTTGGTTTTTAAATTTTAATACAACAATATAATTTAAATTTCAGATACAATTTTATTGATGAAATGACAATTTTCTGTTTTCTTTGCCTTAGATCATTCCGCATTTTATCTATAAAAGTCTCTCAACTACAGTGGTTTTATCCAACATAATCCCATCTCTGTATTCCGTTTTACTTAGAATATATAAGATAATATTTTTAGCTTGTTTTTTAGATAACTTTCTTCCGCATCCTCTGCCGATCGTAAATAATACATGAATATGAACTAACTACACATATTAGCGAATTTTTGTCGTCTCTTAATCTGTCAACTAGAACAAGCGAGAAAATTAAATTTAGAATCTGAAGAAAAAAATTCTTATCTCATTTTGTAAATTTAATTCCTATATTCACTATAAAAAAAATAAGAAACCCTGAAATCTCTTTAACACCTACTAGTTATGGGGTTAATCTAACCCTTATTTAGATATTTTATTGTGAATTAATTTTTACTATAAACTCTTTTTAATAAAATATATAAATTTATAAATAACATTCACAGTTTTTATTGGTAGTCTATCTATCGCTACGAAAAATCTCTAGTATTTCTAATTAATTCTGATTGATTTTATCTAATTAACGGAAATCCTTCCTATTTTTTATAAATAATTACTTTCATTATTTTATTATAATTTTCTTTCATTAAATTTCTTCTTTCTTTTATTTGTGATCTTTGTGTGAACCTTTTTCTTATTTCAATTTGGAGAATTAAATAGAAAGTTTTTATAAATATTTTGGAAGAAATTAGATAAAAAGAATATATTTTTAGTAATATGTTAAATGATTAATAATTAGATAAGAATTAGAATTAGATCTAATTAGATAAATTAGATCAAAATTAGATAAGCTGACACATTCTAAAAAAGGAACATTGAAATATAAATAACTTTATATAAAGAAGATATAAATTACATAATTTATTTATATTTTAATGTTCTTTTTTAGAATGTGTCAGCTTATCTAATTTTAGAATAAATCATCTTTAAAAAGTTCTCTCATTGTAATTAGGCTATCTTTTATTAATAGAAAAAATGTAGAAACATATTTATATTATTACAAGTTACCGAACACTTAAAAAAATAACAAAACAGAAATTTTGCTGCGTTTTACATTCGCATTCCTTAAAAGATAAAAACCTAATTCCATATTTCTCATTAATTTTATAGACACTTTCTATTTTGCTATCGGCATATGATACGCTACATTCTGTTATAATAGTCTTGTGAAAATGTTCAATGTTTAGAATTTTGTTTTTTTATTTTAATATTATTTTGTATTAATTATTTATATTATCACATTTCTTCATTGTTACAACAACAACGCTTAATTTACATAATTATAACTATCTTATTACAGTATTAACAAAGCTATAAAATGTCAATAACAAATTTTTTGTTTAAATATCATTAGCAGAGTAAACACCAAAGTGAAATGTATTTCAAGTAATTCTTATCGCAGATTTTTTTGTTACCTTCTTTATTCGTGTATTAGTATTCAACATTCAGTTTTGCCTCCGCGTGAACTTGACATCAATACAGTTTGACATAAATTTTTAGGCTTCGCGGAAGCTTGGCATAAATTTTTTAAGTTTGGCATGACTTTTGGAAGATAAGCTCGATATAAATTTTGAGATTTCGCCGAAGCTTGACATGACGTTTTAGGTCTGCTTAGTATATGATTTTTTTTGTGTGCTTCCATATAACTTCACAGGATTTTTTAGGTTTGACATAGTTTTGTATTGTGAAATAGTTTGACATTCATTCGATTGTAAGTTGTGATGAATATTCTGACTTTTTTCTATTCCTTATCTGAAGCCAAATAATAAAATTATGCATTTCTATCGTATATGCATATATTTAGTAAGCTGTTTCTTAAGTAAATATAAAAATATATTTTTGCCAAAGTTGAATTGAACAAATAAAATTATTATTCTTAAATTGATGAACTCAAGTTGCTTTTAAAACTTATTAAAAGTATGAGTAAAACAAATATTATTTTGAACAAAAAAAATCCAGTTCTATTCAGGTTTTTATAGTTCTTTGTATTTAAGAAAATAAGATAAATTAAAAAAAATTGGTTTTAAAGAAGGTATTTATTTCACTTCAGATACAACTTTATTAATCAAATTGTCCCACTACAGGGCTATGCAGGCCCTTGGGTGTCGCGGGAGGTAAGGCTCCGGGCGTTCCGTGACCAACGAGACTAAGTTGAGGTCGGGTGGTCAGTCCGACGCTTGCCCCACCTGTAACCCCCGGGAAAGAAACAGGGTACCCATTCAACAGAGGGCTTAAGAATGACGAGCAAACATGGAGAGCAGTATATACATGGCAGATTTTCGGTCTTCCAGAATAACATAAAAATAACATACAATAAAAAAATAAACAGATAAATAAATAAATAAAATTCAAAGAAACAATAATAAATCGAGTCCCTTAATAAACACAAATATAAAATGCAAAAAGAAAATTCCTGAGCTATCCCCTAGGAGGAGCATGAAACAGTCGGCAGGGGCCCACTCCGAACAACTCCATGGACCGCCAAAGGCCCTCTCCATGGAGCCGGGTACAGTTCGGGCCCCACCCTCCCCATTGACCCACCAAAGAAGACAGCCCGAAATAAATCTAAAATCTCTTTTAGAAATAAAAAGTAATTGCATATTTCAGTAAATTAAACATAGAAAATAATAAATAAATGAATAGAGCAAGCGCTAAACCAATCTCGTAAATAAATATCAAACACACACAAAAAAAAAACAAAAAACAAAAAAAAACTGGAATTAACAACGTTGAAATATTAATAAATACTTATCATATAATAATAAGCCAATAATTAATAAAAGCATGATAAAATACAAAAAGAAAGATAAAAATAAAGATATTTACATTAAAAAAAAAAGAGAGAGAAAGAAAGAGATCAAGTATGATTATTAAAGATGCATATTTTGACGCATATTTTGAGGATCTCGGCAACGCCATAAGACATGGTCGGGATCCTCATCTTCGTTTAAATCACACGAATCGCACTTGGCCTCATCCTTCGTTCGAAATCTAAAAAGATAACTTTTAAAATCCCTATGACTGGTGAGAAATTCATGACGAACAAAGTTAGCAAAAAGAGAACATTCGCTAACCTTGTCAACGAATCTAAAGAGTGACCATCTTTTTCTGTGTTTTCCCAAAGATTTTGCCACAAAGCTGTCTGGTGTGTATACGTAACAAGTATACGACTCTCTGTTGGCGTCTTCATTGCCCAACAGAGGGCTGGTTAGGCCCTAGGACCAGTTTGGAGGAGAATGGAAAAAAATCCCGCCCGCCTCAGATCGAACCCGCCACCTCCAACCCGCAGCCAAACGTCCTTACGGACTCGTCTACGGGCCTACTTTATTAACTAGTATCTCAACTTAATTGAAAATGACGTGAATCCCAGGACTTGGGATTTCTAACTGATGAAGTCTAATAAGAGGGAAACACAACAGCACGGAGATAACGATATAGTAATAATGAAGTTATCTACGCGTAATTTTTCATAAAAAATCCAATGAGGAACATGACATTAACTACTAAACCAAGAAACTTGTCAACATTGCTGACAATTCTTCCACAGTTAACAGCCATCGATGGCTATCTATTTCCGGAAAGATGTTATCCTTTTTATCTCGCGTGTGAGTCAATAATTAACTTTCATTCGAATAATAAAAACTAGCCCTGTTTTTAACAATTTTTTGTTTCAATTAACATTCAACAATTCGAAGGCAATTTTCCACTTAAAACTTCAACAACAAAGGAAAATGTTGAATGAAAAGTCCAGCGTATATTAAAAACAATACTTTTCTCCACCCACAATTCGAATTAATGTACTTTAATAATTACTAATAACTTAAATAAGCCTTCCGAACATGGTTGAGTATTTTGCGTACAACCTTTCAACACCGTGTTTCAACAGTTAACAGTTGTGTTTCAACTATCTTTCAACAATCAACAATCAAAAAACTGTTCTAACAGTTTCATATTTCAATAACAGACAATCAAAAAAAAAAGCAACCTAATAATAATGGAATTCTTTTCTACGCTTCCAATTTACCTTCAACAATTCAAATAATAACCAAATAACAACGAACTTCACAACCAAATAACAACGAACTGCACAACCAAATAACAACAATTCATAAGCAACTATCAACAAAAAACAAAGCGACTTCTGCTGTTGAATTGTTGAACAATTCAACAATTCAACAATTGCATTGCTTTGCATTGTTTTTGCTGATAGTTGCTTGTGAATTGTTGTTAAGAGCAGAAATGAAACTGTTCAACAATCAACCTGCAACAGACAACATTGATCTGTTATTTAAATAGTTGAGTCAACAATTCAATCTAGTAAAATTAAAACATGTGTAAATCATCTAATATTGAGTTGAAACATCTAAAAGTCTGACTCAGATTTGTACGGACCGTTGTTAGGTGGACATTAATGTATGTTTCTGAACTATGTTCTTTCTATTACCTTAACACAATCCATTGTTACTGTGATCTTATAGAAAACATGCATTAATGTTATTGTTAGCTATCTAAGAAATTGGTCCACAGAAATTTGACGATGAAACACACATTTTCTTCAAAATGCACATGTAAGAAATGTAATTGAAAACCAGAAGCGAGAAAACACGTTTATGTCTCTGTTTTTCCTTTTTCATTTTCTTATCTATTCAAATTCACCAATTAGCAAGGGCCTAAACTCTTGACTACTAAATTTGGGACTCCGATTTTCAAAAGTGATTTTTTTCTTTTTTTTTATGTTTAGATGAAGAACGGTTTTTTCGGATGGAACCAGTCGACGGTCAGGTCACGCGGCAAACCTGATTGGCGACACTGGTTGTTCTGTGAGTTTTCTTCGGGGAATAATTTATCACCCCTGTCCCTCCTGTGACGTCACAAGCTCCGAAAAGCAAAGGGAAGGGCGTGAATTCGGAGTATAAAGATGGAACGATTAATCAAAGGCCACCGATACCAAATCGAACACTCCTTAAACGGATCCCGACCCAATTTAGTATCCAAAAGAGAAATTTATAATAATCGGATTGAAAGACCACAAAAAACTGTATTCATTATAGTTAGAAACTAACTACTGAACTGCATTGTTTATCGTAATTTTTATCTACTTGTTTATAAATATAAATTTAAAAATATTATAAAAATTTAATTAAATTGAGAAGGAACAACTCATGTTAAGTTGTTTTTTAATACAGATAGCAGCCTTTTCAAAAATTATAGTCATCGAATTAATTGAGCATTATATATTACATATCTTCTTTTATAATATCTCATTTATATATTTTAAATTGTCGTGAAGATATCTAGGAAATCCTGCTATGGAATCTTTATAATAATTCGACTTACCCTAGTGGTTTAGAAATTTTTTTGCCAAGGCCAGTCCGATATGTTTTTATCCCTGTTCAATGGAATGATTTCTTTTATCCAATGGGTCAGCTAAAATCCTTTCGAGTCGTACCGAACGCTCGGATTTTGAACGGCGTAGGATTTTAACGGCGAAGCGGCATCGAGAGGCTGTGATGCTCCGTTGCCGTCTCGCCCGCTTCTGCTGCCCAGTTTATTCAGGGACTCGGCGCTGGCCTGGCAGTCTTACGGCCGCTATTTACAGTAATGATAATAATTTCGCGAAAATAAGCAATAATTATTATTGATCTATGAAAAGGTGGCCTTCCTGAGCCCGGACTCACTTCGTTTGAATTCGGCTCGCTCATCTAATTGCCGCCGAGGCCATGTGTTAATCGTACACCCCGACCGACCCTGGGGGAGGCGGGGACTGCTAACGCTCATTACCAAGAGACAGAGCCCATTTTGCTCTTCAATGACAAGGAAAGCCTGCGCTGTTTTGGGCCGCTCCAAACCCTTGCGCATATTGTCTGTAGCGTAATGCCGAAAATTAAAACTCAATGACAAGGTAATGATGACACACAGTGGTCATGCACGCGACATGGAACCCACACTTTGTCACTCTCTGGCTGTCAATTAAACAAATTTATGCAATTATTTTTCTATGTCGCTGTCGGCCCTCTGGGCTTCCGATATTAATAACCCTAATGACAAATACGTGGTCCGTAAATCTTGGCTACCAGTCTCCCACAGCGACCCCTATGATTACAAGGGATTCGATCGCGAGTCGTCCAATCACACTTCAAAACGATTTATCGTATATCCCCCTCTCCATCAAGACAGACTGTTTCCCAGGCCGTCAACCATTATTCTTGCTTCAAGACCACTCTTAGCCCTAGTAGACGATCAAAGCCATCCATAAATGACGTCCGTACATTGGAACGGATCATTTGATAACTTTGTTCTACAAATTGTAGACCTGCGAGCTCTAACACCTCATGATTTATAGGAACGTAATTTTTATCTGGAACTGAGAATTTTACTACAATCGTTTTTTTATTCTTAGAAGAAAAAAGCAAACAAAAAACTTCAAATCTTTTTGAGAATGTTTTTTATTAGAAATACAAAATAAGCATAAAATTTGTTACATATCAAAAACACTTCATTACATTCTCTTCTCCTATACAGTACACAATATTTCGGCTGTATCTACAGTGCAGTTCATGAAAGAAGAGCTTTTGATGACGTAATTTCCTTATAGATTGATGTTTCGAGAACATAACAGCGCCATCTATTGATAAAATCCGTAAGTGAATCTTATAAACATTATGAAAACATTCTAGTTTTTGCATTTTCTACAGCTACGAATACATAATAAGAATTAAAATTGAAATAATTAAAAATGTTCCACACTATTCCCCTTGCTTGGCTATATAAAGTTTGTCCTTTCTTGGTCACGCTTATGCGATCATAAAACGACGCCATCTTGGACTGACTGCTCGTAGTTCAAGTTGATGACGTCATGACTGGTGACGTTTGTTCCAGACAAAATCGATCGCGATATAATGACCATATATGGCAAACCCTTCTTTTTTTGAAAAGTACTATAGTTACCATCCTTCTTCAGGTTTGATGGTTAGCCTGATTTACATGACCGAATTTTACAACAAGATATTTAACAATAAATAAACGTGACAATTAACATCGAAGTGAAATGTCCGATTTTGTTTTCTAACAACTGAATGATATACCAAAATAAAAATGTTTCAATCATTATCTATGTTACCAACAATTATTTGATAAATTTCAACTGGCATTCCCTTATATTTATTTATGCATTTGAAACAATAAATCATGCAAGATTCTATTATAAAACGTGACTTTTCATCTTTAATTTTAAATAAAATCTTTGTCAACGGATCTCCTCTTGTGACCTGAGGAGAGGCAGTGGTCTGCGCAATCTGATATCTCCTGTCTCCTTTCCATGTTAATTGTCACGTTTATTTATTGTCAATCTCTTGTTAAATTCGGTCTTGTAAATAAGCCTCACCATCAAACTTGAAGAAAGATTGAAACATTGTAAAATATTGTGTATTATAGGGCTTATAGTAGAAGAAGATATAATGAAGTGTTTTTAATCTTACATGAAAATGTATGGTTTGTTTGTATATTATTACGTGGTCAAAATAACGTTAGACAGAGACATGCTAATGGTAACTATTGACTACTGGCTGATTAGCTTTATTTCAACAATAGAGGTATTTATACAAGAGCTTTGATTCCCAAAGCCAAACAACCTATCTCACCTCGGTCCTTCTGTGCTAAGATCTCGACTTCAGGAACAGACTTAATCCCCACGAATGCTAGACAATCCCTTAATCTCTTGACCTTGTGAACCACGCATCAATATTTATTATTTGTTCAATGCTGTATCACTCTTTGGGGGTACATTACCATTTTTAATAACCCTGTAAATGCAATTAGGTATACATTTTTAAAAGAAAATACAAAGGTTTGACAAGATTTAGATGAAATTCAAAATCACGACTCTATATAAAATAAAAATTACGGTTAATATTATGATTGAATGGGGCTCGGTGGGTCATTGGTAAGGCAGCGGGCTGGAGGACTCAGTTCAGGAGTTCTGGAATTTTTTCCTCCAGACAGGTTCTGGGGTTATCTCAGCCCTCTATAAATAAGATCGTGTTTCTTTTCCTACAGTTAAAGGCGGGTGGGCGTCAGGCTGACCCGGCCTCAACTTCAACGCACCACTATTTCTGCCTGTCATTCTGAATTATCGCACGATCACTAACGCGTGTTCAATGTCGCGATGTGTTCGTACTGAAGTCAGGTGCATGACCACTATTCCAGTGCCCTGCTTGTGTTAGGATACTGTTATTTTTGTGAAAACTTATAAGCTGCTCTCGAAAATGGCTCCCAGGAATAAGTTATCTGGCTGACCGCGTCCACATGATACACCCTGTATATATAGCAGATGATAATTTGATGCTGTGTACTAAATAGTCAATTAAACTCGAGTTCTTACACAAGGATGAGACAAAGTATCTACTTTCCTAGAAAATATTACCTTTTTTCAACATTGATGCCAATGGGAATGGATAATTACAAATTACTTCTGAATTAGGACAGAATGAACTTGTAATTATCCATTATTTCTTGTACTTATTTCTGTGAAACTGATGGATTATCTGTTTATTGGAAAAGGCAGCAAGACAACAAAATTTGGATATCCGTTTTAGTATCAACAATCTCCGCTCGAAAAGGTTAAAATGACTTATGTGCTGCAAGAAGAAGATACCTCAGATAGAAGAAAAACTACAATTCTTTTTCTGAAATTACGTTTCTGACATGTACAGCGTAGTTGTTACATAAAGATTTATAATACATTAATTCTTAGGCCTCAATCACACATGGCGAGCTTATAGCAGCGAGTCAACTAGCAGCGAGAACTCGCTCGTTAACTCGCTCAGTCTGACAAAGAAATCGGTACTCGCCTGCTCGCTGAGTATTGTTCACTATAAATTTGCAGTCTGGCGTCGAAAAAATACAAATCCAAGATAGAATACAACACAATAACAACGATCACCACTGATGATAACATTATGTTATTAAATTTTTTGATGAAATTTCTTATTTCAGGACAACTTCCTGCACTACTATCTGATGCAGCAATATGGATCTCTAGGATATGTCATCCAATTCCTATCTCCAATTGCTATTGGCTGAATATGCCTCTTGTGACAGTATGTTTTCTGTGACATCCGAAGTGAAGATCTAGCGTAAGTGAGATACTCAGAGATGGGTGATAATGTTCCTCAAAATTCACGCCACTAGACTATTCTCAGCTTGGAAGTTGTAATACTGCTGTGCGTAATCTAAGAAACAATACTTGGTTTGCACCATTATGTTTTTTAGCATATTAACATCTATGATTGTAACATGTCAGATTCCACAACAGAACTATTTGTTTGCAAATTACTTAAAACATTTCGAAAATGAAAATCTATTTACTTTTTACTTCTCTGTTAACTTCTATCTCGAGACTCTACCGCTCATCAACTTAAACAGCAAGTAATGCTGTACATTGATGAATTAGGTTCTGAAGATTTGCTGATATTACATTTATTGAAATTACTTTAGATAAAATTGTCCAGTGTTACTTAAAGAGATATAATTAAAAAAAAGGAAGGCTTGAGAAAGCAAAAATCATCATAATTTTTGCGAAATATTGCCAAATAAAATGAACGAGTATTATAATGAAGTCTAATGTACTTTATTTATTAAAATGTAATTGTGTTAAATATATCCCACCCAAAACACTTCGTGTAAAATAAGTTGCCAAGACTCACATGCTCATAATGCTTTCACTGT
>JAFIDM010008419.1:35632579-35642719 GCA_023159025.1 Thereuonema tuberculata | reverse complement strand
CACACACACACACACACACACACACACACACACACACACACACACACCTCTATTTCATGTTGAAGGGATTTTGATCATTCATTTTTGATACCAAAACTATAGCTGAAGGATTTGGTGTAGAGTCGTAAAATGATTCTGTTTCATACAGTCAGACTTTGTATTTTTCATTGTAAAATGAAATTCTTGACTGATTTCTGGACATTCCGCTAAGATTATTTAAAAGTTACTGATACTGCAACCTATATATACATTTCATTTTCCTGTTTTCGGTACCTTTGCTATTTTTTTTGGTACACAATCCTATGAATTAGAAGTACCAAATCAGTATTAAATGTCTATATATATAATAAATATACTTAATCTGAGGAAGAACAAACTGCATGTCTGAAATCTGACGCGAGTGCAATATTTACTAATAGTACGTATTACAATATACAAGGTGAGTTAAAATGATGTGTACGATTTTAAAAATTTTAAAAATTCACTGTAAAAATTGTAATAATATTTTGCTAAGCGAATTGTACATTTGGACACAATAACTTTGGAAGTTTTTTTTTTCCAGATCTCATACCTGTTCAATATGAGCATCTTTCGTCACACGACAAATGTCATTACGATATTCAAATTCCTTCCAAACGCGAAGTAGCATAGGTCTGTCGATTGTGGCAATTGCAGCTCGGATGCGCATCTTCAAGTCGCCCAGATCTGTTGGTAAGAGAGGCACAACACCGTGTCTTAGCATACTCCCATAAGAAGAAGTCTCAAGGAGTGAGATCCTGGGAACGGGGTGGCCACGTCATCAATTGTTGATCGCAAGAACCCGCACGGCCGATCTATCGTTGCAGCAATCGTTCGTTTAGGATAAAACTTAAAAACTTAAAACTTAAGTTACTGTAACCAAATGTACAATGCACAATAAGTAGTCTACTATTAGTAATGATAGCAAGGTTAATAGTTTGGAAGGTCACAGTTTCGACCATTCTAAGAAAAAAAAGAGATAGAACTATTGAATGTAGTGTGAATTATGGATGTAAGTGCCCCCAAGAAGGAATATCAAGACGAGCAGCAAGTCACGCTCTCACTCGAGTTGCGAACTAGCTACTTTGATAAACAACAATGGGTGAGACTAAATTGTTTACCAAGTGACAATTTGGTCTCACCCATCGTTATTAATTAATAATTCAATGCGCAGATTGGATTTTTTATGCTCATTGAGGCCGGCGGACTGCTAGCACATGAATTTTCTCACTAATATTTCATTAGTTAGTTTTTTTATGTCAATTTTTGTTTTTGAGGCACTACTCAAAATCGGGCGATTAGCTACTTTAATGTTGACGGTGGAATTTATTGGAAATTCAATATAAACTATAACAAATTTGTCACTTCAACAAATAGCATAAGTAGTATGTAAATCTCTTTCTTATCAATCGTTCTGCAACTATATATTCACATAGCTCGGAATAAGACACATGTTCTTATAAACTTCTTTTTCTAAGAATATCCGATACTGTAATCGCCCAAAAAATTGATCTTTTCTGCTGGGATACTTGAATATATGTATAACAGTTGAATCCTTAAAATTATTTGTTAGTCAGATATCTGGGTTTGTTTTTTTTTTTTTTGTTTTTTTGTTTTTTAAAAATGTTCTTAACATTTATTGTTAATTTTCTCTTTTTGCATGAATGGTGGATTTTGGGAACTTCTAGAAAAGGCATTAAAAGAATTAATTTTAAATATTTCATTAACATTGTGCAAATTTTGAGCATTGGTTTAATATTATCCTTACTTTCTTTATCTTCAAAATTTCAAAATTTTGTTCTTTATAATGCTTGCTTTTTTGTTTTTGTTCATTTTTTGGAAATCTAGGTTCTTTATCCAATGTTCCCTATTTCTATATTTTGAAACGCTAAAATACTTAACAACCTTTGTCCATTATGACGTCATTTGATAATAGCTCCTTAAATTCTCCGTAATTAAATGTCTACGCGTGCACCGCTGTCCCCCCAGTAGTTCTCGAATGAACAGTCGCGTGACAAAGAGCTTGATTCAAAACTTCCCCCGACCCCCTCCTCATCCCCTTGCAACTTCTGTAAAATGGACACGCCCGAGGACCGACAGCGCAGTTGACAAATGGATCCGGGGAGATTGCATCGATAGGGTTTTTGAATAGATCCACAACATTGCTAGTCCTTTCTCTCAGGCCAATTGCAAACCATTTAGTTTCCTCCAACTTCCATATGTTTGTAGATCCAAAGGAACAAATGAACATCTATCTGGAGATATTCATATCCTAGACTTACGACTAATACAATGCAGATTATTATTTAACGATAAAAGCATTTGAAGATTTTTGTTTGTTTTTTTAACTCTCCAAATACGTATTTGATTTTTATACAGATTTAAAACAGATTTAAACAGACTACTCACAAGGGAAGTGTTTGACCTCGGACGCTGAGAACCGCACGAAAATGTGCTTAGAATATAAATCGTTCATGCTAAAAACAGTGGTATGAGTCATTCTCATGCAAAACTGCATGAGAGACATTTGAATGATCACCTATTGAAGATCCAAGAGAGGAACTTTGGTAACGCGAAGAAACAAAATATCGATATAATAGAACCAAAAACACACACATATTTCAATGTAGTGACTATATTGCTATATTTCCCTCTGCTTAAAATAATTACGCTATCGGAACAACAAACTTTTCCTACTGACCTGATAGTGTTGCACTGATATTCAGTCTTCAAAGTGCGCAAGTAGACAACAGCTGAGTTTTGCATGGGAATGACTCATACCACTGTTTTTGGGATGAGCGATTTATACTCTAAGCACATTCTCGTGCGGTTCTCAGCATTCGAGGTCAAGCACATCCCTTGTCAGCAACAAAATTGAAATTGAGAACTAGGAAATGGATAATCAGGACACAATAATCTTGACTATTTTTATTTTCCAATTGCCATATTGGACTTGTATCATTGTTCGATTTTATTTTATGATACGAAAATTTCCTGATATATTTATAGTCCTTTTATTATTTTTTAAAGATACGCGTTTGCTTT
The DNA here is from genome assembly GCA_023159025.1 of Thereuonema tuberculata. Classification (NCBI taxonomy): domain Eukaryota; kingdom Metazoa; phylum Arthropoda; class Chilopoda; order Scutigeromorpha; family Scutigeridae; genus Thereuonema; species Thereuonema tuberculata. Next base: position 35,639,656 of record JAFIDM010008419.1, on the reverse strand, counting down.
CTTTAAAAAAAAAAAAATAACATCCTTTCTTTTAGATTATTCTATAAAACACAATAGACAAACACTGTCAAACACACAAATTGATTTAAAAAGTACATGTAATTAAAAATTCATTAAAAATACGTTACAGTACTGGGGAGTTTTCGAAGCCTACGTGGCTTCCTTGTCAATCCCTGACACGATTATTCTGACATGAACGTTCCTGACTTCTAATGACCTCTAGATTGCTATGTTGAAGTTATGACGTTGTTTTCGGAGTCGCCCTGTATATTTAAATAAATTAGAAATGCGGTCAGTGGTCATCGTACGGTGGAGTTCATTGTTAATATCTAACTAACAAATTTTAAATCAGATCTTAGGATTTAATAAATCAATAACTGAATAATATATCTAAAAATTAAATTCGATTCCTGAACTAATATTTTTTTGAATGAAAATGTCTCAAAATAAGGAAATATTAATCCTTCATCGTTATTTTGTATTAACTCTAAAATGCATTATTCACTGAAACGGTATTTGTGTTGTCTAAAGCTAGGCGAACACGGAGCAATTTGAGGCAATATTATTGGGACAAGATGGCCCAATTTGATTGCGACAACCGGTATCAAGCGCGAACACAGAGTTTTTCCTGAACCAATATTGCTCTGAATATTTATGGTTACGGCGCTTCTCACTAGGGAGAGCTAAAGAGAGAGCGTGTTTTCGTACAGAATTGCTATAGTATTAAACGCCGTCCCTCTGTAGAAATCAATTACGATTCTTTCATTATCAATTGACAAAATGTTGTTGTTGGAATTATCTGTTTTGGGCCGACCAATTTTGCTGATTTTAAGCCTTCTTTCTCAAAGAAAATGGCCGGCGTGAGTCCCTGAATTTCCGATGTTCAAAGTCCCGCCTCCTTCGACGTCAGCATTGTCACGTGATTTCATCCGTTCATTTGATTCGCTCGCGAACCAGCAATATTTCTGGACAATAAAAATTGGAGCAATATTGTTCCTTTGGTACCGACAATAAAATTGGGGCAATATTGTTCGGTTTGGGACAATCAAATTGGGAATGATTGTCCCAAAATATCGCCTCGTGTTCGCCCAGTATAAGGCTTAGATGCTGATATTTTACTACAGTTATTAGATGTTTTTTTTTTTTTTAATAGTTCTTAGCATTGACTTCCTTTTAAAGGTTTTTACGCACATCACTTAGCTTGGAATCATTTCTTCTGTGAATTTCTTCCCACCACATCAAATGTAATGTATTTGATCTTAAAAGTCAACAGATATGATCTGTATTTTTCGATATATCTTATAATTTTCTGCAGTTTATATTTTTTTTTAAAGATTTTCTATGAGGGTCTTCATTGATACGTTCCTTAAACCACATTTAGATATAGTAAGGAATGATTTGAACAAATTTTGATATTTTGCTGTTAAAATCTACAATAAGTTAAAATTATTACTTTTTTTCTATTATGTTAACTTTAAATTATTTCCAAGAAAGGAAATTAAATTTAGAATCATAACCTCAAAAATTATTTTTCACTTGATAATTTATTAAGCTTATCTGCCATAAGCATTATTCATCATCATTCCCTTGTCCTCATTAGAAGTTAAATAGCGCAAAGGTAAGGATCCTGAGATCATTTGCCGAATCGGAACGAAGTTTAGATGAAAGAGCAGTCCGACGCTCGACCCTGGTAAGAAACACGGTTTCCAATTGAAAAAGAATTGAATAAACTTGTGACCCGTTCAGAGGAGAAATAACCAGAGAACAATCCTGACCTCTACTGGGGATTGAACTCTACTCCTCGACTTAACCAATAACCAATAAGGAAGAAAATAGCCTTAAGGATCTCCTACAACTATAAAAACTAGACCAAATATCATGATAAATGATGGTATATTGGAGGATAGCAATTTTCTTAGTACATAAAATTATTTTGATTAGCAAAAAGGTACGTCCAAATGGCCGTCAAATTGTTGCCAAAAATCAGAAATTGGCTGTGAAATACGGATAAATTTAGGCCTATGCCTGTAACCGTTCGCTATATGTTTCATTTATAGTTGGGGCTGTGGTGTCGAGTCGTAGCCGTGGAGTCGGAGTCGCATTTACTAAATTATAAGAATCAAAGTCGGAATCGCTCTTCGAAACATGACGAAATCAGTGATTTAAGCAATGCACGCGATCGATTGTGTCGGATTGATTATAATTGAAAAGGATCGAATAAGCGAGACGTCGATTAACGGGATATACTTATCCCACCCAAAACATTTCATGTAAAATAAATTGCCAAGACTCACATGCTCATAACGCTTTCAGTATTAAAAAGATATGAGATCTCATGTAGAGCCAAGCCCCTAACTCTACGAGGCCTAACTCTACAAGCCCCAACTCTAAAACCCCTATATCTTGGTCAAAAAGTATGCCTTGGCCGTTTCGTGGATGTCACACAGACAATCCCATGGAGTTATGTAAAGGATATGGAGTAAGCCAAGGCACACTTTTTGACCAAGATATTAGGGTTTTTAAAGTTAGGCCTTGTAGAATGAGGGGCTTGGCTCTACAAGAGATCTGATAACTTTTTAACAGTGAAAGCGTTATGAGCATCTTGGAAACGTATTTTACATGAAATGTTTTGGGTGGGATGAAATAGTTCCATGAAACGGCCAAGCCATACTTTTTGACCAAGATATAGGGTTTTTAGAGTTAGGGCTTGTAGAGTTAGGCCTTGTAAAGTTAGGGGCTTGGCTCTACATGAGATCTTTTTAATACTGAAAGCGTTATGAGCATGTGAGTCTTGGCAACTTATTTTACATGAAATGTTTTGGGTGGGATTTCATTTCTTTTTGTAAGATGAGATCTGATAACTTTTTAACAGTGAAAGTGTTATGAGCATGTGAGTCTTGGCAACTTATTTTACATGAAATGCTTTGGGTGGGATATACCTATCAGAAATTGTTATATAATAAAGAACCGGAACCCCCTTTATGAGGGGTTGGAGGGTGAAAGTTACGGATTTCTTAATTTGTTTGTTGTTTGTGTGTTAAACCTAGTCTGCATACCAAATTTCAGCTTTCTAGGACTTCAGGAAGTACCCTAGAGGTTTTGATGATCATGAGTCAGTGAGTCAGTCAGTGAATCATGGACGAAATCGACGTATTTTAGATATTAATAAAATCCAAAGTATAAAAGCTAGATAAATGAAACTTAGCGTATTTCATTAGTCTGTTAACTGCATCTTATCCTGAAAATTTGAGCTCTCTAGTATTATCCAGGCCGAAGCTATGAGGGTTCGATAATACATAACCAGAACCCCCCCCCTTTATGAGGGGTTGCAGGGTGAAAGTTACGGATTTCTTAATTTTTTTGTTGTTTGTGTGCTAATCCTAGCCTGCATACCAAATTTCAGCTTTCTAGGACTTCAGGAAGTACTCTAGAGGTTTTGATGATCATGAGTCAGTCAGTCAGTAGTCAGTGACGGAATCGACGTATTTTAGGTATTAATAAAATCCAAAGTATAAAACCTAAATAAATGAAACTTAGTGTATTTCATTAGTCTGTTAACTGCATCTTATCCTGAAAATATGAGCTCTCTAGTATTATCCAGGCCGAAGCTATGAGGGTTCGAAAATACGACGAAACGCTTCCAGAAAAGGTACGTAATGCCCTTCCTGACTTCGGCTCGTCTTGGCGGGGGCACTGCCGTGCCCCCAGGTATATTTCGTACCTGCCAGAAATACATGAAAGTTCAATATCTCGAATGATGTGTAGCCTGCGTTTCTAAAGAAACGAAGCTCGTAAAATCAGTATGTCATTGTGCTTGTGAGTGTATGTGCCCTTTAATAATGTCTGAGCCAATGAATAAATTCTTCCTGAAAGTTGAGATGCCTATTTATGGATCAAAACTCTAATTTTCGTATTTGAAAAGTTTTCCATATCGATTCCTGAGGAGAATTTGCTTATGAATGATAATAATTCCCATAGAAAAACTATGAATATATTAAGTATACTTAGTAATCCGTTTAATATCTACTATCATCTGCGCTTTTACGATTAAAATTAGTGAAATTAGGATAGAGACAGATTAAGGATTTGGCGATTTCACTAATTTTCCAAAACCCAATTTGAAGTAAGTTTTGGCTCCTTTGTGCCTTGCATTTTGTTTCCATTTTGTTGAATTATTAGGCTCGTAAAATTTGTTATTGTTTAACCAAGTTAGTTTAAAAGCTTTATTTTATGCTGTAAACAAATTCCTTTTGAGTCTAGCGGAACGCAGGACAAGGATTTGAAATTTTTTCTGTTAATGTGTATTTTTGATTGTGTTTTACTTTTGTGGGGTCCCGCTTCAGGGAGCGAGAGTTGAATTCTTATATGTTTGCACCTTCTGAGCCTGTCATCGGTGGAGTGTAGCTGACTGATGAGTCCTAAAGAGGACGAAACGGCCGTCCCAGAATCTCTGTTGACAGCTCGAGGTGCAAAATCTTTTAGTTACCATTTTATTGAATTGTTAGGGCACGTAAATATTTTTTATTATTTAAGCTTTTTGTATGTTTTGTTTGAAATATTATAATTTGAATAGGCGGAAAATTCTCCTTAAAAATGCCGTTAATTACATAATAAACACTTAATTACTACTTCACTTTGGCTTCACATTTTCTTTTACATTGCTGTCTCGACATTTTAACAAAAAAACAAATGATAATAAAAAAAAGCGCAGCTTTGTAAGAAAAGACTCTTTTTTTTTATTAATTCCAGTAGCTGTATTTACATAAAAAAATTTCGCTAGATTTTTTTTCTTTTTTTTATCTTCGTTGGAGAATCACGTAGTGATTCAACTCTTTTTCAATGTTGAAATGGATTCGATAATTAATTGTGCTACTACTATCTCGGATTCCAACATAAAATTTTTTATTGATTCCGTCCTGATAGAGGAAAGCAATTCCATCTTCTTTGAAAAAAAAAATATTGATGATTTATAGTCAATTTTAATGCAGAAATTGAATGTAGTTTATGTAAAACAAAACAAAAAAAAAAGAACTTCGACAACGACGTTACAGTAAGTAGACACTCGTAAAAAATTGGCGATTGGATAATAATAAAAATTTTTACTGTTTTGTTGGATTCACGGCCAACAACAGTTTGCGAAAGTTGCTGCTCCGATTCCACACCCTGCCTTGTATAATTTGATGAGAACTTTCCATCACGAGCCGTGTTCCCTCCTCCCCAGCTGCGATTGGCTGGCGAGCGGAAGCCCCTATTCCGAAGCGTAGGGGGGGTGAAGACAGATGTTGGCAAGGGCAAGAATAATGATAGCTTTTGCATCTGCTCCTTGTGCGAGAAGTCCTTGCAAAGATCAATGGAGACGAGCTTCTGCTGTGGTATTTTTCCTTCTATTGCTGGAATTCCTGAGAACGATTCCTCCCCATGCATCTATCAGACAACGGGTTTATTGAACGCGCTCGGGCCGAAGCGCAAGACGTAGCCAATAAAATGCATCGCATAAATCATTAATATTGCCTTTCTCAACTCCGGCGGAGTGGGTGTAAAGCGTTTACGAGGCCTCAAGGAGAATGTAGATTCAATAATAAATTATAAAAATTATATTTCTAATTCTTCATTAAAAAATTTTTTAATTTGTATTTTTTTTTTATAACGATAAGCCCTGTACTAAGGCTGCTAAGCCAAATTACAATAAAAGACTTAACAAGGATCACCACCATTGTCGAAAATACAGTCGTTTTTCTTGAAATACATGAATATACTGTAAAATATACCTCAATTATTCTTCGTGATTGGTGGACGCTATAGTCCGGGAATCGGTTAATCCAAATTACGTTTTATAAATAGATAAATAAAAAAAAACTATAAAAATGTAAGATAAACGTATGTAAATGCAAAACGAAACACAATGCAGTAATGCTTAATTATGATGCACTGTTATTTAAAATGACTTTTGTTTTTTTACGAATCTACTAACGTAGGGAACTATGAAAAATGAAATTTGTACGTAGCCTACTAAAGAGGATCATAGGTAATTCGATCCCATGGCTAATTGAAAGCCAGATTATCGGCATTTATTGTACTGTGAATCTTGTCGTCCAGACAACTAATTCTGAGAAACCGTATTCATTACACCTCATTAACTAATTTAATTAAGTCCAAAGAATTGGTGAGTTCCCTATAAAATATTTGAATACTAAAATTATTTACCGTAATTTGCGTCGCGTAAAAAACATTACAAAATGTCAGGACGTTTCAGCGTGTTGGCAGACTTTTCTCAACTGTATAACGATCCGGCAGGCTGAAACGTCCTGACATTTTGTAATGTTTTTTATACGACACAAATTACATAAGTAATGTTAGTATTCATATATTTTATAGAGATCTCATCAATTCTTTGGTTTATATCTATTTTATCCCTTTCTTTTGCATTTAATTTAACTAAGCATGCTTTTATTTACAGGATGGCGCACCCCCAGTTATACAGTTGATTCGAGCAATTCAGTAACTCCCTGTTTCAGGTCCTATTCATTAGTAATTCACATTGTTCTTTATTTACTATTTATTTTTTTTAGCCAATTTTATAAGGAAAGTGAAATTAGTATGTCTGTCTATGTGTTCGAATGCTGATGTCTAATATGATTCTGATCCTGTCAGTCGATCTTCTTGAAACATAGCGTATACACATGTACTGAGACGATCTTTTGTGCTTAGTGTGGGTCCCTGTTGAGAAACTCATGCGTGAAGCCGTTAAAAAATCCCATAGAAACCCATGAGAAGCAAGAAATAATTTATACTCATGTCTAACAGTGCATATTAATCTCGGTAAAATCACAATATAATCTGCGCGTGGCAGAGATGATTAAAATTAATTGGATTTACAAAACTTTAAGTAAGTATTCGCGAATTTAATTATTCAAATGGAAAATTGTAATTTTATAAATTACAAATATTCACGTCTTTTTCTTTGTGTTCACGACTATATAAAAAACATAGGAAAAACAAAAAGGCAACATAAAAACAAGGAAAGTAGATTTCAAGTTCTTTCTGTCTTACTTAGTTTAGTTTGTCCGTAGAAAAATG
>JAFIDM010008419.1:35619362-35632569 GCA_023159025.1 Thereuonema tuberculata | reverse complement strand
TCAAGTTCTTTCTGTCTTACTTAGTTTAGTTTGTCCGTAGAAAAATGGTAGATTAATTAATAAATCATTAGAGTCATTTTTCTTAAGATGAAATATTTTAACTACACAGATTTGGAAATGTCTAAAACAAAAATAAAAATAAAACAGAGATAGATAGAATTAATTAAAAATGTACGAAGCTTACATTCGTTTGCAGATCGTGCGGTTCTGTTGTAAAACGTACTATTTCACGAAAGCCTTGGGATGTAATAATGGCGAGATGTCCCCTTTGGCACCTTATCTTTCCTTATAACAGCAACCACGAGTAAACATTGACACATATGAAACACACGAAGGATACAAACACAATTTTCGTTTAGTGCAAAAGTGTAATTACGTGAAAGCTGAAAATGATTGTTTGTAATCAGAAGACACTGCTTATAGGAACGAAAACAAACTGTAATTTGTTGCGGTTTATTAGAATTACTCTGTTAAGTTATAAATATAAAGTGAATTCGAGTATTATAAGGAAAACAGTAATTACTTTCTTGTTCTAGAAACTAGAAGATATTACCATCTTATTCCAGAATATATCTTTTTAAGTTATGTGGTTTTTTGTGTGCATTATCTACAAAAATGGCGTTTCATTATGTATTTGCTGAGTATCATTTTAAGAACTACAAATTCTTAGAAATTTCAAATTATAATTTTTGTAAGAACTACAAATTTGTAGTGCACATAACTTACGTATGATCTTTCTTGTAATTTTCTTTAAAAAAATCTTTAGATGTGGTTATAGTATTGGTATTCGTTAAGTCATCCTCAATTAATTAATCTTAAATTTATTGAAGTATAACGTGCATAAAGTAAAAATGGTTTTTTGGAATTTTAAAAGAAAATTTCGTTCTAAAAATATAGTATATATGGTTATTAATCCTTTAGTTACTCGCAAAGGTTGTCTCTAGTGGAACTGTTGGTATTTGATTGGTGACGCATTAGCGAGTGCAATGAAAATTCATTGTTTTAATTCGTTATCTCCTGTTAATAGTTTTCTTACTTTCGTTAGAAAAAGTAACGAGACTATTCGTATCCTCGGTTCATTGAATTCTATCGGATTTTCTTAAGTAATGCCAAAGCAGTAGCGAAGAGAAATGAGGTGTGACTCGCTCTTAAGTGACGCAAAACAGGCAATCGTTGACAACAATACATTCAAATTTCTTTCCATAGTTTAAAAGCTGTGAAAACGTAGGTGAGGTAACATTTGCTTTTCTTGAATTGGAGGGAAAAGCGTTTGCCAGCGACAACATCAACAAAGGTAATAACTGTAATCAGGACCAATCCGACGCTACGTTTACGGGACGAGTAAGTCCGCCATTGCAATCAGCGCCGTACATCGAGACATGATTATTACCTTCTCTGATTTATACTCGATTGGCCGACAGCTCGAGAAAGAAAGGAATTTTTCATTAACTGTGGAAGAATTATTTGCATTCGCAGAGATGCCGCGCGCTGGAAATTATGACGAGAAGAAGAAGAAGATGATTAGAAATAAAAATGGAAAGAAAACAGTTAACCATATAAACATATCAGTACAGAGGTAATTAAGCAGAAATTGTCCTGAGGGTAAAAAGACAGAAAATTCTCTGGGTTTTTTTTTTTTTTTTTTGGTGGTTCTCCTCCTTCTTTCTTCAGCGAACGAGAAGGGAAGTGTTTATACATATTTATTAACAACAATTCCAAATCATTTGAATAGTTTTCTTACTGCATGCAAATGTTTCAGGCCATCGGTCTGCACAACAACAACAACCGAAAAAAAATATGAAAAAATGTACATGACTGAAATATCTAAGTTAAATTCAATATTCGTTGTTCGCAAATGTTGAAGCCTAACTTAAAGTGAAGCCATTGTACTGTCTCTATATCTATTTTTCGTATCTCTTCTAAAAATGTCGCTTAGTAAGTTTCTAAATACTGCAAAATTTCTTGCCGTTTTGCATGTATTTGGAAATTTATAAATCTCTTTGTTTGTATAAAAAAAATACATTTTGTATTAACTTTGTTTAGTTGTTATCAGTTTAATTATAAGTTGAGAAGCGGCCATATTGAAAGGGTGAATTTTATCATTATAGGTCGTTGATAGAAAGAAAATAATTATTAACTAGTAGTTATTATTAGTTTACTAGTTAATAATTATTTTCGTTCTATCAACCACAGAGATTGATAAAATTCATCCTGTCAATATGGCCGCTGATCAATTTATAAGTAATTACTTTCTATAGAATAAAAAATAACTATTCGCAAATATCTTTTGTTTTCAATGAATTTTATTCAAAACTAACTAATTACGATGGCAGGTTTAAATAATTTTTCATTCAGCAATCAACTATTACAAAATTCGCTATGTTCAATATGGCCATTGATCAATATGGCCACTGATGAATATGGCCACTTACTTTAAATAATATTTTTATTAGTTAGTAATTACTTTAAATAATTTTCAAAAGCTAAAACAAATGTAAACAAGTCCATGAAAGTAACTGATAGAACTAATATGAATAAAAACAGTGAACATAAAATGTGAGACAAAATCAATGCAAAGAGATCCGTCATTAAAATCGTATAGACTTCCCCAACTAATTTCACTATTTCATTGTTTTCGAAATCCATCAAAATTAGTCGTTTCAACAACATACTTGAGATATGTAATATGGGCTTTTTTTAACCAGCATGTCTACATTTATTTATTATACAGTAATGTCTATATTTTGAGATTTCGGAGGTGAGGGGGAGGACCCCCTTCGCTCATCCTCCCTGTATAAAGGTACGGTTGCATGTACCAGTATTGTTCACATGTTTGGAATTTTGAGTATGTGCTAAGGATGAAATTGTGTCTGAGTCACCTTCACACCGGAGGACATATTAACTTTTTCTCTTTGAAACTTAATGAATGTGTTGGAGGTTAAAGTGCGTTGGTTAAACCCTTCCCTCTCTGAAGCAGGAAATGAAAAATATTTCAGGTAAACAAGAGGAAAAGAAATGTGCTTAGAATTGTCAACTAATTCGTTTCTTAAGCCACAAGGACCGCGCAAGTATTTTATGTACTTGAACAGCATTATATCAATAAGTTTCTTCATTAAATATAGGATTATATCGATTTTTGTTTTTTGATTTGCTTGTGTTATATTTTTGTTTATCATTCTTTCAATTGTTATTTGACTCATCAAAATTCTAAAGATTTTTCAACCCGCTAAAACTGCTGGGTTATCTTCACGTTCATGTTAACTATAACTTTCAACCTGCACACGTTAAATTTGATTTAATTCTTTATCTTAAAGCTTATATGTAACAACAAATTAACATCACTATAAAAAACATGCATACAAATAAGGATTCACTGAGCTTTTTTTTAGAATTTTGGATACCGGGAATATAGGACATCTGTTTTCGGTTTCCTAATCGTCATCAGCTGGATTTGCCCAGTATCTTACAGCTCAGTGATCTCAAAAGACATATAAAGGAAACAAAATTCAACAAAACAACGGCCCTCTATATTGAAAACAACACTATTATAAATCAAGAATTAAAAAGGGCAGACATTTAATCACCGCTAGCAGCCGATTAGATGATGAAGGATTAAATTATATGGAAAAATATATATAACAATATTTGAGCTGCTAGGTACTGGGAGTATCCAGCTGATGATGGTTAGGAAACCAGAAACAGCTATCTTAGATTCCCGGTATCCAAACTACTGAAAACAGCTCAGGGAATCCTTATTTGTGTGCGTTTATGCTTTTTTTGTGTGTGTGTGTGTTTGAGTTTATGTTAAAGCTTAAATCTTCATTATTTTGTGTGTGTGTGTGTGTGTGTCTTCTTGCTTTTTTTTTTTTTATTGTCCAACCTAAAAAATATATATATTGTTCGTGTGTATATGTATTATATTTTTCTTTAACTTAGTAGGGTTCATAATTATAAAAATAATAAATGAACTTATTAACTCGAACAGAAGCTTGTCCAGGAATTTGGAATGAAAGGGGTATTATGGTCCTAACCCCGTCAACCAAAAAACCGAAAAACATTGTTGGTTTTTTTTCTGGATGAGGGTGGAAGGGGTGGCTAAAACAATGGCTTTTCAACCAAAAATAAATGCCCTGAATTCTGATTTCTCGTCTTTTCGGATACAATAAGGAGAGGTTATAATCCTACCAACCCCCTCTCTGTTTATCGAAAGCTGTTATTGTTATTGTCTTCAACCTCTTACTAAGATTCTTCTCGTACCAGACCCTAACAGCTGAAGAAAACTCCCATCTTCATACACGTCTATAACAGCACAGAAATCAATAAAGATTAAATATAGATTCAATTTAAGGCAGTATGAAAAGAGTAGAAACATTATAGATGGAAATTAACAAAGCGAAGACCAAGCAAGATACTTCATAACTTCTATAATATTTTTGAGTAATATGAAACATGTCGACATACTCCTTTTTATATATCTTCTAAAAATACAGTATTTCTTTTCCTTAAACAGGATACTTCATCAGGTTCTGAGGACAGGAAAAAACTTTTGCTTTTAGAATTAGAAAATTAGGTATAGTTTTTTAATGAATTCTAAGAGGAAAAGGAAAATGTTTTTTTCTGTCCTCAGAACCTGATGAAGTTTCCTATTTAAGGAAAAGGAATATTGTATTTTTAGAAGATATATAAAAAGGAGTATGTCAACTGGATGTCTATATGAGAAGACCAAATAATTTGCTTATTGGAAATAAGGAAATAGTCTTAACAGGAAAAACAATTGAAAATGCCCTACTGAAAAGGCGAAACCCGGTCCTGAACCCATTTTAATGTGTTAAAAAAAATTTTTAATCTTTTTATCTGTGTGCTGGCATCCTTTCATTTAGATGAAATGCACACGTTAAACATCACCTAGGAAAAATAATAATGTCTTACTTTAGAAGGCGAAATAATATTGAAATACAAACAATCATTATCAATGTTAAAGGAGTAGAAAAATCACTCATATTTATCGAAAAAATTTGAATAGTTCTTTAATAACCATTATTCAGTACATATTAATATTCGGTCAATCTTCCTGCCTTGCTGGTGTTTGACTCTTTCGTGTATTGGTTTTACCTATAAAAGATTCGGAGTGACAGAAACACCTGTAAGATGCTGGAATTTCATTTCACTGGATGTCTGTCCGCGTGTGGAATTCGAACCAGACTGTGTGATCAGTTCCTTGGCAGATGGCAGCTCCAATAGCAGCAATAAGGTGATGCTTCAAATAAGGGAGAAACAAAGACAGGGTTCAAATTATTCCACCTTGGTGTCACTGTGCTGTTTAAAAGGATAATTACAGAGTCACTGCTAATACTGTGAACATTTAAAAATAATGTTATTTCAAGGCTGGTCGGTTTATCACAAAGTAAGAGAGGTGGTGGGGGTTAGTTTTCATGAGTAAGATGATTCTCAGACATTAACAGTAAATTTGGGGGAAATCTTTACTTCATTCCTTCTTTAAAGAGTTACATTGTATAAGATTGAAATATGAATTGAATAGAATATCAAACAATTTTTGTTACAATTTTCCTACAAATTTTTTTGAGTTATTTTTTTTTTAATAATACAACAAATAAATATGTTATAATATATCTATTTTTATCATCTTTGTTTTGCTTTTTTCTTTATTTTCCTTAAAGATAACTGTTGGTCTTTATGATATGTTTGTATTTCTTGTTTCTAGCACAAGGGATTGCTTACTTTCGTTGTTTCTATTAAGATATTCTTTGTTATTGCAAAATTTGCGGTTTCTATTTGAGTTATGTTTTTTTTATTTATAAACTCATAGCCTGAGGAATTTCCGCCCTCCGGGATGAGATATACTTAATATTTCGGTCCTGTACCTCGGGCCTTCTTCAGGAGATGTAGATTTTAAGCCTGGCGCATGGCTGTTGTCAGTTTTTTCCGGGAAGTTGTTTTGCTTCTTTGGAGATATGGCGGCAAAGAAGAAGCAAAGTCAAAAGAGCAAGCCTCGAAAACAACTTATCGGAAAAAAACTTACAACAGAAATGTGCCAGGCTGCAACTGAAGAAGGCCCGAGATACCGGACCGAAATATTGAGCATATCTAACCCCGGAGTTCGAAAATTCCTCAGACAATGAGTTTATCCAGTATTACAAGATGATTTAGAATTCATATGGACAACATGTAGCATATAAAAAAAAATAAACATGTACATATGCTCTACCATTCTATCTTCCATAACGTCGTAGGTAGATCCTACATTAAGGTCGTAGGGCTTATTCTAAAAGAATAAACGTTAGTTCAAGAGAATCTATTTTTCATAAGAGAACTATAAATTGGCTGTAGCATTGATAAAACCTTATGGGATACCTAAAAACTCGTTTACACGTAACATCCTAACCAAAAAAAGAAATGATTAAACAAGATCAGATTACATTTCCTTGCATTAAGTTCAGTAAATCATTTTCCTTCGAGTTGCTAAAGAGAGATAATTATTAAAAGTACCTTACGGAAAATTGTGGTTACTTATTAGTATAATTTTAAATCTTGACTATCGTTCAAGTGTAGTTTAACAGAAGGTACACTGTTAACAATAAAATTAGTTAATAGTCACTTTAAGATGTTTAAGCACATTGTAAGAACAATTAATTTTATTAATAGTTCATGTTTTTAAACCATTGCTGCCAAGCTTATTCTTAATTTTGTTTATGACACGCCTCTATTATTTGACTTGAAAAAAGGAATATGTACAGTTCCTGAAAATTTGTCTCCCTTATTAGTATTTTAATAAATATTTTAATACTAATGTAATGTATGGAAGAGTGTGTTTCTATCTAATATTTTTGATATGGAAAGGAAGAAGATTGTTGAAGAATTTGGTTTATAGAAGGTACACTGTCTTCAGTATCAGCGTGCGGAAACAAATTGCATGTGTGACAGCAGCTCCTACTTCAGATTCTTTTCCTAATGAAGAAAGAGCCACTTAAGATCACGTGTTCCCTTAGAACGTTGCAATTACTGAACGAATCTTCTTGAAACTTGACAAGAATATTTTTGGACAACAAACAAATCTTTTCTTCGTATTTGAATTTGTGGACAAGAAAAATTAGTAATATGGCTACAACAAGAAACTGGTGAGATGAATAAAATGACTGATGGAACAGGCAGTGTGATTGAGGATAACTGATGGGCTTATTATGATTGTCAGCCTCTAAATCTAAAGAATACCAGTAAGTTTCTTGGCTTTTCAATTTCATCAAGTAATAAAAGTAAAACGTGAAGCGGAATAAACAAAAGGAAAATTTTTATTCCTCAAAAAAAGAAATCCAACGCAAAGCTTCAATTGCGAATTTCAATTGGAAAGTTTAAAGTCAACAATGAAACCCGACGAGAATCTCGCGCTCGAGAGAAGCACGAAGCGAGACAAGCAATCCCATTGTTGTTGGATATTCAGCGACTTCCTTTGGTCCATAACGAAGCGACTTCCTTTGGTCACCGATTTTGAAGAGAGCTCCCGCAAGATAAGGTTCAATTCCAGCATTGAGGCCGGATTCCTGTGGACCAGAAGAAACAAATGAGACGAAGATGTTTTAAAGCGACGGGGAAAAATTCAACCGAAGTGCTAAAGATAATTACTCAAGCCGTAGGATAAATTAGGAGAAGAGGGCCTAATTGTGACGAAAATCCAAGATAGCAAACCATAAGCCTATCCCGAACAAACCATAAGCCTATCCCGAACAAACCATAAGCCTATCCCGAACAAACCAAATTGAAGTGGATTATTTGAAGATAAAATAGCTGACTACCTGATCCAGTTCGGAGAACTTAATTTATTCACAAGGTCAGTGCTTCTCATCAATGAAGAAAATTCCACGGGATTCAGAAAGAAGATAGGACTTTCAAGTATTTAGTATTACCTCGTACCACAGAACTCTGTACTCTTATATGAATACAATTTATTGTATTGTATACGAACTTTATTAAAAAAAAAAAAAAAAAAAAAATAGATCCTTATTTCAAAACGTTAAATAACGTCTAGCTAAATAAGCAAAGTAGACATCTTGTTTCATTTACAAGTTTTGATTATAATCAATCTTTTACTTGTCTTATGACATCATCCAAAATGGCGAGTTATTTGTACCAGCAATTAGAATGACAAAATCTTGATGGCATTTGTACTTTTTCAAAAGATACTCGAATTTTATTAAATCTTTTATTGTTTTGATGTCAGGATCTCACTGAAAACATGATTTAATTTTGTTTCTTTGCCTTTGATGTTTATTTAATGTTGCATCCTTAGAAACCCGCCATTTTCTTGCTCCTGTCCTTCTGTCAGTTCGATTAAGTTCTTGAAAAAGGGGGTCTTCGACCATTTCCAAGTCGTAATTCCCTCCCGGAGCAGCGGTTCCTATCGATCGCTTGCAATTTCCGCCGTATGGAAGAGGTTGTCCTGCCGAGAGGCACCGCCGACGGCCACCAGTGCCAACCCCGTAATTTCGCTCCCATTACCGGCTTCGTACCATCGTACGGGCTCCCCTTCTCATTGACGACGAAATGTCTCGTTATCGATCCCTTGTGTATGTAGAGAGCATAGGGCCACAACATTTCGTAAATTTCTCTTGCATTTCTGATTCCCCCGATCATCCCCCTTCTCCTCGGTGCCATTTCCTTCTATTCGCGCATTTGCTGACGGCAAAATAAGTCTTTTTAAAGTATTTAATCTGTTTTATTAGTTTGCTGCCGCGCTATTTTTTTTTTTTCTGACGCCGTCCGAACTTTTCGAGCCGACGCACAATTAGATATTAAGAGAAAACATAATGATCCCAATTTACAACGGCACATGTTAGGGAAGTAAAATTATATCCCTTAAATGTAGACGCATCGATTATGACGCCGCTTTGATTACGGTCGGGGCAGTTGTGCATCATTGTGGCTGTTCGCCCGCTTCGCCAACAGCATGATATTTGCTCTTCGACCAGCGCTCGTCCTTTTTGGTTAAAGCATCGTCACAATGCACAAAAGCCACTGTTGAAGACGGACGTGAGGTAAATGACTTTTTATTTGCTCCTTTGCGTCGTAGTGGTTAGGGGGGGACGGTGCCTTTGGGCGCGAGGGAGACACGTCGACTCTGCCTCGGGCGTCGCGGCCTCGCAGCGCTTGTCAGGTCTTTCTCTGACACTGTCTTGCGTTGATATAAAATATGGTTTTCATTTCGAGTTCATACATATTTTTTATTTTTTTCCCTTTTGCCTAAAAGCTTCCGGAAATGCGGCACCGGATGTTGTTCGCTCTTCCGGCAGGCAAATGGGGCTTCAGGGGTCAACATGTTGACGAAGGAATTTAGTGGCAGCCATTTTGTATCTCAGAGTCAACAGTCAAATGCTGTCACAACAACCACTCACGATAACCATCAGTCAAAGTAACAGTTATGTCAATTTGGATTAAAAAAGACTAAATTACATAAACAAGCATATTTATGTTTAACATCATTTAGATTGCTATGTTTATAAAACGCTAAACTCAAATGTAATTTATTGTTCATTTAAATAAGCTTATATGTCTTCTTCTAAACAATCAATCTTCAGTTTTAAACAAAAAATTGCAGTTATAAAAATTTTTGAAAACATAGTCAAGATTTTTTTAATTTTACTGTTTTAGCACTGAAAACAAAATTAATAATATTAAAAAAAAATCAATCAATGATTTGGGATATATATCTATTAATATTATGCTTTTTAATTTTCATTAATGAGAAAAATTAACTTTAATTATCTTTATTCAGTTATTTTAATGCTATACAAGTAATTTGTTTAGAAAAAGAAAACTATTAAATTACAGATTTTATTATATTGTGATGCAGTTTTCTAATGTAATAAGACTATAAATTTTTTCTGAATAACTTTACATATTCTATAATAATATTTTTAAATTACAGTTTATTATGGAAATTCTAACTCTCATACTTTTGTCATAAAAGCTGTTTCCAAGCAAAAAAATAAAAATTTATTTTTTTTACTGCATTTTTTTGTGATGCAGTAAGGCAGCAAAAATACTTAAAAAAATTAAAAAATTAGGAACTTCAAGACTTTATAATGAGCATTCCTATAAAAATAGCGCATCAGAAATATTTTTTAATCCTTAATATTTGTATTTATGTTGCTTTGATATTTGGTCGCTGAAGTAGGTTTTCAATCCTGAAACAGTTATTTCAGTATACCAGAAACGATTTTTTTCTTAAAACTTATACTTTAATATTTCATATTCTTATTTTTTTCATTTTTCCCCAAAAGGTCTTCTCTCATCTTCTCGATTAAAATGATTACAAATAAGCCTAATCGAATTATTATGTCAGATTGTTCTCATGTGATCTAAGATCTATCCACTCAATATTACAGACTTATAGGTTTGGGAATTTAGGGCATTAGAAATAAGATCTCCTATAGTTCTTTTAGAATTTAAAGTATTATTACTAAAGGAAATTGTGTCTAGTATAACTTCAGCCATTTCCATTTATTTCAATGAAAGCCTAGGACAGTTGGTCCGAGATCATTAGCTATATTTTCATACTCAGCTCAATTATGACTAGTACACAAGTACAATAAGAACTAAAGCGTGATTCAGCTTTCATCATATTAATAGCCTACAGTTTTTAATTTTTTATTTTATTTTATTATTTTTTTTTCAAAAAAATAAGCATTTCATTACAGGACTGGATTGTTACATTCAAAATTCTTTCCAATTGTTTATATGACAAGGAACTTATAATATACGTCAATTATACTATTGGCTACGATTTTGTATAAGAATTCCTACTTTAAATTTTAGTCAAACATCAAGGGTAAATTCTGTTGATGATTCCTAATAAGGACGAAACAGCTGTTCAGAATTCCCGTTGATGTTGGCTCAATGTGCGAAGGCATATTAACTGTCCAGTTGTGATTTTTGTTCTATATTTATGAATTATTATAGATGTTAAATTTTGCTTTTCATAAATATTTTAGAACATTAAAAAGGTTAAATTCCCAGCTAACAGAACGCCTTGCTTAAACGAATTCAATTAAACAAGGAAATTAGCTTAAAGTGGTTAAAAGATATATAATATAAAAAATGAATACCTGTAAACTTACTACATCAAAATGATAACATAACAGCATAATCACCTGTCACTTTATATATTTTATAATGGTAATCATTTTTTTTTTATTTAAGCTGGAATCTGTTTTTACATATTTTATTATTATTATTTTTATATAATTGTTGTATTCCCTACAACAATTATATAATTTTTTATTTTAATTAAATATGAGTTGCAGGATTTTTCTTTATATCCTTTAATTGAAAGGATAAGAAATCAAGAAAGTTCTAAAGATGAAGACGATTTCCTTATTTGAAAACAATTTTTCGGTTTTCTTATATCTACTACCTGATTTTCTTAATCATCTTTGAAGGACGAATAAAAAAATGATAAATCCCCAAAAGGAATTTGACCTCTACAACATCCTCTTCTGTAACCACAATAAGCCACAGTAGAGTCTTATGTCTATTAATTGTCTGATTTAGTCCTAACATATCTAGTGTTAGAAGTTTTGCTAATAGAAGTATTCAGTCATTTTGTAGTACTTGAACATATTTAGCTTGAGAGATGTATTAAAATATTAAAATTGATGAACAAAATGAAGTTTACTATCAAAAACAAAATTTTTGACAAGAATTTGATTTCATCATAAAAATCAGGCCTGTACTTTGTTTATGTATCAAGATTCCTGGTGACAACAGTAATTTGCAACTCCTACATCTTTTCAAGTCAAAAATGTCGAAATAGATGTCCTATTTGTCGTAATTTCTTTTCTTTGGAAGCAATTTATTATTAACTATTAATTTTGTACCAATACTATCTATCAGAATTATTAACAAATTATCTCCAACAAATTATCCTGTAATACACATATTATCGTACGATTTACAATTGAGATCCTTAAATATAAACATGATTATTTGAAACCTGATTTGCATTTCTTTCAGTATATGGATGAATTTTCCATTAGATATTTCTAAATATCAAACCAATTACCGGTATTATAACTTCACTAATGAAACACTCTGACTTTGTATAAGTTATTCTATGTTTTTTGAAAGTATTGGGTGAATGTTAACCCATTAATTTATGGTTTTAATATAGTTCAGTATAGATTAGTATTCTGTTGTGGAAATATATCACAATTACAGAATCCAATATATATATTGGATTCTGTTATAAAATAGATTCTTATAAAATAGATTCTGTTGCTGCTATCTTATTCTGATTGTTTTAGCAGTTTAAGATCCAAAGGCCTCATCGATTCAAAAGACAAGCCAACTCCAATATGTAAAATTATCTATTGTGTTGTACCATAAAACAAAGTGTACCAGTAAGAAATATTCTTCATCAATATTCTTCTTCATTACATTCAAATAACCAAACATTACTAAAATTTCAAATAACTCCTACTTTAATACCACTATATTTCATCTCCATCAACGAGAAACTTCCTCAGGTGACGATAGAGGACAAGAATTTAACTCTTCTTCTTCATAAATACATTTAGATTCCAAAAAGAACTAAACAAACATAAAAAATAAGCAATTCAGACATTTCATAACTTACCTAACACTAACAACAATAAGTCCAAATCATAATATTGTAACTCATCACCACTAACACCAATAAATGTATGAAATTAAAATACATTTATTACAAATGCAAATTTTCGAGAAGATAAAATAACGTCTTCTCTTTATCAAGTCTACAAATAATTACAGTTACGGTAAATAACAATCTTTAGAAGAGCACGTGAGAAACAATATTAAGAAATTGTTATAGTTTTAACAAACCTTATAATAAAAATTTTTAAAAAACAATCCAACAATAAATAAAATTTAATTCTTCAAAATTCACAGTGTTACGACAACGTAAACATACGTCATTTACCAAATCATTGCCATTCTTACTAAACTATGGTTAACTTCCACTCCATCATTTCTATTTTAAATTCCTATGTTTCGTATTTCTGATGAGATGCTTTCAATTATTTTCTTTGATTTCGGATCCTTTTCTAATAAAAAAAAAAAAATATTAAGAGATGATTAAAATGGTTTAAATTGTTTTTAGCATGATTTGGACTTATTGTTATTTAGCATGGTTTTGACTTATTGTTATTTAGCATAA
>JAFIDM010008419.1:35537551-35613228 GCA_023159025.1 Thereuonema tuberculata | reverse complement strand
CTTTTTGTAAATCTTCGTTTTCGAATTAAAATAATTAATATTAATCATTGTTTTGCCTCCTCTCATTTAGTAAACTTGTTATAGTTGTTAATGAAGATCAAAAATCTTGAATTTTTCCAAAAGAATGTAACTTTAAGTCAAAAATACGAAATGGTGCCCATATTTACACCTTTTCCTCTAATAATATCATTCTTTCTTCCTGTAAACACATTTACTTCTAGAATTATTTAAATCTGGTTTTTAAAGCTTTAAAAACTAAATATCAACAATGAAACCGTTATCATATACAAGAGGGTGGCGGGATGGCCTTTATCCCCTCCCCCCGTAATCTTTCATATTATTTCGGTTCGATGGCAAATTGAAGGAATCTTTAGTCCCGCCCACCCCAACCCCGAAATTTTGAAAACGATCTTTTGCTTATTGTTGCTCAGTTTCCTAACTTGGCCCTCCCGAAATAAAATCCTATATCCGCCCTTGATTGCTTTTCATAATTTCAAATGTTATAATACTTAAAGTTAACAATGACAAATCTTACAATCCGCGACGCTTTGTAAATAACGAAATTCTTTCTAGCAATAATATTACGTCATTATATTTTGAGAGTCAAAATTCTAACAATCAGTATTCTGCATTGAAGACTTCTCGCGCCTTCGCCAATTCAAAATACAAGTGCAACAACAACATTTCACTCAAATTGCTATTTTCTTCCAGCAACGTCAGTTCAACAAAGTTCCCGCTTTTCAACATATCTTAATCAATATCAAAAATTAAAAGAATCTACAGTAAATACTCGTTTATTCGAATTTCATGGGACTGCGGTCGTTTCGGTTAACCGGAATCCTGATAATTCGGAATATTATTAAATATGTACTGTGTATTAAAAAAAGTACAATGAACGTATAGTGGCCGGTAAAACTATTACCGTAGTTACAGTACTGTTGTTACTATTACTATACTCAATACAAGTTTTGAGTGTAGTTATAAAAATAACAATTTTTGAACCCATTTCAATATTGATACATTGTACTGAATAACGTTATTAATAGAGTTAATAGTTATATAGTTATAGTTACATAGTTACAATTACACAATTCCTTGTGTACGCTTTTAAATATTGATTATGGAGAGGGTAAAAAATTTTGTGTGCTTTTCAATTATATCTCGATTAAACGAGATTTTCAGATAAACGCGATTCGGATAAACGAGTTTTAGTGAATCTAATTTTAGTCTTCTGATAATATTAACAGACTTATATTCCCGTTTTGTCTGTCACGTAGGTTAGAATCGTTAAAAATCTCATTAAATTATCATTAGCACAACAATCGCCACAATTGCGTCTTTTACATTCGCAACAATCAATTTATAATGCAGCTCTACAACAATCACAGTAAACGCAATAATTGCGCCTTTTGCATTCGCAACAATCACATTTATAATAACAAGGAATTTAAAGCAGTATAAATGATATTTTCTTATCAGAAGACGTTGCGAAGCATTGTGATTGGTTTTCTAATTCGCTTTCTAATTCGCTTTCCCTCCCTTGTTTATCTTCAACAATCAATAATTCCATTCCACAAATCTGGCTGACGTGTTTTCTTAGCAATTAATAGTCCATTCAACATTTCCTGCTTTTTAACAAATCACTGACCTATTTCAACAATAAAACTACACTGTTCTCATTTTGAATTTCAAGAATTTTGAATTTCTTACAAGAAATACATTCTGATTTTGTTATTAAGTTAAAATAAGAAACAGCTTAACTTTAAAAACTTACTTTTAAAAAATTACTTAAATATTTTAATACAGGATTATGTTTAAGAAACTTATATAGCCAATTATAAAATTGAACTTTAGATTTTTAGGTTTCCAAACTTGATGATAAAAACTGCGCTTCATTGTCAAAACCTACTTATTGTAGAAGAAAAATAAATTTAGTAAAATCGTAAGTCCTAAATAAGGTTTTTGAAAAAATAAAAATCTTATTAAAAAGTTAATATTCTGAAAAAAAAAAGTTTTTCGTAATAAAATTTTTTAATGCGTTTTTTTGCTGCATTTTATACTTTTTAAGTTTATAGCTGTTGTGAGCGGAACTCTATGTACAGAAGGAGGCAATAGGCAGGTCTTTGAGGGGAGGGGTCATGCCACAAGCCACGCCCACTCCTCTCTCAAGTCACGAGCGGCCGCATGATATCACGAATATATTTAACTCAGCTCCCCTGATGGACATTACGATAAAGCAAAACCTATGGCAGCAAGGTCAGAACGAGAAAGAAAACTACCTCCTACACCAATAAAAGTTACTCTTTAAACCGCCATTCTTTTTTCTTTTTTTTTTTTTGTTGTTGTTTTGTTTGAAATCTTGAGTGTTTAAGCTTCATGTTTGTGAAAACATTTCAGCTAAACAACGAAAAACTATTAACAAATCATTTTGATTTTGAAAAATGCATAATTACAAATAATTTTGAAATAATATTAAAAAAGCATTTTTTTTTTGTGTTCAGCTACTTTTTTTCATTTATTTCGACAATAATAAATTTTATTACAACTCAACTTAGATTATAATTCAGCTTAATAAATTCATTAACTTCAAAATAATGATAAAAATAATAACCAGGGCTCTTTCTTTAATTAGTATTACCATCTAACTGTTCATAGCTGCTTTTTTTCATATTTACACATTGATCAGACATATCTATTCAAGACATGTTGTCGTGATTTCAGATTCAAAAGTCTTTATCAAACTAAACTTTAATCTTAAATTTCATAATGAAAAATTTAGCTTCTAATACGTAGTTCTTTTTCCCTTTTTTTTTATTCTTTCTTGAAGGTGAATTAGAGACGAATTTGAAAAAGCACAAGTTAACCTTTTTCATCACCTTCTCAAAGATGATTTTGTAAATCTTTTCAAGGAATAAAATTGAGAAAATGACTTGGTACAGTTAAAGCTTTCTTAAAGTTATCTCTTTTTACTTGAATTAAAATAAAAACATAAATTACTTGATTGTGGATTTCGTTAAAACTTGAAAAATGCTTGTGAATATTGGATATCTATTAAAAGATCATTGTTGATTTTCATTGTTGGAACAGCAGTGAAGTCATTTTTAAAAAGATATTTGATTATTGTCAATTATCTTTGAAGATATCATTCATTAGCAGTTGTTAACAGACGCATTCGCTGTTCGAGCATGGTAAATCGATTATCTTCGTGTATTTAAACTTATCAATTACACTAAAAAAGCAAGGAAAACAAAAGAATTCTCTCCCACCCCTATTTTTACCTATTCTACATCCTGCACTTATACGTAACCTTTTGCAATTCTCAATAATTGTTTAAATGCCAATTCCTATTTCCCGTTAAGTTATTTTTCTTTTTAATAATTTATCTTAAGCAATTTTTAGAACATTTATTCTACCTTCAGCAAAGTTTCAAATTTTCAAATTATTTATTAAAAATAAACTTTTTACTGAAAATATTTTATTTGAAATAATTAATTACTGGCTTTGTAGGAATGAAATATAACGAACACTGCAGAGAATGTAACAATGCAGATAACTACAGATTTACTTGTAAATAAACAGCTTGGAAAAGCATTGAACTAAATAACATTGTTACTTTCAAATGTTATTTAGTGGAATGTTTATTTCAAATTGTAAAGAAAGCTCTGAAAAGCTGTCTTAAAAACTATGTATAATATAAAATAGCAATAACAACTACAAAATTCTTAACCAATCTTTTGATCGTAATATTTCGTCTCTTTTGAGCGAAGAGACTTCTTCAGATGAACTATTATAGGGATAAATACATATCCTCTATCTTAGAATTCGTTTACAAAAGGAATTATAAAACAATATACTAGTGCGAGAAATACAATACTTTTTATCTGATTATTGCAATAATTTAATTAAACAATAAATAGTCTAATTGAAAATTATAGAAAAAGCATTATTTATTTCGTGAAAGAACAATAATGAGCAAGAATAATTACATAAACAACAAACTATATTTATAATATAGATAAAATCTATCTATGTGTAAGGAAATAAATCATTTTTTATGCATAAAGTGTCTTTTCAAAGTTTTTGATGAAAACTTTGGGCTTCTTTCAATCTTTTATTCAATCAGCGTATTCTGTATTAATGTAGTATGTTTCTGTAACTACGGTAATATTTTAAACTATCTCTTGTTAGTTTTATCGTGAATACCAGAAACACTGTGTCATAATGACTCTCATCTTTAAATCTGTCTGTAGAGAGGGGTTAGTTCATTCGTCGTCAGAGGGATGATGGGTAGATGAGGGGTTGGAGATGTATCTGACCGAATTTCGCTCCTCCTGCGTTGGCGCCAGAGTCGGGAGCCAGCGGCTGTTGTGGCGCCATTCGTCCACCTCCTGCGCGTGCAAAGCCTTCATTACGGACGGCGAACGTGACGTCACAACGAAAGGGAACTACCACCTTAGGGAGCGGGAATCCTCCCCTTCTTCTACAGAAGAAACTCTTCGGACCAACAACATTGGGAATGAATTGAAAGTTCGCCTTAGATGCCAAGAACTCGTTATCCAACTCCTTATATATCTTTTCTGAAAAATGAATCGTTCTTTTGAACATTTCTATCTTTAGGCATCAAAAATATATATATTAAAAAGTAAACATGTGTTTCCTAACATTCAAAGGTAGATGAACTTTCATCCATTTTTATACTTACTAAATGTTACCGATTAAAATATTCGTTAACATTTAGATTTACAGATAATATCAGTTCTATTGGTATCCTACAAGGTTCTAATCTAGACTCAGCGATTTTAAAAATTTCATTAATATAAGAAATTTATTTAAGTTTAATCATTCTTCACTTTAGGAAGACGACTGAAAAAGTTATAAATCTAACCACAGCTTTTATAATAATTATATCTACATAGAGAAACAGCCTTCTTTACTATCATTTTCATACCATGATTCTGAACTTTCTTTTTCTTCCACTTATGTTCCTCATCATTCATTCAACAATGTCAAATCAGACACATTCTTGTGGTCAACTCGAAGGCTGCCACCAGGCTGATTTATCTGAACCTGGGTTCGAATCCCGGAACCGGCATCTATGTTTCCTTTCGGTGTTTGTCTGCTGCTGCTTCTCTTTATCTTCAGGTTCGGAGCCATAGCATAATGGTTTCCTGAGGAAGGCAACGGGAACCCACCTCAGTATCAAGAAAATACGGCAACAAAAAGTCATGACGTTGCTGATATGCCATTGGAGGTGTCATGTGATAGAACACACACACATACACACACACACACACACAAAAAAAAAGCCACATTACCGAATTTAAGTTATTAACAGACATTTTTATATCTTTCTTATTTGAATAAATGAATAAATAATACATTTATAATTAGTGTTTAATCGAATCAAGTATGCACATGGAAATTTAGAAAGCTTGTCTTATTTCGGCTTTTGCCTATTTATTAGCTGAACCTAAAACGAAATGTGACTTTTGTCTAAGAGCTTTCGTTCAGGCATTTTTAAAGCCAAAACTCTAGCGTAAAAAGAAATTGTTGAATTACAGATTCGCTTTAAAATGAAAATGTTCGAGTAGAGCATTGAATGAAAAGAATTTCCAATGTAGTTTCGTTGATGTAGGGCTGAAACAAGGCCAGGGGACGCCACCCCCATTCTTTCTTTTCTTTTAAAGTAACTGTTGTCAATTTCTAAAGTTGCTGAAGCGTCTGATGTGAGTGACTCATAGTTCTGAATAACTGTTCAATTGTATGGTTGGTCTCCCACAAGGTTCCAAACTAGGACCATCAATATTCAAACTTTTTTTTTATAATAATATAAAAAGAGAAAATGTTCACAATCAAATGTTAAAGACTTGTGATATTTCCTTTTTAAAGCACCCATTAGTTATGTAATATTTAAGAGCTTACATGTACAGTATATTTCATTGTAAATCTTTTTTGTGAACCTGTCGAAGACCTAAAAAAACTATTGTCAAACAAAAATTGTAATTTGTTTTAAAACGGAAATTATTTTTTATAAAGAACTAGCATATAAGGCCGCTTAAAAATAATTAAGAGGGAGATCGGTAATGGCTTTTACCTAATGTCGACATGACGGAATTTGAAAGCAAAAGACTATTTTGAGAGAAGGTACTTATGTATCAATTTATTTTCAATACTGTAATACTGTAACTACGATAAATTATTTTCCTTTCCACATCAAGGTGTATGTTTCAAATTCTGCTTACAGTTATGAATAAAGACGATCGTCGTCAAGCTGTGATCTTTAGCAATACGACTCCTATTAAATTAGCAACACCAATTGGATGACGTTAATTACAGTGACGGAAAATGTAGGTAATTACGAAATTTAAGTCCAGCTCGGCTTACATTACAGGAATAATGTAAGTTATTTAAAAAGAGATTGAAAAACCTGAAGAATCCTTTTTGTCCCTTAGTCCAGTGGTTCTCAACCTTTTATTTTTTTTTCTTCAATTAATGATTCTCTGCCAGCTCAGCCTCATTGCCTGATCCTAAGTTTCGCAAAGCAATAACTACTTAATTATGACCAATAAGAAATGTTAATTTAGTTTTTGAGGTATACCCGAGCTGTTTAGAAGGTAGCCTACTAACTTAGTTCGTATAGCTGAATCTGGATTCGAATCCCTGGCTGGACATGATTGTTTCTTAACAACCAATAAATTTTCAATTGTATGGTTGGTCTCCCACAAGGATCCAAACTAGGGCCATCAATATTCAAATTTTCTCTTTATAGTAATGTAAAAATATCCTTCTTTTTTTTCCCTGCAGTTTATAACCACTATTTCTATATAGAGTATAAGTCTTGTTATAGGTCTTAACAGTCTTAATAATCATTTTTTCATATCCACGGCCCTTAAAACTCACCCTCTTTTTTTGAAAAAATTAAATAGAACCTTAAGTGAGACTGTTTAACTGATTTTCCTTTCGTTTAAATTCTCTTGATCTTTGTTAATTTTGTTAAGTTTTTTTTTTTGTTCCAGTTACTTAGACATTCAATCTTTGGAGAAAACTGATAATTAGTTAACACACATCATTAAATTTTCATTCGATTTTTTTTCAGATCTGTAATACGGTACGGAGATACGATTCCTGCTGAGCAAAAGTAATTGCCAAATATCATTATTTTATATTCACGTCAGTAGCTTTGTTATTCGTCAAAGCCTCGTATTGAAGGCGAAACCGGTTGTGAATGTCAACCTTTTAATTGTATATAATGTTTTTTAACTAGTCTTGTGTTGACTGTCCGCAATTTTTTAATCATTATTTTGTTGCCGATATTTTTTTTTTTATTATTATTTCGCGTACTCCCAACAATTCTTTCGCGTTATCGCTTAGAGCGTTCATACCACAGTTTGAGAACCTCTGCTTTCGATAGTTTTCGCTCTTATTTCTTGCCTTACCTGAACTCCTATTTGCTTCACAGTCCCTCTGCGCTTTTTCTGTCCTCAGTTCAATCAGGAGTCCTTTTCAACAAAGCCCTGAATGAAGTGAAGAAAATATTATTACTATTTTTTGACATCTTTCTATTCAGTTCGTACAATGGACGTTCCTTCTGTTGATTCAGAGGTTTCTCACGACCCGTTGCAAACGCGGAGGCCCATTAAAAATCTCGGAATTAGGCCCGATAATTCCCCTTCGTCTGACGGGGCTCCAGTCCGTCTAGCGGTAGATGCCTTGATTATAGGAAACATCGAATCCCGATCAAAGCCTGTGTAATTTCGTCCAAATGTTTCCGTTGCGTTCAGCGATTAAGAGAAAGAGGGAGAGAAATTTTTTCCCCAGAGTTTTTTTTTTTTCCAGTAATTTTTTTTGTCTGATCCCCTCCCCCCCATCTCTTCTTGTTGTTCTCCTTCCCTCAACATCAAGTCCGACGAAATGGACGACCTGGAACGCTCCAAGTTATCCTTTTTCTCCTCATTGATCTTTGTCCTTCTCTTCCAGAGAGTAAGTATTCTCTCGTTATAGACTGAACCCTTTCAGATTCTTATTGTATGTAAGGTTATGGGAATGTTTTCCAGTTGTACGTGCGCTTTTCTGTGAAAAAACAAAATGGCGTCTGTCTGCGCAAACGCACTTGCCTTGCAGTACTCGAATGCAGATTGAGTTGATTGGTTAAAACAAAAGATTCATTTTAATTTAAAGTTTCGAAAGGGCTGTAGACCCCTTAAACAACTAAACTTTTATGAACATATTAAGATCTTTTCATTATAAACAATAATTGATTTTCTGAATTGAAACTTAATGAAAATAATTGCAATTTTTATTGATAGAAAATTTTTATAACTAAGGCTATATATAAAGGAATTACATTAACATAACATTTGAAACTGCGTTTTTATTTCTTATTCATTGAATAAACGCCTTTAAGGTAACTTAAGTGCATTCTTTAACTAAGTAATTATATTTAAGATTTACAATATATTAAAAAATAAAATATAATTATAAAATTCGAATTATAAAAATTAGAATTAGAATATTTAAATAAGTTACAATCAGGGCCGTCGCGTGGTTTATTGGCGCCCAGGGCAAGATTTCGTCAGACGCCCTACATTTGATGTTTGCGCCTCCCCCACCATACCAAAAATCTATAACCCAAAAAAAAAACGGAATCTCCAATTCAACAACCAAAAAAAAAAAAAAAAAAAAAACCGGAATTTCCAAATTATTTTTTTTTTTTTTGCCCCGGCGCCCTCCCTGGCCGCGGCGCCCAGGAATTTGCAATTCAACAACCAAAAAAAAAAAAAACGGAATTTTCAATTTTTTTTATTTTTGCCGGTGCCGTGGCGCCCAGGGCGATCGCCCCGGTCGCCCCGCTCATGCGACGGCTCTGGTTACAATTATATATCTAAAGCATTGTTATAATTTATAAAAGTGTACTTTATTGCATAATTGTATTTATTTTCATTACTTAATTTCTAAAATGAGTATAACATTGACCACACATGTAGAAAACAATAATAATGTATATTAAAAATTATGAAAAAAAAAATACATTACATAAATGGACTTGAGGGCCGGACGTTTCGACATCCTAAACGGATTATCATTCTCAACGGAAACGTAGCAGAAAAGCCTTTTCTCAAGCCCATTTATGTAATATATTCTTTTTTTTATAATTTTTAATATCCATTATTGTTTTCTACATGTGTGTGTGTCTGTCAGTATTTTACTCATTTCATAAATATATTTAATATACGTTAAACTCCTAATTACTTAATTTCAAAATAACCGATTCAATACAGGAATTTATGTTTCTCATTACTTAACGAAATAATGTTAAAATTATGTTATTTTTGGAAACGGGTTTTTGAAGGCCTTTATGTTGATGGACTATCATAGTACTATTTAGAAAAGTTTGCGGACTCTTTGTCCCTTTCAGCGCCAGCTCTAGGGTTTTTGGTGCCCCCTCCCCCCTCCCATTTGAAAGTGAGCATCACTGCCTCCTTCCTCATTACTGGGTCACTCCCAAATATTATCTGAAACTTCGATACAAATTCTAATTTATTATTGTCTGGTTTTTTTTTATTCCTTTTTTTTTTATTTTTTATGTAATTTTTTTTTTCATTATGATCCCCCAAATATCGAAGACCCTTCTCCCCCCACCCCGTTATTATACTTCCCCTGGTCCCTTTCGTGAGTCTTGTGAGTGACTCAGGAACGTTCAAATTAATTGAATAAGTGTCTCGAGATCCGTTAATTGTCTTCGGTTAGGATTCGTATCATGTATTAACTAAATTAAAAGAAGAAAAAAAAAAAGGAAATGAGACTTCCAAGATTCGATCTAAAATACTTTGGCCGTTTCCCGGTGCTTGAGATTGCGGTGTCTTGATTTTTGTGATTGTAAGTACGTACTGTAATACTTTGTGCATTAATTCTAGGAAACAGTGTGATTTGATATGTAGTAAGGCTGTCTCAAACGTCTTTGGATTATTGTTCTAACAACGGTATTGACGTAGTCTTCCTTTCTGTTAGGTTGCCACTGTAATGAATAGCGAAAATTAAAATTCATTATTACGGTAATGGAAGCACAGCAGAAACAATGTCACAGCTACATACTAAACCACAATCCAGAGATGGAATATAGATCAGTGCTGCTCAAGTTTTTACTCTTCGCGGCGCAGTTGTCTATTTGCTAAAATCTGACGGCATTCAAAGATTGCTCATAAAATCTAACGGAACATCAAACTTTTTCATTGCTTATACGGCGAATAATAGAATTGCTTGGAAAAAAACAAAAACAATATGATTTGCAGAATCATACAAGTATTTGAATCTAACAAGTATTGAAAAATAGTGTTGTATGGTTAAAATAACGTGAATCGAGACAGGTTAACAGGTAACAAATCTAACTATTGACTTACTTTATTTACAAAAACAGAGGTATAGTAAACTCCCGATTATCCGCGGAATTGGGTGGCGCGGAAATCGCGGATAATCCGAAATAGGACGAAAAAGGACGAAAATCAAGACAAAAATGCTGTTAACATGTTTTATTTAGATTAAAATGGCAATACATACATTATAAACAATTATTTTTTTTTTATTTTACTTTATTTTCTTGTTTTTTAACAAAAAAAATAGGTTAATTGTCTTTGTTTTTTCGTGTCGAAACACGAAAATCCCCTATTTAGACGTCGCTAAATGTTTCTTTTTTATTGTTTACCTTATTCCAGATTTTTTTTTAAAAATTGTTAATTCTGTAATTTATTGTACAGAAAAAAAAAATGGAAACAGGAGAGGTCCGCGGATAATCCGGAGTTTACTGTATATATGTATATACAAGGGCTTCGGATTCCCAGAGCCTAAAACCCTATCTCTCCTCGGTCCTCCTGTGCTGAGGACCAATTAGGTGCAATCTCGATTCCAGGAACAGTTTTAACCCCACGATGCTGGATAATTCCCTTATTCTAGCATCGTTTGAACCACGTATCAAACCCTGAAATGTTTTTAAGAAGATTTGAATTATCACATAACCTTCACCATTAGAAAGAAACAGAATCGAACTTGACATTTCTGTTGACCTATCTAGAATTTAGCCTGGATTAGATTTGACTATGTGCGAAGCAAAATGAAATGTTTACAGTACATCAAGGACATTCTCACTGTGTCGCTGCACAACGATTGCGAATTTCTGATATAGATGAGGAAAAAAAAACCTTACGTTACATTTTAACATGAACAATACTTGCCTGAACATAACAACAGGCATTGCTGATACAATAATCAGAATTAGTTGATTTATTTGGTTAATGGTCGATTACAAGTGATGTTCACTTGTTCTTTCTGTCCCGTGAAGTTGTACCATGAAGATAACGATCGTTACGTATTATTATTAATATTACGTTATATCCGCGTAATAGTTCCTACCATATGATATTTTTTTTTTTGTCTAATGGACCTTTTAAGTGATGTCACAACCTACGTCACAGTTCAAACAGCCCTGTTATTAGGCTCGGTTGCTAGAGTTTAGCATTGAAATTAACTAGTTATGACCAAGCGGGTTTTGGTTTTCCTTTGAGAAAAGACCCAAAAATATAATAAAAAATTATCAGAACACATTTTTAAGACTTCAGCTTTCAGACTAAGACTTTCTAGCCCACCTGGTTCTTTTTTCTTTATTTTTTGTGAATTTTAGGAGAAATTTTAAGACAAAAAAAGCTGTATTTATGCATATTTTTGCGGTTCGGACTTCATAGATCACAGTGCAACCCATGTCGAGAGCTTCTGATTGGTTAACTCAAAAGCCACTCTCCAATAACAAAGGGGCAATCTGACTCATTTCAGAAGTAGGATTGTAAAGAATAAATAATATTGTAATTGTTGGCAAATTACAAAAAAAAAAAATAAATAAATAAATAAATAAGATAAACACCCGCTTGGTCATAACCAATTTCAATTAGTTCAGGCTATTTGAACTGTGACGTAGATTGTGACGACATCACTTACATGTTCCATAGATCAGCAAAAAGGCTATTTAGATATTTGTTTATAGGTAAAGAAGTGTAACACATCCTCATTGCTGGCCGCAATATAATTCCCCATATTTAAAAAAAAAAAAGCAAATTAGTTTTAGCCTAGCTGAAATTTTCATAATTGATAAACAGTATCATCCACATTCTTTCTGTCTTACCAAACTAAGAAGTAGGCTACAAGCTCATAATCAGAGGTACAGAAACGCAAACTCCATGAACCATTTTCTTGAAAGAAATGTCGAGAAAAAGAAATGTCGACGGCAACGTATAACTACAACCCAAATAATTCTAATCATACATGAGTAAGAATTTCAAAAGCTCTCAAAAAGTCGATGCGAATATGACCACAATGGAAACAATTGAGAAATTTTGGGTGAAATGGATGCACTGAAAACGGAATCAGTTTTTTTTTTCTACTGCGCTATTATTTTACTACTGGTAGTTTATAAATGTGTATAACTATCGCACTTACAGTAACTTATTTGTGTGAAGAGAAATAGTTACGTACAGATCATCGTAGACAACGACTGTTGTTCGCCGAAGAAACAGTAAGGCTGTGCGATTTCGTGATCAGTATTTCTGATTTTTTGAAAATTTAGTCTATTTCATTAACGTTATCGAAAAAGAGTAAAATTTGTTGTATTAGTATAATTAATCTATATTACTAAACTCTTTTACTTCTCTGTCTGTCTGGCGCAATTGTTAATTATTAGTTTCCTTGCTGAGAAAGTCAGATTATAAATTTTCTTTTTTTTTGTTATTTTGTTTTTTTGCCTTGCATGGGATTCGAACCGAGGACCTCCGTCTTCGCAGTTAGGAACGCTACCCATTGGACTACTTCTGGTCCCTCAACATCCAATCCTACTTTTATTCTATTTGTGTGCTATAAGTAATGAGTTCATTCAAAAAGGAATAAAATATCACTTTTTGCGATAACCGCTTGGAATCGATTCTTCTTGGATTATCTTATACTTACCAGGGGGAGACAGAGGGATGGCTTAGTAATAATTAAAAAAAAAACTTTCGCAGAAAACTTTCGCAGAGATTGTTCAATTAACAAGAACAGTTTTTGAGAAATAGTTCTTGTAGATATATTGATTAAGTATCTTCAGTATTTACGATTGCTGTTAGTGTTATTAAGTAAATAAGGCTGAAAAACATAGTTTCTTTCTTAAATTAGAATTCATTAATATTTGAAAAAAAAATACGAACCTAAATTCCATAATGTATATATTACTTTAATTTTCTTAATTGCTATTTCCTTTTTTTGCAAGCTATCACTCCAGATAACTTTAGAATTGGTTATCTTGTGTCGGGATATTAGGATAGTTTTATCACAGATAAGGAGAATTGATTGGCTCCGAAACGATTCGTTCCTAAGATCAAGATACGAGAGCAGACTGGTTAATAGTAAAAGAAATTCATTATTTATCAGATATTCCTCTTAAAGTAATACCAGTGATCGCGAAGATTCCCTCCAAAATGAATGAAAACTTTTAATTTATACTAATCCTGTTTTTCTTATTTCCGGATCTGAATTTAAAACTTTTTCATCGCTACATTTAAACAAAAAGAAAAGAAAACAGCATTTATCGAAGCCTTCTTTAGATTGCCTGCAAGAAATATGATTTTAGTCTTCTGATAAGGATCAGAAGACTAATATTCGCGTTTTGTCTGGGGACAAGTATCGCTAAAATCTCATTAGCAGCAACGACAACAATCACAACAATCGCAACGACAATCGCAACAATTGCGTCTTTTGCATGCGCAACAATCACATTTATAATACAGCTCTATAACAATCACAACAGTAACGTAGTATATCAAATCTGTTACCGGTATTTATATTTTATTATGGACGTTAAATTTTCCTTTTCATTGCACTTAAGATATTTTTTATTTATAATTAAATTCCTTAGTGCCTTTCAGTGAAGGGTACTGTGGATTTCACAGAATTATTTTTATTTGATTGCTTTTGTTTTCGGCGAGCGAGGATGGTTTCCGTTTAACTTTCGCGCAGCCTGATCCCAACATCAAGGGTAAATTCTGCTGATGATTCCTAATAAGGATGAAACAGCTGTTCAGGATTCCTGTTGATGTTGGCTCAGTGCGCGAAGGCATATTTACTGTCCAGTTGTGGGTTTTTCTTGATTTAGAAAAGGGACAAAAATATTGTTTCACTTATTTTAAAATATGAATTCATTCAATACATTCAATATTTAGAAACATTCTCTTAAAGTAATTAGTACAGAAACCTTTATTTAATAGAATGAGATATTTCCGGCCTTTTCAGATTTCGTTACACTAGTGTGAAGTGGCTATCAATGATACTGATATACAGGCTATCTTTCTGTTTATACAGCAATATAATAACAATAATTTTTAATTATGATTCATTGTTAAAATAATCTAATAGAAAAAAAAGTTAAGTTGGTAACCAAATCATGATAGTAACAATATATATGTTTGTTAATCATTTACTGAGAAATGACATTTTTTGTTGTTTTTTTATATCTTGTTAAATTCATGTTAAAAAAATAAGTAATGTAGAAACATTAATTTATGGAATCATGATTTACTTTTCATTAAATTATCAGAGGTTTTTTGTAATTATTAATCTTTCTTCATCTGCAATTTCAATCTGAAAAATCTTGGCAAAATCCCGGCAACTACGAGATTTCAAGAATATAAATTTTTTTAGCATTGAATTCTAGTAGAAAACTAAAACTTTTTATATTCTTAAAATTGCCCAAACTGTCGAGATTTTTTATAAATGAATAATAATTCGTCAAACATTTTTATGTTCACAGTTATTTTACCATCACTTGCAAATTTTTGTCAGAGAGTCAATTCTATGACTTTCATATTTATTATTTTTAATAATTAATAAAAAAGATAAATTATACAATCTCGAAAAACCAAGAAAGAACAAAGCAAAAATAAAGATTTTAACATCAATCGAAGCTGCTATTTTTTTTTCCTCCGAGTTTTCGCAGTCATCTATGTTGAATCACAGTATTTCAACCAAAATGTTTTTAAATGTATTTTTTTTTTCTAATGCAACTGGTCATGAATTCCCACTACTGATCAATGTTGTCGTTCCTGTTGGATGGGAAGCACTTCAGTGAAAGTAGAATTTTAATTAGAGAGCTGATATTTTTTTTTTTTTTTATTGCGATGCTTATTCTCTTCACGTAATTGTGGAATCATCATTGGATGAGCTGTCAGAGAACTATGCAACCATTTGAATAGCAAATGAAACAAGCTTTCATTTTCGTATTAGGTGCAAAAAAAAACATGGTTAGTCTTAATTTTAGATGATATTTCTTTCTGAAGACCAGATGTCCAATAAATTCCTCATTTATTTTTTTTTTGAGTGTGGATTGTTATCTGTGAATTCACAAAAAAAAAGTACCATAAATCTGTCGTGCAATGAGTCGGTAGTTATATAAAAGGTCAGGAAACCATTGATCTTAGGTTACAAGAAATACAGCTATTAATGTGTGTCCATGATGGAACAGATGACCACAGTCTGTTAGTTGCACTGTTGAAAAATACATAGTCTAAAGCAGTCTCTTCTCCACAAGTATGTCCAGGTACTAGAATGGGGGGAGAGGGGTTTACGATGATTGTCGCCGTTCAATAATCAAGAGGTCTGTCATTTTTTCGGATTTCCGGAGGTTTACAATTAAAACGATCCAACTAATGATGGATTCCAAAATGATTCCAAAGTGACGAATATTTTATATATAAAACATTATTTTACAAATTTTTTATCATTTCAGGTTTTTGTCAAATTTTTGTAAGTTGAAAATACCAAGTAATATCTCCTAAACACCCAAGAAATTGACTGTTTTTGAGTTTTAACTTAATTAATTATAGAATATTTTGAAAATTAAAAACAAGAAAATATAAATCCCAGGTGCTTCACAAGTTCATGTTTAAATTTTCAGAATTTTAGGTGCATTGGTAAAAGAAATATATAAAAGAAATAAAAGGTTTGCAGTTCCCTGCATTCGCGTGAGTCTGGACCTTCAGTAAAATACACTAGATTAGCTATAAACTTTCTACATCTACATGTTAGCTATCGCTATACCGAGTGATTCATAAAGT
The DNA here is from genome assembly GCA_023159025.1 of Thereuonema tuberculata. Taxonomy (NCBI): domain Eukaryota; kingdom Metazoa; phylum Arthropoda; class Chilopoda; order Scutigeromorpha; family Scutigeridae; genus Thereuonema; species Thereuonema tuberculata. The sequence goes on along the minus strand of JAFIDM010008419.1, from coordinate 35,597,107 downwards.
ACTGGAAAGTACTGGGGGTTTTCACCGCCCCATATCTTTTAAACTTCTGCTCATAAAAATCTGAAACTTTTTATATAAAATCGTCAAACATGTAAGAGTTATATTTTCATGTTATTATTTATTCATTATTATTGAAATTAATTTTATTTGCATTCAAATATCCCCAATATATCGTATATTTAAATAGCTGTTATGATGTTGTTTAAACTCTAAAAGTCTGGATCCAACATTCAAATGATACAGAAACCTAATAAGGAAAATTTAATCTAAACACTTTTGTCATTAATTCCTTTTGTAAAAAAAATTTAAAAAAAAAACCAAAAAAAAACTGTATTATTTTTAAAATGCGTTCTGACAAACGCTTTTTTGGGAGATAGTCGAATAATTTTTTTGGATAATAATTTCGATGTATTGGGGGTGTTTGAACGCAAATAAAATGAATTTCAATAATAATGAATAAATAATAACATGAAAATATAACTCTTATATGTTTGACGATTTTATATAAAAAGTTTAAGATTTTTATGAGCAGTAGTTTAAAAGATATGGGGCGGTGAAAACCACCAGTATTTTCCAGTACTTTATGAATCACCAGATATATTACAGAATACAACAATATATAAGCTACTTAAACTCCTTGTGTGTATTATAATAATAATCTACCATTAACAGATAAAACTTCAAATTCAAAGCCTTTGTGCTTTGCGATTCGTTTGTATTTCTTCATTCTGTAATATGATCAATTTATCAAATATGCGAATAACGCGAGTAGAAAATTCTGACATCATTTTTTCTTATTAAACCATCTTATTGAACAATCTCTCAAATGCTACTTTTCTCAAAAATTTCTTTATGTTGAAGAATGATAATGAAACACACATAATAAATATATGATATTACATTGTAGGTCTCCACTAAATAACAGTCTAATATTAATAGATACATTGCAAATACTGTAACTAATTAGTACAAAAGACACAATATGTACAGTATTATGAAATTTTATAATAATACCAATGTGTATTTTTAATAGTATAAATAATGAACTTTCAGTACTGATTATAATCAAATTATAGTACAGTAGAACCTCATTATAACGGACTAATAGGGGCTGAAGGTTGTCCGTTTTAATGAAAGTCCGGTTTATAACAAATAACTCTTATAGGGCTCTAATACAGCAGGGTGTACATCAATGAAAGTACAATAGTTAGCTATAAAAAGTGATTATTATATAAAAAATAAAAAACAGACTTAAACATAGTAGGCTGAATTGAAAAAGATGTGTACTTATACACTGCATTAATCTTTAGAACAAGAAGGTCCTGGTTCATGTTGATTGCTTACATTCATTGGTTTGAAAAAATAATTTATTTTCTGCTAGGTTTGTTTGCTGTTTATTTCTTCAGTTAATAACTGACGGAGGTGCCGTCAGTGTCATAATATGCAAACACATTTTCAAACAAATATGGTTGGACATGTAAAACTCGTCAGATAAAAATAAGCATCCTTTATTATTATTACAAATTTTTTTCAAACTGTCCGTTATAAGCGATGTCCGTTATAATGGGGTCCGTTATAATGAGGTTCTACTGTATATTTAATATAAAGTAAATTCAGTAATTGGGGATAGGCCTACTTTAATGTATACAAATGCCGTTGTACTTTATATTACATATAATAAGTTTACTATATTAGATATATACATATAATTTTATGTTACTTAACGATTGTGTAATGTAGATCTTTGTTACTGCTTAAATATATTTGATAAAAAGAAAGAAGTCCAATATCCTTTATTCCAGTGTCTTTAGTGTGAACTATGATTCCATTCTGCTATTGGGCACTGGTTCAGCTAATGGCATTTGCCTGTGGGAGTTAATTCATTTCACTGAATAGCCCTGCTGTACACAAACCCATTCCACATCCGCTCGCTTGTCATTGCTTTGCAATTACCACAGATATTGCACCTGGATTGGAGGGTTCCTCGTGGCACTGTTCTCGTGAGGTTTTTTTTTTTCCCGCTCTTCTAAAATAGTTGTTTATTTGCGAGTCGTGATTGGTTAGACTAATTGAAAAGGTGTCTTAAAGCTCTCTTCTTTACACATGAATGCAGCGAGAGGTCAACACATGATATACTACCTATTACGGTTTCATTTTTTATTTATTTATTTTTTTCGTACAGGAAGAGTCTTTTTTCTTGAGTTATTCTTTCTTCAGCAGCTGCATGATAATAGTAATTTTCGTTGGTAATAAGCTTGCCTGGAAGCATCATGGTTGAACTACAATCACAAATTGACTATAGGATCTGATTCATAAATTGGTAATTTTTGTCGCCATTTTCTTGTGATTGTGGTTTGTATTTTATTAAAAGAAAACAAAACAAAAAATGTGGATTTGTTCATTTTAAGCGGATACGAAAATTAGTAAAAATACATTAATATCAACATTACACCATTAAATCATTTCTTGACGTTTAAAATGCATTGGTATTACAGATGTCAAGATACATCATTTTTAGCTTCTAGTAGGGTTCATCAGATCACTCAGTCTGTTTGTGCATCTGCGTGCCTTTCCCCTCTCCTAATCCTAATAGTTTTTGAACCGATGGGTGGCTCTTCTTGAACTTTAGCTTGCATATTTAAGGACTACTGACAAACTAATATCATACCTCCTTCTTAGTTCACTTCTCTTCATTTTCTGTATTAGAATCCATCACACAAACTTCTTCAAGTTATTTATTAAAATAACAAATAATACATATCGCAAATTTTCGGAAAATTCCCTTATTCTTTTTTTAAGCTATTGATAAATAAAGACTAAAATCACATAAGAGAAACGTGATATGACATATTCACGATTGAAACAAATAAACTCACATCTCCACAATGGAATAACATCTTTGTATTCTAATAATACTAAACCGTATTGACGAACTAACTTTTAGGCTTCTGATAGAAAGCCTTCTAATCCCACTTTGTCCGTCTGTCTGTGGACAAGTATCATTAAAATCTCATTAAATTATCATTAAGCACAACAATCACATTAATCACAACAATTGCGCCTTTTGCATTCGCAACAATCACATGTCTAATACAGCTCAGCAACAATCACAATAATCACAATAACCACAACAATAGCGCCTTTTGCATTCGCAATATTCACATGTATAATACAGCTCAGCAACAATCACAATAATCGAAACAATTGCGCCTTTTGCATTCGCAACAATCACATGTCTAATACAGCTCAGCAACAATCACAATAATCACAATAACCGCAACAATTGCACCTTTTGCATTCGCAACAATCACATGTATAATACAGCTCAGCAACAATCACAATAATCGCAACAATTGCGCCTCTTGCATTCGCAACAATCACATTTACAATAATAAGGAAATTAAAGCAATAATTCAACATAAATTAATCAAAAGCCGTTGCGAAGCATTGTGATTGGTTTACTTATCGCTATTCCTATCTTGTTTTAATTTTATTGCGCGTTGAACTCCCGTCTATAGCTGTTATATATTTGAAATCTTTCTAAGTGTATCGTTATCGAGAAATTAAAGCAAAAATTCCAATAGAAAAGTATTGGAATTTAAACAAAGAACTTCCATTCCAATTTTATTCATTTTTAGTAAATATTAATTCTTTAAACTAATTCATTACCTGAAAATGATTAAAGTAAATTCTATTTCAACAAATTAAATATATATTGAGGATTTAATTAATCTTTGATAAATGAAAATGAATTCAGTAGATTTTAGAATTTGAAAATTAAAGAAAATATGTTTTCTTTCGATTTGTCGTTTTTACAACTTTAAAAAAAATAAAAGAATATAAAACAATTATTAAATCTGTATATAAGAATATTAATATCATAGTTAATTACAAAGATTTAACTATGATTGAATATTCTTTTATAAATGTAGATATAAAATCGTACCGTAGTCACTTAAGAATATGGAATCGTAGTTAAGACTTTATAAAAGAATATAAAATCATAATTAAATTGCGTTTTACGATGCTTCGTTATACGTGGTTCATTTTTACGATGCTTCGTTTTACGTGGTTCATTTTTACGATGCTTCGTTTAACGTGATTCATTTTTACGATACTTCGTTTTACGTTGTTCAATTTACGATGCTTCGTTTTACGTGGTTCATTTTTACGATACTTCGTTTTACGTTGTTCATTTTTACGATACTTCGTTTTACGTTGTTCATTTTTACGATACTTCGTTTGACGTGGTTTATTTTTACTATGGTTCCCCCAAAGAAAATAAAAAATAAAAATAGCTTAATGTATGTAAAATGTACTTTAATGAAGTTTTTCAAAAAGCCCACGTAAATTCTTTAAAAGGAAGAATATATTAATAATATAATATAGAAAAGATGGAAGAAAGAATTAAAACGAAAAGGAAGAAAACAATGAGGTTTTTATATTTGAAATCTTTTCAAATAGACCCTTATGAGAAATTAGAGCAAAAATTCCCATAGAAAAATCATTGGAATCGAAGCCATGACTTTCTATTCTAATTCTATTAATATTTTATTGTCTTAACAACAATTCTAAAGTTTATATCCACAGATGACAATTATATGAAGTGAACACTCAGCAAATGCTCACTTAAATAACTTATCACGTTAAAAAAAGACCTACAATTGAACTTAATATATGAAAAATGTTACTTGTTTTTTATTTTTTTAATGGAAGGACGAAAAATTTTATTGAAAAATTTTTAACTAGTAAAACCAATAAAATTTCATAAACCAATTAAAAAAATTGTTTTACTTAGAGCTAGTTTCTCTTATTGTGGTTATTATCATATAAATTACTCCCTCCGTCCAAAAATATGGTATACATTTCAAAACACAAATAAACCATATCATATTTTCATACGGAGGGAGTATATATTTTCGATAATAAAAATGAGCATTGTATTTATATGCTCTTATATTTCAATCTTCCGAAGCCTTACAATATATATTTATATGAACTATACTATATTTAATGCTTATATCCTCAAACGCCCACAAGATAAAAAACAAGCTTTATCAATACAACCATTAAAAGAAATACAGAAATATGCAACGTTTTCATGCTTAATTCTTTTAAAATTGAATTATAAATTTTTCAAATATATATATATATAAAATTATATATATATAAAATTTCTTTTTTTTTTTTACAATTTTTTGTGAAGAAGTTGTCGAGAAAGCAAAATAAAAAATAAAAAAAACTGCCACACCAATTATTAATTTTATTATATTCTCATAAAGTTATTGTTGACAATTGATTTGGTTGAAACGAAGTTATTTTAAATTTAAATTTGTAAGTAAATAAAAATGGCGGCCCTTTTGTGATTTCATTTCGCCGCTAATTGTATCGCTTTAGAGGACCTAGAAAGCAGATTTAGGCTCTTGTTTTTATGAAAAATAACAAAAATAAAATACAATGGAATTGTATAAAGGTAACATATAGTAATTTGGAGATTTATCAGTGTTAATGAGACAAAATGAAATGGGTGCATGTATGTTTAGTGAACGAAAAATATAATAAATCAATTTCGTATCAAGAACACAGAAATAAATTTTGAACTTAATCACATCCATAAATCACCTTGTAATGACTTCTCAGACATAACATGAAATCTTCCAATAAGGAAATAACAATAATAATTAACTGCTTACTAATTAAGAAGTTAGAAATAAGCTTATAATAACCTTTTTCTGCAACAAATCACAGTAGACCTATACTGACATATAACTCAACAAAAAATTATAGAATGTAATCATAGAATATAGGAAAACCTTAATTCTAATAAGAAAGACTTATCATTGATTTTTTTTTGTTTATTTTAAGTTTATTTTTGTTTTGAATATTATTTTTTCTCTTTTTGGTCTAGATCAATAACTTAACATGTAGTTTATAATATAACAAATCTAAATTTAAAAGTGATATAATGGAATTAAGTTTAACGTGAGTTTAAAACATAGTTAAGGAGAAAAATGAAAATAGTCAACACACTAATTAGTAATATAAAATAATACTTATAATTACTTATTATAATAATTACTTATAATTACTTATTATAGAATTTAATAATTAAATATTATGTGAGTAAAAATTCCTTCATTTTCTGGATGAAAAAAATATTAAAAAAATCAAAATGAAAATGAAATTATTTATATTACTGTTTATGTAGATTATTCTATTAGAATAACAATGTAATTGCATTTTCACTAATATTTAATATTCATAATTATTATTATTGTAATTAAAACTTTATGAAATTATGTATTCCTGAAGAAGAATAATCAGAAATTGCATACATATTTCGAAAATTTAAAAAAACTAGAAATACTTTTCCATTGGGGGGGGGGCTTAAAGCCCTAATTATGAATCTGTGTAACTCTCTCTAGGAATACTCAGATTTATGTTTGTGGAAAGTTAAATCTACATTGAGTATACTAAAAATCCGATGTTTGAATCGAGTGAAATCCAGCTGTTTCTGTCCTCTAATGCCGGATATTTAAGGTTTTTATAGTTTAAAATAAAAATCCCTTAAAAAATAAAAAATAAACGGATTATGAAACATAAATAGAAGTAATTAAAATTCAAAAATGTTATCATTATGTTACCAAATTTAAAGAAAGCAATAATTTCACTAATTATTATATATACTATTATATTTCTTTATTATTTGTTTTTTACTTTGTTTAAATTATCAATTACGTTAATTTGAATCAACAATGAGTATCTTTATCTTTCTTTCTTCCTAACATTTATTTAATTAAAGCATTAATTATTCAATTGGTACTTAATATTTAATGGTGTTCAATTGATTTCTCTAATATTTAAATATGTAATAAAACTTAGAGTAGAATATATATAAAGAAAGGGATTTAACTAAAAAAAACTCTAATAATTTTGTGGGGATTTGGTTGATCTTTTATAAGGAAATTCTATAATTTAACCACTTAATATTCAATAATTAAAAAATTTGTTAACATTTTATTATAAGTGCTTGAATTTCATAAAATGAATTGATACTTTTTGTGAACAGAAAAAAATAAAAAATTTTAAACTCATCTTCAAAAAAAGAAAATGCGTTTAAATTGTTTTTTTTGTTTTTTTTTAAACATTAATACGGAAAGTTTCCGTATTAGTTTCTGGATTTCGATTCTTTAAATGATATCCCGCACTGTAAAATTCTCAATATTATTATAATTATTATTGTTATGGATATTTAATGACAAACAACGATCTAGAAACTGTGGACTCAATACACTAATGATGAGAAAATGATGTAGAATTGAAAAACCATGAATAAGATTGACTTGATTGATTTTTTTTCCTTGTATTTCTTTGCTTCTATGTTTCTTTGTTTATTTTTGCCCTTCAGGAAATTTTCTTTGAACTTAAAACATTTTTAGCTCAGATCAACTACAACGAATATTGCATGTAAGTTTTTAACTCTCAATTGATGTGATGGAGACCTAGTACGAACATTTCATCAAATCTAAAAAAAGAAATTTATTGCAGATTTTTTTTTAATATCAAATACTGGAATAGCCTTTTCTAAAAAGACATTGTATATATTTTTTGTTTAACAATTAATCCCTTACATGCTAAGAGATCGCTACGGGGATTAATTGATTGACCTTTTTATTCTTTATTTACGTTTTGATGTTTCTTTAATTGGAGGGCCATTGTGATGTTTACTTTTGTTTTCTTTATATGTTTTCCGAGTTCACTGAGATGTAAAATACTGGGCGGATCCAACTGACGATGATCAGGAAACCAGAAATGGTCCATCTTGGATTCCCGGTATTACAATTTCAAAAAACAGATCAGTGAACTTTTAGTCTTGTGTGTTTTTCTTTTTTTCTCATGTCTTTTCTAAAAAAATTTAAAAAAAAGATACTGAAATCAAAAATATTTTATAATGGAATTTTGAATGTCATGGTATTCCCATGAAGGTATATGGAGATAAAAAGTAAAACTAGATTTATTGAAAATTTATTTCGATAGGAAAAGTGCTTAAATTTTGTAAGCGTGTATTCGTGAATACGGAACATACGAAACACACGGAATGGCCAACCCCATCTCCAAAATTAATGTCAACTATTGATTTTTAAGAGATTGGAGAATAAAAGAGGAATAAAAGACTCCTACACAAAAAAATCCTTAATATCCTTATTAACTTCAGATAGCACTGATTGAAACTGTGGCAGGAGATCACACTATTATTAGCTTATTACAAGATTGCCTACATTCTAGAATATCCATTATTTTCCATTCACATTCATAATTGTGGTTAAAAGTAGGTCTACCAACTTAGGAAATTACGCTTATACATTAGCATAGATGCATGTTAAAAATTGATAATTTTGTTTATAAAATAGCAAATAAATATGTAGATTTTGCAATATAATTGGAAATTAAGCTGTCTTAGTTTAGGCAGGTGAATCACCTACAGATTGTAGTTATTTGGTATTGACAGTTTTATCTTTGGTTTGGAAATCGTATAATTTAATGAATGTAGGGAATTTTCCTGTTTTCAGTAATTCTTCTCTATTCAATACATGTGGATTAAAAAAAAATATTCCTAAAACTTGTCGACATATGCTGTGAAAGAGTAGTCGGTGTGTGGGTGTGCAGCTGCCCCAGCTGCGATAGGATCCATGTGGCCTTTTACGAGGAAACATCATTCAATGAAAATTTCAGTGAAAACTTACGGTAACTTTTTTTTACTGAACTCTTTCGGTTCATGTTGATCTGTATTCTGTATCATTGTTTCTTTCTTATTCATTCCCTCTTCATTTTCATTCATTTCTTTGTTTAGCAAGAATAAAATTCACTACAAACAACAGAGGGGGCAAAATGTTTACTTCTTCAAGCTAAGTTCAATAGTTAGGACTTAAAATATTAATTAATTTTGGACAACAAATACCTTAATTTGATTGAAAATAATTTACGATTCTAAAACTTGAAATTCTAAAGAATTTTAGAAAATTCTAGAGAGAAACAAGAATGTGGTGTATTACAGAGCTTTTCAAATTGTGGGCTGAATTGTTGTTGGTATGCCAGGAACGTGTAAAGTGCTGCCACCTTGAAAGGGAGGAAGAAAAATTAAAAACATTGAAAATGATAAAATTGTATAGTTTTTATTTCTGTTTAATTATCAATTTTTCTGTAATACATACATTCTCTCCGCATAGAAATACATACATACACACATATATATATATATACATATATACACGTACATATATATCCGTCAGGAACGTTGAAACTTTTCAATGAGTGGAAGGGGCAAAAAATTAATTTAGTAATTATCAATTAATAATTAAAAATGAATTTGTTTGTTGTTATTAAATTAAAAGGTAAAATAATTAATTAATTAATCTTTTTACTATGAATTTTTTAAGTAGCTAATAAATGTAAATCTTTTATTAATTATAATCTTTTATGTATTAATCATAAATCAATGAAGTATAATAATTAATAAATGATTTATTTTTATTAGCTAATTAATAGATTCGTAGTATAAAGCATTAAGTTATTAATTATATTTATTTTCATCTATTCTATGCAGGTAGGATTTCAAAGATTCCATCATTAATACATGTAAATGTTGGCGGTTCTGGAATCCAATAATCATATTTCTGTATTATCCATAGTTTAATTTGGGGTGACCAAATATATCTTTGCTTCTTTATGCAAATTACTGCAAGAAATGGCTACTGACCCTCTTTCCGCTTACCCACGTAATACTCGTCACTCCCAAAGTACTCCAGTAGCCACAAAAAAGTATGAACAAAAACCTATATTTATTTATTTATTCATTTGTGTATCTAGGAAGAGGATTTCAATTTATTTGAACATGTTGTTTATCCTTTCTATCACAATGCTCTTCAATTTCCATATTATTTATATTAATTCGAGAAATAACGTGACTACTGGAAGAATATAATCCAAATTGATATTTCGAAAGAATTAAAGCTAAAGCAATTCTTTTTGACCTTTACAGATATTTTCTTTATATAAATTATAGTTTGAAAAACACATTGTCCGCACAACATAAGAAATTCGATAACTAAGTGTGGTTTTTCTTGTGAACTCTTCTCTTTGAAGCTAAATATCTTTTTACAGAACCAGATCGACTGAAAAATATTCTAAATAAGAAATCGTAAAGTATGTTATTGTATCATTATAACACATAACCTTTATTCCTAAAATCTTTTATTTCTCTGTCTGTCCGGCGCAATTGTTAATTTCCTGTGAAAAAATTATTACAATGAAACGTTCGCTATGGGAATCGAACCTGCAACCTTTTGATCCGAAGTCAGACGTCTTATCCATTAAACCACGGGGACTACACTCGAGTTATTTTTTCTTATCACTCCCTTTGTGTGTGTGCGTGGCGCAATGAGAGAAGATCCAGAGAAAAAAGAAAATAACTCATTAATTTTAGCTTACTAGATTAAAATTTAAATTTCAATGTTTATTTTTTTTCCAGCGACCATCTGAAGAGTTGTTAGAGACATATCTTGACATGAATGACGAGCGTAAATATTTTATCTCAACTAAATGCCGTCACAATGTTACCCGTCATTGTTGACGGGGCGTATATATTATCACTAGTTTTTAATAAAAATAATTTGAATTTGTTTTCTAAGTCACTTTTGTCATTTGTTTTTATAATTTTGAGGTCCTTTTTGAATCTGGGGCCTAGACTAACTGCCCTGCCTCTCTCTCCCCCTCCATATGGGTCTGCTTGTATCAGGTATTAAATATTTATTAAATATTTATTTCATTATAGCTTATTCATTAAATTAGAAAGTAAAAGTAAAAATCCGTTACATAATTACACATCTTAATTAGTTATTTTGTACTTTGATGCAGGACATGCCGTTAAATCAAAAAGCCTTTGAAAGGTTACGGGATTGAATTTGAAATACGCTATAACAGTGCTTCACAACTGACGTACCGCGGCACGCCACCGTGAGGATGCCTTTGGTGTGCTGCCGGAAAACTCTGAGAGCGAATTTCTAATCAATATTTACCTCTGCACTAATCAAATACTCTCATCTAGAATTAAACCTAGATATCCAATAACCTTGGCTAACTAAAATATGAACTACATCCTGTTTCGTTCAAACAATTAAGGCTAAAAGTATTATATTCTGATTCAGAGTGGCTTAAAAACCTTAAAGGCGTTGTTGCGTTGGACGGAGACAAGTTAACGGATAACTACTGACTTTACTAACTTACTGACTACTGACACACTTTATTTACAACAACAGGGATATATATACAAGAGCTTTTGATTCCCAGAGCCATAAAACCTATCTCACCTCGGTCCTCCTGTACTTAGGACCAGGGGGAGATCTCGATTCTAGAAACAATCCTACAACAATCCTACTCCCACGATGCCAGATAATCCCTTAATCCCTTCACCTTTTGAAACACGCATCGGTATCTTCTATTTAAAAACAGAGTGTTATTTTGATAAATCTTAGATGTTTTCAGCGATTCTGTGAGAGCTATAAAAGAGTTGAAAACGTTCGGTGTGCGGCGGGATTTCTGCAATATAAAAGTGTGCTGTGAAGGTACAACACTCCCATAGGGTTACAATTCAGCAGTTAATGATTACATCATCGTCAAACGTTCTAAAAAGTTCTTTCGATGAAAATTTTTACGTTTTTTTAAAAGCTGTCATCTGTGAAATTTATTTGGCGTATGTCGCTGCAACCGAAGCAGCACCACATGTCTGTGGGTGTTATTTTGAGTAGTTAATGCAAGAAAAGGATTTCCAAACACTTCATTATCCGGAGCCATTCCTCAATACTCTTTCGATACCAACAATAGAGAATGTCTGAACTAAATTACGAAACCTACCACTTTCCAATAAATGTCGCCTGAATGTGATAATAAACTCAACGGAAAAACAAGTTTCAAATATTTATAACAGGAGATGAAGTACTGTTAGGAGAATTCAAAATCACACCAATTAACCTATATGCAATACATATTGAATCTAAAATATAGTTATATAACATAATATTGTAATTATTGTATTACTATAGTAAATTTTGTGTAGACTATTATTATATATTATTATAATAGGCTATAATATTATTAACTTATATCTATATCAGTTTTATGAATTTCAAATAAACAACATTATAGGCTATCTAAACATCCTAACATTATATTTAATCATGTAGGCTCCAATTGATAAGATAAAATAATAAAAAAATGATAAAACACCAAGAAGTTTTAGGACTCCATATTTCGAGGCCTTTATTAGCGACCCATTGGGAGCTATTGCGTTTGTTCTGTCCGTCCGTCCGTATCTGTCCATCCCTAACAACTCCCGAACGGAAGGTCGGATTTACAAACGGATTTCACCATCGTGTTCAGAGACCGAAACAACGTAAGAACAACGTTCAGGGGCAACTTCCCCCCTCCCATATTCGAGATATTTGGCGCTGTTGTCATTGGATTTCCGCTATTACCTTGATGGGTAAGGTCTCGGACTAATATGCTGACGGTTGTCGGTTCGAATCCGTATATCTACTGTTTATTGGTTTGTTTTTCTCTTAATCTTTTTTTTTTTTCTCAATGTCCGCGTGAGTTCTTTTTTTTTTTTCTTACTATCCTAACTTTTTTTTAATTTTTTTGTTACGTTTGTGCACTTTTTTTTTTATTATTATTATTTTTAATTTTTTTTATTGTTATGGGTCGTCCTTAAATTTATGCTTTAGCACAAAATTATATTCACTTGTTTTTCAAGTTATATGGAGTCCTGAAACGTCGCGAGTATTTTATTTTATCATTTTTTTATTATTTTATCTTATCAGTTGTTGCCTACATGATTGCTTAAATATATTTCATATCAGGCACTTTAACATCTTGAAAAATGCGAACATTTTGATCTCGACTTCACTTTAAGTTTCAATAAGGAGTTCTTGAAAGAACATAGATCCAACTTCCTCCGGAGGATCAAAATGTGAAATGTCAACATTGTCTTCAAATTAATAAATCGTATTAAATGAAAGTAGTTTCTTACAATTTTTGTTATATTTTTGTGTTGTTTTGTGTTTCATTTTTAACCTACGTGCCTAGATAAGTGAGACTCGTCTAAGGCAGTCTGTGCATTTGCTTCCTCTTACTATCAACACGCCGAAAGATGAACCTCCCAGAATGCAAAGCAGATTATAGATTGTCCTTTCCTGGCCGACCGCTAACATTTAAACAGAAGAGAAGCGACTTCTTCTCTTTCAATGTTAGCGGTCGGCCAGGAAAGGACAATCTATAATCTGCTTTGCATTCTGGGAGGTTCATCTTTCGGCGTGTTGATAATAATAACTTCTTCTTTGAAACTTGCGTGCCTATTTACGGACAAGATACAATCTTTGGAGTTTATTTTCTATGGGTCCTTGAATCAGGGCGTGCAAAAATTCTCATATTATATAAACGGTATTAATCCGTTTACAAATCCATTAATTTGAGGGCACTTTGATAACATTAGCAGAAATCGGGTTTTAGGAGCTTAGGGATGTATTTGTAGATTTAATTGATTTTTGTTTCAGATGCAAACTATTTTCAGTAACTTTTTAATGTAAAAATAAATTAAATAAAACAAGAAATGAGTTCAGCACAAATTTAACCAAAAATTAAATTAAACTATTTTGCGGCACGTTAAACTCTTTTAACTAATGTAAAAATAAACAAAGAATTGTCGTTTCGCGGCTTTTTTAAAAAAAAAATAAAAAGAAGCTTTCAGATAGAAAATTTTAAGAAAATTCAATAACTTCTTTTTATTTATATAACTGAGTTTATTAACAGTAATATATAAACATTTGAAATGACTCACCTTTTGACTTCAATTCAGCTAATTGTGTGCAATTTCTTTTGATGTTTACATACATTTCAATGTTTACATTTCAATGTTTACATACATTTAAAATCAATTTTTTGTTTCCAGCTGACTTCGAGATACTTCCATTCCTTTCTTTGTAAATTTTAAAGCAATCCTTACAAACTAATTTAATAATTTTTAAAAGGTCTACTTGTGCATCTTAATCACATTCTGAAGTCACACATCCAAGACTCGTCTTCGCATTCAATTCCTCGAATGGACAAAATTTCCAGAATATTCGGTTACTGGTTCAGAGTTGCTAGGACAGTGTTCTCGAGTCCAAAAACTAAACTTTTCCTTGAAAAAAAGCATGTTAAAAACAGCTCAACCTTAACAAAGCAGTTGTCAAGCGTACAGTTTAAAAAGTAAGTGATCGATCCGGCGTGTGTTTCCAAGTACGAAAACTACTTGCACTGATTTAGCAACAACTTGTTAACGAACATGTTTGAGACATTAATTATGGAGTTTTATATGGTTCCCAAAGCTTTTTTTTAGTCTTCTGATAAGGATCAGAAGACTTACAATCCCGTTTTGTCTGTGGACATATCCCACAATGCAATGCACAACAATCAAAACAATGCAATGCACACTAATCAAAACAATCGCAACAATTGCGTGTTTTGCATTCGCAACAATCACATTGATAATGCAGCTCTACAACAAGCACAACAATCGCAACAATTGCGCCTTTTGCATTCGCAACAATCACATTGATAATGCAGCTCTACAACAAGCACAACAATCGCAACAATTGCGCCTTTTGCATGCGCAACAATCACATTTATAATAATAAGGAAATTAAATCAATATCAATTATATTTTCTTATCAGAAGACGTTGCGCAGCATTGTGATTGGTGTACTAATATGATTGGTCGCTTTCCCTACCTTGTTTTATTTTTATTTTGCTCTTCCATGAATAACATTCAGCATGATGTTACTCTGCTACCTGATAAGGTTGAAATCAACGAGAACAAAATTGGGATCTTTCGAAATTTACTTATATAATATCATATCTATTTATTTCATAACTTATAACGTTCTATTTAGATTATATAATACTACACCATTTTAACCTTCTTCCTTCTATATAGCGGCGATATTTTGCGATATATATAGAAGGAAGAAGGTTAAAATGGTGTAGTATTATATAATCATATGTATTTATCAAAACGTTAGTAAATTTTAAAATTTTACAGAAAAACGGTATTAATTACACTGTAAAGTTTCTAAATATTTTCCCAACATATTTCATTAACAATTGCACAGTAATGGCTTTTTCGTATTTATGTTTATTAAAATCATTTATGTTATTGTGTTTATTAATATAATTCATCACTATTACTGTTATTTAATAATTGTAAAGTAGATAGAAAAGGCATTATTTGTCACTTGACATTTGTTTCAAGATATTTTAACGGAATGTAAATAAAAAAAACTCTTTAATTTAGAGTCAAAAAACAGATGATGATGGACTTATACAATTTCTTGTTTCTTTCTACGAGATCTCCTTCACTTAATCTCCCTCGATTCCTGTCAGAATAATTTATTCAAATTTAAAAGTAGAGTTTCCAAAACAGCTGCCTCGCATTTTTACGATGCAAATTTTGAATAATTGATGATGTTTTATTTTATTTTGCAGTTGTAATGAACATCGTAGCTTTCTACTTTTGACATATCTTTCTTTCTTTTGTTTTTTTTTTTTTCTTGATAAGTGGGAAAAAATAATGTGAAAAGTTTTCCCCCGGAAGAGGAAAAAAAAAATCAAGCAAAAATGAGATAAAATTTTTTTAGATAAAAATCTAAAATTTCGATTTTTTTTTTTTTTTTAAACCATTATTTTTGATAGTCATTTTTAGAGGAGATTAAATTTACTTAATGTTGAAAATTTTTTATACAAAATATTCCAAAAGTAAATATTAAGGCAAATTTGAGGTAAATGTTAAAGCTAATATAGAAAGCAAATTTGAAAAATGGTAAAGATGAATATGCTGAAACACTATTTAAGTATTCCGAAAATCCAAATTCTTCATTTTAAATAAATAAACAATTAAACAGTTATCATTATAAACAATTTTCCATGCATAAATAAAGATAAATTCTTAAAAGTACGTGAATTCACTTTTAGTTGGCTTAAAAAATGTTTTAAAAAAAACAGAAAATTTATTATAAATGTCATTGAGTCTAACTTTTTAGTGATTGCTATTAATTATTGTGAATTGATCCTAATAATGCTTTTAAAGTTATTGTTTTTAAAGTTTACTTATATTTTACGAATTGAACAAGTTATTGTAATTATTGTATTCACGGACGACATTAAACAAATTATTACAGTAGGTCCACAGATTGTTAAAAATGAATATAAAACGAATTTCGAGGAAGAGGGATAATTTTTCCTGTCCTCCATCGCCTGAAGAAGTTTTCTTGCTTAAAGAAAACGAAATATAGATTAAATATAATCTGTAAAAGGAGTTTATCAATCTTTGTTATTTACTATATAAAGTGATTGTTAGAAGTGATTGTTATATGATAACATGATTATTATTATTAGGAAATGTGTGCCAAAATGAACGTTGAAATACATATCTTCGAAGTCCAAGAATTTCCATAAAGAAATGGAAATACATGTAACTAGTAGTGCAGCGAACATATTCAATGATGACCAAGAATATTGATGATACTGTGGATTATCGTAATGCGAAGTTTAATCCAAATCAACTGATGTAACGTCGAATGGTGATTACATAATGGTAAGACACATCAACTGAGTGAAGTATTATCAAAATCATCAGAGATACCATGTTCTATTTATTCAAAGAAACTTATGGACAGAGATTATTGTGAATAATGGATTATAGTTGCAGAATTAACTTTACAAGAATAATTTCACTACTTATTAATGAAGTTAAGTTGTCAAGCTGTGAACTGTACGATGTTCGGTAATTTCGATGTGTACTTCTATAGAAAGTTATTATATTATTGAACGTTACAACACTACTGTTAAGATGATGTTTAATCTTAACACTTTTAATTTATATTATTATAATCGCATTCCTCAAAGATAAAGTTAATTAAAGAAATTACATGAAAAGAAAAATAACATTGAATGAAAATATGAAAAACCAAACCAATTTCAAAGAAGGAATAAAACATATTCGACATTTTAATGCTAAATGTAAAGCATTTACATCTACATTTATATAAGTATTCTATTTATTTTCTCATGAGTAAACATGTAGGAACATCAATGCACAAATGTCTAGCTATAAATTTTATTACACTAGTATTAAATAATTATTGTCGTAAAGAGCTTGTTAAAATATTGACTACCAGTAACCTTTCAATTTTCAGATTATCAAATATTTAATAAAATTTTGATGATGTTGTTTATCAACAGCGTTAGAATAATAATAATAAAAAAAAAATATGAATCTTTTTTATGTTGTTTTTAAATGACTCTAACAATATATCTTTTTCAGAATTGCTTGCAAAATTTGAAATTCTGCAAATTTTTTTAAAGATATTTCGTTATTAGATAATATGTTAGACAGATGTAGATAATTCAAAATTGTAAATGTATTTAATTATAAGTTTTAGATAAGTTTGTAAATGTCCTATTTTTACATTAACAAATATATTTTATGAATATAATAATAGATGAATAAACTTAATAGATATTAAGAATAAAGATAAATAGATAGATAACTTATTACTATAGATATTAGAATATTTAAAAAACAAGTTAAGGATACCGTGGAAGCCCAGTCTTAAAATATTTATGTATTTATAACAATAAAGTTTTACACTTATAAAATGAATTTATAAATATACGTAGGCCTAATAAATACAATAGGTTCTAGATAAATAGAATCATGGAAGCTTTTTAGTTTCTTCAAACATCAAATGCTTGAAATCATTCTTTATCTTAAGATTATCTTAAATGAATGAAAATTTAGAATGAAAACTAAATTGTAGATTTTTTATTCTCATTATATATGCTAAAAAAATAAAAAAAGACAAATATACAATTCTTCTACATATCCCAAATTCCCTTTGTGACATTTGAATGACTCTTTTTCTAAATGTTTAAAGTCTCAAATAAAAAAATAAAAAAATAAAAAGCTGTTTGACAGAAGTTTTCTTGTTATCATTCCTTCTCTATTTTTTTTTGGGTCACGTGACTGATTTCATTTTGTGGAGGCGACAATGGCTTTAATAATTCGTCTGCAATCCTTGGACGATCTCATTGGAACGGAGGTGGTTGGGCGTCCCATGTGACAGCTCCTTATGACTTACGAGATTACGAATCACAAACAGAGCAACTACTCCTGGCGAAAGGGAAATTTACAATTTCCTTCCTTCCTTTCTCTTCGTCTTCTTCGATCATAAAAGAGATATTTATTTGGATAAAGTCAATTTTACAAATGACAACAACAACAACAGTAATAATAACATTATTTTTTCCTCCTTTTTTAAAAATAACAATTTGAGTTCTGTTATTATAAGCCTTTAGCTCCCATTAAAGATTATTAATAATAATAATTAATAATAAATGAAAATATTTCAAGATTCTGAACATAATAGGATCATTGTACATAATGTTTGTAAACTTAATAAATAGTACTTTAGAAATACATGTTTTTATTAAATAATAACATATTGTGATAGATTAAAAATATGTGTGGTTTCACTTATGCTTGAAGCTTTATGCAAACCAATTAGTGCAGATGATTATGCGAACATTAATCCAGATGTAGTGTATTAGTAATTATGGAGGTTTTGTGATAATTGTGATATCTTGTTACACTATCTATTTATAAACGCTTATAATATTGTAACATTACAAACCGTTTTTTACGTATATGTTACTTAATAAGTATATTTAGTATTTAATAAATGTAATTATGAATTATATTTTTATGTAATTTAATTGAATACGTAATATATCTAGTTTATATTTATACTTAAAAGATTATATATAATTTATATTTAGCAATGAATGTAAATTAGCAACATAATTTGATGTGACAAAAAAAAATGTTATTTTTTTTATAAATACTTATATTTAATTTATTTATTCTCGTTCTTGAATCGAAGTATAAAATAAGGGACTATCCCTGAAAGTTTGCAGCTAGTATACAAGAAGAAAATTAGGCGGGTTTTTTTTTTTTTTTCAAATAAAATCATACTGAAACAGATTCATTATTGAGATCTAATTGAACAGATCGATCAATTTTATTGTACTATTGATCACTCTCAAAGTACGTAAACGTTTTACAGTTGAAATGTAAAGTGTAGAAACAAAATCATCAACTTTCTAAAAATATTCAAGATATACCTGAATTTATGTAAAAAATATAATAAATGAGATATAAGCTATAGTCCGTTCATTATATTTATGAAGACACGTGATCTCAGTTAACCAATCATTATCATTTCCTTTCTTCACTACGGTTACTGCTTGATCGCGTCTGGAATGTCATTGTAAGTTACTTCCGGTGTTTCTATCCTATTTGTCCTCGCCCTACAATGTTTTATTTTTATTATTTTTGTTGGTTTTTCAACATTAAGAATATTTTGTTTTTTATTTATTTATTTTCGATTTCATAAACAGTTTGATTTTAGTCGTCCATTTCTGTTATTAATGCCGGCCGCGCTCTTTTCTTGCCGGCGTTTCAAACAATGGGCTAGGCTTAGTGGTAAGGGAGGCTTCGGTTTCCTTAACAATATTGAACACTGAATGAAATGAAATAGCTGCTGCTTCAGTAGTTTTACGATTTAGATAGATGACTTGAAATAAAAAAATAACATTCCAAATGATTCCTCTCGAATGATTCTTGAAAGTTTTGTTGACACAAAAGAACAACGGTGTGTGTTCAGCAGCCACCATGTTCAAAACGGAAGTACAGGGAATAACTAATGCTCAATCCTTCACCATATATGGAGTTGTCACGTGTCTTTATAGATATAATAAACGGACTATAGTGATATCTACTTTCATATCAGATATAATCTTTACTTCAAATATTTACTTCAAAGACCCCAATATAGAATTATATGAAATTGAAATGAATAATAACTAAACAGTGTATCTGTAATATACCTTCTATTTTTAATTAATAATAATAATAATAATAATTAATAACAATAATAATGCATGTACATAATTCATGCTGAAATAGTATAAAAATAACAATAAAAATTAAATTTATCCTTAGAAAGGAGGTAATTGTGCCATAAATTTATAAATAAATAAATACATTTTTTTAGAGTTTTACATTCTCAAATTTAATACACATGAAACAGTTGATTAGTATTCATTATTTTTTTAAAAATTTATTTACAATTACTTTTTACGTGTGTTAAGAAGACAATTTTAAAAGATTGGTAAAAAAACACATACATATTTAACAATCATATTTAAAAACATATATATAACAAAGGTTAGGTTGACAAAGGAGGCCATAAACGGACCCGAAAAGCTTCCCATGTAGGTGTGTTTTTAAATGTGATTGTTAAATATGTGTGTGGTTTTTTTTTACCAATCTTTTAATTTTTTAAATTTAATTATTTATATATATTATATAAATTCAAATTTTGTTTGATTAATCATACGTAAAGCTAAATAAAAGCTTTCAATAATAATTTAATTTTTTTTCTTTGTTTTTCCAGGATCACTGAAGACGAGATGAATAGTGAATTTTCGCTGTCAATCTGGTAGGAATAGCTTGAAGATGTTTCTGTTTAACTCTTTATTACTCTTTATTATTGTGATGATGATTTCGATTCATTCTGGCTCTATTACATAATGGACTGTTAGCAATTAAACTGTTTCTATTACAGGCAGTTCCTTAATGGTAGCATTAATAATCAACCATTGATAAATACTTGGTGTCAGACGAGTGGACACATTGTTTCCTTCATGATTGTTCTGCGGAAGAGTATTATATCCTAAGTTCCGTGTTGACGCTGTTTATATAAACATGAATATCCCCTTCTGTAGTGAGAATGAAACTGATATTCTCATTATTCAGTTGCCATCCCTTCGCTTCCTCTTACGCCAATAAAAAGAGACTATTTTTTTATTTTTATTATTATTATCTTATGGCGAAAACATTGTTCATTATTTCTAATTCGATTAAATAAACTTTTATAACTTAGGATCAAATACCATAAAAACCTAAATTTCGTAGAATTTTTTTCTGATATAAATATACAAATAATACATAAACATTAGGATATATACCTACCTAAAAAATTAATTTAATCTCACACAATTTTAAAAACAATCAATTTTTATTTTTTTAAAAATTAACTGTTGCACTAAAAATAAAAATTTAAATACAAATGATTGTTTTACGAAGTTTTATCATTTCAGGTTTTCGTCAAGTATTTTTAAGTTGAAAATACCGAGTAATATCTCGAAAACACTCAAAAAATTGACTGTTTTTGAATTTTAATTTAATTAATTGTAGAATATTTTGAAAAATAAAAACAAGAAAATAGAAATCCCAGATGCTTCACAAGTTCATATTTAAATTTTCAGAATTTTAGGTGCATTGAAAACAGAAAGATATAAAAGAAATAAAAGGTTTGCAGTCGCCTGCATTTGCTTGAGTCAGGACCTTAGTGTTTTGTAAATATTTTAATGCCCTTTTAAATATTTAAATAAATTTTAATTTTTTTGTTATAATATTTAACTAAAAAATTATAAATGATGTATAACTTGCATTAAGTTTTACTAATTCAAGATTATTTTTTTATTGTATTTATATATTTATATAATTAAATTAGCCTTAACAATGAATTTTTTCTTTTTTTTCATTTCTATAGTTTAATTACGATTTTTTTTTCTTTTCTGTTCGATTGGGTTATAAAATTAACAAATGGATTAAAACTTAAAAAAAAAAAAGACAAAAATATTTATTCTTGAATAACCGGAATATTAATAGATTTATAATTGCAACTCTCTCATAAGAAATTTTTCTAAAAAATAAAAAAGATTCTTTATAAAATAATAAATGAATATCTGGATATAATAACGCAATATATCCCAACCAATGAATTTTACTAAATGTCTGCTTTCGTGGACAGTGAGTCTTTTTAAAATATAATTATAAAATAATTTTGTAAATTGTAAAATATACATTTATCAAATTTTAAGATATAGGCCTATTCTATTTTAAAAATACTCAAATTTGTAAACATTTATTAATTTATAAACTTATTTCTGTTTACTTATAATCCTCAAATTTATTTTAAATTATTATGTTAAATTTATATTAATTCTTGTTTTGTAATTTACAAAGCATAAAAACTCAAAAAATTAATGTTTTATGCAAATAAATTATGACCAGATATTGCCTTCAATGGATGTCTAAAACAAAGCATAAGCAATCAATAAGCCAATCAGTGAGACTCTACATAGTCACGTGAGTGTTTCAAATTAACCAATATAAAGAGCTCTAATAAATCAAACAAATATAAACAAAAACAAAGCTTCATACCATTCCCGTAACATAACGATTGGTTGTGTTGTTATATTTAAAAAAAAATAAGTAAATAAATTAAAACACAAATGAATAAAAACTAGATTATGACTTATTATTAAATTGTTAGTATCTAAAAAATTATTGAAAATAGTGAAGAAAAAATATTTTTATTAAATTAAAAAAATCATATTTACAATTTCCACCTCATTTTTTTTAAGTATATGTTTTTAATAATACGTCAATTTCATTGTTTAGTAATTAGATGTTAACGTCGTTATTTAAAGACATTTTGAGATTATTAAAAATATTATTATTATATAAAATCCTACGTAAATAAATATACAGTTAAAGAAGTTATCAATATAATATTGCAGTCAACTTTAGACCAGATTAAATTTTGCGGTTTAACTCAGTTGATGTTATTATTTACGTCACGTTTCATAAATGTTCAGTGTTTATTCTCCATTTAGAGCTCAAATAATATCAAGGCAATGCAAAAAATCGTCCTTCGTCTTGGGTAATGTGTCAATTGAATGAACGGCTTCCAAAATTATGTTAACGTCACGTGATATTAGTGAAACATGCATCAAAATAGGAATAGAAATCCATGGGAGTTAAGTCAGGAAATTTCGCCATTAGCTACAGTAGCGATGATCGCGGCAGTTTCGTGAAATAAATCGGTTACAAACGTTGAGATTCAGCTTTATGAATATCTCTATTTAATGATAGTAAAATGAAATATGTATAATAATGTGACCAATACCGCACAATATGTATAAAAAACTATTTAATAAATGACATGTTTCGAGACGCCCGAAGGAAGAGAGCCGTTTACTTCGGGCATCTCGAAACATGTCATTTTATTAATTATTTTTTAATATGTATTGTGCAATATTAGTAACATTATTATTGTTATTTCCCGCACATTAATAATCTTCATAGATAGATTTGCAATATTTATTTTTTTTTAATGTATGTTTCTTTATAGTAACCCTGTATTTAAAATCAGATAATCTGCAGTTTTTCATGTTTTTACTTCTGAATCCTTAACTACAGATTTAAGGAGGCTGATTTGAATATAAAGTCATTTTCTTTTAATTTTCAGTTGCCTGACATGTAGATTAATACTATAATTTCATGATCCTAGGGGAATTTTAACAGATTAGTTACTTAAACAATCTGGTTAAGACACACAGTAATTTGTTGATGTCTCCGTTTGCTACAAAGTCTGCAATAAAAGACCAAAAGAAAAGAAAGCTTTATTTTTCATGGGAAAAAAAGAAGAGTTCCATTTTATCTCCTTTCATGGATAAATCTCGTCTGACCTTTTCTTAATCCAAGGAAGAATCGTTTGATGTTAATCTCCTGGATTTACAAAACAAAGGCAGATGGCTTCTGGTTTCCCACACCAATGTGCTGGGATGCTTAATTAGTTGTTTGTTCTTGGCCTCAACATCTGGGCGATGGAATCCAATTGGCTGCTGCCCACCAAAGGCCATTCATTAACATAATGGCAAATTAGCAGCCAGAGTGGAGAAAAAAGCCGTGGCCTCCAAAACCATTCACATGGAGACCTTGCAAAGACTCAAGCGCCGTACGCCAACAGACACTCAAAAGAAAACGTATTTAAAACATACAAAACATAATTGTAATGATTTTTAAATAGAGTAAAAAAAATATAACATAGCTTTTACACAATCAATTAAAAAAATTGACAATAGAATTTAATAATTAAATAAACATAAATAAAAAATTTAAATTGTTTACAAATGTATTATTCTTTTTAAGTTTTTGTTACTGTTACCTGTAAGTATTGAAACGTATTTGTTTTAAACGCTTGTGTTTTCTATATATATATTTATCCATGATTTTCTAGATTTTTTTTTTGTCGTAAACTGGAAGGGAATTTAATTTAATTCTATAATACATAACAATTTAATCGAAATTATTATTAGATGTAATTAAAAATATATTACAAGTATATCAACAATCAATTTTAGTGCATTCCTAATAAGTGTTATTTGCGCTTATTCGTTTTACTGTTTATTTAATACATGAAAAATTAATCATTCATTGCATTGTTAGAACATTAACAATGCATTGAAATTGAGTTTTCACCTACTGTATCTGTTGATTAATCAATATGATAATTTTCTTCTTTATTATATCCTTATATTAAATTTATATCATCTTATGTTTATTTAATAACTATATTGTTTTTATCTATTTGGTGTTTAATTTATTTAAAAAAAAAAATTAAATTATTTTATGAAGTAATTTATTATAAATTAAAAGAGTTTAACATGCTGTAAAATAATTTAAATTAAATAAAATACGTAATGAATTCAGCGCAAATCTAATCAAACTGCCTCGTAAAATATGATTTGTGCGGAATTCATTTCTTGTTTTATTTAATTTAATTTATTTAAACTTTGTGAATTCAATAGTCGCATTTCTTTCTGTTCTTTTCTTTTTCTGTTTTTAATTCGCTGATTTACAACTTAAATATTTTATATATAAAATCTTGCAATATCAAATTCTATGAAAACCCATTCATTACAGCTGAATTATTTGTTTAAAGAAAACATTAAATAAACTTGGAGTAGACCTTTAATTGTAATCCGATTAAAAATCCCATTTAGGACTGATCAAAGAGTTTTCCTAATCTTCTATATACCAAATTTCATGAAAATTAGTCCGGTAGTAGTTAAGGGTAGTTTTATACCAAGAAATACTTCTACAGTGCTCACGCCGAGAGTTGAAATTCCCAGAATGCAAAGCAGATTATTGATTTTCCTTTCCTGGCCGTTCGCTAACATTCAAATAGAAGAGGTCGCTTCTCTTCTATTTGAATGTTAGCGAACGGCCAGGAAAGGAAAATCTATAATCTGTGTTGCATTGTAGTTTCAACTCTCGGCGTGAGCACTGTAAGAAACTGAGAAACTAGATATTTAATAAATTCTTAATGGCTCAAGGAATGATTATTTTCTATAACAATAAATACGTATTATAAATATCACTATTATTATTGTTACTAATATTTAAATTATTAGAGCGTAAAATCAAAGAAACAATTTACATATCACAATTTTATAAATTCAGATCTTAACTGCAATACAGCTATGTTTTTGAACAATAGAATTCCAAATATAATAAATAAAAATAAATAAAATTACAAAAATATTATTCTTTTCGAACTTAAACATTGTCTGAAAACTTTTTCATAATTAACTTTCAAAAATAAAATACTCGGAAGGATGTTTTAAAAAAATACTTTTTAATTATTGCTAAATTGATAGGAAATTAATCAATTAAAATTAATCATTAATAATTTCCCAAAAATTATATGAATGTCAAATTTCAATGAATATTTCAAATATTATATATATTTGCCGTATATTTTAGCGACCATTCTTACACAAATTAAAATTTGCTAAACAAAATTTGAAGATTAAGTTAAGGCGCTTGAATTTTTATTTCGCATGTCTTAAAAGAGACCTGTTTACCATCATTGGAAATATAAAGAAATTAACATAAGGAAATGGTGATGTTTTGCTCTGACGATGTAGGCGTTCTTAGGACAATAGGATGGACATTTCTGCATTCAAATTAGTTAATCTAAAAAAAAATAGGCTTATCTTCTATAAAGATTGTGTTTTTGGCTGTAACTATTAAATCTTGTTTAACGACCTGAATTTTTATTTATTTATTTATTTATTTGAATATTCATATTACATTTCTTAAGACTTCTATAATTCCGTTTTAAGATTGCTAAACATTGTCGGCTTTATCTTAAGGAATTTGAATTTCTTATTTCATTTTTGTTATATAAAATATGAAAATTTAGAATGAAATAGCCGAACACAAAAAAATAAAAAATAAACATTACAATTTAAAATTTCAAAATTTTACAATGTTTAGTTTTTATTTTATTTATTTTTATGTGTTCGGCTATTTCATTCTAAATTTATTAGCACACGTTAATTGTTCCTCAAAATATGAAATTCTTCATTGTTTTTTTTTCCTGTAATTATTAATTATTCCTGGATCTTACAAAGCATTATTTGAAAAAAAAAAATCTTATATATTTATGAGTTTTATATTTAATCATAGTAAACTAGGAACAATTTATAATATTGTTTTGCCTTAATTCATAAACGATATTTCTTTTGAATTATTTTAATATTAATCTGTATATACTTTCATTACTTTAATAAGAACAACGTATTATCAAATATTTTTTTTTCATTGTTTTCCTTCGAATTTTTATATTTCCTATGACTTCACTGATATGATTTAATAATAGCGAAAAAACAATAGAAGAGTGATAGCAAATTGCGAATAACTGAATAATAGAAGGTTTCATTTCAAAATGAAAATGAATCGTCCAGTAAAAAAAAAGATGTTACTTTTTTTTTAATCCATCAGTCTTTGTTAGAGAAGAATTTGAATGTGTACCAAGAACGCGAAACAGATAATAATAATATTAATAAAAGAAATGGAGACAGAATCACGAACTAAATTTAATTTTAATTAATTATGAAATTCAATTATGAAATTCAAGTTTAATTATATTGATTCCTTTCAATCCAATAAATAATTAAATCTCCAAATTTCTTTTTACACTTTTTTTTGTTCTTTTCTAGTCACTAAAAAATTTCATCTCAGATACCAAGCTAAAAACTTTTATACAACATCAAGAAATGCAATATTATTCATCTTACAGGTTCAAATAGTAATGGTATTTGTGGGAGAGTCATTGAGATGGAAAAACAACGAATCAAGTTCTGGAACTGAACTGAATTAATTTATTAAATGAAATACATTGATTTTTATAGATTTTACATAGAAGAAATTGATTGGAAGATTAATTAAAAATATACAGAATGATTGGATAAAAACATAACGAATTTAAATTAATTAACTGATTCAACGGAAAAGAATTTAAAAATAAACAGAACATCAGTAATTAGGAAATAGAAAAAGAATGTTTTAAAATAAATAACGGTTAACGATTAAAATAAATAAAATACAGAGAAATAATTTCTACAAAAATACAAATAAATTATTTCTAAAAATATTTACATATAAACTGTTACAATATGAATATTAGTAGGGAAAAACAATATCATTTTTTAATTTTTAATCTTACAATGCGTTCTCCGCTTTTATCACTCACCATCCCACTTCATTACAGACTTTAAAATTATTTAACCTTGTTTATTTATTTACTTATTTTGTAAATTAAATTTAATTTCACTTTCTATAAATAAGCTCACAAATTGAAACTTGTTTTAACTATTTGTGCATGATTTTTTTAGTTTCGTTCAAGTATCGTTTTGTACTAAATATATTACTTTTTTTTTTTTGATGAAGATTAAAAGTAAACATACAATTATTGAGGTTGACAAGGGAACTCGTGAAGAGCTTCGAAAAGTTTCCCACTGTTTTAAATGTATGTATGTATTTTAATTTGTGTTTATTTTTAATCTTCATCAAATCTCATTATTTTACACATGTAAAAACCCATTTTAAACTAAATATATTACAGTAGGCCTATCGTGTAATTTTTTACGCGCGTAATTTCTATTTTCTGAATTAAAGTATTTTTTTTTTTTTTTAGAACAATATTGCTCAAGTGTTCATTGTTAAGTCAATTTCAAGTGTATTTCCCCTTTTGTTCTGCTTATTTTATTTTATTTTATTAAAACGATGCAAAGCTTACATCAAAAAATAAAAACGGTAAAAGAAAAAAGAAAAATATATTAATGTTTACAATTGTACGCTACATATTCCGCTATTTTTGAACAGTTACAAAAGGTCCCGTTTCTTCTTGTATTTTTTTTTATGGTCGTAAGGTGTTCCGTCTTCTAAGAAATGTGTCTAATTGAATCCAAATACCACAGCATTTCATTTAGATTTCTAAACACACCAAATCTAATGAGGATTCGTGGTTCCTCCTCCCATTTTCTTCGGAATATAATGAGGTGCATTTAATTGAGGACTGGCTTCAAGTTTAAGAGGCCTGGTGTCATCTGGGTGTCTTGTATAATTGCTTATTATTATATAATTATCAATACCAGTAGCTCAGTTTGGCGTGTGTATAGGCTAATCGTCAGAAGTCTAATAATATATCAGCCATGCTGCCAACGCAATAGAAATATATTTATTTTCCAAGAGACATATTTCTAACAAATACACTTTGCACTGGAAAAAGGGTGTAGTGGAATCTCGGAAAATATAAACATTAAAGATTGTAATAATAAAAATAGATTCAATGTTCTTTTTATCTTTTTTTTTGCACTGATTTTCTTAATGATTTATTTCCTGATAAAAAATTCTAGAGTGCGTGTTAAAGAGAGGGGATTGTAGATTTAATTTTCCCCTACCCTCAACTTTTCGAAATCATGGGTAATATTTACAAAAAAAAAAAAGCTTCGATTTTTTTTTTTTTCCGTAGTTGAAAAAAAAAAAGAAAGAAAAGAAATCTCTATTTTGTTATTAGATCTTTCATTTCCAAACTGATTTATGGTAATTCCCATTGTGTAAATTGGATATAGACTATTACAAATACATAAATAATCTGGAATTATTATTTTAGAATACTTCTTAAAGGTTATTCTGAATAATATTAAAAGGTCGTTAATTTTAATTTCTGCAGATATTTAATAGATATTAATTTTAGCTATTTAACAAAATCGTAAAATTGACACTTATAACAAAACAAAAACAAAAATAATTCTGATAAATTTTCACGCATTAAGAAACAGCGTATCACGTTCTTTCTTACTTTAACAAATTTTTAATATATTTCGGTTTCATTTTAACAAAAATGAAAAAGCTGTTACTCTATAGGAAAACATTGCTAACATAGTATTTAGGAAGTTTTTTATTTTTCTTAAATTTCGTTATTATTTACATCTTTCTGTTATCAGAAAAAAAAATGAAAATAAAATCTTATAATTTTCATTCCAGTAATCAGTGGGAAAACTACTTTTTATCTTTATTGTTTTAATTATTATAAAATTATTTAATAACTGATATAAAATCGAGGCGTTCCGCGCAAGATACGTCACTTTCTACTTGGAAATTGGAAAGTTAAACGAAATGAGATATAATATTTGTAAAACAATAAAAATCTTTTAGTTTGGTTAGAAAATTGATTTATCTCTATTAGATAATCGCACATATCTATTGCATGTTTCATTTTTTTTAATTCATCTTAAATCATCTAAGTAACTAATATGTCATATATTCTCTAATGCAATAGAAAAATCTTATAAATAATACCTCATCACTCTTAAACATAAAATAAATATATAAAATACGCTTTAATACGCAAATTTTCGGAAAGATAATCCGACTTTCCTTTATCAAGCTACATGATGGAATAATAACTTCAAAATAACAAAACAGGATAACGAGCATTAATTTAACAAAATATGTAATCTAATACAATAATAATAGTCTAATCATATCAATACTTACATACAGACAACAATGAACCAATAAATTACTAATAATAATTGATAATTCAAAGATGTACATCAAGACAAACAATAAATCTAATAATTCAATAATAATAATTGATAATAAAACAATATTCCCTATGTTAATTTATTACTTCTTCAAATTTTGTGGTTTTGTTTGAATTTAAATCTTATGTTTTAACTTGCTGAAGTTAAGAAATTATTACATGAAGTATATCAATTTTATAAGGGAAAATTTTTTATTACGGTACTCTATAGAAACGATGAGGATTTTATTTTCAGATTACATTACAAAAATTTAACAATATTAATAAAATAATGGCAACTTGTTTTGGATTTTTCTCCAGCTTTAGCCCGAAATGGCGAGATTGGTTAAATATAGTGACTCTTTTATTTATTTCAACTTTTAGACAATCGATTTAATTTTTGTACCATTTTTGACTGAATAATCACATCCGAAATTAATGAAAATTGCGTAGGCTTACATTCAGATGAAGCGCTATGTAATTGATTAAGAGTAATAAGTTAACGCAGTCGTTCAACCAATTGTCTAATTTCGCGTTTTCGCCAGCACTCGTTCCCTGAATCGACGGTTCTCCGAAGGTCTGACAATGAGGCTGCAAATGACAGCGCGTTGCCTCATGGGAATTGGGAATTGTGTGCGCATGAGCA
The DNA here is from genome assembly GCA_023159025.1 of Thereuonema tuberculata. Lineage (NCBI taxonomy): Eukaryota > Metazoa > Arthropoda > Chilopoda > Scutigeromorpha > Scutigeridae > Thereuonema > Thereuonema tuberculata. Next base: position 35,566,519 of record JAFIDM010008419.1, on the reverse strand, counting down.
GAAGCCTCTCGCTGTCAACCATTTCTCCAGTCTCGGTAAATAAGTTCCATCTAATTGTAGAGGGTGGATCGAGGACAAAGTAAAAGGAAAAATATTCTAGTGTAGGGTTGAAGGCAGTAGCCATGTCAGACCACTTAATAGGAATTTTGATAATTTAATACCTGGGAACAACAGATGAGTGATTTATATTTCAAAGCAGCAATCCACCAACATTATTTACAATCCAGAAAAGTAACGAAATAAAAAAAAATACAACCTCTCATGCGACAAACTTTCCCTTGTTAAACACAACGCAGTTAATTGCTTTTATTTTATTGTTATTATTATTCTTTTTTTTTAACAGTAAATACTTAATAACATTAAATGACTTTTTTTTTATTTCGAAAAAAAAATATCATTGTAATATTTCTGTTAAAAAAAATAAAAACAATAATTGTAAATAAGACTACAAATTGATTAAATTTTATCTATAAAATATTTAGGAGTTTCTTAAATTAAACATTCTAAAATATAGCATTTGTTTGTTTTTTTTGTTTTTGAGTTGTTTTTTTTTTTTTTTTCCAAGTATTTACCTCTAAAAAATTTTATGTAAAAACATTTTTTACGCTTTTACATTAAATGCAATACATAACATTTTTTACATTAGCATTAAATTGTAAATAAATGGATTTTCATTATTTTTTTATATTCTTTTTCGATCAATTTAATGTTTGCAGTGTCCAGTACTTCAAGAAATGGGATTTATTTATTAAAATATAAAGATTAAGTAATGAATAAAATAGAAGTACACAACTTCCAATCCGATTTCTAAGTTACAGATGATTTGTGTCATTCTTTGAGTTTTTAATTATTCAATTCAAACAATTGTATGAAAACAGCTGCAAGAAAAAAAATATTTCTTCAGATTATAAGAAAAAAAAATAAAACAATAAATCTGTTTCAATTTTACTCATAGTTATTCTCAATGAAACGTGCTCTATCTTTGTTATTGATTTCAAGACAAGAATTTAAGAAAATTTTTACTGGATTATACATTTTTTTTCGATATCTAGGGCCTAACGGAGACATTGTTTGCAGTTCATCTTACAGATTCCTTTTAATGAAAAATATTAATAAATATCCATTAAAACTAAAAGATTTTTCCCTTTTTTTTTTATTACAATTTAACATGTTATAATATCACATTCATAATTGGTGTATGTTCATACATACAAACATTCATATATACACACACACGTATAAACGTGCATACAGACATTCACAGTATACATACATAGAAGCCGTGCTGGCGTGGTCGTGCGGTCTCGGCGGCGGCCAGCCGTGGCGTCCAATGCGCCAGTACCTGGGTTCGAATCCCGGTCGTGGCATGGTTGTTTCTTTCGTCTTCTTCTGTGTGTTGTGTCCGCTGGGGACCCGAAATCTGCTCTGTAGGTAGTGGTCCCCATTTGTCTTCTATATGTTACAGGCTATATGATACATACATACATACAGGGCCCCCACAAGTGGGGGTGTCAGTTCGTCCCTCTGCACCAGGGCCCCGGCCGTCAAAGGGGTCCCGGCTGAGATCTTAATCGATAAAAAAAAATATTTGAATTAGCCTAACATTTCTATATTTTTTTTTATAATTAAGTCTACATTTTATATAAAATTATTTTTCTGCTTTAATCATCTACATAGAGCTATCTGTCTCACTATGTTTGCTTAGATCAAATTTTTTCTTTTAACTTTTTTTCTAAACTTTTGGGTAGAACCGGAAAAAGTAGATGTGATGTTAAAGTAATTTATTCTAAAAATAGTGCCAATAACTGTGTGTTTTTATGTTTAAAAGGGAGAAATACAAAATCATGTGGTGTTTTCATGATATTTTTGGCTAATAATCTACGATTTTGACCGTAATGTGGGAGAGGGCCTGTTACTGCATTTGGCACCTGGGCCCTGAATTTGATGTGGGGGCCCTGCATACATACATACATTTTTCACTAGAATATAAGTAGTATTAGACTATATAGAGTATAAGTTTCGTAGAGTCAATATAAAAATTATCAATATATCTATGCCGAAATTTTCATTTAATGAATTTTGATGTTAGAATGAATTTGTTTTGTCTTCGCTGTTTTCAATACCTTATTTTTTTTTAATGAAGGCAGATTTCTTTGATAAGGAACTTCCTCAGCCAGAAGCTGTAGGATTGTTATGTGATCGGCTTAAGTCATTAGATCATCTGTGGTTTTATGCGATCAGTGGCAGCTATTAGTGGATCATTACAGTTATTATGGAGTCAGTTGTGGTCCAAAGACACACTGGTATTACTCTGATTGCCACTCAGGAGAGAGTATTGATAGGATATTGCGTAAATAGTTTCGCAATCCGAAAAACAGTTTTACCAAATGGTGCCAATGTCAACAGCATTCCTGACATCCAGTTCCTCAAGATCCCAGACTGAATTCTATTGTGAGCTGGATTGAAGTCTTCGGTTTACTTATTGTAATTGAAGTAAATTATTTACCTTTCGGTAGATACCTTAAAGATCAAGATTAAGCAGGAAGGAGCCTCTGAAATTTCAGTGATTGTTGAAGACATGTTTGTTTAGAATATTATTTAAATTCGAAAACAATTATGGAAGCCTGTTTCCAATCCAGTGCTTCTTCTTCTATTCCAATTCATGTCAATTAAAGGTAAAATTATCTTCAACTATAGTTATTTTACTTTAAAATACGATAGATGCAACAATTCCAATAACTTTTAAAACTGCTACTGCTATTATTATATCATTTTTTTCTAAAATTAAGATAAAACTTAACAAAAAGCGAATTTTACTCCATTTGTTTTGTTTAGGCCCATTGTATAGCCTTGCATGAAACATAATTGTATACAAGACATCTACACAGCCAAATTTCAAAGAAGGGGAAAATTAAAGGACCTTCCATGATATTTAAAATAGCTTTTCGTTTCTTTTTTTTCAAGTAATAACTAACCTGATAAAAAAATTTTGGATGCAAATTTAGGAGCGACCTTGTTGTACAGAATCTACACACCTACATCTCCTTTTGTATTTATTTGTGTTGAACACAACTTTCATTTTAAATGAAATAATAGAGTTGCTAGTTTTTTGTTTTTTTTGTTTTTTGTTTTTTATCTTTTGAAAAGCGTTATTTAAATATTTGGAATAAATCAATACGTAATTAACACGTTAATATTAGAGTCAACAACAACATGTGAATAATAGGTAAAATATAAATTATAGCTTGTTATAAAAAAAAAGCCAAGAATGTCAAAACTTAACATAGTTAAGCCAAAAAAAATGGCTTCCTTAAAACTAAAAAATTTTAAATTCGAAACATTGTTTGTAAAAATTTTAATAACTTGAATTTAATCCAGTTTCTTTTTATTTAAATTTTTAGTTTAAGTTAATAAATATAGCGAAAATTGAAATTTGCTGATTTTACATATAATATTATACATGTAATATATTATATATATATAATAGTCTCCCTTTCTTTGTCATAATTCATTTATTTACATTGAAAAAAATATTTTAGATTCGAAAAATGTATTTATATTTTTTTCTTGATTCTTATATTCTAAGTATACGATTTGTTTAATCATTATCCCATTGTTGCAAACGTAAAGTAATTTAAAGCTACATAAGGGAGGTTAATTTAATAAACCTAATGATGTTAACATTTACTAGATCTATCCACGAATTACGTAATTTTATCATTAACATATAATTTGATTGTTGTGTTAATATTCACGAAATTTTAATTAAGTTCGTACTATTAAAAATATTTTGTCAAAATCTTTTTGTGTAAATTGTGTTTGCATTGTTTAGAACATTTTATTGATGATCACCATAGAACGGAATCTTCGGAAGATTTAATGCATCTGCAATTTTCGTCCTTCTTTGTCGTAATGGTGAGAGTTATGAAATTTCAGATATGTCCTTTTCTCAGAAATCCAGCAGTTGCTTAGGTTCAACTCCTAAAAGACTCGTTGAATTTTAATGGATTGTTGAGCCTCCAGTCATTAGTAGTTATTATGGTATCAATGTCAATCCAGCCTTTTTTCTTTCTGTGACGAAGGGAGTTTTGATATGGCAGTGAAGTGTCAGCCCTATGGCATTCCAACAAAAAAATAAAGAGTTTTATTTTCTTATTAGAAAAACGTGAAAACAGCTAGAAATGTCATGAATTTAAAATTTTTTATACAAACATTATATTTTATAAACGAATAGCAGAAAGTGGTAATAAAATAACACCGTCAAATATAACTCCTTGACAGTGGTATTGACACTTATTTTAACATTCTTTATTGCTAAAAAAAATTTTTCTGGAGTTTTTTACTGCAATAACTACAAATTATCAACTCATAACAAGGTTCTGATTTCTCATATATTTTCATCAGCTATAAATGTTTAGATGATTCTGATTCAAATAATGTAATTTTGTTGTGTTTTAGAAATGCATATTTTAATCCTTTTTTTTTTTTTGGTTTTGAAGCGTATTTCAACAAAGAATAACATATATTTATCACACGTAAAGATATTTTTTAGATAAGTAATTAAGAAAGTTTTCTTAGTTTTTGAATGAAAGCTTTTCTCATTAAGTATATATATGTATATTGAGGGGGCTAGAAGCAAAGGCAGCTAAATCCATTTTAATTATTCAATACATTTTAATTATTCAATAAAAGAATAACCTGTCATTATAGGCGTTCAGTGTGCTATCCATTGAGTTCTAATTCCTGCTCTTAAGTATTTTGAAGCTTTCTTCATACAATGTTAACACCTTAAAAAAATAAACTTTTTGTAAAATTTCAAAACATGGATTTAGCTGCCTTTGATTCTAGTCCCCTCATACGTACAATAGAGCGTCTATTTCTGCTGTACATCAAGTACGCATGTGCGGGAAAGATGAATACTTAATTTCTGTCATGGGTTTAATCAATTAGAATTTTCCATATTAAATCGGATTAATTTGCAAATATTTTGCAGGTTAATAACGACCAAAAATAAAAAAAAAAAAAAAAAAATGAAAGGTAGTAATAATTTTAAAGTAAACGTGATTTTTTTTTCTTATTCTGTTTTGCACGTTAAACCTTTTTTTCCTATTTATTTGCGCATTGGCGGGAACTTTAATTACAGGACTTTTATTTAATAAGACTGACATATTTTCTTTTTAATGCATGGTCAAAATATTTTTAATTTTTCAATTGCATTTGTTTACTACGTTAAATTTGAACCATCGAACAATGGATAACTCCAGCTGATTAGAGCTGGTGATCATCAAACATCGTTATTTCGGTTTCTTATATATATAGTCAACGGATTCAAATTTTGAAGAAGTCTTGAAATTTATTTTATAGCTAAATATTTATATATAGACCTATTCATTGTACTTCCCTATTTAATTCGTCACAGGCATTTTTGTAAATTCTCCATAAAACTGACGTGAACGTCTACCGTACAAGTAAAACAATACAATAGGCTACTAACAGCAGGGAAACAATTTACCACCCCTAGCATCTTCTACTGAATTACAACTTTGTATTAAAAATTCCACCTACAGAAGAAGTTGTAACTCTAGACAGATGTCGCTATTATACCATTAAAATGTTACTTTTCCTATTAACCTTATATTGATATTTTTCTTTAAATGTTAGAGGCTGTTCTTCCCTTCACTAGTTTTATGTAGCTATACTTAGACGATATTATTACATTCAATAATATGATAAAATCCTTGGCGCTTTTATTATTAAAGAAATTAATAAATAAAAAAAAGTAGAAAATATTTCTAATTCCAAAAAGTGTGTTTGATAACAGCACAGTACCTCAGAATGTATTGTCAAATAACATCACAACACAAATATTTAACAACAGAATTTCAAATATTTTTGTTTGAATACTGTTATGTGATGTCTGCTTGTATTTCTTTTTCTTTATACACAATTAATTTAAGTACTTTAAATGCAGTTGAAAACAACGTTATTCTCAAAGCTGGTAATAAATTAAAACCAATTAAAAATGAAATAGAATGTTAATGACAAGTTCATTTTCTAGCTTTTATTTCAGTTCTAATTTTGAAATTTATATTTTACTGTCAATAAGCAGTAACCATATATAATAATTAGTCGCTATAATTGAAATATGTATTTGTATAATATATGTAGCCTACATATGTATTATATAACTATATAATATTGTACAACTTATATAATATTGTAATGGTGTTTGTGGATGAGTCATTGAAATGGAAAAACGAGTCAAATTCTGGAACTGAACTGAATTAATTTATTAAATGAAAAACATTGGTTTTTACAGTATTTACATAGAAGAATTTGATTGGAAGATTAATTAAAAATATACAGAATGATTGGATAAAAACATAACGAACTTAAATTAATTAACTGATTCAACGGAGAAGAATTTAAAAATAAACAGAACATCATAATTAGGAAATAGAAAAAGAATGATTTAAAATAAACAACGGTTAACGATTAAAATAAATAAAATACAGATAAATAAAGGTAAATAATTTCTAAAAATATATACATATAAACTCTTACAATATTATATATATAAAGTAAGAAATTATATTCTTACATTCTAAAATGTTGTATTATTTCTAAATTTATGTTATAAATTAGTAATCTAGGGAAATTTAGATTAGACTACTGTAGTCGAAAAGATGTAGACAGGAATGTATATTTGATAACTGGACCTATTTATTTCTAGATAGTGGACAGATAAATAATAGATAGATTTATTATAAATTGATTTATAAACGAATGCTTTTTAAATGTTTACATTCTTGATTTCTTGTGTATCTTTCAGATTGCATTATTGCTTTTTCTTTGTTTTATTTGTGAATCGTTTGTCTAAGACTTGCCAAAACATTTTTCTAATAATAAATTTTTAAGTATTATTATTATTATTATTATTTCAGTTGATTGTCAGTAAACGTGTGTAGTTTTACAATTGTTGACAGCACAGTAATCTTTTATCATTCTCTATCATTACCATAATTAGAGGTGAGTAATAATAATAATAATAATAACATGTGAAAAATAACAAAGATATAAATAATTATAATTAGAATTTAAAATTTTGAGTTACAACACCATATATTTCATATTTTTTCAATATAATATAATACCTATATTACAAATTATCAATTCTTAATAAAAAATATTAATTATACAATAGCATTAAGAACAATACTTTTACCAAACAGTACTGCTATAATCTTAGTTGTTTTATTGACAAATTAATAATTAAATGTGAGAATTGACTTTTAATGAGATTTCTAATGCACTTTTGCTCTCGATTAAATTTTATTTTTCATTGAATCTTTCGTTCTTTGTGATGAACTTATAAATATATAATTGTGGATAAATGCGTGTAATTGTAAGTCACGCCAGATCCGAATTTTGTCGGCGAATGGGAAACTTGTGACTGTATGAGCCGTATCGAACTCTATTACTGCCGCTCCTCGAATGCCATTTGAATGGGGTGTGGGAGTCTCTCGAGGGGGTAAATTTCCCATTTCCATCCGAACAGAGCGAGGATTAAAATGGCGAAGCCTCCACACTTAAATACGCTGCAAAGCACGAGACGAAGTCACGCCATATGACAACCGTCGCCAATGGCGGTCCCGGATGCCGCCGCCTCAGCGATGCCGTGACGGAGGCTCCGGCTGCGGCGACCGAGACATCGGGAAGTCCGGTAATAACAGCGGCTTCAATTGAAGTGCTTACCGACGGCCAAACTAATGGAACTTTTTTCAAAAACAAATAATAATTCAATGTGACTTATATAATAGAAATAAGGAAATGGAAAGTGAAATCAAATTTGGTAAATTGCTTTTACTGTTTAGGAATAAAAAAAAAAAAAAAAGAAAAGAAAATTGTATAACCTTTGTCTGTAAAGAACTTAGAAAAAAATAATTTAAAATATTCATATTTTTAATTTAAAAGTAATTTAAAACAAGTTATTAGTTTATTACAACTGAAAATTTTGTTATTTTTATGTTAATTATTATTAATAATGATAATAATAATAATTTTTTTTTGTAATAAATTTCAATAGAATTTCACATTCTTTACGTAGTTTTCATGTTTTTTTGAGAAAATTCGATTTAAACAAAAAAAACAAAAAAACAAAAAAAAAAAAAAACAATGAGAAAATATTTTTTAAAAAATCTATAGTTTCATCAAATTTTCGTTTGATTTTTAATTTTACGTCATATTACAAAAAACATAAAAAATTTTTAATTGTAAGTAATACTTCTATTTCTAAATTAATAACATCCTGCTCTGCCACAACTAAGAAGAAGCTTTTGACGTTCAAATTTTATTAAAAAAACTCCTTTTTCAATACAGTATTTTTATTATAATAATCTGAATACCAACGTTGAAATTCATATCAGTTGGGAAGGCTTCTTCATAAACAATTTTTCTTACCTTCATAGATACAGGACACACTTTCTTAATACAAAACAATTTTGAATTAAAAAAGGGGTAATTGCCATAATTCAAAAGTCGAACTCGAAGTACTGCTTCTATAAAGAATATAAACTTACTAAATTTAATTTTAGTATTGTACCCTTGAAGATTTTTAATATGTTCAGTTGGTGAAATTATGGTCTTGGGATGCACATCTTATCTTTCATATCTTTGAACTGAGAGATTCATGGTGAACGTGTTTTCTTCAATTTTATTTTGAGTAATATATAACAATTTGGTTATTTTTAATAATAAACTTAAATATTAAAATATATGTTTTACTTATTATGTATTTACTGATGCATGAAAAGAGTTCGTTTCGTAAATAAACTTCATTTTTTTTTTTATCAAAATTTTAGTGAGAAATTTTAAAATTATTTAAGAAAATAAAAGTAAATAAAATCAAAATAATGCAATATAAATAAACAAATTTATTGTTAATTAAAAAAAACCAAACAAACAAATATATTATAATTACAGAGGATATTTAAAGATATTGTATTGTGCTTGAAGTAATAAATAAATAATATTGCATCTCTTTCTAAATTAAAATTATAAATTTAAGAGTTTATCTGTAAAATTGTTAAAAATCTGAATTGGCTTATAATAAAGATATTGTGAAATTACCCTTTGGTTGCCAATGAAATATCAAACTTATCACAAAATATATAATAACTGTTTTTTTTTTTTTGTTTTTGTTTTTTATAATTTCGTTAAATAATTGTTTTGTTAGTTATCCAGTATTATTCTCACAAATTTTACTTAACTAAAATATTAAACGAAAATATATGAATCATCTTTCCAATGTTTACTTGGCTTGAAAATTAACTAAATAAATACATGTACGTTTTATTTTTAAAATTTCATCTCGTGTTTTCTCAAATGATTTGCCTAAATGAAATAATCATACGTTTCAGATTTTAGCTAATTTTATCTACTGAAAGATAATATATGAAATAACAGAATAATTTAACTTAACGAAATTGCTTTAAGTTAAAATTATAGTTCGGATCTGTATCGAATTTTCCTTTATCAAAAAGAGGCTTAATTATTTCCCTGAAAAATGAGAAATTGGATGAATTCAACGTGCTTTTTGAATGTATTTTCTCTTTCAGAAGAGGTCCGAGTTGTGGTAATGTACTTTTTTTATAGCCGCTTTCGAATTTAAGGTTATAGCAGTGGTGAAATGGTTAATAAACGCATTGAAGTTAACCATTATTTTTTTTTTTTTATTATCTTTCTTGAATGTGCATTTTTGTTGTCTCTTGTTGTAAGCCCATGGTTCGGTCGGGTCGCCGTTGTTGTTCTGGTCTGGCGTTTGCGTGCCTTGGCCCGCGGAAGGGCCTGTCTCTCTCTCGCCCATAAATCCGCTCTGTCCGTGGCTAATAGACGGTTGTACCGCGGCCCGCCAAGTCGCCTGCCACCGCCCCTGATGAAAGGGTAGGCGACTGGTCCCCCGGCACCATTGTCACTTGGAACTATACTTACCCAAATAGTAGAGTCGCACGGCCTCCGACTCACCCACATCCGGTCAGTCGCTACCACTCCTCCCCGAGTCTTACGGCGAAATCCTGACTCCCAGGAACATCGCAAGCAAAAGAAAGAGCAGTTTCAAAGAAAGATCCGCATAAAAATAACCTTCAGAATCGTCATTCAGCCAAAAGACCTCCTCGCCACCAAATCCCCGGAAAGAGGAAAAAAAAATTGAAGGAAACTTATTCAAGTAAAACTTATTAGTAATACTTCCAAAAAAAAAAAAAAATAGATTTGTACTTCATTCTAGAATGCGCACTATTTCTTTCACCAAATTAGTTATTTCTTTGGTTCAAACAAATATATATCTATTCTTTAATCTGCAGTTTTGGTATCTTTTTATTTAACATGTGATGATGATTTAACTAAATGTTTAAATTTATCAAATATGTGCTCTCTTATTCTATTTACTTAAGTGCTTCCCAAATTTTGTAGAATGGCGATCCAATTTTCAGAACGACAAACTTTGGCGACCCACCACGCTTGCCGTATCCGTGGAAATGTTATGCTCGTTAGATTTTTCTCCAATTTTTTTTTTTTAATTTTTTTACTTTCCCATTTTTCATCATTTTTTTATTCTCTTTTGAATAATTAAATTTTTTTTTCTCATTTCAAAAATTTTTTGTCCTCTGCTAAAAGTTGGTTGGGAACCCACCAGTGGGCCGCAACCTAAAGTTTGGGAAACGTTATACTTAAGTATTTAGTAAGTAACCTGAATTTTTACTTTAAAAGAATCCAATAACAACTTGTGATAAAAGAAACTTGGAGGTTGCGAAAACGAAATAATCGTTTTACCAGAGTAGGCTACAAAAAAAGGTTCCGCGATAGCCAAAATCAAAGTTTTGAGTGGCGTTTTTTACTTAACACCCGATAACAGTTTAATTCTTATTAAAAGGCTCACATTAAAATGTGAGAGTTTATAACTTTTAATCTCGTTGCAAAGCTTTTTATTTTTTTATTCATTAATATAGTTAAGAAATAAAAGACTTGAAGAAGTGTCTTTTCATTTCTAATCCGGATACTAAATTAGGTTCTAGAAATATCTACATTTACTACAAATATTTCAAACAACTCAATTAGACAAAGCAAAATTGATTGATACTTATTTCTAATTAATTAACAATTTTTTCAAAAATTAAGGAACATATATGGAACGCTTATAGTAAATATTCTAACCTTAATGTAGTATCTTAAATTAGTAATATAAAAATGTACCAATTTTTCTGAAGTTATTCTGTGGTGTGGTTTGGAAAAACTTTTAAATGTAACAAGTTTAAGCTTGTTATAATTGGTTGAAATTAATTTTTAAATCGTCTTAGGAGTGGTTTCAAAGCGCATTCATTAAAGGATAGAATTAAAAAAATTCTAACACCCTCTTATTTTTTAAATCACCTTTGCCCGACTCTCTCGGATAACGAGGACTCTCGGATAGTGAAGCATAATAAAAAAAAATATAAAATAAAAATAAAATTTGTTTCCTTATCTGAGATTTAACCATTCAGTTATTCTGTCCGTTTTGTGGTGAGTTAGTTTCCTTGTTAGCAGTGACACAATCACTGCTCTTTTTCTGTGATTAACACTTTATCAATTCGTTTATTTAAGAAGGATGCTTTAAGGTATCGTGTTTATATACAAAAATCAAAAAGTAAATGTATTAAGTTTTACTTTAGAAATGAAACGTATAGTCTTTCTTGTTCATCCTAACTAAAATTATAAAAAAAAGAAGTATGGTCCGAAGAGTTTTCAGTAATAGATACCAGTTTGTGGTAACTTCTTCTTTCCAATCCATGCATTTTAAAGGCACGCATGGAACTGCTTCGAGAAAATGAACCTAAGAAGTGTAATAAGTGATATTTCATGTTCCACCCCATCATTATGATATTGTAAATTAGTACATTACAATATTTATGTGCTGTAATCACTTGACTCCGTATGACAGATCCAGCTTCTTGTTTTACTCGTAAACTGTTTACTGGTTTAAGAAGGAAAAAAAAAAAAAAAAAAACTTAATCCACCAGGGTTTCTCTGAGGAAGTTCGTTCTATCGATACTGAAATCAGATCAGGTCGATCAGAGCCGCAGACTCGGATAGCGGATGAACGCGTACGGTAATAACATTGATCGTTCACAGACATTATACAGGGAAAAGGAATGACAATAATTAAAAGGAAAAAAAAAAGTTAGGGATTTGCGAAGGCTTGTGTCAGCTTAGTTGTGATGCAGTTCGTAAATGACGGAGGAAATTTATGTTATGACCTATGAAACTGTCCCCTTCATTACCATTCTGGCGTCAACGAAATCGGCAATCAACTCATCTAAAACGTCCGCACAGTGACATATTGGATGACTTCGGATTAACAATGCATTTCGAAAGAAGATTAACAAGGATTAAGAATTTAAATATGTGGATTAAAAATTGTTATATATAAACTAAAAACTTATACTAAAGTATATATATTTATACTTTAATACAAGTTTTTAGTTTATACATAAAAGTTTTTGATCTTTCGTCCTCTAAAAAAATTTATACTCTATATATTCAATTGTCCAATCAGTATTAAAAATAATTAAATCGTCTACATATCTAAAAAAATTTAAATGGAAAGGGGTATCAATACAAAACTGATATTCATAAGCCAATAAAAATAAATTAGCAAGATTGCTACTGTAATTCACCCCCATCCCACATCCTTTCATTTGAGAATATATTTCATCATCAAATTCAATATAATTATTACATTGAATAAGAATATATACATAAATATGTTTAGAACAAATTGTTAGAAAGAGAATCAAGAACTTGAAACACAAGAATTTTTTATGTGTAAATAGGCTATATAAATTTTTTGCGCTGCTTTCGACTATAAAATTTTTATAATGTTGCTGGAAGTAGAAATACTAGAAAAGAAAAGAAAACATAAAAAAATCTCCTTCAAATCTTTTATAAAGCTTTTTTTTTTATTATTCATTTTTTTTTAAATAGAATTTGGTATTACTGAAAAACAAAGAAATTATTGTGCGTTCTGAATTGTATAAGTGTTACTTAGATCTGTATATTTTATAAAGTTATACAGAATGAAAGCAAGGGTAGGCCTATATGTGGTTTTTAATCTATTAATCGTATTAAATAATAAATGTTAGCGTATTTATAAAACTTGATGTAATTCTAAAAGTATTACGAGATTTGAAAGTTTGCAATTAGGTTTGGCGAATGACATCAGTTCATTGTTAAGTTTAAAATAAATGAAAAATAGCAGAAAACTTTTAATATCTGAATCTTTAGAAGCTTATTTGAATGAAACATTTTGTTGGGAAATTATTTGATGTTTCGTATTAAATAATATGAATTTTTTTATGATATACTGTAAAAAGCAGAGCTTGCTTTTTAATTAAAAAAGTGTGTTTAATTATAAAAATATTTACAAGTATTTAAAAGATTTTCACAGAAAAAAATACAAAAATTTTTCAACGAAAAATTTGAAAAACGGTTACAGATTGTAAAACTTCAAATGATAGTTCATAATATAAACATATAAATAAGCTGTAGGCTGTTTTTAAGTTAATATATCTATGTTTATATTTAATTGAATTTAATTGATAATTTACATGTTTTGCATCTTTATATGTAGTCTTATTAATTACACAGATTTATATATTTTATATAGTTGGTTCATTATAATTTGTAAATATAAATTCTTTATTTTTTAATTTAATTTTTTATTTTTTTGCATCTAAAAAAAATCCTAAAAATTTTTTATTTATAATCCTAAAAATTAATTGTTTCACCTAAAATTTTTTTATTTATTGTCTTAAAATATCAGAGTTTTTAATTATAAAACAATTGTGTTTCCGTTTTAAGGATATATTTTTTTCTTTACTTTTTTTTTTTTTGTAATCCATAAAAAAGGAAAAAATACAGTTTAAGGAAATAGGATAAGGTTTGTCGAAGGAGCCACTAAAAGAGAAAAAAACAAGATAAATTTCACAAACAAGGAAAGGAAAAAGATAAATTTGTTCGTTTAACCGCGAGCAAGAAATAGATCCCGAGAGAGAGAAAGAGGGAAGCTATCATTATCAAACAAGGGATGATGATAATAATTTGTTTTCGATTGAAATTACTGATTTTGCCATTCACTAAGCAGCTAGTGAAAGTGGTTAGGGTTCGCAAAAATACAATTGGCTTTTTCTTTTAATCGTGGATCAAGTTTATTCATTAAGCTCCTTAATCCTAATCTTTATCCATCGACAGCATTTATTATGACTATGTGCGTAATAGTGGCAATTACAAATTACACTCATTGACCGTGTGTGCATTTCGTTCAATGTATATTATTTTGACTTAAATCACAGTAATTTTATTTCATCTGATGTGGCACGTGGCTCTTACTTGAAGAACCCAACTTATCCTAAAGAAAAAAAAAAGATATACAGTGATTATAAGTAAATTAGACCAGATGGAATACGACTGTTAAATGGAATTATTTGAGGCTTTTATCACCTTACATTTCTTCTAATGTAAAACGATAAACCTAATTTGAACAATTGCCGTAGATGGATCTATTAAGGGGATTAAATATTAAAAAAATATATATAATAAAATATTTTTATTGTACTTTATATAATACTTTTAAGGACATATTAATATTATTTATAGTTATTTATAATTATATTCAATAATTTGTAAATTGAAAATTACAGATTATATACATATTTCAATATTATTTACAAAATATTGATTAAAATTTCACAAAATAATATGCGATGATATTATATATATTATATTGAAATATTTATGTAATCTGTATTTCTCAATTTAAACATTATTGTATGTAATTATAAATAACTGTAAATAATACGAATATTTCCTTAAAAGTATTATAGAAACTACAGTAACAATATTATATATATTTTTAATATTTAATTCCCCTATTAAAAGATCCATCTATGCCACTTATCATCGCAAAATTATTTTTTTGTGAAATTTTAATCAATAATTTTTTCTTCGAATCAATATTAATCATTAATAAGAATAATAATTATCTGTTCACTGAAATGAATGACCCCAAAAAATCCCTTGTTGTCTACATAATTTCTTGATATAATACTCATGCAAGGGCATTTCTCCAGTATATTTTAATAGGGGAGGTAATTGAATAGATTTATTCAGCCCTTCGGATTTATGGATGAAACCTATTAGAATTAATTAATATTTTTCGTGTGCTTTCATAGAACTGATTTTTAAAACTATTCAAATGTTTTATTCTTGATGTATTTCAATATATTTTAGGAACATCCTTTTCTGTACTTCTAATATAATAAGTTTTGTTCTTTGTTACTGGTAACATGTTAATATAATTCTTGTAAAATTCTAATCGTAACTGAATTGCGTTACTGCTTTGTTGATCCGTGTTTATTTTATTATATTTTGTCGAGTCGTTACTAGATGTAGGTTATGCTTCATCATCTGTCATTACGTGTTTTAGCATTTCAAAAAATAGTTAAAATATTAAAGTCTGTTTAAAAGATTTTTATTACTTATTTCTTTTACTTGTAATTTCAAAACAGTTGTACATAAAAATACATTCAGCTATAAGCACAAACGGGAAAAAATGTAATTTTCAGTTTTTGAGGATGAAATGGAAGTTACATTAAAAAACATAAACTAAACTACATTAAAAAAAATAAAGAATTAAGTAATAAATTAATATTAAATATATTATAATACTTTTTGAAGATATATTATAATAAAACCTAGCAGAATTTTCATAGAAATATAAAGGTTACTTCTTAATTTCTCTTAATTAATTAATTAATGATATGTTACTTAAAATTTTTATATATTTGTAACATTAAAAATTATAAATTCAATTTTGATAATTATTTGTGTTTTGGATAGTTTTATCCATATAGGATAATTTTTTATCTATTTAAAAACTCTTATACGTATCAGTTTATTAAATTTTTCATAGAAATAACGAATTTCTCATATTTACTTTTCTTAATCTCTTATAACTGTTTATCTTTTATAAATTTTTACGATTTTAATGCAAGGGGTTTAGAGTATACATTTTTTTAAATCACATTTAACCAGAAAAATATACAAGATTTATTTATCAGATTTGTGGAAACACTGAAGTGTAAATTTTTTTTATAATAATGCGGCAGTGAAATTAATGAAATAAGGAATAACAATTTTAAATTCAAATTTTATGAAAGAGAAATAAAGTTTGGCCGATTTAAAAAAAAAAAGCAAACATAAATATTATTATATTGATATTGAAGCATTTTAATTTTAAATATTGGACCTCCTATTTCTTTGCTTAAAAAAATACTTCAATTTAAATATATTTTCTTTCAGTTTTAGAAAACTTTACTGTACTGATGCTTATTTATTTATTTATTTATTTATTTATTAATTTATTTATTTATTAAAAAATTTAGTTTTCATTTTAGTTTTTAATAAAAAAAAATCTTATTTTTCATTTATAGATAAAATTAGTTTTACGAAAAAACATTTACAAAATTAAGATTGAATTTTGAAATGAATTTTCTATTAAGTTTTGGCAGTTCCTTATAATTACATTAGCCAATTTGAAATTCAAATTCAATAAGCTAAGAAACAATGAATTGACGCAAAGAATAATGCAAATATTTATTCAAGTGTTTGGTTAAATGAAACAATTCCACTAGGCCTAAATTCAAACACTGCACAGTGGCGCCATCCAAACAGCTTTTGTCTGAAAATGTCAAGTTTCAAATTTTAATTTTGTAAAATGAATTACTTCATTTAAAATGCCTTTAAAATGCATTTCACAAATTATTATTCTTAAAAATAAGATATTATTCTTAAAAAAACGCAATTTCAAAATTTATTTATTTATTTATTTATTTAAGTCCAAAAATCAAAACAGGTCTCATTGTTTTCCAAAATCCATTAAATTATTTAAAAAAATATTCAATTCAATTCTATTTTTTTAAGAAAATATTTTTTATATATCATTTTGATTATTCTAGTAACCAGGGATTTCCAGTTTTTATATTTAAGTTTTGAGTATATATTATTTATGTTCTGCTTTGATTTTTCTAAAATAATAAGTAATTTAGTGAGTAAGGAACAAATTTTAATAAAAATTCTTATTGAAGCATTTCGAGGAACAGTTGAAAATATTATATAAAAATCTATAAACAGTAATTAAGATTTAAAACCTAAGTAAAAAATTCTTATAATTATATTTCAGCCTGAAAGAATATATTTTCAAGAAGTATTGTATTTTTGTAATATAAAATTTCTTAATATTTTATGTCAAAATATTTCTATATTCTCTTTAACACAATTCAGAAAATTTTGAAATTTTGATATTTTTGCGCAGTTGATAAACTTTTTTTATATATGTGCATAAAAAAATAAGTTGAAAATTCAAAATCGTTGACACAATCTTCATTATTAATAAATTAATTTGAAATGTTTTTTCCTTATAATGTTCCATTATTTGTATAACTATAAATAAGTATTAAAAAACCAAGACAATAAAAAAAATGTTTTTTTTTAGAAAACTGAATTTTTTAATCCTTTATGAAGAGAAAAAAAAATATTAGCTGTTTTGGCTGTAAATAAGGCTTTATTATTTTTATTTTTTTTAGTAATGTAGATGGGATTTGTTAAATTGAGATTGAAAAACACTATTCCTTACCTGTTTCGCGTTGCTGTCGGCGCAGTTGTCTGCCTGCTTTGAGACCCCCATATTGATGTCGATCCTCAGTCGCGAAAGGGTGTGTCTAAAAACAAGGCTAAAAGCGGACAGGAAACAGGAATGTAATGGGCTCTTATTTATTACCAATATTTGCAGGAAAAAGGAGTTGGAACGGTGATACGAAGGATAGTAGGAGGGGTGTTTGGAATCCTGGCAATACTTTCCCTGTCGCGGTCGCAATGCCACCTATGCATATGAGCTGGGACTGCACGCCGCGCCAATAATTACAGGCTTAGTGACCGGACTCGGCCGCTCGGCGTTGCCGTAATTATGTGTATACGCACGGGAAGAGGAGAAACAAGCCGCACACGGCTCCCTTCGACCAGAAGTGTTCATTAGAAAAACGAAAAGAAATGATTGGTTTCTGAAACAAAAGTCCGCTGGACTGTTTGGCTTCCACCAAGTATATAATCAGCTGTCCTTGTATCGCCATTTCATTCCGGAACCGAAGAAGAAACCACCCTTGACTGCAAAAGAAACATCGTCGTCCACAATATTTCTTCCAGTATTTTTCTAGCAGGCCAACTGTGTTGAAAGATAGGAGGGAAACGTCCACGATGTAATTCAGCCAAAAAAAAAGAAGAAGAAAAAATCAGCCTTTTTACCATAAAAGATTTCAGAAATAATCCAGTGTATAAAATGAAAATTATATATCATATCAATATCCTTGTGTTTCTAATAATAATAAAAAACCTACTACATTTAATACAAATTTTAAAACGTAAGATTGAAAAGAGATTTTAAGTTTTAAGGCTTTCCATTGATCTCAGGCATCGTGGACAAATATTATGTTAAATGCGAAATAAACCTATTTGCAATAAAGTGCGAGTTTTTTATGGAATAAAACATCTACAATATTATTTTCGTAAAGGTTATTTTAGATAATTAGTTACGAATATATGTACGACTGAAGATATTTCATTTTAGTTACTTTTCTTATTGAGTTATAGAATTACAATGAATTGAACTGGGAATTTTTTGGAACTTTAACTAGAACTAACTAGAACTTGAACTTGAACTTGAACTAGAACTAGTTAAAAACATAGGAATTGTATTCTTTGAAGGCGAATAATTAAAAAAAAAAAATCAAAAACACAAAAGAAATAAAAATGCTTTTCTATTATAGACAAACTAGAAAATACCATGAATTAATTAAAGCGAAACAAAGCATTAAAAATCAAGGAATATTTTTCTGATATTTGATCACTTATTAACATTCATTGGTTTTTGGTATAGCCTGTATTTTTTATTTGATTTTTTTTTAGATGTGATTATTTTTATTGTCTTCCCTTAATCTTTGCAAATATATAAAATCTCCAAAATTGCGACTACAAATAAAATCATTCTAATTTTACTAGCCCTCAAAAATTACAGATTAAAATTTTAATTAATTTTTTTTAATTACAAGTAAGTAATTAAAGTAAATATGTTTTCCATAAAACAATAATATAATTTTTACATAATGTTATAAAATTATATTATTGTTTTATGGAAAACAAATTTACTTTAATTAGTTATTTATAATTAAAAAAATTAATTAAAATTTCAATTTGTAATTTTAAAAATTAAATACATTTAAATCTTAATTTTCTGTTTAATTTAATTTTGTTGATGACAGAAATTAATTAAATTAAATTTTTAATTCTAAAATAAATCCACAAAGTGAAAATGTATTTAGATGACGGAAAATCTTTATTTGCGCGCGAAAGACCGTTGTATCAACAGTACACGCATCTATAACACATGTTAAATTATTATAACTAAACATTACAATACGCTGATTACTGCTGTTATGCGACCAATTTCTTTTTTCTCTGTGATTATTATTTTTCCTTCAGGTTGGTGACATTTATACTGTCTTTCACAACAATATGAAATTCCGACATTGATAAATTTGATCTTTATTTATTATAGTTTTTCTTGGATCAGAATTGATGTCGTACGATTGATTTATGACATACAGTTAGAAATGCATATTAATATAATAATAACTGATAATATTTAGAAAATTCTCTCTGGTTACATTTTAATTAATGAACGAATAGCCACTTTTAGATTAACAAAACTCAGAACAATTTACTATATTTTTAGCAGGTTTATAGCATATAATTTGTTTATAACATATTATAATATATAATATAATAATATTTATATTATAATTGTAATATAATAATATTATAATATTTATAATATAATAATTATAACATATTATAACTTGTTTATAACATATTATAATGATATGTAATTAATATATGGCGATTATAGGTTACTTGATTGTTAAGAGATACATGATCAAATTTGAAAAATACAACAGATTTTGTAAATAATAATAATAATAATAATAATAATAATGTAGATTTTTGCCAGCTTCTTTGCTATATATTCTTTTGCTATATATATATATATATATATATATATTTTATTTTATTTTGTAATTATCTTGTGGCAAAAAGATCATTCAACACTTCATTCTTTTGTTAAATTCTTGACAAACCTGTAACGAAATTGAAATCTCCATCTTTCCTATGATCACTTTAATATTCAGTTCCGACCAATAGGAAAACAATTTAATTTGAAACTGAGGAATTTAAAGAAACCCGACTGATTGGTTCAACGATTACTCGACGGCGCAGAAACATTTTAAATTTAAGACTGATAAATTTCAGTGAGGACTTAAAGTCATTGGATTTTGAAAACAAACTCGATTTCTGAGGAGATTAGGAAAGTGCTTGTTTAAAAAAAAATTGTAAATCTTGTTATTCGAAATTGAAATTTACCGAAAGAATGTAAATAAATTTTAACAGAAAAATCAATAGAACAAAAGCGATTTATAAATTTGTATGTAGCGATTTCAATATTTTTCAGTTTCTGTAACTATTACTGTAATTATTTAAAAATATATATATATTTGCATGTTTTTATTTAATTTTGACTTGAATAATAGAAATAAATAACAAAAAGATTACTTATATAAAAATACTGTTTAAGTTCATATAAATACACAATTACACATAGAAATATTAATTTTGAAATTATAACTTATATTTTAATTTAACATGTTTTTATTTAATTTTGACGTGAATAACAGAATTAAATAACAAAAGAAATACTTTTTATAAAAATACTGTTTAAGCTCATATAAATACACAATCACACATAAAGATATTAAATTTGAAATTATAGCTTATAATACTTTTTATTAACGTATAGATAAGCTCACAACAACCCCGTTAGGGTTTCAGAATCCGTTCCTATCAACGGGCTCTGAAAATTAAATAGGTATACATGATTTTGTTTCATATATAATAAATTTAAATAATACACAACTTATAAGTCTACGAGTGTGATTACATCAAAAAAAAAAAAATTGAGTATAAATAAATTGAGTATACAAATATATGATAACCAATTTAGTAGGCCTACAGTAAGTTATTCTAGAAAATAACATAAATTCATCTGCTTAAATAAATTTAATATATATATATATATATATATATATATATATATATATATATATATATATATATATATTTGTAGTCTATATATCAGTGATACCATAATAGTTCATTTTGAAAATACATTTTTCACTCACGGATTTTTATCAACATTTCTAAAATACAAAAGTTAGCATTTTTTTTTTAAAGTTGTTTAACATGTGTGAATTAAAGTTTTTTATAAAGTTATAAAGCAAACACACGAGTTTAAAAAATTAAAATTTAAAACAAAACTTATGTAC
This sequence comes from Thereuonema tuberculata, assembly GCA_023159025.1. Classification (NCBI taxonomy): domain Eukaryota; kingdom Metazoa; phylum Arthropoda; class Chilopoda; order Scutigeromorpha; family Scutigeridae; genus Thereuonema; species Thereuonema tuberculata. The sequence goes on along the minus strand of JAFIDM010008419.1, from coordinate 35,544,998 downwards.
AATTAAAACAAACTAGTTTCTTTCCGCTTAAACAGAGCATCTTTAGTGTACAGATTTATAGCATTTTTTTTCTTATATAAAATCCATTATTATTTTTATAATTTACAAACTTTTTAAAGAATGGAAATTATGAAAGTTAAGAGAATGAAAAGATAGCATATTAAGTCTCAGCTAAAAATACTCAATCAAAATAGCATAATCAATAGTTTCGACTGACAGTGAATATTTTGACAGGATTCTACCTGAGAAATGATTTGGAAATATCGAAAATAACATAATGCTATGAATTATTTATCAATTTCGAATAATATTTTGTGAAAATCATTGTTCTAGAAACTATCACATAATGAAGGAATGTTTTCTAGTTTTTAATATAAATAATAATATATCAAACTAACTTAATCTATCCTGCATTTCATAGAAATAAGGTTATGTTCTTAAAACTAATGCAGTAATGATCCTAAAAAGAAAGATTTTTAGAATAATAATTTTAACATTTATTCTCAAATTTTATTTCATTTATTATTATTATTATTAGAATTTACATTTTTAGTTGGTCAAAAACTTTAAGAATTTCAATAGAATGAAATATTATTCAAATTATTATTTTTATAACGATTTAATAATTGACAAAATAGGTCTAAAATAATAAAATACACTGACGACAATTAAAAACAAAAATAACATTTATTTAATGACTTAATTCTAATCGAAACGAGTAAAAATATATGATCTTTCTTTCCTAAAGCATATTTTATGAAGAACAGTATTGTATCAGTTTATGGAAAGATAATTTATTTATTTGTTTAATATTTATAAAATTGGCCTCAAATAAAAAGACTTGTAAAGGGCCCGCTGGTTCGGGCCGAAACGTAGTTCTAATTTTTATTTAATTCATAAATTATTTAATTTATTTTTAAATTACCCTGTGTGTTGGCCTTTTAATGCTTTTTTAAACTCCTAACTACACACGTAAAAACAGCGCAAAATAAAAAAGGTTTCATTCTAAAATAAAAATGTATTGTAAACTGGATTTCTTACAGAGGTTGGAATTGATTGTACAAACTGAATGTAAAATACTATAAAGTTATAATAATTTTTTCACGTAATTTATATATATATATATATATATATAACAATTATTTAAGTGTTTCGCAGTAAATTTAATAGAATGTGTGGACGACTGTTTTTATGATGAAACGGTCAGTTCATAAATAATTAACTCATTAACGATATTTATTTATTTATTTATTTATTTAGGCCTGGTTGTAAATCTTCCCTACCATTTTCATCGCAAATAAAAAATTTCAGTTTTTATTTGCGTTGAAATTTACTATTAAATATATCATTTGGCTTTTGTTTTGCTTTTTTGTTTTTGTTTTTATTATTTTTATTAAAAAAAAAAAAACATTTCCAATTTGTATTTTTACTTTTTTACGATATTTATTTATTTATTTATTTATTTAGGCCTCGTTATAAATCTGCCCTACCATTTTCATCGCAAATAAAAAATTTTCAGTTTTTATTTGCGTTGTAATTTACTGTTAAATATATCATTTGTCTTTTGTTTTGTTTGTTTTTGTTTTTTTATTAAAAAGAAAAAAAAAAAGTTTTTCCAATTTGTGTTTTTGATTTCTGTCCGACTGTGATGCGGCACCTCGATTATTTAAAAATAAATTTAATTTGCATTGAACACGGAAAGTAGGACCTCATTTCCACACATTGCAAAAAAAGATTTAAATGCGTTCAACGCCCCTTCTGTTCAAGAAAAGTGTGGAACTTATGGATTAGTGGTGTTACCTCCCCCTCAACCAACGGTAACCATTTATACAAACATTACGACGCCACAGCACAATAATTTGCCAGTCCACACAAGTAGAAATTACATCGCATCACATAGACAGATAAACACTATCGTATAATTACTATAATATTCAATGATTAAGTAATTTTGTAGAAATATTTTTTTTGTACCTTTCGACCGAGCTATTATCGCAGTGATACTTTATCTATACAAAAAAAAAGCAACACTATTTTCCGATTGCTTTTATTCGCACCTCCTGATACTGAAGTGTACTATTACAGGTTTTGAAAATGGATCATTATTTTTCAAAAGTGATTATTATCAATTAATCCGCGAGTCATTATACGGATCCATTACGTGACGTCACCTTCTGTTTGTTTATTTTTTTATTTCTTGATCTGACAAAATTAATTTTGAATTACAAATAAAATTTTTATTTCAGTTTGTAATTTATACAGGGTGTGCCAAAAGTTTCCATGCATATGAGAAATTAATATTTTATTTTTTTATTTTTTTTGATAACCTTCTAGAATTCGTTTTTGACAGAGAACTATTCGATTCTGTTGTCAAAGTAATGGTAATCATGTAGAGCATATTTTATGAATAAAATTTTGTCATACAAGATTTTATTTACTCCTGTGTGCGGAAGCTTTTGGTCCACCCTGTAAATTACAACTATTGTAATTATCTATTACAATATATTTACAATTACATAATTTAACATAAAAATCTTCAAACAAGAAAATGTTCATAAACTCATTCATATTAATTTTATATTTATATTACATTCATATTCACTCTCTAACATTATCTAAAATTCAATAGAATTTATATTTTAATTACAAAATTATTATTTATCATAATTCCAATTATTATAATTTAGAACGGCAAATTAACCAACAAGCAGTGTTTAGTGAAATTATTTTAACTCCTAATGGAAAAAGCTGTTTATAATATGAGATTTACATGCTGCTGTTTGTTTCTGTGAGTATTAGTTTATAGTGAATGCTAATATGTTCAACCTACTTATACGTTTTATATAGTTTGTATTTGATGTAAAATTTTAGTTTTTATAATATCCTTCGGAGTACTAACATATTTCTGAAACTTACCATTTTGCTACAATAAACCAAATAACATTTCGTTTAGTCGTTTCAGTTCTCATTTTCATTATCAATTACACTAATGAGGTCTGAGCGAATTATTTATAACATTTAGATTTATATAAATATCGTAGTTACAAATATTTTTTATTTGTTTGGTTTTGCTTTTCTAATGCTAAATTAATCTGAAGAAGAACTTTTAATAATCTTAAATTCTAATACTATTAACTCTTAATTATATGTTTTGTCCCAGCATTTGGCTGTAGCTATTTATATAAAGTTAATTTTCTAAATTTCATTTTTAATCTCCACGTTTTCAGTTCCGTGTTTTCCCGTATATCCTACTAATGTAAACCCACTCTGAGCCTTTCACAATTGGCGAGAATATTAACTCTAGAATTCAGACTTCAAATAAGAACTATTTGAGCGTTTCTTTTCTTGTTACTTTCACCAAAGCAAAAATAAAAATATCGAATTGAAGGAAAAAGAATGAAATAGAGGAGGAAATACGGGAAAAAGGCAAATTGTTGACTCTTTGGAAGGGGGTCAAAATTTTCAGTGAACTTCTTTTTTTTTGGTCTGTTTGACCACTTGTGCAGGTTGGGTGTAGATGACTTAGGGCGCCAGAGTTTCTGTAGAATCCATCTCTTGACAAGGACTGACACGCAACCACCAGACCTCGCGGCAACATACGACTCACGGAACACCAAAATCTATCAAAGCACGTTTTAGACCCCATTTCATTCAAGTTTTTTTTAGGTTCAAAAGTTCCCTCTGCCAAATTTATGTCGTGACATTTTTTTTTCCCCCCTCAGTGTTCTTTTAAATTTTTAAAAAGTATCTTTTTTTTTTTTTTTTTTTTTAAATATATTATTTTCTAATTGTATCCATAGTCAAAGAAAACATTAATCAATCACTTTTTTAATTATTGTAAATTAGATAATTGCGCTATATGTTTATCTTATTTTTTTTTTATTTGCATTTTAAAAACATATATATTTGATTTAACTTAATTTAATTTTTTAAGTTGCTAAATTACAGTTACTTTTTTAGGTGATTGTTTATCTAAATAGGATACATGAACACACAACAGACAGATATCCAAAATAGTTTAGATAAGTTTGTGAAATAAGAGAGAAATTGATATAACGTGATACAAAATGCTGTATTGCTAAACCGTCTGCCGATACTTTCATGTTTTTATTGAATTTCAATTTAATTTCAAAAATAAGTAAATACACAAAAAGAATACTTTTAATTAAAACTTCAATAAATTAATTTTTTAATAAAAAATATTACTCTTGTAAACTGACGCTTACAGACATATATACATACGTGTATATATAAATATATATGTATGTATATATGTGTGTTTGTAAGTATGTGCATATTAATTTATATTTCTTTAGTAATGTAAATAATTATATTCTCCGTTCTAATAAAGTTTTATTATTTCTAAATTTATGTTCTCAATTGGTAAATGCAGTGAAATTTAGATTGCTGAGTCGAACAGACAGGCGGTAACATTTGTTGGACAATTAGGCCTATTTATTATATTATAATTATATATATTATATAATTCCTTATTGTAATTATGTTATATATTTATATATTATAATATATTTGTATATTATAATATATAATCCTTATTACTAGGCCTACTACTACTACTTACAAATGGGCCCCAATGGACCACGCGCTAGCCCCCCTGACAACGTCAGGACAAGGCTAGCATCAGAGATGAGAATTCACTTCTCGTCGACGATAATCCTTATTATTATTATTATTATTATTATTATTTTATTTTAATATTAATATATTACAATTTGTATTAGTTATTATATTATTTTATGTATATTTATATATTGAAATTCAAACTTTGTAATGCTAATATAGTTTGGACATTGGATAAAATTGTTATAAAAATATAAGCAATACTTTATGTAATATAGAAGATATAATAACATTATACTTTTCTTCATTCCGTATATGAATTCGTCTTGTCAATGCTATGAATGACTTTCAAGTATTTTTCTGTCTTCAGTTAAACTTAAAGAAATTCGGAATTTTGAAATTCAGTGACTAGAATTTCTTAAAAAAACGTAGGAGCTTGGAACAAGAAATAATATTAATAATAAAAGGACATAATATTGTTGATAGTTTCCTATTCCTGTCTCCAAATCTATCTTACAAACTGAACGCCTTCTTGATTTGTAACAATGGAAGCTAACGCCATCTGAACGTCAAGTGTAAGTAATTTGATCATTATTTCACTGATAATTGATGGCTGATAATTTTGGTTACAATCTCTTCTTCGCTTCATTAAATGCATTCATTCTAAAGAGGAAGTTTATGTAGATTTCCTTGTTATTTAGTTTTTTGTTATTTACAATGCAATACTTACGATTTCCCGAACTTTTGCAAATTATAAAAAGCTGAAAACCTATAAAGTATGATGAATTGCGTGATAAAAATGGATGAATATATAAGTTTAATATATAAATATGAAATCTGACTGTTATTAGGGGCTCGAGAGCTTATTAAATCAATTGAATATTCGAATATTATAACAACAACGAAGGCACCATCAGGTTATAACAATTTTATTACTTTCCTTTATTATGTAACGAAAATAAGTTATTGATTCTCTAGAAACATAGAAAAATAGCTTAAATAACTCAAACAAAAAAATATTTATGACACTGGGTCTGTAATGAATAGTAGTTGTATATAAAATTGAAATGTGTTTCTTACAACATTTTTATCCGTCTTTCGCGTGGTTAAATATCTTTTAAATTATTAATTATTATTAATTAATTAAATTATTAAATTATTAAATACCTTTCAAAGATAATATCCATTTAATGATTTATATGAAAATCGTTGAAACTCTTCGAAGTACATATATATATATATATATATATTGTCAATGTATATTAGCTTTTATTTTAATGTAAGTTATCATTGGCATCTTAGAATATTATCTGTAGTAATCTTATTATAAAAATGAATGTTTCTTTGTTTGTTTGTCCCGTATGCGTTCCTATACCATTCATCAGATTGGGGAGTTGTTGTGCGCATGCCCGCGAAGGTTTCTGAATTAGTAGAAACAATATTTTAAACATTTTACAATATCTGGTGCGCGAGTTGTTTCAACAAATGAGTGTATTTCCGGTTTCAACGTTTGCAGTTTCCGGTGCGACTCGCAGTTGCAATGACCATCAACAAAGCACACGGATAATCGCTACAAGTGTGTGTGGACTAAATTTGGAAAATCCATGCTTCACACATGGACAGCTGTATGTGGCCTGCTCACGCATCGGAAAAACCTTCTGATTTTTTCGTGTAGGCACCAGAGGGAAAAACAAAAAATATTGTATATCCAAAAGCACTTAATAAACAGAATTAAAACACAAACACTTTCTTTCTTTGAGTGGCATTGCAACGCATGCCGGGTACAGCTAGTAGTTTGTATAATTGCTTCTTATGTTATATTAGAGTAGTACAGAAATGTATATGTATAACAAAATGGTAACTACGGAAGACCCAAAGGAACCAAAAAGATTTTGCACCTGGAACTGACACCGGGGAGAGTCTGGCACGGCCGCTTCGTCCACTTTAGAACTCATCAGCCAGACAAACACCATCGATGACAGGCTCAGAAGGTGCGAACATATAATAACCCCAATCTCGCTCCTGGAAGTGGGATCCCGCAAAAGCAAAATACAAAAATACATAAAAATAGCAAAAAAAATGTCAAATCCTTGTCTTGCGTTCCGCTAGACTCAAAAGGAATTCGTCTACAGCATAAAACAAAGCTTTTGAACTAACCAGTTTAAGTAATAACACATTTTACGTGCCTAATAATTTAACAAAATGGCAACTATGGAAGGCACAAGGGAACCAAAGAGATTTCACACCTTGAGCTGCCATTACTACAGTACAATATAAGCTATACTGTATATGGCTAGAGCTAGTAGTAGCTCAAATGACACAGATCATACTTCTCTACGGCTTTGGAAGACGAGTACAATGGCTAGCAGGTATCTTTTTGGGAGCAATGGCCACCGATTGTCGGATTGGCCATTCGATTCATTGGTTTAGCTGATTGGAGCTTACATCTCCCAATCTCTATCGATACAATTTCAGTTCCATTCAGTATATACATTTAGTAATAAATATAGTAATTAAGATACAGGCGGAGTTTTACAGCCACCACTATACGTGTACCGCATATTATAACGTATTTAATATCAAAATTCAAAGCAGTAAAGTTTGAAGAACGATTTTACTGCTATTTTGTAGTTTATAACAAGTAATTATAATCAGTTTAAAATTTTTATGATAAAGATGTTGTTTCAAACATTTTTTGACAGTTTTATTTAGGAATAAATCTTGCATTGTCTGTTGTCGTGATTGTTTTGCTTAAATAGCAGATGAAATCGTAAACAAATTATATATATTTTGATAAACATAATGTATTTTCCAGTCTGAATATGAGAATTAAGTTTTGAATAGAGAAAAACTATTCAATTTTATG
>JAFIDM010008419.1:35507623-35522551 GCA_023159025.1 Thereuonema tuberculata | reverse complement strand
GTTTAGTTATGTGCGTTCTTTGGTTTATTTTGCTGTAAAAATGTACTGACGCACGTTAATTTCCTTGTCTGAATAATAATATTGTGAGTTAGAATACTGAAAACGTAGGCAAGAGTATTTGTCAAATGTAGATTTCCTATTAGTTTGTTTTAAAAAAAAAAATCCAAATAAATTGTCTACTGTTTAATTCATGCTTTTCAAAATAAATAAAAGTTGGCTTTTAATGCAAAATTTTTAAAGATTTTAAATTTGGAAAAAAAATCACGAAATTCTCTCCCCCTCCCAAAAAAAAAGAGCTCTTTAGCAACTCAATTATAGCTTCAAAAAAACATTGATAGGCTATTTAAATTGTGAGGGATCCCTTTTTTTAATACCAGTGTTTAATAGCAGGATCCTTATAATTCTTGATAAATCATTCTCAATAAGTTAAATTTCTTATTGATTTATTAATGAAGAAATGGGGTTAGTTTGTTATATATCAAGTTTCATGAAAATCATTTCAGCGGAAGTTGTTTAAAAGTTCTGATAATATAAAAAAACAAAACAAAAAGCAAACGAATGTAATAGATGTCTTACACATAGGCCTAGCACTAAATAATAATTAAAATATGTTTTGTTATAATTGCATACCACTTGAAACTGAAATTCATTATAACTTAACTGTATGAAAAATATAATAATTTATTAATCTTGTTGGTGTAATTATACTTCATTCAATATAATTTTATATAATTATAGAACTTATAATGGAATGCTAGAAAGATTTTTATTAGACATATTTACTAAAAATATTGAATATATCCCTACTATGCACATAGTAGGCCTAATTACTGATGTTTGTACGCTTACGTTATCATGTTTACTAATTTAGAACTTCTGATTTAAACTAAATAAATAAATTAAGAAATTAAAATATTTTCTTGTTATAATTATCGATAAGGCGATGATTTATCATGATCATTAAAATAATTATTTAAAACAAACTTGATAACTTGAAAAGAACAATAATTATCAGCATATCTGATTTTTTTTTTTAAATTTTGAAGAAGTCTAAAAAGTTTTATATGTTTTTCTGCCAATTTAACAACAATTAAAAATAAAGAAAGAAGTGAAAGTGAATTTCATATAATCAAAAGATAAAAAGTTTTTAGTTTTTAGTTTTTTTACGTTTTTTTTTTAACATATGGGATTACAATAAAATAAAAGAAGATTTGAAAAGATACAATTGTTTAAAAATAGTCCCATTTCAATTTATTTCCTTTTTCCCTATTCATTTTTGTATTTAAATCAATATTTTAGAGATCCTCCGTTACTATTACTTTACGCAGTGAACGACATTAAACGAATTGTTTTTAGTTTTTTTTTTTAGTTTTTTTTTATTTTAACAAAATTCTTATAATTATAAATTTTATACCGAAACTAAATGTATTTTTTTTTTAATATATCTTTTAGTTCAAGTTTTCTAACCTTTTTTTTAAGAAAGCAATTGACATCAGAAAATTTTTATAACTAATAACAGGATCTAAAATTAATAATAACAATAGATAACAATCTAAAATTAACAAATAATTAGAATCTAAAATTAATAATAACAATAGATAACAATCTAAAATTAATAATAACAAAAGAATCTAAAATTAACAATAACATTTGATAACAATCTAAAATTCACAAATAAATAGAATCTAAAATTCACAAATAAATAGAATCTAAAATTAATAATAACAACAGATAACAATCTAAAATTAATATTAACAAAAGAATCTAGAATTAACAATAACAATTGATAACAATCTAAAATTAACAATAACATTTGATAACAATCTAAAATTCATAAATAAATAGAATCTAAAATTAATAATAACCATAGACGTTATCTAAAATTAACAAATACAATAAAATCTAGAATTAACAATCTAAGTTAATTAAATACATTTATACACAAGTAAAGAAAAGAAGAAAAAAGCCCACGAGAATACCAATTAAAAAAAAAATTTTAATTTTAGAAAAAATAAATAAATAAATTGAATCAGTTTTAAGATGATTTTTTGAATCATGAATTTTTTACAAATTTCAATGAGAAACTTAATTAATGTTTTTAAGTCATTTTAAATAATAAATTCACATAAAATTCAAAATGAGAGTGTGTGGTTTTTTTTAAATGTCATTTTTTTTTCTTGTTTCATAGTTAAAGATAAAAAATGATGTCAAAAATTTTTTTTTGCTTAAACGAAAAAAACCCGCGAATCTTAGATTAATGATTAAGGTGAAAAAAAAATTTTAAAGGTGTTTTTGATTGTTTTTTAAACAGGCAAAGTAGAAATACTGCTGAATTAAAACTTACCTTTCATTATATTATTAAATGTGTAATTACATGGTTTGCTTCGATATATGTTTATGGTCTGTTAGAAATCCAACTGCACATGTTTCTAATGACGGTAATAAACAAAGAATCATTACTAAATTGAAATTGAGCCTGCGTTTGAGAAACGGAAACAAAAAAACATGGTTATATTGTTGTTTAGGTGTAAGCGAATAAATACAAAAGCGTTTCTGTCAAATGAAACAGGAATATTGAACTCGACAATTTTATAGATTTTTTTAAAAAAAAATTAAGTTTTGAGAAAATTGAGACTTTTAATCTTTTTTTAAATAGTCTATACAATAACTACTCATAGTTTTTAAAAAAAAAAAATTAGGCGTCAGGCATAATCTAGTCTGTTGCTTTCATATTCTTTTGGGTGTTAATTTAAATAAATCTAAAATTTTTTAAATTTTTTTTTTTATTTAAAAATCAAATCGTAAAAGCATCATTTTGAAATATTAATTTTTTTTTAAGTATTAAAATAAAGTAAATGATTAAATTCTGTTTGTCTGTTTATTGAATTGAATATTAAATTAATATTAACTATTATTAATTAATATTATTAATAATATTAATATTAACTATTAATATTAACTATTGTAACAATAGTTTTCATTTATTAACTTATTTATGGATTTATTTTAATTCAGAATAAGTCTAAGCTAAAAATAAAATTAAATAAAATAAATAAATAAATATATAAAAAAATATTTTTTTAAAATTTAAATAATATTATACAACTATTATAACAATTATAAAATAAAATAACAAGCAAATAATTTTGAATTGTAAGTTTTTCTTTTCTTTTTTTTTTAGTGTTAATAAACGTATGTGGATGATTATCATTTTCTTAATCCTTTCTTAATCTGTAATCCACTTGCATCTTAAAAATATATTTTTTTTCTTTTGAGTCGCCATGATGATCTTACACTGCTGCAGATGAAATGACCCTTCACTCGCAGTCTTACTGCGCAAGCGCACAAGACGAAGAAGAAAACGAATTCAATTGGCTATCGAGTACAGAACAGCCACGCCCCTTCGGCACTTCCCACTTCTTGTCTCCCTCCCTGTACGCCATCACTAAACTTATTTGCTATCGAACAAAACTTTTTTTTTTTTCCTTTCTTTCTTCTTTCGGTTCATTTTCCTTCTTCTTCTTCGTTTTTTTTTTCTTCACGAATACAGTCGTAACCTTGAATGAACGAACAGAAGAAGTGAACACCGCCAAAGTAATAAATTTTACTTCACGCTTAAGTTTAATGATTGTACTTTTTCCTGATAATGAAAAGTATAGAAGATCCTTGATAATTCAGCTCGAGAAAGCGAAAAAAACTCAACGTCATTCTCATAAATATTTAAATTAATAATTTATCCTTGTTTGCATTATTTTAATTAATTAAAATTTTAGAAGATTTAAAAGCAAACAATAAAAATTTAAGCAAGTTTTCTTTATTATATATATTTTCTTAATTACATATATTTTCTTTATTGATATCAAAAAATAAAAAAATTTAGCTATTTTATTTTTTAGGTTTATTAGCTGTTTAAATTTTTATTTGCATTAAATAAATTTTTAACTGCTAAAATATAAATGTGTAGTAACGTAATATCTGTTATATCATTATCAATATAACATGACGATTTTATTATAACGAATGTTATAATTAAACATACTATAAAAAAAAAATTGTATATTTTAAATTCGGAATATTTAAATGACAATCATTGTCAGTAATAAAAATAAATTACTGCTGTTTCATATTTATATTAGTAATTGATAACGAAATTAAATTGGTGAAATATCAGTAATAGATATTGAACAATGGAAACAATGAAATTAACACAGATACGTCAACAGCCAATTCTAATTTTAAAAATTTTCAACAATGAAATATATAAATATAGGAATTAGATATTCGTTCGCAACAATTAAAGCATTATATAGAACAATGAAATAACGAAATTACTGGATTGATAAAAGAATATAGAATCTAATAGAATTACAGAAGAAATCTAATAATAAAACATACATTTATTTATTTGTTGGGACGAGTAGAGAAGAAAGCTTAGGTAATATAAAACAAAATACGAGATATTAACATTGATTTTTAATATTTTTCAATTACTTAGGAAAAAGATCTCAAAATAGAAATTTTTAACATATCTTAATAAAACTTCATTAATTAAATAAAAAAGCAAATCGTAATAAGATTTTAATATTTAATAGAATAGAATTGTTTTTAATTATACCATATGTTTTTCTGCTTTCTATGAAAATCTATGTTAGAGTGAAAAATTTTAGAATAAACAAAATACTGTTAAAAATTTTATATTATGTCGGGGTTTTTTTTTTTTTCTGCCACACTAGAAGTGACTTTTACTCAATCTAGGAATTCCTTTAAGGGAAAAACAAAATTAGTTATTAAAATCTTGGATAGTGTCTAATAATTTCGGAATCAATGGTTTTAATAAAACAAGAAAAATTATTAAAAATATTGAGAAAACAAAAGAAAAATATAGTAAGAAGTAGGCCTACAATTTTTCATTAAGCTCAAATGATGCCTTTAAACTCTTTACCATTGCCTTCACAGCATGAATTTCATATTGCATTTTGTACCATCGACCAGTGGATAACTCTGGCTGATTATAGCAGCTAGCAGAGTTAATAAGTGTTGGATCTAATTAGTAGTCTATTATAGAATATAGGCACTTAAATTTAAGAAAATGCTTTTTTTTTTATTTCAAGGCTTATCGTGTTGTGCAAATTTATGTATTTTTAAGCCTATAAAACTTATTATAGTGTTGTAGAACTTAATTCTTTTTATCTACTTTTGTTTCTTTATCATTGCCTATTAATAATTGATAAAATCAAAATGGTTTGTCACTCATCTCTTCCTCCCAAAAATTGCTGATTTTTTTTTACTGATGTAGTGTAAGTTATTATTATCATTACTTAAAAAAAAGAGGTTTTTAAAAGCAGCAAAGAGATGTTCTTTTTTCTGTCATTGTTGGGGAGCATTGTTTAAAGAAGTATTTCCTAGGGACCCGCCGGCGAAAAACAAAAGCGCAATCAGCATAAAGCTTACACAGAGAATATTAGCTATCAGTTTATTAATATGCATATAAAAAGCTAATATTTTTTCTTATTGTTGACTTATTAGAAATCAAAATAAATGATGCAGCTTAAGTGCATAAATCTGTTTCCATATTTTTTGAATGAAAAATTAAGTAACTTTTGATACAAAAAACATAGTAGGCTTTGTGTTATAAGAATTTATAAGGATTCAAGAACAACGTAACTTAGAGGGAATACCTACAGAAAAATTATTCTAACTGGCTTTAATGTTTTGGTTTAACATTTAGAACTCATTTAAACTTTAACTAATATGTTAGCGATTCACACAAATCTAATTTTATCTCAGTTCTTCGGAAATATTGTATTACAATAAAATTTACAATAAATTAAAGTCTATTAATGAAAGAAATTTTTACATAAACAATCAAACTATTAAAAGAAATTAAAAATAAAAAACAATTAAATCTTAAGAATACAGAAATATCATAATCAAATAAAAACTTACATAAAAATAAGGACATGAGTCGTGAACAAGAGATAAAAAAAAAGGTTAAAAAAATATATACATGTACCAAATAAAATATAAAGTGACAAACCAAAGTTAAACAAATACAAAATGATGAACTAGTTAAAAACATAACGTATAAGAATCTTAGTAAAATAAAGAACACAAATGAAGTAATAATTCGTTTGTTTTCAGTGGCTATTAATAAGCAAAAAATATAAAATTCACTTGCATCCGTTATACAGAATAACCGGGTTTTGTCTTAATTGATAACCAGTCAAGAATTATGAATTGTCAATTTAATTATAAATTAAGCAATTTTCATTGAAATTTCTAAAAAAAAATCTATAAACTCTGTAATGAGAATCAGGGAAAGTAATTTGAAATAATAAAGATACAAGAAGCATTGTATCTTCAATTCCATAGCACCGTATTTCCAGAAATGTCTATTGTTAGATGCTACACCTTCCAGTGATGTTATGTTTTTATTGATTGATTATAAGGAATAATAAACGCAAGGCAAATACTTTTGCAATAATGTTCGTTATATACATTCAGTTTATGCCATTTACACTTTTATTAATATACAATTTGTAAGCAGCTAAAAGTAATCATTCTTCGTAAGCTATCTTTGTAAAGGCAGTTTTTTAGATACTACTTAATATTAAAAAATATATATATGTATAGTCTACTATTTATGAGATATCATCTAATAAGAGTTAACATTTTTTTGTTATTTTTAAGTCAGGAATGTTAGATATAAAATCAAAGTGTCAAATACTAACTAGAACTAACTAACTACTAACTACTAGTAAGATCGAAGGTGTTCCTATTAACCATTCAGTTTTAAGTACTTAAATAGGTCAACGAGAAGACAAGCGCTGTGTCTATACTTTAATTAATGGAAGTAGTCTATTTCTACTTCAATTGCTTTTATTAGATGAAATATAGATATATTTTACTAGCAGAAATATAGAAGGATTATGATTCCAACGTTGCTTGATGCCGTAGAAGCATTATTTTTTGTAACGCATGTTATTTTAATACGAAAAATAATATCAGATTCCCTTCGAAATTGCTTCCTAAAATAACTGAGAAAACTTAAAAGAAACCTATATTTTAACAATGATTTGAAATTTCTCGAAAGAGTAGCATATTTTAACGGTACCAGCAAAATAATCATGACTTAATTTTTAATGCAGCAAATTATGCATAGTTCCACTCGATGCTGTGATTTATAAATAACATTAGCAAATAAAGATTTGCGAAATAAGCAACAATAAAAACACAGAAGAGTTATAAAAAATTTCTTAAATGATTAATGCAATTTTTATATTCGGCAGAATTTTTCAGCACTAACGTAAATGCTGCCAAATATTTCAATTTATAAATGCTTTGAAAATTTTTCGTTTCTTTTTTGATTTTAATAAGTCCTGTAATCTTCGGAATCGCAGTGGCCCCTCAAAAGCAAAAAACAACAATAAAAAACTCACTAATAAAATATTAGTGAGAAAATTCATGTACGAGCAGTCCGCCTGCCTCAATGAATTTTTTTTAATGCATAGAAATAGGCATTAAATTTGCGCATTGAATTATAATCTGTTATATTTCAGTCAAATCTACAATATAAACTGTTCTTTAAATGAAGGCACTATAAAGAAGAAGACATTAACAGAATAGATTACTTGGAAAAATAATGCTATATTATCAAGATTTCTTATGGAACTATGGAATTATTGCAGATTAATTTTAAAAATATCGCTTGTTTAAAGCCCACTGTTTTTGAATTTAAACAAGCAATATTTTTACAGTAAAAAATTTAAATAAAATAAAACTTATAATTTAATCGTACTGTAAAGTTATTCATAACAAACAACACAAAAACAGCTAAAATTTTTTAACTTAATGCAAAATTTAATTTTGTATATAAGTGATGTATTCATTTTTATACTGACAAAACTTGCAAAACAATCTAAAACTGAAATGTTCATGTCAACTATTGTTAAGTATTATCCAGTTTACTATTTAGTAAATTCTTCTAATTAAAACATAGCCCAATTCCTCTACTTCAAATCCTACAGACTACAGATGTTGCTTTTCGTTATCTCAGTGTTATAAATCGTTTCTTGTCCTTGTATTCTTCACATTGTAATGAAGAGGATCATGGCTAAATTGCTCGCCCTCAGACCAGGCCGATGCCAATCAAACGAATACCAATCGTCTGTCTTGAATTATGCGCTGCGCTCAGTGCAGAATTCTTAATGGAACTGTGGCCCCTTGGGGGTGGAAATCCTTTTCTGTGATTCTATATGCTAATGAGCTTTCTCGCAAGGTACATTGGCTATTACTGTTATTAAGATTTGCTTCTAATCATTTAACAACAGTTCCGCAAAAATAAAAGCGTTGAAGACGCAACTTTATCGTTATTTACATAATTTTAATCACAGCTTTGTTGGTTCCTGCAATTAGAGGGTTACTGCCATTATTAAAATAAGAAATCTTTTAAATTTATAGTTCTTGTAGCTTCAGTTTTTATGATGTCTTTTGTGTAACAGAATTTATATAAATCGACATGTAATTAGTAGAAGATATATGTTCTGTCGTTCAATGACAACCAAACATAATCGTATTGTAAAGATTATTGCAACACTTTAACTGCATATTACTTCGTGAAAGAAACTGTTTCATGTGTCTAGAGTTTAAAATTTTGTAGATTTTGTTTTCTTATTCGAAACTTCCACATTTGGTCTAGTTTTTCTATTTAGTTAATTTTTTTTTAAATAATGTTCACAGTTCTATAAAGACTATGTTTCATACTTTTTTTATATTAGATTTCTAATATATAATATTTGGAATGAATGCTTATTAAGGTTTCTACGATTGAACTTAATTTGTTTGAATGTTATAAAATTGAATACATCATCATCAGATTGAGTAGTCTTACAACGTATTGTTTCTTACAACATATGCTTCTTTATTCATTATAACAGTGTGATGAATCAAATTAAAAAACAGGACCATACACACGAAAAACAATATATACTTAAATAATAATTAATACAAAGGACCAAACACACAAAAACAATAGAGATATAAATAATAAATAACTTCATTACATGTTGCGAAGGTACTCTTCCTTCGTCATCTGACGACGAAGGAAGAGTACCGTCGCAACATGTAATGAAGTTATTTATTATTTATATCTCTATTGTTTTTGTGTGTTTGGTACTTTGTATTAATGTTTATACACACAGTATGGATAATACATAATATATTTAAATAACTTCATAACTTGTCACATGTTACGAGGCTTAGAATACAGGCCTCTTTATCAGACTATAAAATACAAAAATCAAAAAAAGGGTTCTCCTAAAGGAAATTTTATGAATCATTGTTCATAAAAGCCAAAAAATATTGTAACATAGATGTATCCATCACTAATGCCTTAAAATATGAGCTTCATTAATTCATTAATTATTATATTTGATCTCTTTGTTTATTAACATTGAAGTGTTACCAATGTGTTTATGCACATGTTTATTACATGAATATTGTCATGAAAAATTCTTTTAAATTGTTGTTAATGTTTATTAATAGGAATTTAATTTAGGAAAAGCCTATTTTGATATCTGTTTTTATAATAGTCTGATGAAGAGGCCTGTATTGTAAGCCTCGTAACATGTGACAAGTTATGAAGTTATTTAAATTTATATTGTTTTTCGTGTGTATGGTCCTGTTTTTTAATACTGCTTCTTTTGTTGCTTTTCTGAAATTGCAGCACATAATGAAACTGCCTATTTCGATTTTGTTGTTTCAAATCTAAGATAATGATATTGTGTAACAGATGAATGTTGATGATCACGTTTGCGCGAGAATTACGAAAAACATGAGATCTCGCCATTAGCCTCTTCAGCAGGTCTCAAGGAATTTAGTATTTTTAATGTCTGTCACTAGGAAAATGCTACATAATAAATGTTTGTTTATTGACTGTTTTCAATTTATTAAAACTATATTAAAATGTAGTAAAAGTCTCATGCATTTCCCCGTATTATAATTCATTTAAATATTTCAATATTTTGTGAGAAGACATGGATAGAGACTATTCTCGCGTAAATTACGTGAAATCACGTAAATACGGGATCGTCAACATCCATCTATTAGACATTAAGTTATATCAGTATCTTCTGAGATTAAATCTAACAGTAAAATACATTCCAATCTCACAAACTCTGATTAAAAGTTGTTTGGGATTTTTGGATTATGCATAAATTTACATTGAGAAAAATTTCTCAAAATTTCCATTTTCTTAAGCTAAGAAGAGAATTGTAAGGATCAAGTTCTTCGTAACTCTTACGACATTTAGAGTAACCATTTAAGCTATCTTTATGTTTCGATCCCCGAAGAACAAAAAAACTTGTTTAATATTGGCTTGACGTATATGGGGTCATTTTATTTTTAAAAGTTTGTATCTTTAATGATTGCATTGGCATCCTTCTCCAAAACCTGTTAGGCTCCTTCTCGTCGATTCGATCGTATTAAGAACCAAATATGAAACCACAAATGAGCTTTTTTAACATGGTTAATTTTGCAGCTTGTTCTATAGCATTGCTGGAAGTGCTTGTAAGGTATATTTTAAGAGTAAAAGGAAAAATATCATTATTGATGAAAAGTGAATTTGACAGATATAAAATTTATAAATTTACAATTGGGAATTTTTACTTCCATATTTAAACGTTGTATATTGTTTAAATTTACACATTAGACAATACGAAGTTTGAAGCTTATTTAAAATGATAAATATAATTTTTAAATTTAGTTCAATTTTGACATGTGCGAAGTACAGTACTATAACGAAAGTCATCTACACACAAGTTGAAAATTTAAAAAAGGTTATAATACATTAAAAAATCAATAAAAACGACCGGTTTCGACTCGTTAACGAATGATTGACTCGTCAATGATTCATGAACGATTCGAAACCGGTCGTTTATATTACATTTTTTAATGTGTTATAAACTTTTTTTAATTCTCCACTTGCGTGTTGGTGGCTTTCGTTATTATAATTTTTAAAGTTAATATTAACTTTAAAAAAAATAATAAAGGTATTTTTAGATGAGATTATTGAAGTTGAACTTTCAAAATAGTGCCAGAAAAATACTTCTTTCAAAATTAACTATTTTAAAACTAAGCTTTGATTTCGTGAAGACAGTTAACATTTTAATTATACTGATTCATTAATAAAATACTATGAAAGCCTGTTTCGTTAATTTGCAAATCGAAGCACCTGCTTTCTTCGAGTCTTCCTCAATTGGTCTTTTAAATCAACCATTTGAAATCATTTGTTTATGCTTCACCTCGAAGCCGTTCCCCTCCAATCAGTTGGTAAATCCCTGTTATTGACCCCTTTCTCATTAGAGACCCTGTGTTGGTTGTTAAGCCTTGCTCTCATTATTCGACTGGAATCACTACAAGAAACGGGACTCGCCGTCTTTAGAAGCTAGCAGACAAACACTCTATGATTACCAGTAATGCTTGCAATCGGTGAGCTCATTATTTTTATCGCATGTACGAGTTAATCCGCTGTAGATTTATGAATGCTTTGGCTAGCAAAGTGCTCATTAGCAAATGAAACAATACCCTTCCTTAGTCAGCGAATTCGATACAAGACACGCGCAAGTCGTCTAAAACACTGGCCACCGACAACAACTACCCACATATTAATAATATTTTATTACGGTTAACTCGGAGAGTGTATTCGAAGTTCGCGTTTACTTCGGAAAAGGAACTGGAGACATTTCGAATTTTAGATATTCCTCATGAACGTGAGATTAATTTATAAAAATTGCTTTAATAAATGAAATTCAGAGGCGTTAAATTGTAAGCATTTTAGGCCTATTAGGCTGATAGTTGTGTGTCAGGAGTTAGGTAAAATATCTGTAATCTGAGTTACCCAGATGTATAATAGCATATATCTTTTATTGTTGTTTGATTATTATTATTATTATTATTATTATTATTATACTTGTTAATATTCTAAGGCTTCTATTCTAAGGTATGTAGATGTACATTAATATATTGTTTTTTATTACATATAAGTTGTAAATATCTTTGTGTAGTGATATTAAGTTTTTACATAACATTGCATTTACTTGATATTTTATTAGCCTATTAAATTAAAATAAAAAAAAAAATACATTGTTTCCGTCGCTATGGCGAAAACAAAAACCATCCAAAAAGCATTTCAACTGCTGATGTCTGTATTTCTATCAGAGAAAAATCTTTGCGGATACTTCCGGAAAAGAGTTCGCGAATTGCTGCCCAAAGAAAACTTTTCTCCGACTAATATTAGACCATTACATTCGACATAGTCTACATACTGCAGTATTCCATGTATTTTATTTAACATTTTTATTGGTAAAATATCCATTATCTGATTTAAAAAAATAGTAATAATAAAAATCGACTCATAATGATAATAATAATAATAATAACATATATATATCTATAAATCATAGTCATTGCTTTAAAAAAGAAATAAATGTCATTTTAGTACTTATTTACAGATTTTTATTGCTTAAAACTTTATGGCAATTGAGAATCTTAATCCCTGAGGACTTTCCCACAGTCGTGTGTTTTAAAATTCAGTGAAACTGACACCAGACAAAAAAAAAAGAAAGAAACCGTCACAGTTGACGGTCAAGTTTACTAGAAATAGTAATAAAATTTAGATTTAAACACTTAAAAATATATTGTTTGTATTCATTTCTTATCCTTTTAAATAATGTTTCCGGAAAATTTTGGAAGACTGGCTTCTTAATGCAGAACGTGGTAGACTGTCTATACAAGCGAAGAGCATATCTACATCTAATTTGTGTACGAAATATTTGATTATCAGATAACAGATAAAAAGGAGCCATTGAGCAAACCTCTGACATTACCACGCTAGAATAAGCAAAGCGATTGAAATCCTGATGTTATTTCTTTGGTATTTAAGTCGTGTAAGAGTCTTGCACTTTAAGCCTTTCCAAGTTTCAACCGCCACCAATTGAAGGCAGCCGTGTTTTCGTGATTGGAGTAAGTCTAGCGATTACATTCACCAGATATTGGTGCTTCTTCCTTCCGTTAAGTGATGTGATATATTTCTACCGGAATCGCTTCTTGTATCACATATCAATCAAATACCTTCATCTGACACTCAGGAAACAGTTCAGTGAATTTTACTTTTTTTTTTATTTATTTACCTATGTTTATTGTTCGATTCCACATCAGATGGAACTAACAGATTTGGTAGGCGGAGCTGAGTAGTCGCCACCTCCATTGTGTCCTATGTAAATAGCAGAAGGAAGGAAAATAGTAATAATAATAATAATAATAATAATAAAAAACACTTGCAAAGGTCCATTCCGCCTTTATGACAAGTGCTTTCCCATCCGTGAGCAATGGTTTCCTGGGATACAATATCACGCCGAAGCACTATTTCTTTCTCCTCATAAACGTCAAGCGATAATGTTAGAGAACTGTCAAACTCGCATAAATGAATGATAGTGTGGTATGAGTAATGCTTATCGTTCCTCGCACAATTGGTTTAATGTAACCAACATGGCGCAAACACAGATCCCCTTAATTAGATGCTAAGACAATAACTTTTTTTAATTAGAAACGAAGAATTAATCCTTGCAGCACGTGATGTATTTTTGTGTATAAATAACCCACTGCGATGCTAAATCACGTCAAAAATAGCCTAAGTTATTTACGCCAGAATTTCATCAGCATTTCACATAACTGGTTTCAGAGGCTGCCATTTTTTTTACGATTGTAGTTGTACCGAATATAAAGTGTTTGGAGATGTTTCATTTTGAAAGTGAATTTCCAATTACTTTATTACTATTAGCATACATCTAAAATCCTGAAATATTTGTTTCAAATGCTATAAAAACTCATCAACAGAATACAGATTTTCATTAATACTTTACCATTCTTAAGTTGATGTAAACAATTTTCTAGTTAAATAAAATAGAACATCATACTTAAAAATATCTTTTTTACTACTCATAAACAATAATATTTCGTTTCTTTTTAATAAGAAACTTCTTCAGGTTGAGGAGAAGAAAAACTTTCTTTTCCTATAAATTTCATAATTCGTTATGAATACACGCATCTTTTTAAATTACAATAATACAAGCAATAATACAATACATATTAATTACAATAATACAAGCATATGAATTAACATCATGCTCAGTGCTAATGATTTAATACAAAAACTTTGTTTAAATGCCACAATTATTTTTCTTTCTCTTTTCCATTTTTTTTTAATATAACCAAACAATTTTGAACTACCGGTATTTCACTTACTTTAAGAAATTTTTCTTTATTCATACATGGATTAGAATTACTTATATGACGAATTTCTGATGATCTTTCAATTATAAACAATATTGTTGTTTATGTGTAGTAAAGAAGATATTTATAAGTATGATGTTCTATTTCATTTAAAAAGTATGTATAGGCATTGAGATAATTTTCTTATTACTGTGATTAAAATATATTAAGTATAGAAAATTTTTCCATCGACTTAATAAACAGAAAATTTGAAATTCTGCTTATGAAATTTATTTCATTGTTAACTTTTTAATGATTATCGGTATTATCTTGAAAATGTAGCAAAAGTTGCTGCGAAACATGTTATATCTTATATTAAATAATTTTTATTAACCCAATTATCCTATGAAGCTCAATATTTAATATTAATGGATTTCTTTCAATTATTGCGTTATAAATATTATTTCTATTATACTTTGAGTTTTATGAGTGTATTTTCTTATATCTAGAAATATTTCTCATAATAATATTATGAAATACTCTTTGAGAAATTAGTACTTTTAATCTGCTCCCGAATAATGTGAAAAAATTATCTATTTCATTTAATTCTGGTTCTATTCATCAATGTATTATAAATTGTTTTCAAAAAATTTTTAAAAG
>JAFIDM010008419.1:35443956-35469045 GCA_023159025.1 Thereuonema tuberculata | reverse complement strand
ATCTCCCAAGTGGACGAAGAAGCTTCATAGTACACACAATGAATTATTCAACAATCTAATCGATATTTGACACGATATACAACGAGTTTTCAAAAATTACACTAATATAAAATGATACACAAATGACATTGAACTTCCTTCAATCGACCATAGAGTTGGTTGTTTTTAGAGAAAATCTACCCAATACTAAGATTTCATGTTCTTGTGTTGTTTTCTGATTCAGTGATTCTTCATCAACCACCAGGTGGGGAGTGGAAGCCGTGTGTCTCCGTCAATTGTTAGTTCGACCTCCCTCTAACCATCTATTGTAGAGTACAGAAGCTGCCTGCATGCAACTCTACACTTTCCTAGGAAACAAATAGTGGGTTACCATGACAACCGTACTCTTTCTCGGCAAAATAATTCTTGAGAAAGGGTGCAAAGCACAGATGAAGAGACAAAGTGATAAACAGATCCCAGTAATAAATCGTTACTGCTATAAGCGAAGTTTGACTTTCGGACAAGCTTCAGTTAGTTATTTGAGAGGTTAATGGCGCTTTCAAGTTATGGCTAAAATACGCAATTATAGCTAAACTACGCCAAGAAACGTAAAACAATAAGCTAAAAAACTATAAATAAACAATATTAAGAATATTCTTCTAATGCACAACATATCGATGGCTTAGCGCAAAAGTAGCGAATATCCATGCTTAAGCTTAACTATGGATATTCGCTACTTTTGCGCTAAGCCATCGATATAAAGTACCAATAAAAAACAAAATCTCCGATTCTCACTACAAATAACAAAAATAACTCAGTGAATATATGTGATATGTTTAGTTATGTGCGTTTTTTCATTTCTTTCAATGTAAAAAAAATGTTCTAACGCACATTAAATTTTTTTGTCTAAGTACTAACCTTGTTATAAATTAATCCCTTGATGCTAAGCTAAACGCTAGCGGGGATTAATTATTCACCCCCCCCCCTTTTATTCTTAATTTTGTTTTGATGATTTTTTTTTTTTAATTGAGCGGTCATTGATTTGTATGTTTGTCCGTTTTGTATATTGTCCCATTTCACTGAGCTAGATATACTGGGCGGATCGGACGGATGAGAGATCAACAAACCTCGAAACAGTAGTCTCCGATTCCCAGTACAAATACCAAAGATAGCTCCGTGAATATATGTTTTTGTTTTCTTTTAATGTAAAAATTGTTCTAACGCACGTTAAATTTCATTTGTAAACACTACTAGGGCTAAAAGAAGACCCACGTAAAATGTAAAAAAAAGCATGTAAAATATCACTAGTAAAAAAAACGAAAATTATAAAAAGCTGGCAAGGCCACAAAGATGAATGAATTTAAGTGAACTTTTACCCATTTAAAAGAAAGGAAATACGAAATGGAACGTTGAATTTAAGAAGAGGATAAAAATAATGACAACGATGTTGATTTAAACATAATACGATTGTAATTTGGTTATGAAATTTAGACAT
Source organism: Thereuonema tuberculata (assembly GCA_023159025.1). Lineage (NCBI taxonomy): Eukaryota > Metazoa > Arthropoda > Chilopoda > Scutigeromorpha > Scutigeridae > Thereuonema > Thereuonema tuberculata. The sequence continues at coordinate 35,467,571 of JAFIDM010008419.1, read as the reverse complement.
TAATGAAAAAATTAAAGCAGTCAGATTTGTGCTATGTTATTACAATGGAAACAAAAGTCGTAATAGATATCATTGAGAGTAATTAACTGCACAGTCATTTTTAAAAAACACGAGAAATTGAATCTAATTCAGTTTTTTAAAGTTAATTGGTTTTTTTTTTGTTTTGTTTTTTTAAGTTCTAGTTCGACTCTAGGTCATTTACTATACATAGATTGTTATGTTTTTGTAATCAATATTAATATATACGATTATTATCACTGAAATTTTGTTAAAAGTTAAAACGATCAAACAAATCTTCAATACAATCAAAAATAATCGGTACATATTCAGCTGACATACTCCAGTATTTATGCTTGACAATTTCCCTGGGTCGTCAAGCGTAAATATTGGAAATTGGCGAGGAAAAAAAAAAAGGTTATAGAAAAAAAAAATTTGTTTTAATGTAATGTTTACGACTGAACCACTGAGGAAACAGAATTAATAAAAATTTTATAATTTGTAGGGATTTCATTTTCTCATTAATTTAACAAAATTAATTACAAAATTAATCATTTATATACATTATATCACTTCCACATGGAACTTAAGACAAGTAGAGATCCTGTATAACACTGGTTGAACTTCAAAAGACATAGGAGCAAAAAGTAAGAAAAATATACTAATTGAGGAGTGCACTTTAACCCCTAGACACAAGAGCTGAAGTAGACAAAAAAGGGAAGATTTAAAAAAAAAAAAAAAAAAATGAAACTACAGTACTATGAAACTACAGTACTAAATCTTAGAGGCAAGATCATGTTCATCATGGCCGATTCTTCTTCATTTTGATATTAAAGTTTTTATTATGTTCGTAAACGCCACAGCCATTAGTTTTATTTTGTCCGATATTGAATTGTTACAATTGGAGAAGGAAATTTTAAAGCAATGTTAGAAGGATTCTTATTGTTATTTTGAGAGGTTTTAAGCTTTTGAAAAAAGAAAAAAGTATATAAGGGGCTTATAACCTCGGATTTAAAAATGGAAGATTGAATGAATATTCATTTAATACTTATCCATTTCAAAAAAAGCTGCAACCCGAGGATCAAACCCAGAAGTTCTTAAGACTAATCGCTTCTTAGGCTTAAGTCATCAGACGCATTCGCATTTTCTTAGGCTTAAAAAGTCAAATTTAATGTTTTTGTAATATTAAAATACTAAGCTATAATAAAACTGGAGTTTAAGATGGGGAAAAAAAATAAACACGGAAATATGTACTCTAAATCAGTTATTAAACTTTACTAAGAATGAGAATTTGATGAGATTTTCGTTCCTGGCCATCGGAAAAGCATTCCCACCCCCCCTACTTTGTATCTTTTTATCAAAACACAATGACTGTATAGCCTTTAGAATATGCCCTTGTTTAATTGAACAATGCCCTTGCTTTTGCTCTAAAACATTGAATATTTTTGAACTACTGCAGTGCAGAAGCTCCCTTCTGACTACGAAGTTCCTGATCTTTGCTTTTGATACACATAGGTTAGGACAGCTAGAAATGAGACTTCCCCATCCTCCAAACAGTCCAAATCCTAGTTCAATCTTCAATCAGCAGAGTTTACTTTTCAACAATATATCAAGTTCTTATTAGTTTCTTGAAGAGATAAGGGTTGTGGAAGATGTATCTGAGGGGACTTTGTCTTGTAGAAGTTATAGATCCTCATGAATCTAGTTTCATCAACGTCTTGAACAAAAGAATGGATAGAAGAACGATGGTGACTAACAAATGGGATTTAATCTATTTGGTGATAATAACAGTAGCACTCGTAAATCTGCTGAAGATGTAAATAAGATACAAGCAACACTATGCAAAGATCTGTATAATGCAAGCATTATAAGATATCTTTGATTCAGGCAACTTCTAAGCTGGCTATAAAGATAAAAGAAAATCCCTTTGACAGCCAGACATTTGAATTCTCATCTGCATCTCATTTTATTTTTACTTAAATCGTCAATAACAATTATTCTTCACGTTTCTATCAACATGCTACGAATTGACTGATGTACGTAGATGGTACCAACGATCCATGACTAGTAGAATGAAATTCGGGTCAAAAGACAGTCCAGCGATCGCCCGCCTTTTGTCAAGTGAAACAACCCGATTTTCATTTCCCAGAACGTTAGTTATGGTTAGTTAAGAGAAAATCCCGGAAAACCTTTCCGGTCTCTCCAACTAATAAACCACCTCCACCACTTCAGCCATCGGATTTTTTTCCCCATACTTACAAAAAGTCCAATTTTAATATAAGTATTGATTTATAACATCTAACGAATAATTTGAGATGAATATTTAACATTAAATTTGCATTTTCAGCCTATTTTTTTTAATTATTAAATATTGTTGTTTTAAAGTCTTAGCTATCTTTAAACTTCCTAACTCTAATTTCTACCAATTCGTATCGGACAATACTTCGTTCATTGATTTTGACGTCGTACTTTTGTAGTAAGAATAGTAACAGTACCTTTTCTATACTCAGTTTTCTTTTATTTTGTAGTAAAAATTTTAATTTCTTTAAAATCTTTACAGATATCAAGAAATATCAAATAGCAGCTGAGATAGTACTTAGAAAAAGGACCCTAAAAAATTATATTATGGCCCCTCAATATATCTACATCTACGAGAAGTTTGGAATAAATTTTAATGTAATGAAGTTTCAAGCAAATCGACTCATTGTGAGTAGACGTAGTTTCATAATTAAAGTGACAGAGGAGACAAAAATCAAAGATTAGAAGATAGAGAAGACTTACATCGGCCAAAATAAGAAAGGAAAGAAAAGAAAGGTAGTGAAGGAATACTTCAGACAGAATAGTTCAGTTTTTATCATCTACAAAAATTAATATCGTAGACTTATGTAAATTTATAACATTTATGAAATATTTGTAGGTTTTACATTATAATTTCGCAATGGGATCCAGCTAGAACATTTTAAATATTAAATAATCAATGTAAAAATATAAATGAACTAAAATTAAAGTTTAATCGTGTAATATTTTAATATTTATCACGAACATGGCAGCTTCAAAAATTAAAATAAAACAGGAAAAATTCATGTGCTAACCTCCGTCAGCCCCAAATGAATTTCTTTAGGCATTAAAAGAAACACAATATTTTAATATATTTTTTTTTTTTTAAACTTTTCAAATTTTTCTGAAGCTGAAGACGTACATTTTAAACATTTTATTAATTTTTAAGATAAACCCAATATAAAAGGGAAAAATATCTAATGACTTTAAAATTAATGAAATATTTGTAGCTCTTATTACATTTTTTACGTTTATTAATATAAATTTAATAAAATTTTATTTAATGCTGTGTAAAATGTTCTAGCTGAATCCAATCACTACATTACAATGTAAATTATGTTTATAATAAAGATTAAAATATTACACTATTAAACTTATCATTAATATTAAAATATCATTATGAATCTGGCACCTCCAAGAATCAAAATAAAACAGAAAAATTCATGTACTGGCCTCCGTTAGTCTCAATGAATTATTGAAAGATGCACAAAAAGTCTAAAATAGTAGTTTAATAAAAAAAATTGACATTCAGAAAATTATTCAAAACAGAAACCAAGGCTGCACATGAGTAAATAATAACGCCTTTCGAGTCTATCAGAGGGAATCGGGAACGGCCGTTTCGTCCTTCTTGGGACTCATCAGCCCGATCCGCACTCCCCGACAACAAACGCAGAAAGGCGTGAATGTAAGTGGAAGTCACTCCCGCACCCGACAGTGACCCAAAAACACAAAAAAAAACAAAAAACAAAAAAAAAAAAATATAAGTACTCTAGTGCACCCAAAAGTGTTTTAGTATTTTAATATTTGTTTTAAGATTTCCAGCTTCCTGTGCTGTTCAAAACGTAAAATTTCAAACATTTTATTATTATTAAACAGACTAAGTATAAAAGGAAAAACAGAAAGAAAGAAAAAGGATCACGCAATCTACCAGTTTCGATATATTAAACATTCAGTAAACTTAATTGGTTTAAAATTCGCACGTGTCTTGTTTACTTTGAGAATGACTAACAGCAGATCGCCGAAACTGTTGTAATCTATTATTATTATTTTTTTTATTTTTTTTTTAAAAAAGTAGCAATCAACTATTAATTTATAATTAAAAATTCTATTTTCAAAGATTAAAAATAGTACAAATTTATTTCTGAGAATTGTATCCAACTGTAAAACATTCACATTTGTAACTTTTTTTATTATAATTTACATATTTTTTCATTGTTAAGAATATATTTTTTGTTTTTATATTTATCAAAAAAAAAGTTATTTCTAATTTATATAATCCTTCTAAGATATATACTAAACCATGTAGGCTATGGGTTTATTTTTGTTTATTAATAATCAAAAGAAAGTTGGAAATATAAAGAACTTTTATATAAAGTAATAAAAATTAATTTTATAATTTTTCTTTTCTTTCAGTACCGTATAGTCTTTTCTTTCCAACCTGCATTTCCTATCCTACTTATTCAAGTATGAAAAAAAAAAAAAAAAAAAATACTGCGATCAACCAATATATGGAGGGAAAAAAAGAATCAAGCCATAAATAGGACATCAATTTCCTTTCACGAACAATAATGGGATTATTTTTACTTTTAAAATAAACTGACCCCAAATATAATGCTTTTTATTTCGAAATTCAGTTCTTGTACACAATAACAACTCGTTAATTTTTCAACAGAATTTTTTGATACAAGCAGTAACCTCTTTGTGCCCCAACGTCGCACACATGTTGACAGCCAAGGTCTAAAAGTCATTGTGCCTCGTGAATCAAATGTTTTTTAACTTCATAACAATTGCTTTCTATACGAATTAATCTATTACTGAAACCCTACAAAGATATTTTGACATAAGTGAAGAAACCCATAATATAGCAATAAACGAAGATATAAAAATCAATGGAATTAATAAATATACGTTAACAGAGCCACATCCCGGATTAAGGTTTTGTGGCGGGGGAGGAGGGGCTAAATATGTTGTAAAAAAACCCATTTAGATGTAGGCCTATTGAAAAATAAAAAAAGTTTAAAAGATCACTTTCCAAAATAATAAGATACAGATACGTTCTTTAATAAAGGTTTTCTTCTCGTTCTTTTTTTTTTTTTTTTTTTTTTTTTTTTGGTTTTTGGGGGGGTTTTTCCCCCCCCCCCCCCCCCCGAAAGATCCGAAATATGTTTAAAAGTACACTACAACCTCGTTTATCCGGACTAACGGGGACCAAAGGCAATCCGGAAAATCGAAAACTCGGATAATCCGGGTAATATGGTAATAAGCAAAACAAATCCTTAAATAAACAGACTTACCGTTTATTACGATAAAAAACTGTTTTGTAGCTTCAACGCCCTGTGACACTCTAGTAAAGCTTTCTTAAACTCGACAAAAAGCATTTTATTACCATAATTTATTGTACAATCTATGCAGGAACTGTAGATTTAATCAAAATAAAAAGCGAATGTTTGGCGTACTTATAGTTATGTTCTTATCATATTTAAAATTAAATTATCTACGTGAACATTAAATAAATAAATAAAAAAAAAAAATTCTACAAATCTGATCCGGATTATCCAGAGATCCGGATCAACGAGGGCCGGATAAACGAGGTTGTAGTGTATATTTATTAAGCCCAAAGATATTTTCGTGGCTTAATGCTGTAACAAAGACTAAAGAAGAAAAATTCTAGAAGAACTTAAAGAACTACTTTCCTTAACAAATGTTATTATTTACTTTTATTTATTTGAAGTCATGAAAATAATACAAAGGAAAACCCTACGTTTATTTTCAATTTCTAATATTCACTGAAATACAAACAGTATAAATTTTTCAAAAAAAAAAAATTAAATCAATAAATAAACAATTAAACCCGTATTAAATTGGTTAAGCCGATTAACATTCAATCATACGCGCTCATTAATGAACTAGCTAAAAAATATTATATCCATTGTTTAAGAGATCGGTAGAAATCCATTGTTTGGATTTCAATGTTTTTCTATGGAAATTGTTGTAACTTCTGGCGCCGATTTCTCGACAAAGACCCGCGTGGAATAAATTTCAAATAGAATTAACAAAAACTATTTCTATAAAATGTTTCAAAACAAATTTATTTTTGGAAAACGAACAGCATCAAATGAATGCATGATATTTAGAAAGCCTTTAATGAAAACGTTTTTTATTATGATGAAATCATTTTTAGACTTCTGATAAGAAGCCTTAAAATCTCGCTTTGTCCGGTCTGTCTGGACAAGTATCATTAAAATCTCATTAAATTATCATTAAGCACAACAATCACAACAATTGCGCCTTTTGCATTCGCAACAATCACATTTATAATAAGGAAATTAAAGCAATAATTCAACATAAATTATGTATCAGAAGCCGTTGCGAAGCATTGTGATATGTTACTAATCGCTATCCCTACCTTGTTTTTATGCGTTATCAAATAATCTCAAACGATTTAAAAACCATAAATTTTTAATTTTTGTTAAATTAACTGTTGCCTAATAAATATTTTAAAAATACAAATCGTTATTTTACGAATTTTTTATCATTTGAGGTTTTTGTCAAATTTCTTTGAGTTGAAAACACCGAATCTCGTAAACATCCAAAAAAATTAAATTAAAATTCATAAACAGTTAATTATAGAATATTTGAAAATTAAAAAACAAGAAAATATAAATCCCAGATGCTTCACAAGTTCATTTTTAAATTTCCAGAATTTTAGGTGCATTGGAAAAAGAAATATACAAAAGAAATAAAAGGTTTGCAGTCGCCTGAATTGTTCGAGTCAGGACCTTAGACCAAAAATGTTTAAACCAATTTTCAAGATCCATCTAGCAGTTCTAAATTCTTAGGACTGGGGAGAGAAGAAATAAGGACAATGGATGGACAATGGATGAACACAAGACTTTGATGAACCTTAGTATCTTGAAGTAAATCTACAGACCTCAAACAAATTGGCAGATCACAAAAGAAAACTTGTAACAGCTACCTGATTACTTGATTACCTGATTACCTCTTACTATTTACTTACTTTTTTTTTTTTTTTAAATCTTCAAACAATGAACTTAGAGACACCAAATATTGCTTGAACATTTATTTTGTCATTCTTCCCATTGTTTCTTCCCGTTGTCTACTTTGGTAACAATCTTATACAATCAATTAATTTGCTTGTTCAAATTCAAATGCAACTATGTTTCTTTTATTGCAACTCACCACGTCCATGAACAGTCCAATTGTAGCAACAAGAAAGACATTGCAAAGTTGTAGAGATGTTCAGCACACAAATAAGAACCATGGGAGTATCAAGGAAAGTTTTTGTGGTACCAATCATGTTGCATTATTATCACTAAATCCACCAATTTATGTTTAGTTATATCCAATAAAGCTTAGACAGACAATCTGAAGCGATTCAAAATTTGCAGTCAATTTTTTTACCATTATTTTAAATAGAACTCGAATTTATCTCATTAGTTTTGTTAACCCACAGATATTTAACGTTTGCTTTTAATCTAACCAAAGTTTTCCAATCAAAAAAAGGAATTCTTAACTCATTCAATACACTAACACATTTCCTTAGGGAAACAAAATTGTTATAGTACTTGTTGTTAGTGGCTACTAATAGTTAATACTTTTGATATTTATGTTACTAATTATGATAATGCATTAACCGATTTTACATTTTCCTTATCTTTCGTATTTTAGCGAGATTCTACTTCTTTAGTTAAAGCTATCCAATGTTCAACAGTTCATACTGGCATTTCTAAAAAGGTGTAACTTATACCAGTTTGAAGTAAGTTTGAGAAAGAACACAGATAGAGAAAGAGTTTGCTGCCAATTCTCAGCTATTGTTCGAAAGGAAGTTATGTAAAATGAAGCATTTATTTATAATGGGATAGTTTCTTATAAAAATAAATTTCTTATTTTAAACTGTCAAAATTTTCTAACATTAATTATACCAATTTTTAATGCATTTGAAAAATTTTGTTCATATAATCAGCAATGAATTACATGTTTTTGGACAATGAGGATAGAGGATGACAGTAATAGATATGACCAAATATAATTAATCCATTAATGATAAGCTGTAGGATAAAAAGAATTGAAACGAATCAAAATCGCAGTTAGGTTGTGAAGAGATTAGAAAATCGATTTCCATTCATATTTTAAGGTAACGAGACATTGATAAAGAATGGCGAATAAGAACGAGCCGTTGTATAAATACCTGAACTAACAAATGTGTTATTTATGCAACTATTCAGAATTTAGAAATAGCGTCGCATACCAACAGTACTTTACAAACGATAATAATAGAAGCTACAAACGAAATTCTAAACAATTGGACATTGGAATAACGATTAAATATTAAATAAAAATTATTACAATTCTAGTGTTAGTTGAAAATTGATTTTTGTGAAGAAAACAGACTATCTGAAGTTTACTAAAACTATGTAGAATTGCTATTGATAATTTTTTTTTCTAATGTTTTCAAATGAGTATAATCGAATTTCTATATTGAATTTATGGATAAAAACTAGAACAGAAGTTTTCTCATTGATTAATATATTTCACGTAATTACATTCTTTCAATACATTCTCTTCATATAAAGAATTTATTTCACATAAGCGAAGAAATTTTACAGAAACTTTTAAAAAAATTAAATGGTTTTAAGATTTTAACTATAAAAGCGAGGATCAAAATAGGTTTGAAAACAAAGACTTCCTGAAGGAAGTCTGAACCCTTATTAAGGTAATGACGTTCTGAAGGGAAACATTACACAGCTAAGCCTAAATCAATAGTTAAAACTTGATTAAGGAACGATATTTGCTCTAATAAAAGAATACAAGTTTTATTAAAAATTCTTACAACTCATCTACAAAGTTTAGAGAAGAAAAAGAAATGAAACAAAAACTTGTAAATTTAGTAATGCGTAAATTCATGGTCCACCTTACAAAATTAGACCATTTTAGGGCTGGTTTCGTTGATTTTTACGTCTCTTTTGCTTATAGTATGTCTGTCGGTGATTAGGTCACTATTTAACTAGTTCGTGATGCTAATTATTATGTAGATTAATACTTCTGGTAGAAACTAATCAATATTGTGGAAAGCTTTCTACAAATTAAAGTTCAGTAGAAACGTAATTGGCTAAAAATCTTCTACTTCGATACCTTATTTACAATCAAATAGGCCTAATTAAATCCTTAATCAATATTTGGCTTATTTATGTAAAGTAATAAATAATTTATAAACTAATTCAGTGAAATAAATAAAGTTTCAACCAAAACATCTGGAACTAATCATGTTTCAATCAGATTTTCTCCTACATGAGCGTAATGAAATTTTAATGTTTTTTTTGCAAAGAAAATCAACCTCATTTGACTCTCAAATAAAGACTGAAGCTCAAACATGACTTTTTTGACTAAGTATGCATTGAAATGCGTGACTATGGCTTTAACTGTTCAGAAATAGCTTTAACTGGATAAACATAACTTGCATACAAAATATTTTTACGTTATTTAACAGATCTACGAGAGAAATCAACAAACCCTTAAGGTCAGGGGTCTTCAGGAGGTGTTTGAGAAATACGAGCAAGACTGGAAAATGCGATACTCGATTTTTTTTTAAGTTGTTAATATTAAACAGCAAACTATCCGAACCCAAATACTGTAACAATAACCCATCATCTCACTTCCAATTTCTCGTGGTAATATAATGAAAGTTCAAAAACAGAAAATAATACACACACACACACACACACACACATGTTTATTTTACTGTAAAATGACAATAGTCAGTTAAAAAGATTGAAATGTTGTGAGCAAGCACTACAACTATCACTTTATTCACAGTAAAGTTCTAACAGAACGAGACTCATCCTTATCTGAAAACAAACAACAAATCGGACCCTATAAAAATTGCAGACAGGGGTATGATACTACAGGATATAGGAACCCCGCAAAGTGAAATACAGTACTCCATGCTTCAGTATTCAGTTAATAGCAGTTTTCTTTTACACACAACTGTATATAAGTTCTCTTGACAAGTATTAAAAAATAGTTAAAATAAGTCAAGACAGTTTCGTCCCGAATAGTGACGGGACTTCCTCATAGAAAGTCCCGAGGAATCCGAGAAGTCCCTATTAGCCTAGTGTTATGTTCTTGTTGGAAAAAGAAGGGAAAAAATCCATTATACTAAAAAAAAAAAAAAAAAAAAAAAAAAAATTATATTAAGTAATATAAATTGCATAATCTTAGAAAAAAAATTCATTAATGAGTTCGATTTTGGTAAATGAGCTATTTCGCTTACCACACAGTTGAACCCTTTTTGTTTTTTTGTTTTGTAAGTCATCACATAGGTACATAGACTATTGATAACAGTTAAATGAACAATAATACTATCAACAAGTGTGTTACATTCCATATTTAATTTAGTTAATGGAGAACTTTTGGCTATGTTAAATTTATCTGCATGAATTACCAATAACTAAATCAGAAATATTCAATTCACGTAAAAGATTTCGAAATTTTAGATTCACTTGAAATTTTGTGCAAATTAGTAATATAAAAATATATAATATAGTAAATCCATTCTACAAAATGTCATAAATAAAGAAATTAACAAAAATAGATTTAGGTTATATAAATTGTAGGTTTGTTGCCTGTATAACTATAGTTAATAATAACAAAAAAAGATAATACAGCTATAGTCCATTTAGTTTCCCATGTACTCAAGTACACTATTAGCTATATATTCAGTTTAAAAAAAAATTAAATTGGTTATTTTATGTATTAAAAAAATTCATTGAGGCCGGCGCACTCCTGGCACATACATTTTCTCACTAATTTTTCATTAGCGAGTTTTTTTTATTGTTCATTTTTTCTTTTGAGACACCACTGCGCTTACGACGATCATTTGGTTTAAAATAAGCAAATTCTAATAGCTATTTAACAGTCGGCAGTTCAGATACAGTGATACAGTATTCGCGTGAACATAGACACCAAACATTTGATCAAATTTATAGATATATTTCATTCAAAAAAATGCAATTTGATAATTGAGACAAGAGAGAAATATTACTAAAAATTAAACATCAACATATATATAATTAAATCAATATTTAATTTTTCCCCCAATAAATTTCTGACAATCATCAAGCTGAAATGTTAAAAATGGATTGATAAAATTATATGGAAATTCGATACCTAATTGTTAGATAAATCTAACTATAAATCAAGCATTTATTTTGTAAATGCTTTATTTATAGTTAAGTAAATCCAGAATAATGCCTTAGAAAATAAGTTTCTTTAATTTTTATTTTTTTTGTTTACTTCAGTCAAGTGTCATTAGAAACAGAAATAAAATTTTTTATTTATTTATATTTTTTTTCTAAAGACTTAACGTCGAAGCTCCATCACGATAGCAACAGCCAGATCACGATATTATGTGTAGGCGTTGCTATGGCAACGGTCTCTGTCCATAATTATCTTCCGAATCCCGGAAGTTGTGCTGAAAGAGATGTCAGAGAAGCCTCATGTCATCGTAATCTCCATCATCGCAAATTACCCACAATTGTCATCAGGATTAGCCTCGACCAAAAAAAAGGAGAAGAGTCCTTCAAGTTCTATTTTAACTCCTTTATTTTTACTTTCTACGTACAATGTACCGAGAAAGTACAGCACAAGTTATATAAACGGGACATTCCGTTGACTTTGCTGAATATATAATTTTGGGGAAAAATAGTAATGAAGACTAAAGGGAAATTATGGAATCATATTTTATTGTTTCCTTGGGTTCCTTTAACACTAAGATCCCAAATAATAACATTTATAAATATATTAACAATTTTGAATTTCAAAGGAATTCCATCAAAAACAAAAACATGGAAGGCGAGGATTGGGCTGATGAGTCCGTAGAAGGACGAAACGGCCGTTCCCAATTTCTTCCCGTAATCTAATCAGAAAGGCAATTTCACCTTTATTCAAGTGCTTAGTTTCATTTCCTTATTTACAAAAATATATTTTAAAAATAAAGAAATGCAGGAACTTTGATAAACGGCGGATTCCAGTCTGAGGGGGATTGGACGTCTGGAATATTCTACTAACGTGGCTCCCAAATGGTTCCCATTGGTTGCCGAGTCTCCAATCAAGACGAAGCTTTTCGCTGAATTTTTATTCAATCACATGTTTTATATTAATTTCGCATTTTTATTGGTTGTTAACAATAGCGTATTTAACTGAACCTGTCAAGAAATTTATTTTGAGTTGAAAAGGAACCCGAAAGGCTCCACATTTTTTTAAGTATTTTTTAAAACATTTTAATACGTAATCGTTTGTGTGTTTTTACCTTTTTATCAAATAAATTTTAACGTGTTAAACACTCTTTTCAAGTTATATACAAAACTTATTATTTTTCATATTAAACTGCATTCACGTAAATATTTTATGTTTGTTCCGTTTTGAATAGAATTCCTAAATTTATGTTCTCGAGTTCTTAGAATTATTATATAATTATAATTTATACACGCACGAATGTTTCATTTACGTTAATTACTAAGGTTTTGTGGCCCAAAAGCAACAGAGGCTATGCTGCGCCAAGAAAGAAAAACTAGTTAAAAAAAGGAGGAAAAATTAAAATGAAGGTAACATCTCGGAACAAAAAGATATAAATATACACAAAGATATAATAGTTTTATGGTAAACGACTGTTACAACAAGGAAAAGCGAATCGCACTACTATCTCGATTTCAAGTAACACTAGAAATTAAAATTCCGTTCCGGCACAGCCTTGGTCAAGGCGGTGGCCTGCCATGAGACTTATGTTCAGACACAACCTGGGTTCGAATCCCGGCGTGGGGATTGTTTGTTTCTCTTCCAAAAAAGAGCCAAAGTCTGACTGTCACCCAACACTGCTTTCTGCGACAAACGATAGAGCATTTCCACCCCATCACGAAGTGCAACTCTCCAGGACTACTGCATCGCGGGATAAGTAAAAAAAATCCCGAGTCCGAAATTTCAATTAATAACCTGGAAATCGAACCCAGTACTCCCAACCCTACATCTTCATTTAGATCTTTCCAAAATCCAGGGCAAGCTCTGATCGGCGGGAGAGTCCAATTTCTTCCATTTTCGGATGTAGTGGGAGAAATTACAGTCCCTCAACGCCCCTTCACTTGCCTTTACGTTTTTCGAAATATCACTGTGAACGTAACTACATAGAAAAAAAATTATTTTTTTCATTCCACTCTTTTACACAAATTTGTGATCGAAGATTTATAACTGCTACCAAATAAGTTTACAATCCCTGATCAACTGATCAAATATAAATGAAAATGTTTCGGTTACTTAAAGAAAAATTCAATAATGTCATCAATATTTTAAGATAAAAAAAATAAATAAAAAAGATGGTCATCAAAATCCTTCTGATACATAAAAATTAATTTTTCTAAATTTTAACTTTCTACAAACTAAAACTTTTCATTTTTAACAAAGCCTATTAAACAGTTTCGTCGATTATAACTCTACGAAACAAAGAAATTTCATAAAACTGACATGATTACGTAACAATGATCGAATAACTTCAAATTTCCATTTTTCAAAATGGCTTCTGTCTTAATCTGATGAATACACGAAAAATCAAAGTCACTTTTACTCAGCAGCAATTCATGTAAGTGCGAACATTAAAATCTAAAAGATAATACTTCAATAAAAATCTTATTGATTATATATGTATTTTCCTTATAAATATCATTAAAATATGTCTTTCTATATTTACATGTTCAGCATAGAAATGAAGTACTATAGGTTTCCAATCTCAAGATATAACACTCGAACTAAGGGTGTTTTTTGTTTAATTCTCCAAATACTTTCACTTCTTACTTCCATGACTGCATGTATCTAAGGAACGTCTTGTTTTCGTCCTGGAAGAATTAAGAGATCTTATAAGCATCCCAGGATAAGTCTGTTCGTCGTTTCACATCCCTTCAACTGTGTTATAATTCAAACATTTTCTTCTAATTCCATGAGCTTCTCAGCATCTCTAATTTGCCTTTGAGCAAAAGTCAGTATTGGCAAGTTACTTGTCGAAATAGTCGTATTCTATCTTCCCTTAACTGTAAACAACTTATTTTTTTTCTCTAAAACAATTAATGGAAGGCTTGTATTATAAGGAAAATTCATTTTTGTCATAAATCAATCATGATAACGAGATAGGGACCAGAACCACCGTAGTTAACATCCCCTGAAGAGAAGTCATCGTTTTCAAGCTAAAATGTACTTTCAGAACGATAGAACTATGTAGTAAGCGTAGTTATCCAATCAGAAGATTCCTTCTGATTCTGAAAGCAAAGTGGGTTTCTTGGCGAAGAAGTACGAGTTTAAAGAAATCACCTTCATTATTTCGAGAAATGACTAAGAAAGCCGAATTTTTTATTAATTAAAAATAAATAATTAAAGATGTTTTACGTGTGTTTTACGTTAATATGAAAGGACTGGGTTCTGGCCACCACACAGTTCTAATTAAATACATAAATATAAATACAATGAAATGCGAGCGCTTTCGAGATGGTCTACATCTCGTTCTCAATAACTAATGGGGCTTAAATGTAGGACATTAGTCTTAAATGTAGTATGAAAACGGGGAAAAAAAAAAAACAAAAAAAAACTAGAGAATGCACAAATTCGTTAAATTCGTTTTGCTTTCACGGATTGAGGCATCATCGACAGCAATCTGGAACAGCTGTTTCGTCCCTATTAGGACTCATCAGCCAGATTACTTCCGAGAGCGGGAGAAGGAGCCATAGGTATTCACGCATTCCGAGCTTGATCATTGAAGCTAAATCTGGCTGATGAGGCCTAATAAGGACGAAACAGCTGTTCCAGATTGCTGTCGATGATGGCTCAATGCGTGAAAGCAAAACGAATTTAACGAATTTGTGCATTCTCGAGTTTTTTTCCCCGTTTTCAAAAATAAATAACATTGCAATTTTTATAAAAATTCTTATTTTCAAGCTGTTGAAACATAAATTTTTCCGAAAATTTGCAATGTTGTTATTTATTTTTAATAAATAATTTGAAGAAGTTTGTTGAGATGGATTTTAATACATTAAAATGAAGAGTAATCTATGAAGAAAGTATGGTATTAATGAAGCCGAAAGTTTACCTTATCTGCATTCAACTAGCACAGATTTTGTGAATACTGTTTTTTTCGGATAGCTGGCATCTCATTAATAATTGAAAAAATATTAAAACATACAGCAATTCCCAAGAATTGATTAATTGAGACCCGATTTTTCACTTTTCAAATTAACAATTTTTCTACAGCAGAAAATAGGTTTGCTGTAGAAATTACCCTGAACTAACTTTTTATTACTAAATATTACTTATGAAATTCTAGTAGACAATCTGTGATCATTTCGAGAGAGTCTTTTATGAAGTGGTGTTTTTCTTTCATGTTTCACTATCATAAATAACCCGACTGGGGGGTCTTGCTCGATGGCCGGTGATAAGGCTATTCCACTCAGGCGTCTCCTTCCCACCCACCCTTTTGGGACGTCTCGTGGTCCCGCACAGACACGACATTTAGCCACGTTCGTGATCGGTCACCACCCACCCGATGAATAATAGACGCTTCCGATGGATAAATGTGAGAAAGAACCGATCACCGCTTCAGGGAGAACCACATTCGGCCAGAGGGGAGGGGAAGTGGTCAAAAGCCAACTAATTCATTGATGAAGTTGTTGGGAAATTTATGAGCCTTGCTCACATTTATTCACTCGATTCTTTTTCATCTTTTTTAATCGGTTATGGAATTTTTAAGTCATATATCCTACTCTAATCCAGTGTCTCCCAATCTCTTCAACCAACGCCGACATGCTAGAACGTCTTGAAGGCAAAGAGAATCTGTCAAGAGAAACGTATTTTAACTAGTTTAGAATTTACCTTACTACTACACCTTCAAACAAGAAAAGTCGTTTAAATTCTGTATCTTTTTCTTCATTTTAATCCATTGTTATGTTTAAAGATACTGTTGAAATAACTTTTCTGCCTTAAATACAAAAAACATAAGCTTTGAAACTTTCACTAACAAGGAGACGTCGCAAGATCGACGTGGCGCAATTGACCGAGAATTTGATGAAACCGTCGATTACGGTATCAGGCTGTTTTGGACTACGGTCGAGTTCTGACAAGATGGCCGCCTTGGCACTACTTTTAAGATATGAATTTTAGTTTTTCAATTAACTAGTGAAAAGTAGAATGAGGTTTGCAGGTAAACTTATTTGAAAATGGTTTTGCACGATCTTTTATTAGAAAAACTAACCCTCATTTGGCTAACTGCGATCTTGAGATAGCAGTATGCACCATCGTGGCAGGTATGCACAGATTGGCAAGTACCGTATCCTCCGGTTTAGCCGAGAATTTTATAATAAATCTGAGCAGAAAAACGGATAAGACGTATCTCTGTTTTTTGATCCATTGACATGTACAAACAAAATAAATAAAATGCTGATTTTTTTTTCCTAATTAAAAAAAAAAAAAAAAAAACGGATTTTATTTATTTATTTTTAATATTTTACCACTTAAAAATCACTCGTCCATCATTAATGCACTGAAGATTCGCTTCAAGGAAGATCTTTTATATCTTTAAGTTTTAAAGTTTTGTTTCGTATTATTTTTGTCTGTGCTTTTACCACAGAAATTCCCAACCAATTCCGTAACACAGATCAGACTTCTTATAAGCCTCAAGATCTGATAGACTGAAGATTTTTTCTGTTACTTGAACGATAACTAAGCATAGTCTGATTTCAGGAAGAAAAAAAGTTTTGCGGAAGATCCAATCAATGGGAGGATAAGGACAAAGATAGGCAGAGGAAGAGTTCTAGAGAAGCGAACAAGGAAAGTGATTGGAGAGGAGGAAAAAATATGATAATAATAAGAAGACGAACAAATGTAAAGATTGAGAATGTAAGAAGCAAAAAAAAAAAAAGTTAAACAAAATGAAAGTAAAAGTGAAAATAGAAGAGTTAAAAAATAAATAAATAATGCCGTTTTAGTTTTGGTAATTGTTAAAAACTTATTGTAATTATTATGAGAGAAGACTAATACGAATTAATGGAAGTTAGGAATGCGAGAGCTCAATCACCGATTTATAAATAATTATTTACATTATATAAAAGCGTTATTCTGTCTGTCATTGTCATAAGACTTTACGTTTTTCCAATTTTGTGACCAAACTATAATAGATTGGTCATGTAAATGGATAAAATATAGAGCTGTTTAAGACAAACAAAATGCTACAAAAATCTTTCGAAAAAAGTTTTTGGTTTCCAAGATGGCGCCTTTTAAAGGGTCAACTTTTTGCCTTACTCAATTTAAACGAGAAGTATAAAAGTTGGAAGAGAATATTATATTCAGAAAATGTTGGCATTTGAAAGTTCTATCGAACGGTATATCAGTCATTAACAAACGTTTCTGCGTTTGGGAGATACATGCAAAAATGAAGTGTTTTTGCAGCACCCCCACCTCTCCGTGTGAGTGCCAACGCGCAATACACCCGAGTTAAGCGGAGAAGCCCACAACGAGCTGGGAAGTCGTGTATTCTCCGATCTCAATATTAATTTGCTAAATAAAAGTTGTTTTTTTTTTTTTTTTTAAATGCTATACATGCAGGGTTCCGGAGCGAAGCGACGGGGTACCCATCTAGTATATAATTAATGATATCCATATCTGTTACTATTTCCTGAAAATTTCGTATAAAATGAAATATACTTTCTTTAGAACTGATATTTAGGATTTCGCTATATTTATGTTTTATTTCAATTTTTCATAAGTTCAGGGTATTTTGTCTCTGGTTTTAGTGTATGCTGAGAGGAAACAAACGAACATGATGACAGCTATTCATGTGTGGTTACAAGTTGCATTTATGTATTTACGTTAATGTAATTGCACACAGATCATTAAGAAATTTACGAGTCAGTTTTAGAAATCAGTTCGCTTGTTTGTTGTAATTACACAAAGATTCAATATTTAAGAAAAACAATAATTAACGCCAATTAATTTTCTTTATAAAGCTAGCCCTATTATAACGATGACGTAAAGTTACTAATCAAACTAACTGGTGATAATTTGGGTAGCATTCGATTCGCAACAACTCCGTACAGAAAGAATAAAGAGAAAATCTCAATATGAACTTCAAAATAAAACTAGAAGCATCGACTCTCAATGTAATATGAGCAAAAAAAAAAAAAACTGTGGTCGGGTAGCATTGATGACACTCTCCTAATTTTGGAAACTATTTAGATATTACTGAAATCTAGACAGTGGATTATAAGCTAAGAGTTTTATGTAATTTATTATCATTCTCTGGGGAACTTAAGTGAAAATTCGTGGAATAACAATGAAAGTGTAGAGACAACAATGAAGGCTGCTGCTAACGCTGCAGCCAGCAGTGACAAGTGACTTGATCACAGGGCGAGTGTTAAGAGGCAGATGGAAGTGGAAGATACGCCGCGCCGAGTGGAATACCTTCGAGCTACGAATGATTTTTATTCAAATGTACAATAGAAACAACTATTGTACATTTTATATAAACCCCATCAATAATCTCAGTTGCTGAAATTCAAACAGAATTTAATGACCCAACCCGATTTTCGCTTACGAACGATTCAATGTACGACATCTACCATCCTATCAATTATTATTCTTGTAAAATAAATGTTAATACATATAAGATCCTTCTAGATTCTCCTCAACTCAACGGCTTCGCTAATTCCATTCTTATTTCCAGAACATTCGACTCTTCCCTGAAAACCTCAATTTTCTTCTCCACTCAAGCAAAGCTCGATATAACGGATTCAATCATTTCTAATCCATTTTAAATAAGGATTTGTGATACCTTCGCTTTCTTTAATAGTCGTGCTCGAACTTTCTAAGCTAATAAAAATGAAATAAAACAAAAACTAAAGATTCAATCTCTCACTTCTTTAAAACCCAGGCAGATAAGTACCCACACCCCCACCAAAAATTCATTCAGACATTTTCATACGATTGCGCTTCTGGGTTTTTGTTTTTTTTTCAGTAACTTTTATAAACTTACTCTAACAATATTATTCATCAAAAAACAAGACAATACCTTGAATATAAGGACCTTGATACAGATTAAATAACTTATAATAAGAAACAAAGAAATCATTAATAAAAACACAAAACCTCCTCCCTACTCCATATAATGGACGCGGCTTTTATTTTAATAAAATGCATTAAAATTTGACCAATTATAGAATTAAAACCAAATTTATGTATAATAATCAATATTTTCTTAAAAATAACTTGCATAGTTTTCTCGCTCGTAAATTTATTAATAATTTTAAGTAAATAACTAAAATTTTATTTTCACTTAATACCAATCGAGTTTAAATATCGTAAATTAAAAATTGAAATATTATAATTTATATTACGTTTTATTTATCTCAACCACTTTTTAGCATTACTTCAGTTTCAAATTTTGGACTACATTAAGGAGAGAATTACGTATAACAGTAATTAAATATATATTCTACTGATAAACTAGATGTAACAATGGAGACTACTGATAATTTTACTTACACCATTTAATGTCCCAACGCTGTTGACCGCTATTGGGAGATTTTCTAACTACACCTTGAAATAGGGAAATGCCTAAGACGTCAGCAGAAAGAGAAATGTACTCTGAGTAGTCGTAAATATGGACTATTCCACTTTTCAATAAGGGCTCTAAAGTATTTTTTAACTTTATGGGTAATTTTTATAAAATGAAATTTCATTATATATTTTAGTGTTGTCACACAAAATTACACTGTTCATTTTTAAAGAATCGACCTCGAAATTTATTTCCTTGATTTTTAATCGTATTAATTAATAAAATTTTCAGTGTTTCACCGCCCCCTTCCTCCTACTTGAGAAATACCCTTTCAAGGTTCAATTATTGATTGGCTGTTGAAATCTGATACCGCGAAAGGATTTATGGGAAATTTATAATAAATGAATAGAAAATAAATAATTCCTAATTCTTTTTTTTAATCTCAAAGATTAAAAAAAATGAAACTTACCTATTTTAACAGTCATTGGTAGTAACTGCACTGGAGATGAGAAGAACACTTTTTCGGTATTTGACAGAATCTTCAACAAGCCGGCCATTAACAAGCAGAGGGATAAACCTTCAAGAATTTGACATGTCTTGTAGAACATTCCACTTGGATCTTGTAGAATTTCTTAGGGGCGTTTTATTTTAATAAAGTAAGAAAAGAAATATAATTTAGAAAGATGTTTATGTCGGCAAAATTCGTTGAAAATCGTCACAGTTGTCTTTAGTTGTTGAATAATTATGCTAATTAAAATAAATTAAATCTAAGTAAGCAATATAAAACACCAATAGTAAAAAGGGCCCAGAGGAACTTCTATTTTTTTTTAAATAGTATTTATATTTACAAATGAATTAGGATGCCTTTTGAGTCGAGCTGAGACCATGGACGGCCGTTTCGAGCTTGTTGAGCTCCCTCAGCCAGTGCAAAACTCAGAGGGCGAACGAGGGGAAGAATAAGTCATTCAAGATGTAAACAGTAAACAGTTTTGGAAAAGGCATTCTAATTTCATTTATGAATTGTTTGCTCTCCTCTTTACCTTTTTAAAGGGCTTATTTTATTCTTCATGATTTCTGTTTTTGTGAACAAATAATACCTCATTAGTCGTAGTAGTGCCCAAGGTTTTGTATTCCACAATTTGTTCTTGTTTTTTATTTTCATGTTTTCAGTCTTTGAGGGGTCACTGTTTACATCTTGAATGAATATTTATATTTGCTTTACATATAAAACAGAAACAAACAAAAAATTTAAAAAAGTGGATAAATCACAGATTGTATGATTGGTTTTTTGTTTTTATTTCTGTTCCATAGATTTCTTTTTTTTTTTTTTTTCCTCTCTTTCCTTTCCTCTTTATTTAATCCATCATTTCTCCTTTTTCCTAACAATTTTTTTATAAAAAATTCAAGAAAGGAAAAGTTTTATATATTCATAAACAATGTCTGCTATTCTTCATTATTTTGTATTTAAAGAACGCCTAATTGTATAAAATTAGCTTAATTTCAAATATTAAAATAGCAATTAATAAGTAAAAAATAAATAAACTATTTTATTAATACACATACATATACAGGGTGGTTCAAAATTCCCTCTACAAACTTAGAGGTAAGGCAGGAATAGAAAACAAACCGTATTTATAGTCGAACGTATGTCCGCAAACTCCACCGGAATTTCCTAGAAGGTACACTAAGGTTCAGAAATAAAAGACAACCCATAAGGTAGACAAAATGTTTCTTAGCCATATGTTTACAATATAACAGTAAGGTGTACACAATCACGCCTATTCCACAATCCTTGGAATGATCGTTTCCCATAATCTCGGGTGCAAACAATGATTGGGCACATGTCTATTGGAGAAACGTTCACATACAGCTGCTCGTTCGATTCCTTTCACTGCCCCATAGGCTGGGTGCATATCTGCCCACTCAGCATTAGTGAAGCGATACATCCTACTCGTACAAAATCAACGTCTCAAATGATGATGGCTCACACTGTCCAATTAATGTTCTGCCAAACAGCGCCCTCTATCAAATTCGGGTGGCGTTTGCGGATATACGTTCAACTGAATACGATTTATTTCTGTCTTTCTGACCTAGCTTTAAAGTTCGTACAGGGGATTTTGAATCAGCCTATATATATCTATTGAAAGTTACTAAATTAATAATAATAATAATAAAAAAATAGTTCTGAGATTTTTAATGGTTCCTCCCTGTCCCACAGTATAATTATTATAGAACCGTAAGTGAAATTTTAAGTTTGTTTTAGGTTTCGAAAGTGATCAAATTAGAAAAAAAATATAATTTTCTAATTACTCTTAATAATAATAATAAATATACTAATAACAATAACATTTATATATGCTATATATAACATATTATGAGCAGACGCAGTTGTTGCAATTGTAATAGCATGAGATATTATTATTATTATTATTATTATTATTATTATTATTATTACTATAATTTTTCCTCCGTTATTTTTGACTAATGAGTATTTAAGATGTATCGGAAGTTCACTAAACCAGTATTTCTCAAGCTGCAGATAAATGCTTTTGATTAAAATGAATTTCAAGAAGGTGTGTGAAAATTTTAAAATTTTGACTCTTTTGAAGAGTCGACTATTATATTGTGTATTATATATATATTTATCAAAAGTCACCGACCCATTAGTTGAGAAATACTGCTTTAGACCAATGTCGTGTAATTTTAATATATTTTCGCTTGTTTGCAAACAAATACCACATATGTTCAACTACACCATATTTCTTTCACAATACTTTTATCACATTTATTTAACACTGGCATCCAAATTTTACAGCAGATAAAGGTTTCTTCTGTAAGTCTTTTTTTTTTTTTAATTATTCTCTCTTTTGTTTTTTTTTTATATTTTTTTTTATTATTTTTTTTTTTATAATCATTAAAATATATTTTACAATTGAAACAAACAACCCAACTCATCTAACCGCTCTTTGATCTGTTCCGCTGGCATTAGAGGTAGAATATAGGCAATATAAAGCCTAGACGCATGCGCATTGGACTTCGCAGCTCTGCAGACGAGTTGGTGAAAATAATGCTTAAAAAAGCCCAAAAAATGGAAGAAAGTGAATTGAAATAAGTCCTCCGATAAGTCTTTTTTGTTTTTTTAATACATATATTTTTTAAATGATTCTTATAACAATTTTTTTCTTTTTTTTTTTTTTGGTTAAAAATTTTTTTTACTTTTAAAAACATTAAAAATAATTACAATACATGTGGGGGAGGGGCAAGAGGGGCATGGGAAATAAATAAGTATATACCATTTTGAAAAGAAGATTTTTACACTACAGTGAACAGCTATAATAAGTGACAAGCCGACCTCAAAGTTCATAAAATAAACATTTTTTTTTTAATTTTTTTTTTCTTTTTTTGGTTTGTTCGTTTTGCTGTTTTAAAAGAAAAAAAAAAACAAAAAACAAAAAACAAAAACAAAAAAACAAAAAACAAAAATCACACAAAAAAAAAAAAAAAAATATTGAAGAAAATTTTTTCCTAAGATAATTTTTTTTCTTCTAATTCTGGTCTTTCTTCTTATGATTTAACTAAAACAGTATATGCTCTTTTCTTCTTTTCATTTTTTTACAAAGTCAGCAGTTTTCTGTGAGGAAAAGACTGATAATGATTAACTTTTCTCCTATGTACACAGCTATGACGAAATGATCATCTACAAGAATAGAAAAATGAATGAGATGTTGGTATTTTTTTTTTAATTTTTATATATTTTTTTTTTTCCTGGTAGTTTATATTGCACCGTCCGTCCTCGGGTAGCGACCGTAGGCCAGAGGAGGTCCTCAGCCCCCATTGAATGTGATAATGTCCCCTGAGTCCATAATGCCGAGTTCTTAGGGTTTCTTGGGGGTTAGAAGGGTCCAGGGTTCCTCGGCACACACGAAGGGAAGCAGAACAAACACAACAAACATCGACGAAAAAA
>JAFIDM010008419.1:35398382-35443946 GCA_023159025.1 Thereuonema tuberculata | reverse complement strand
CTCCCCCACTGCACCACGTGATTCTGACAACTGGAAAGGGGAGGGGCCGTGCTGGATGTTGCCCCCTTACTAGAGGGGGTGATTCCTTTATTTGTTTATTTACTTAATTTTTTTAATTATTTAGGAAGTCAGTCCTTGCGCGAAGGCAAGTTATGTTAGAAGTTGCTGGCTCATGCCGGTCGTATCCGTTTGGTGATACCACGTGTACTGCGGCATGTAACTGTTGTTGACGTTGGGCTTGCCCATGTCCCACGGCGACGTCGACACAGGCGGACTGATGGCGGGGGGCTGCGGACTCACCGCCGACGAGCCCGTCGAGCTGGGCGGCGGTAAATAACCTCCCTGCGTCGGCGTGCCGGGACTGTGGGACTGGGCTGGCTGCGGCGATGTCGGGGGACCCGCCGACGGATTGGGGTTTGGCAGTCCATTATTGGTCGGGGGTTGTTGCCCAGGCTGCTGTGCTTGCTGTGCTTTCATGAGTTTCTTGTACTTGGAGCGGCGATTTTGAAACCAGATCTTAACCTGCAAAGAACAATTTAAAAAAAATTAAAATATGTACGAAACAAAATCAGTAGCTACTAACACAAAAGAATAAGAGGTTGAAATCTTACTAATAACTTATTAATACATACAACATTAAATTGAAACATACGAAAAAACATTATTGGCAATGTCATGTCTTTATGATTACATCTTTTTTTTTAGTTAAATCTCGTATTTATGTCTAAAATTATGATGAAAAATTCTGATTCATGTTGAAACTTCAACATCTACAATAAAATGTCAATTAAAACATATAAAAAAAAATGCGAATTGGTAATTTTTTTTGTCTAGTCTTAATGAAAATTATTTTTTAATATTAAACTTATAGTTTTAGGTTGAAAAATTGTACAATTTGGTTTAATTTTCTGTGGCATCATTTTTAAGTTGAAAACCTCTCTTAAAAAAAAAACCAGTCCACCTTTTTAATTACATTCATTGAGCTATTAAAATGTTTCACAGAGAGATTACAGTAAATAAAAAAACAACATATAGAATGTGAATGCGCATGCGTAGGTATGTGGTTTTGAATCCTGAAGGCAGAAATGGCCTTAAGGAGGTGTAAGTACCATAATGCATGAACGAGGAAGACTGCAGAAGATGCCTGCAGGCCCAGAAAAAGAAAAAAAAACACACCGAAACGTACAGGAAACGGATTATTTCAGCAACTCTTGCTGCATATAATGAAGCAGCTATTTTTATTATTTTTTTTTAAATATGCATTTTAAATTACAATCTAAATAACGTTAAAATTCAAAAGAGCAACATTTCATGCCATTTGGTTTTAAATGTAAAACATATCCGTATTTTTCGTCTAACTTTACATTTTTAATACTTTGTATGGTATTTATAAAAGCTGCATATCACATTATTAACATTTTTTTTAATATTTCTATAAAGCCTTTATAAAAACCTATACATAAAATTATTTACAAAAAGACCCGCTGATATTTCATTTTTTATTTATTTTCCAAATCTCTTCAGTGATGAATATTTGAACTTTTTATAACTGGTTGTATCAAGTTTTACTTTGTACAATCCTCGGAATCGCAGTGGTGCCTCAACAGCAAAAATAAACAATAAAAAATTCACTAATGAAATATTAGTGAGAAAATTCATGTGCCAGAAGTCTGTCGGCCTCAATGAATTTTTTTAATGCATAAAATTCCAGGATGTCCCTTGGTAAACAATTTGGTCTCATCCATTGTTGTTTACTTTGTACAGTTTTAATCGTTTTCTAAGTACATCAAAACAATGATTATCATAAAAATGATACTTCTGTATTTTAAATTGCATTATAGAGCTTCAGAAACGCCCACCATTTCTCTATAATTACATACGTTCATTTTCTAACTTTCCAGACCACGAACGATCCAATATTATTACAATGTATCCCGATAATATTACTAATAGGTTAAGAATGGGATAAATATCATTCGATGCATATATTATAATATAGAGAAAAGCTAATTTAAAAATACACATTGCATAAAAAGCCGGAAATTGCTAAGGAAATTGCTAATATTTTTTTTAGGCTTTTAATTATTCATTATCGAATATCAATACAAAAACTGTATCATGTAGCTTTGACATTTATTATATAATTCTAAATGAAAGATTATGTAATTTCATACTGCAGATTATTTCGTTTTTATTTTTTTTTTCACCCAAAATTTTATAAAAATAATAATAAGTTTTGTTTAATTTTCTTTCTCTTCAAATAGTTTATTTTCTATAAGGCCGTGCTGTGTTAACTTCCTTTTAACTTTCAACTTTTGTCCGTCCAAAACTGATAAATTCCATGAATACATTTATCTTGTTTGATCGAAACGCCCTGTGGAAAAGCTCTGTTAAGCACTAAAAAAAATAATAACAACTGCCGAGGGCGGCGCTGTTTGACAGGCGCAAGCTTCAGCCCGTACAGCAGGCGTCATGCCTTCAGCCAGGCTGCCCTGCTTCGTCATTGTATCTCCGACTTAGAAGCGAATTAAAAATATTTATTTTTCCGGACACTACAAAGAAAACGAAATAAAACAAATAAGGAAAGGAGAGCGAGGCATTAATACCTATTTTAAGCCGAATTTTGATTTAACCGAAGCTAGAAAAAACAATGTAAATCCACAGCAAAATAAACAATAATGCAAAGGAATTAATCAGGATTAGAGTAAGTCATTCAATAAGTTTATAATAAAAAAAATTAATAGGAAATTAAAACAGAAAGAAAAAAGATTTGTAATTTATTACAGTGATTTAACTGAAACTTAATCGGAGTTATTACAACGAAAACTTTTGAGTACTTTTGAGTATTTAGGTAAGATAATTGTGTATGTGCATGCCATTGTGCCTTTCTTCCTTATAATTTTCGATCTATGCACCGGATCGACTTGGAAATTGGTATACCTGTTTAGGATCAAGAAACTACATTTTCTTAAGAATGAAAATCGGAAAGCTTTTTTGAGTCAAGCTGAGACCCTAGGACGGCCGTTTCGAGCTTATGGGACTTTTCTCAGCCAGTGCAAAACCCAGAAGGCGAACGAAGCACAATGTATTTCAGATGGGAAAAGTGACCCCTCAAAACTAAAAATAAGTGGATTCAAAACCTTGGACAACCTTACAGACAGATTGGGCATCTTTTCCATTTCAAACTACATTCCTGTTTGAGAAAGATATCGGTTGCAATTCTACGAAAACTCTGCGCGAGATGCTGGTAATCCATAGAGGAACTGAATGAAAAGATAAACAATTATATGTTACTGATAAACACCATTGATATACAAATAACGAATTCGAATCAAAGTTGGACGTGCTTCATGGATGTTATCTTATATTATTCTGAAAGTGAAAAATCTGCAAGAACTTAGGAAAGAAAATTCCCCGTTTGTTTTACAATTACAGTATTTTTTTTAAAAAGAATTTAACTTTACTTTGATTGCATGAGGTTACTGTATTTCTCTGTGATTCATTCTTCTTTCGAACATTGCAACTGTATAATGAACCAGCAGTTGTTTGAGATGAGGCACTGCTTTTCACAAGACTTCGGAATTTTTTTTTTTGGTTGAGTTTGATCGTCAAGAAAAGGTAAGCGAGCACTGCCTCACCTTCTTGTGCCTTGGGCTGCTTTGGAGAGCGGGACTTGGTAAATCAGTTGTTAGCGTGCGTGATGGCCGTCTCTATATCGACCCTCTATCTCCCACACGATCAGGGACAGAGAGCACGAGACGCAAAACAGCCACGGATCCCTATATATCTTGGCGCCTACCTACACAAAACAGATGCAACTACAGATACTGCCTTTATTACAAAGGCAACGACAAATAGTCAGACTGTAGCTGGTTAGGTTGCGAGTGCCTTTTACTTGCTGACACCCACCTACTCAGTCAAGTCACTCTGTTACCGCTTTCGCTAGTCAATAAAACTGTCCCAGAAAGAGAGAGGAAAAAAAAAAATCTTTCTTACTCCATAATAGAGCACATCTTAATAATACTTATTTCTTATTTCGTATTGGACAGCTGTTATTTTTTTTTGTAAGATAATAATGTTAAAGTCCTTAATAATACAAAATTGCTATTAAACTACTTAATAATTACCTGATATCTAAACTATCTAATATATGAACTTGAAATAATCTATATTACTAAAATCTTTTACTTCTCTGTCTGTTCGGCGCAATTGTTTATTATTAGTTTCTCTTGCTGAGAAAGTCAGACTATAAAATTTTCTTTTATTTTTTTTTCGCCTTGTATGGGATTCGAAACGAGGACCTTCGTCCTCGCAATCAGGAACGCTAACCATTGGACTACTGCTGGTTCCCCAGTATCCAATCCTACTTTTATTCTATTTGTTCGCGCGCTATCAAATAATGAGTTCATTCAAAAAGGAATAAAATATCACTTTTTGCCATAACCGCTTGGAATCGATTCTTCTTGGATTATCTCATACTTATCATGGGGAGACAGGGGTTCGTCAGTAATAGATAATATAAATTCAATTGTCAATTGTAACAATTCAGTTATACACATAAATCGTTACATTATTATTAATATCGAAATGATAGTAAATAAACAAGTGTTCATTTCAGAAGCATGTAAAGTTAAAATGGTTAGGGTTAAAAGGAATGTTCACCTTTTCCCAGAATATTTAAGGTAATCCAAAGGTTATTTTATTGGCTATAATTGTAGGATCGGTTATAAGTTTTGATGATGCAAATAGTTGCAAACTGAACCCATAAACGAATTGACCATTAATACCACGTCATGTCTTTCTAATTTCTGTAACACTTGGATCCCGAAAGATAAGTTAGGTGGATCCAGAGCTGAAATGACACCAAGCAAGAATCAGAAGATACAAAGCTGCAAACTTGAGGGGCTTGCACAGCATTAGAGATAAACTAAATTTTCCTACGCATCTACCAACATAAACAACACACTTAATGTTCATATCTTTTTTACTTTTCTTTTGTACTTAACTTGTTGATGTGTAACAAATCTCAGTTTCTACGAATATCACATTTCATTAAAATTCATCTGTTAGTGATGAGTTACTGCTTCTATCATTAAAAAGGCTATTTTGAAAACAGAAATGCTATTACTCAACCAAAATCTTTAAGACATACATACCGGTACATGTTACATGAAAAACGGTCAGGTTGTTGAATGCATACATGCACGTGTACGAAAAGAATTGTTGAATGCATACATGCACGTGTACGAAAAGAATTGTTGAATGCATGCATGTGTACGGAAAGAATTGTTGAACTTATTCACAATGAACAGTATACAGTAATTTGTTAAATTAAAAAAAAAATCAATTCTATCACAGTAAAAAAGCATAAATGTAATGTAGTGTTATATTTTTTTTTTCTACTACTCTACATTTTTATTCTATTTATCGTGTGTTAGGTATTTTATTAAATATAATATAATAAGACAGCACACTTTTAATAAAGTTAAACATATAATAGTTTCAATACCATTTAATGTTCGAGAATTTTAATGAAATTTATTAAAAGTTTAACTTTACTAAAATGCCTTTATTATATTTAATAAATTTATACTTTTCCGCAAAACAAAATCATTTTACTATCTTATTTCTTTATTTTATAATAAATCTTTATAATAAAAATTCGCAGATATTCGCTTAAGGTGGAGAAGATTGGTCTATGCAGTTAATTTTAGACTTTACTAAATCAATACTGAAATAGTTTTAAATTTGTTCTTTTTTCCCCTGTTCCAGTTTTCGATAGAAGATGTCTTACGTTGAATTTCGGGATTGTCTTGCCTGATTGATGCCGTCATTACCTTCATATCGGAAGAGTTCTACGCCTACCCTATCTCCCCTATTTGCATCAATGGATTCGTCAGGGCAGAAAGGATTGGCGCGTGAGACCTACACTTTCTTCAACAAGATGGAAGCCAGGGACAGTAAAGTTACACCACTTATTAACAAAGACCCAACTACTGTTAACCAATGGAGCACTGCAAAACCATTTCCACGTATTCCCGTTCTCTAAATTTCCATTTTCCTTTGTTATTTATTTCTTCCTAAGTTTTCATTTAAGTCTATAATCGTTAATTCGAACTAATTTTATTAAAAGAAAAAAATTTCACTAATCCGTTACTGTAGAATATTAAATTTTTCGATTTCGTCAATATACCGACAATTTCTTTTTAATATTGTATACAATACGAAGTGTTGTAGGGTCTAACTAACTGGTTTACTCTTAATAATCTTGTTGTTTAAGTTTAATTATTTATTTAAACTGATTCTTAAATAGCGTGTTTAGGTATTATTATCGCTCGTCAGCTGTAGTGTTTGTATTAAACACTAAATTCTTTTTAAAATCAGTGAATTATTGGCGGGAGTTAATTTCTGTGGTAGCATTAAATTTATTCCTTACTGTATTGTTTTTCTATTTGACAAGGTGAAGATTTGTGAAATAATTCAATTCCTAAGTATAATAACAATTGACCCAGAATTTAAAAAATCAAATTCGGAGTGAAAGCACTGTTGGGACACTATCGTATTTATAAATACAATTTTAGAATTGACTACGGCAGATTATAGAACTATTTTAAATTAATAAAGAATAATTCTAAAGAGTCATTGTTATTATTATTATTATTTAAAAATTTTTGAGTGACAGGACGTGGTAAAAAAATTTCTTAAAATTTAAAAACTTGTTCTTAATAGATTTTATCTAAAATATTAGATATATTTTTAGATAAAAAAATTATATGTAAAAAAAAAAAAAAGAAAAGTATATAATAACAAAAAACATACACTTAATTGAAAATATATTATTCTTTTATATTCTCTAAGTTTCATAAAAAAATATTTATATATTCGCAATGAGTCACTGAAATGCTTTATAATAGATTATAATATTGTCTGTATGTAATAATCTGTATATAAAATAATAATTGTCTTTTCATTCAATTTAATAAAATCCAAAAAGTATTAATTTGAAATACAAAACACTGTGAAATTATAATATCATATCGATATTACTTATATAAGACGTATACATCGATTTTCTCATAGTTAACATCGATTTTTTTTTTAAAATATAATTTGCTTTAATTTTATTAAATATGCTAAGTTTTAGAAATTTTTCGAGTTTACTTTAGAATTTTTAGTTTAAATTAAAGACGTGTTCTGCAACTTTTTCAAAAAATTCTTAAAGCTAAATAAAAC
Organism: Thereuonema tuberculata; assembly: GCA_023159025.1. Lineage (NCBI taxonomy): Eukaryota > Metazoa > Arthropoda > Chilopoda > Scutigeromorpha > Scutigeridae > Thereuonema > Thereuonema tuberculata. Next base: position 35,436,713 of record JAFIDM010008419.1, on the reverse strand, counting down.
TCAAGAAAATATAAAAATTAAAGCCCGACGTCGAGAAAATAAAGATGAGAAATGAACTGTCTTATCAGTTTCTTTACAATAAGTGGAAATCTTTAACCTTGGGTTCACTGAAGCGAAATACAGAGATACACCTAACTTGAAGACTTATTTCTAAGGGATTAGACACTCCATAACAATGAAGAAATCGCGGAGATTTGGCAAAAGGCTGGTAGAAGACATCCCACTCGATTCTGGGCGCTTTCTTCCTCCTTTTCAATGTGAATCGAGGATAATCCAACCTACATAATCTCTAATCTAATCACAACTGATCCCAATCGATGCCACTGAAAGCATTCAAAATTGCTACTTTGCACTCGGAGCTTTTTCTTTCTTTCTTTTATTCATTCAGAGTGTTGTAATATTGATAACAAGATTCCTCAGGCTTTTACCCATTCAATATATGAATACATACCTTTAAGTGGAACTTTCACTCCGTTTCCTTGTTATCGTTGCTTTTTTTATTATTGTTATTACTTTTGTTCTTTCTTATTCACAAATACAGCTTAGGAATGATTTACATTACAGGATGCGGGAAAAAAAAAAAAACCCTCTTACTTTCATTTACATGTAGCCAATGTAAGTTAATGCTCACTGGCCTTATTGAAGCATTTTCTTGGCCATATTGAATTTATCCTTACTTTCATTTACATGTAGCCAATCTAAGTTAATGTTCACTGGCCTTATTGAAGTATTTCCTTGGCCTTATTGAATTTACCCTTACTTTCATGTACATGTAGCCAATGTAAGTTAATTCTCACTGACCTTATTGAAGCATTTTCTTGGCCATATTGAATTTACCCTTACTTTCATTTACATGTAGCCAATGTAAGATAATGTTTAGTGGCCTTATTGAAGCATTTTCTTGGCCATATTGAATTTACTCTTACTTTCATTTACATATAGCCAATGTAAGTTAATGTTCAGTGGCCATATTGAAGTATTTTTCTTGGCCATATTGAATTTAACTTTCTTGGATTAATGAACTTAAATGTTTTAAATAAATTTCACTGAAACTGTTCTAATAACACCAGGCAAATACTTAGCATTCCATTAAGATTAAAAAAAAAAGAGAGTTCATATATTCCAGTAGGGCTAAAAAATAAGTAATGCTTCCAGAAAGCTAAAACGACTTCGCATTCCAGTAATACCGAAAAAGGTTTTACTGAATGAAAAGTCGTTTTGTTATTATTGGAATGCTAAGTCTTTTTAGCTTTCTGAAAACATTAACTCTTTTTTTTTTTAGCCCTACTAGAATATTGTTACGCTGTCCAACGTTGGACAGCGACAGGTTATCAGATAACTACTAACTTTACTGACTTCTTCTATTTCCAACATCATAGTTATTTACATAAGGGCTTTGGATTCGCAGCGCCAAAGAATCTATCTCTCCTAGGTCCTCCTATGCTGAGGACCAATCCTGTTATTAGTGCACGTATTTTTCTATTTCTTATTATATTACTTATGTTGAGCATTTCTGTAATGTAACAGATAAGGAAAAATGATGGGGGGAAAAAATGAAATTTATTTAATTCTTTTTCTCTTGAATAATTTAACAGGGATCAGAATATGGACAAATCGAATGAAGATTTTTATTAATATATTAAAACATTGTGGAATTCATTATTATAATACTTGTTTTATAAGAAAATTGGGATCAACTGAAGATGCTCTGATTTGTAATATTTTCAGGTATTCGAAATTGGAGTGGATTAAAAAAAAAGTGATAATATAGAAGAATGAGAAGTTATTATGATAGGTTAGAAATTCTTTTATCTGTTTTAATAAGATTTATAACTAAATTAAGAAGGGATGGAATATCTGCAGGTGATCGAAAATTAAAGTTGGTGAACCGACTTTGAATATATAAATTCTTGTAACAATTCTTGTACATCAAATCCAGCAAGTTTTCTAAAAACCTACCAAAAAATTTAAACTTTAATGACAAACTACAAGCTTAAGTTCAGAGTGTTCCGTTCTTACAGTCCACAACTGAAAATTTCTACATAAATTCAACTGAAGGTAGTTATATGGGATATATGAAGATATATGGGAAATCCCATATATGCCTCCGTTGGCTCATGGAGCGCTGAAGATGTAGGCTCCGACGTTTCTGTGACCATTGGATTAATTAAGATTGGAATGTCAGCCCAATGCTCGCCCGCCTTTACCCGGTTGCTATATGCACAGAGGGCTAGGTGAAGTCTAGGACTCGTGCGCAGGAGAAACGAGAAAAATCTACGAATTTCCGCACCTGGACCACCAGGACCACATACAGTAATGTCAAAAATCAATTTGACTGTGACGTCAAAATTTCCTGACCACATAGTGCTAACGTCAAATGAGTCTTCACACCTGGAATTTCCTTTCAAATCCACATCTGATAACAGTTCTGTTTTCGAAATATATCAGTTGCTAAACTTCTCCAATCCACTGGATCATCTCAATAAAACCATAATCCAAACCACCCGGGTCTTTCTTTCTGCACAAAAGCTCTTAAAAAACAGAAGAAAGGGAACACCTGAAGTAATCCCTCTCCCCTTCGGATTGAAGACATTCCACATCAGAATTAATTTCGTAGGGTTACAAAAATTATTAATGTTTTATTTAAGCCTAACCGAACTTAAGCTAAACCAATAACTTTCCATTATAAACAAAGTCAGATTTTTTTTAACCCACCTCAATTTTAACAAATCTGTGAATATTTAGAGTTACAAAATCGACTGTTTAAAATAGTAGAAACAGGGTAGGGAAAGCGATTAGTAAACCAATCACAATGCTTCGCAACGTCTTCTGATAAGAACATTCCCGGTATCATTGATATTGCTTTAATTTCCTTATTATCATAAATGTGATTGTTGCGCATGCAAAAAGGCGCAATTGTTGCGCTTATTGTGATTGTTGTAGAGCTGCATTATAAATGTGATTGTTGCGTATGCAAAAGACGTAATTGTTGCGATTGTTGTGAGTAATGATAATTTAATGAGATTTTAATGAAACTTGTCCTCAAAAACGGGAATATAAGTCTTCTGATACTTGTATCAGAAGACTAAAAGGCCATTCTTGAAAAAGAATTAATATTCATTGTTGGACATCATGCTTCTAACAACTCCTTATAGGACATGAGTTAGCAGTTCAATGATTGCCAAGGAAAAACAATTCTTTTAAAAATGAGAGAAGATCCGCTGATCTGCCAAATTAAGCAACAAAATCTTTTTTTAATAAAAAAAAAACTACCACAATTCGATATCTTTCACGTCCTCTACGATTATTTAGGTAATTAGATTTCAATTCAACTATAGAAATTTCTAGAATATCTAATTAAACTTACAAAAGAATTTCTATAATTCACAGAATAAAATATATAATTTTATTAAATTTTTAATTTTATTTTAACAGACTTACGAGAGGAATTTTTAAATTTTTATTATTTTAAACTCGAAATATTTTTTTTAATACAATAAAAAAAAATATCATTAATATACTTCAACTCTTTTAATTTTACTTGATAACTTAATTATTTTAATAATCAAAACAGCTTTAATTATTATAATTAAATTACTTTGAAACTTCTTTAATATACTTCATCTCTTTATCATAAACTAGCCGGGTACCGTCGCTTTGCATATATAGCGACAACAATTTTATTTATTTAGCAAATTAATATCGAGATCGGAAAATATGCGAGTTCCCAGCCCTTTGTGGCCTTCTCCGGATAACTCAGATGTATTGCGGGTTGGCGCCACACACCTATATATCGATAAGGCAACTTTAAAGCGAAAATGTAAATCCTCTTTATTCCCTATCCCATGGGAATTTCGAAAACTCCTTGTCTGTATCATAATGCATCTCTGTGCAACATTTTAGCTTTCTAGGTCCAAGAGTTTGAGCTGGGCGTTGATGAGTCAGTGAGTGAGTGAGTCTACCTTTTTATAGGTAGATTATAACTTAATTATTGTAGTCAATTAAACAGGTTAAATTTTGTAAAAACTATGAAACTATGACAATTTTTAATTTTTACTCTGACGTTTCAGCCAACACAACAGGAGTTTTTTCAATGCACATTTGACTCTGAATTTAAAAAATTTCAATATAATTTATTTTCAATTAATTAATTAACATTTTTTTCTAGCTTTTTCCCCTTCCAAATTTAATGCTGAGATCGTTTTCTTCATGTCTCCTTTCCTCCTTGAAAGAATACATTTCGATAAGTGAGGAACCTGTGACACGGACGTGCTTCTTCCAAACAGTAGCTGTTGAATTTTGATTATATTTTTATTAAACCTTTTGTTTGCTAAGTCAAGTGGAATGGGCAAATACTCTTTCAATCGCCTCAGGAAGCAGCTCAGTCATGGATAATCCACCTGTTAAAATCCAGAACAAATCGGCTAATAGAAAGAGGATTAAGAGCCTATCACAAAAGAAGATTCCCAATGAGAAATTTGCTCTGATTTCAAAACAAAGTCAGATTTCAACTTAGCAGACATCTTCCAAAAAATAAGCTAAAAGCCAGTGTTATTGCAAAACAACTAAACAACATGCAAAATTTAAAAGTCTGGAGTATATTTACTGCACTCTGGAATTATTCTACAAAAATCTTACATTGGGCAAGCCTAAAAAATATATATTGATATATAAAATGTAGGTGTATCTTACGTAAGAATCATTTTTGTTTAAATCAAAACTGAAGGCATATATCTAAATATCTATCAAACGTTGTATGTATATATTTCTATATTGTAAAAGATGTACACTCTAGAACTATCAAATATATGCTGTGTGTGATATTTTATAATAAAAAATTAGATAAATAGATGCGTGTAAGCTTATTTGTAATTACAATGCGAAATTGTAAGAGATTAAAAAATATTTTAAATATTATAATAAATATTTAACATTCCTGCTCTCTTGTTTTTCTTATTATCATTGCTTTAATTTTCCTTAAGCAGATTTAATTTTGATTTAATTCGCTGTATTAAAATTTGATTTCTAACTTTTTACTTCATATTTACTGACATTAATCTACTTCTATTCTATTAACCAATATTTTAAATTTTTAATTTCAGTAACTGTCCTAAAATGCCCCTACAAAAAAACGTGTTCGAAATTATTAAAAAGTTGGTTTTTTTTTCCTTAACACCCGCGGTATCTTAAGGAAAAATTAATCCTTGTTTTTTTTTCATCCCAATCAAATGAAATAAATATTTTGAACATTCTCAAAAAAAATCCGACGTAAACAATAACAAGAAAAAAATAGGATAGCCATAGAGAGGTGATCAAGCGACAAGTGATAAGCGGACTCATAAATGCTTATAGGCAATAAACTATAGGATTAGGCCTAAACAACATGGCGCTGCATACTAAAGACGTTTTTACACCCTAGATAATTATCTATGTCATTTACCTCAGACATTCCTCATTTTAATGCCAGACATCCTCGGCCACCAATCGAAATTTATGGGTTCGACTTTGGACGATTTAACAGGTTTATTTATTAAAAAAAAAGGTTTGTTTATAAAGGGACAGGTTTTTAGGCTTATTTTATTTTATTCAAAGAAAAATGTAACAAGATAAACAGAAAAGAAAGAAAGATGGAAAAGATATTTAAGAATATAAATTAAGTTCAAAGCTAGTGTGACTTCTAGATTAGAATCCTTGCCTTCAAACTTGTAAATGCTAGTAAATTTTATATGTTCAAAATAAAGATATTCACAAATATATTAACAGACCCTCTAATGAATTAAAAAAATATATATTTATATAATTGTATTGTAGAGAATAAAATTTAAAATTATTATGTAAATGTAATTTCTAAAAGAAATCTGCGCGTTTGATGTATTTTATTATATTTATTAAAGTTTCCATACAAAGCACAGAGATGACAATCAGTAATAGATTCATGGATCTATTAGATCTAATTGTAAAACGATTGCTGGAATATCCACATTAATATAGTAGCTGCCTTTTAAATTCTGTAATTCATTTTTATAATTAAGAAATAAAAGAAAAGTATGCTAAGAAACATACTTGCACCGATAAACTGATCGTTTAGTAAAACGGTTTACAATGTTCCGTAATAGATCGGAAATTAAAGACAAAATAATGATATGCTGTGAGCAGAGCCTGAAAAGGTTCTTGAAAACTTATAAGTTATAACACTGAGATGATTTGAAGCACTTACAAGACTTACAAGTGTGTGTGTGTGTGTGTGGTAAAGAACAAGTATTGTGGAAGACACTGACAACAGATGACTGCGTTCGCCATTTTGATATTGCTGATCAGTGCACCTACTTTCCATTGGTGTAGTGGATATTTTTTTTTCCCCTATCCCGAGGGTTTGTGTAAGGGCCTTTTCGGGGTTGATGTGGAATGTATGCGTGCAGTGTGCGTTGGTGGTATTCTACACGCCTCCTCCAGTCAACAGGTTGAACCAATCACGTGAGACGAATACCAGTCCAAGTCACGACAACCGACCGAGGGAGGCACTGGACACAAGGACGAGAGGAGGCGGAGACACACGCTTACTAATCCTCAGGTCCAGGAAATAAAGGAACCCTGTTAGGAAAACATTCCATAAACACTTACAGCCCTTGAATATGAGAAAGTGAAGAGACGTCGACTGTGTCGGCCAATACAAGATTAGCGAGAGGAAAAATCGAAGACTTTTAGCTTCAAATTAAAATCAATAAAAAATAAAGAAAAAAGGAATGTAAAATACAGCCTAAAAAAAGCCTATTTTAAACTTCACTTTATAAATGAAGAATTATCACGAGGCCATTATTTTAAAATCAAATAGAATTTTTAACGTAAATTATACTTATTATTAGAATTATTAAAGTAAGAATTATGGATTAAAAATAGTAATAATGAAATACAAAACACATCATATGTATTTACAGGATTTCTTGGTAATAGTCTTGATTCATTTTTTTCTATTTATTCTTTTTTATTTTTATTATGTTATAAATATTTTTCTACAATTTTATTCTATAATTCGTCCGTGAGGTTTCGTTCTATAGTTCTGATAATTCACTAATTCAACAATCCCAGAGTCCAGTAATAATGCAAAAAGTTTTAATTAAAGATTTTTTTCTTTAAATTTCGTGATTTTCTACCAATTTAACCAGCAAAATGTCGTCAAATAATGAAGAACAGCAAAAAATAAAGTCTAAAATGGTCAGGGAAAAAAAAAGTTTCATTATTTATTTTTTCCTGACCATTTTATAAAAACATAAAAAAAAACTGAAAACCTAGATCCGAACTTAATAAAAACCTTAAAAAAATGATTAATTATTTTTATAATTTTCAAATAAAAAGTGTAGTCTATTATTGATTATTCAATTAAAAATATTTGTTTTAATATTAAATTCATGATGAAATGTAAACCTAAGATTCTTATTAAATCTGAAATACTCGTTATAACGTAATGACGTTGTTACTCGTTAATGTAACAACGTCATGCTGTTTTGTTTTTTATTTATTTATTTATTTATTTATTTATTTATTTATTTATTTATTTATTTAGTAATGCAGAATTGGTAAATAGAAAATAAGAGAATAAACCTAAGGCAGTTTTACATTTAAAACCAAAACATTAACACGTAAGTTACTGTAATGGGCAAACAATGAAGGACGAACCTAGGGATTTATAGCTTTTGTTTGATGTCAGATTGATGAATTAAAAAATTTTAAAGTGTTTATAGCTAAAAAAAAAAAAAACCGTTTTGTTATTCAAATTGATATTTATGTTAAATCCGAATGATGAGTAAATTCTATTCTGAGGGGAGAACGTGGGGGGGTGCGACGTAGAGGAAGAGAGAACAAAAAATTTCAGCTCGAGTTTGGTGATCCTTCCTTCCCTATTTACAAAGCATCGCAGCCATGTAAGTAGTTAGTAATTGAACGTTTTTACTTCTTCTGTTCTTTTTACTTCTTTCTTTCTCTTCGCTTGACGAAGCTTCAATTGCCAGTGAATCAGGTGAATATAATAAGCATGTATAATGATAACACCTCTCTTCACTAATCGTCCTATTCTTTCTGTGCAAACACCATCTTCAGTTTTAGAATAACCCATCAGCGAGGGAAGTGATTATTCCAAACAAAACCGCGCAGAAGGTCAGTACAAGTTCACAGCTACTGGCAGCAGCCGTTTTTGAGAGGAACACAAGCGAAACTGGCTGGTATCGCATCCTCAAAGAATCTCCCTTTCAAATCTCAAAAGTGCTTCCTGTTTGGAACAATACTTAGTTGTCGTGCCAACTTCCAATACCCCCCCCCCCCCCAAGGAAGGTTAAAAAAAAAAAGTTGGAAGCAAATCTTACGAATTTTGTACGCAACCAGTGGTTACTTATTATAACTACGCGTTATGACGAGCTTTCAGATACCTGGGGTCCGATTTGTACAAAAATTAACAGGAATCACATTCCGAAGTTAATCTTCTATCATTGCGCTTGTCTCAGGCAAGCGGTTTTTCAGTGATTGTGCTTGTGAGAGGTAAAATTTAGTGGTTTTTTCTTTTTGTTTTTTTTTGTAGGTTTTATATGAACTCCATTGCTATATATTTTATAACGTATGCGGGTTGAAAGAATTTTTTTAAACATGAACATTACTAAAAACTTTAGCACAAATAATAAAAATTCAAAATAGTCAGTCACTAAAAAAAAGTTTAGATGACCTACAATTTTGAATTTTTATTAGAACTTATTTCTATAAAGGAGCATCAGCGAAACTGCCAGAATAAATCAGTTCAATTGTATTTGTTTATCCCGTTCATTTCACTTCCGTCGTGAGAATAAAAGGATTTTATAAAATCCATTTATTCTGAGTGCAGTCTGGTCGCTTATATTACTTTTACATCTGCATGATACAAAACTTCAATTTCCAATATTGTGTTTTATTCTGATGATAGATACCGTTTCAACGGGTATCTGAAACATGTCCATACTTTCTTAATTTTTAATTTTTTCATATTTAAAGAGTGCATTATTGGTCATTATTTGTATATATGTACGTATATACATTTTTTTCCAAAATATTACAATTAAAAGCTCATATTTTTCTCATCACTTGTATTTTATTATTATTATTTTTCTCAGCACTTGTTCAAGGTTTTTAAATAACGGTGTATTGAATTGATGTCATAAATGGGTATCCATACGCTATTGTCCTAGAAAAATGAAAAATAACAGAAAAAAAAAAATGGCAATGAGAGGTGTACAAATAGGAACCATGTTTCTTAATGTTCTGACTCAGTTAAGGAAACCAGAATAGCGTTGAATCTAAACCGTATACATGAGAGAGTTGCACTCAGCCATAAGAGCTACTTTGGGTGCTTCGATTACAACAGTGGAAAAGGGGGCACGGGTTCGTATCCTGTTTTCCACAGCTCTGTTTCAAGGAGAAAAAAAAAAAAAGGCACAAAATATGTGACATTATCTGCGAGTTCAGAACTTAAGAATTGTTATATTGGTGTCCACGGAAATAGCTGAGATTTCTACCAATGCAAACAAACACACGTAGTCATGGCTTGTTGGTGATTAAAGCGTGATAGTAATTTGTTCACCGTAAAGAAAACGCCTCTTCAACAAAAATTAAACTGTTCTAAAATGGTAACCATTAACGAATAACTTCTTTCTGTTCTGGGATACATAAAAGAAAATAATGTTGTCCCTTAATGTATAAGGAAATAACAGATTAAATAAAATGAAAAAAAACACCTAGCATTCATTTTTAACTATTTTAACTATTAATTTCATATAGATATTAATGTTATATCGCAATATATTGGAAGATCTATATACATAGGGCCTACAATAAGTGTAGCTTTTATTTTATGTCATTATAAGCTACCTTATAAATACATACATACGTACGTATGTATGTATGTACATAAAGCTTTAACATAAAATAAATATATATATTTATATATTTAACTTTAACTCCGCGGTAATGATTCCACGATGATTTTGAAAAATTATTTCTGGAGTCCTAAGATTCGAGGTTCATAAACATATATAAATAACATTACATAATTTAAATAATAATGTATTGTAGGCTATAAATAATTGTTCGGAAATATGTATAATTGTTTCAAAAACTTGTGAAATTACTATTCTGTAAGTTTATATTTATCCTGTTGTTGATTTTGTAATATATTTGTTTAATAAAAAGTACAAAAAAGCTGCATTATTATATAATAACATAATTTATCTTAACAATTTTTTTTAAAAAAATAGCGAATATAGATATAAAAAAAATTCAATTAATTTTGTAATAACAATTTTAGTGTTAGTTCACTTCCGAAGTTTTCTAGAATTTTGTCAAAACTTGCATCAATGTTAACTCAAGTGAAGATGTGAAGTCAGTTTCTGAAATGCTATTATTATTATTTATTTAATTATTTAATATTTAAAGATTATATTATTTAACTAACTAACTTATAAGTAAATAAATATTTTATTTATTGTTCAGGCATCTTGTACTTTCTTTAGTGAGTGTCAGTTACTGATACTTAATAGTCTAATTCGAATAAGCCTCTTACTGATAAGGGATATATTTTGCCAAAAAACTCGGCATCTGAACCTGATCTTCCATAACTACCATAACAACCTAAGTCGTACTGAATGCGAAGGCCCCACTTTTGTCAAAGGCTATCTCCCATTCCTTTTTACGACATTCACAAACGACAAAGCAGTGACATACGATCCCAGCATTCCGCGTCGTCACCCCCACCCCGTCTGCTGTATCCATGTAAATAACTCAAGATCGGGAAGTAGAAGACTTGTTGAAGGTATTCTGCTGTTGAAACAGGACATGCCATGCGCGCGCATAAATTATAGTAATTGCCTCAATAGAACGGACTCAGCCTCGACCGGAATCGACAAATGATCAAGAGGTTACAGGAATTGATCAAGAGAAGCCAACACAAGGACACAGAGCGTCAGCTGACAGCCATTCCAATACACACGAGCTTCCAAAGAGTGGCAAAAACTTATAATTCTGTATTTCTTAAACAATACAAACTTTATAGGCAATTTCATATCAGACAAATACTATTATTTTAATAGGAATTTCTTAAAAACTAACAATTTGTTTGAAAATTACAATTTTAGGTATGCAATGTTATTTTTTGCGTTATGTTAAATACGTTATTAATAACTATATATTTATAAAATAAATAAATCAATAGCTAAATAAATATCTTTTTACCTACAATTTAGTTATTTATTAACAGTAATTTTTATAATATTTACTGCAATGTTATTCGGCGAACAATATGCAAATGTTTAACAATAAAACCAATAACGAAATTCTAACAAAATACAGAAAACCTGATTTAGAAATGAAAGTGTAACAGATACCAATGTACAAGTTCTCTAAGTCAACCTTTGGGGCAATTGAATAATCGTAATTACCACTTATTTACATAAATGTTTTTTAAATATCAAAATTTGAAAGCCTACAATTTTTTTTATAAAATCAGTTATTATTTAATATTATACTTTGACTTGATAATGCAGTAAAATAGGTGCGAAACATGTTGTTCTGTAGATAATTAAATATTTTATAATAAACCCGTGTTTATGTATCTTCTACATTTTAATTAATATGGCCAGTTTACGTCATAAATCAGTTAAAACCATACTTTTTCCAAATAAAGATTATTTTTTTATAAAATCTTCGAATATATTTTCAGTTCTTTTAAATCTGAAGAACATTATATTTAAAGAATCTGAAATCTGAAGAAACCTCATTATATCTGAAGAACACAATATTACCGAATTCTTGACAGAAAAAAAATATAGTTACGTAGCCTATTTAAATAAGTTGTTCTATAAATGATCTCTACATTAAATGGTTCTTTTTTTAAGCTGACTAAAAAGAAACCCGAGGGACGATGAAGTGGGGCTGTCAGCCTTTCATTCACTGGGGGAGGAAGAAGGAAGGAGGTCCAACTCAGGGTCATCAGGGGTCAAACAGGATCAAGCTCCCGAAAACGGGTCTGAGGTGAGTTCCAAGAGACCAACGAAAAAAAACTCATCTCCAATCAGAAATAACAATTTTTCTCAAAATAAAAATTTTAAAATGCTTTCCAATATTCACGAGTTAGATATACACAAATACATACATTGATTTTTTTTTAGTTTATGTTCGTGATGTACGCACAGGAATGCAGAACTGGCGATATTTTTATGGCAAGCCAAAAAAATATATATATATATAAATTCGATTATCTTTTTTAAAAATAAAATGTATTTTAAGCAAAAAAACTGAGCAAAAAGATGAAGAGCGTTTCCAGAACAAACAAAAAATATATTGAATTTTTGGAATGTGGAAGCTTTTTTTTTAATAAAAAAGAAACAAACTTATGAGTTTTTATGAGTTTTTGTTACTATCCAATCTTTATTATTTAACAAAATGAATTTTATGTTTGTTTATAAAATTTGAGAGGTCTGAAATGAAAATTACTTTATTATCTTATTGATTAAGAGGATTCAACGGTAATTAAAGAGAAAAGATTAAGAAAAAGTGAAAAAGGAAGATGAAAGAAAAAAATAGATTTTGAGCTTGTAATAAACTTGTAAACTTTTTTGTTCAATTTGAACGTCCCGATTTAATTAATCACGGCTTGTAATTCTAATATACAGGAAATACTATTTTTTTTTCTGTTTTTCAATTAAAAAATATAAGTATATAATTATAACTCTAAAAGAGGCAGTTAATTAACAAATGGATATAAAACAATCCTACAGTCAATAAATTACCTTATGGATAAGAATAGTAGATATAAAAATCATTATATATTAATTGTTTCCTTCTAAAAATGATTCAGTTTTGATTATTCATTAATTACTATCATAAAGTTCTCTAGTAAGTTTGGTTTTTATTACATATTATAATGCTTTTATATTAATATAATTTCTACTTAAATATAAAAACTTATAAAAGTGGAAACCCATTTTTTTAAGTATAATGCATTTATATATAATTTCTTGTAATTACATATGAAAACATTTCGTTTTTATAAAAATGATATTCGCTCTATGATTGAAATCATTCACATCTGTCCTGATACTGTTCATCAAATGAATACAGCTTGGCAATTACAATTAATTATCAATATTATTAATTAATTAAATTAATAATTAATTAAAGTCTTTCTGTATTAATCTTAATTTATAAATTTCTTTTTTTCTCTTTAGTGATAAAAATTATAACGATTTTATATATTAAAAAAAATCAGATCACTTCGGTAACATTGGCTTGTACTGAAGAATTTATTATAAGCATGATTTATAGAATAATAATTACTAATTAGCGCATGCTTTAAAGCCAATGTAATATATTGTATTTGTTTTCACTAGTTAGACTATACCTCCTGCTGTAAAACTTCAGTTTATGGTTTTCCCTTTAAAGGAAATTAATAGTCTCTATAATAATAACAATTTTATCGTCTCAGGTGTATAATAAAGTTCTTCCTTTCAATTATTCATAGGTGAAAAACGTTTGCAATGATCCGATCGATGTCCAGTAGTTTATTTAACAATGACTCAGGCAGTGTCCGCTTCCTTCAGAATATAGCTTTTGGAAGCTAGGGTATATATAAAAAATTAACAAGGAAAAAAGTAGTCTTGAATGTCCCACATGTCTAAAACAGTTTAATCAATCACAGAATAGTCTGTAAGATGACAGTTGTATCAACCAAACCCGGCTATATATATTGGATTATATATTTTTTTAAATCAATTGAAGCCAACACACAGGATTAAGATAAAAAAAGTTTAACAATTAAAAAATGCAAAATCGCCACCGGTTTCGCCTTTTGTTCAAGGCATTGACGAGTGACGAAACCGGTTGTGGTTTTGTATTTCTTAATGTGCATTTCTTTTTATGTAAATCCTGTGTGTTGGCTTCAATTTAGTTTTAAATATTATGTACACACGTATAATTGTTTTTATATTTTTGTTTGCCCTAACAACTGCATAAGAAGTTGAAGGATTCATTAGCCATTCATCCTCTGGATTGTTTAGCTTAGGAATCCCAATAAGCAAAAAAAAAAAAATAGACACACATTCTGCTCAAAATTAAAAATTAATTAAAAATTGTTAAAAATGCTCCTAATCTGTATTACTAAAAAAAAAACTGCATGTGCGCATGCGTTCGTCCGCAAAATGGAAGCGTTGCTGCTGCATGGTCAACTCAACTATATTATGTGCGCGTGTAAGCACACAACAATCAGCAACAATGGGATGTCGCACGCGCGTTGCTAGGCAACAGGCGTATTCTTGCGTGGTCAACTCAACCATATTATATGCTCGTGGAAGCACACAACAATCAACAAAAATGGGCGTTGCCAGGCAACAGGAGTATTGTTGTGCAGTCAACGCATAAGAATTGTTTTAGATAAGGAACATACCGGTATTCCAAAAGATAAAACCAAAAATATTATATAGATACGTTGTTTAGAATTGTAAACATTTTTAGTTGTAAGTTGTAGATTATGAATAAATACAATGTTAAGTTTCGCTTCATTAACTGTAATCACATTACATACATGAGACTTCCGGACGGGCAGCCGTCTAGTAAGAATATATTTCCTTTAACAAATTAATATTGATACACAAGAGAATTTCAAGATTTTTTTGAAGATTTCACGAGTTATAAAATTTCACAAAAGAATTTGGAGAATATGTTGTCAACTCTTTCTATAAAGAATATAGTAAAAACATACAGAAATAAACATATGAAAACTGAATACATGATCCTAACTCTTCTTATATAGACTAATTTATGTTTCATTACAGAACAGTGTTTCGGAACCACTGCTATATTCTATTGTGGACTTGAATAGATATACCATAAAGTGATTATATGTGGTGGTGAAAACATAAAAATGATTTCAAAATTAGATGTAAATACATCCCTCATATTTCCCCTCCCTCTATTTTTAGTACCCCACCCTTCACCAATTCACTTTCTTGATGTATTGAATTGTGGTGAACAGAATCCACATATGCAGTTAGGCACGCGCATGTCAGTCAAAAAAAAAAAATATCTGATAAAATCAAAAATTAAGTTAAGTCTTTCGTGATCACAGAGAGGGTTTTCGTCAAGAGACATAACCACATCATAAAACAAAAAAGGAAAATGGAATAAAAAATAAATAAAGATACTAAAAAAAGAATCGAGCAACATATACTGTTGTATTCTTGGAAAATGCATAACTTTCATCCAAATTTTAAGATTGTAATAAACGATTTAACCAGATTTGTCAACAACCTTGACAAAAACAATAGTTGTCACGCCAACGAACAGTAACGGTTTCCATGGCAACGGATAACAACTGAATTTTATTAAGAAGAGTCTACTAGAGTTGTCATGGCAACAAACCAATTCATTCTTCTTTGTGCTTTGAAAACAAAAGCGTGTTTGTATTGAAATAAAAATTTTTAAAAAAAATGTCTGAAAATTTATAAATAAAAATTTCAATTTAAGCCTGAATTGAATGAAATATGATTCGTATTTAGTCTATTCCAAGTAACTGAAAATTATTATTATTCAAGAAATGAGGACTGGAGTATTTTAACTTATTAGAACCTTATTTTTATGAACTTGAAGCCTAAATTGTAATATCATATTTAAAAACTAGAATATAGGCTTACATTGCATTTAGGTGAAAATCATGTTTTGTAATGTTTTGAGTATTTTTTTAAGTGAATTAATACGATATAGTATTGTGTAGCCTATATATTACAGACACGTTTAATTTCATAACTGTTATGATAGTTAAGAAACTATTGTTTTTGAATAATAATTTGGTTATTCCTATTCGATTTTTTCTTAAAAATTTTTCTTTTGACTGAAAATGGTTGTCAGCAAATAAAATCTCTGCTTGCCGTCGAGGTATGTGGTCGCTCCTTATATCCCTCAGTGCTTGTCTCCAAGATTGAGGCTAGCACACCTTGTATGAACCAGGTCACCTGAGCTGCTCGACTCTCTTCTCCCCTCCCCTGCCCTCCCCCCTCTCCTAGAGGCCTTCCCTTGGGGCCGGGACGTAACCTCGATCAAAGCAAGGGGGCACGATGCCATTGATGGATTGGTTCAAATCTGTCAGCGGCCGACAACATCGGAGGTCCGAATCCATCTCAACGTCCCTGCCTGCGAACTGCCCGTGACAATGTGGATTTCATGCGGCCATAGCATCATCCACGCTACTACGACTCAAATCGCAACACCGACCGCAAATAGATGTAAAATTTGATGGTGAAAATAGCAATTCTATGCTATATTGCACTTAGTCAATGCAGAAAACATCTGTAGTCTAATCATATCTCTTCAAAATTTATCTATAATTTTAAAATAATATTTTTCCAGTTTCTCGAAGAAAATAAAAAACTATTAATAAAAACTTGTTTTGCTTTAAATTTGATATAAAAAAATCCTAATTATAATTAACAAATTAGAAAAGTGTAGTTATTTAAATTAAATATCTTACTATGCACTTAATAACAATGGCAATATGACATAAAGGAAAATGTTATTTTCAATAAATGCGTTAGTAATTTAATTCTTATTTTAACCTTAGCTTATTATAACAATTGGCTCAAAATGTTAACAAATAAATATCATTTTTTTATTTTTTTTATCCGAAATCACTAAACGTAAAATAAATAAGTAAAAAAAAAAATTAGAAAGATATCACATTGTGTTCGTTTTATAGTATTTTCATTTGTTTATAACTTGTTATCTGTCATTCAGTCTTTTATTTTATTCTTTTGAAACAAGGCTAAATTCCATTTATTTCGTATCGCGCGTAAACTGAAGCGTCATGTTGAAGATCCTAATAATTACCTCCTGCAAATCTTTGATATTAGTCACACTAGTATTCTCTTTCTCTTCAATCTTTATATTTCATAGTAAATAGAGAAATAAATGCTTATGAATCAAATTAATAAAAGACTACCATTCGCTTTCGATAAGTAATAACAAACTTATAATTCAACGGAAATAATAATTATCATTAGAAGAGGAGCAACAACGGTCCAATTATGGTGCATTGAGGTATACCAACACAGTAGATCATCTTCAAATCATTGTCATATTTCATTTAATGAAATTATAATAAGCTTTAAAGGCAATATAGTTTAACGTTTATTTTATTTATCATTTTCTAAGACTATTAATGATTAGTCTATAAAATTCATTGAGATTTTTAAATAATGAATTAAAGCAATAAATAGGCCTAATCACTAATACATTTATTTTCAAGAAATTTCACGAAATTAAAACTTAATCAATGACTATTTGAGATCAATAATAAATTAACAATGATATTCATCTAAGTAATAAAAAAGACATAGTTTTAACATTTGATGTTTAATTTTTGCCTGTTTGTATTAATAATATCCAAACGTAAGAAGAGACTATTGAAGAAATAAGATCTTTTAAGTGCTTCATTGGAATAATAATAATAATAATAATGAAAGGAATCCTTAGTATCAGGGATAATTGTTTTACTAAACAAACTTTGATAACTTCCTGCCGGTATTACCACAGGAAGAAGTACAAACTTTTCCTTTTTCGTAGGCTAAGTTCAATGAACACTGAATCAACGTATTTTTTCCCTTAAAAAACCCATTTACTATTCCTTTAAAATGTATTTCCTTTCCATCCTTTCCTCTCTGTTATCTTATGACCAAGTTTCCAGAAAATCCTCAAGAACCGCCAGAAAATTTCAATTATATAAGAATCACAAGTTGTTAGTAAGTTAAGGTCAAAAGATAATTTAATGTGTTTAACTAGCTAACCATCTGAAAGTGTTAACTAAAAATTGGTAATAAAACAAAAATACAACAGTACTTACGTACTAGCTGATCGCTTCAGACAACAACGTGGAAATTATAATACAGAAATAATAACTACGAAATTTATAATAATTTTACTCAACTTTTGATAATTTTTAAGTTCATACTCGTAAAAAATTTCAAGTCCTTTCTTTATTTGGGATACAGAATATTATGTTAGCAAGAAATCTCAAAATTCCGAAATTTATTAAAAAAATTTCTGAGATGAACAGAATAGTATAATTTTTTTAAAATAACATATAATTTGTATAGTTATAAAATTTTGGGATTTAAATTGAATCTGATTAATTTAAAATTAATACATTACAGATGTTATTTTAGTAGTTATTGAAATCTTATAAATTCTAGTAGAAGAACTACTTTGAAATTTTGAAAAAGACATTGGATGAAATGTACAAACTCTATCAATGACCTATCACAGGCAACATGTTTCTTGATTGCCTCAAAAAGCAGACCAACAAACTTTCTGACAAACATTGCCGTAATATAATAGAGGTTAACAAGATTGCCAATAATTCAAAACTTGTCTTTAGTGCAATAAGTTATAATTTTTAACCATAATTCCATTTTCTTAATATTCTGATCTACAGACATATCATTTTGTTAATATTATTTAATCTTATAAAATACAAAACTAGAAAAAATGTTGCTATTATCATAACATTATAACTTCCATTAATGTTTTCAAATAAAGTAATCTTTCACATGGAAATTATAAAATAATTAGCCATGTATAAAATTTCATATTAATTTTCCTGTTTGTATTTTTCGATTAATTCCAGTATTAATTCAACATCCTGAAAATAAGCTGACGTTCTCGTATTTTTGTCAGTCAACTATAAGTTATATTTCCTATAATTAAATAAATTACGTAAATTTACATTATATATTTACATTATTAATTATATCCATATATTTTGAGATTGTTATTTTCGTACGGCAAATTATCATTACCATCTTAAAGAGATATCCTCCAAAATCCCAGAACCAAATATTTCTAAAAGACTGGTTTAAAGTTTCTATGCCTTGTAAAGAGTTTTACAAGAAAACGTTTTAAGATCACACAAACTAATCTTTTTTAACTCTGATCATTCTTACAGATGAATTTTGTTACAGTAGATCAGCTGACCAAGAAACTTAGAATAACAATATTATTTCATAAACGATTTCATGTTAAAATTCGAAAACTGACACGCTAACTATGCTCTTATTGAATGTATACTGAGTTGTCAGTATACATGTACTTATTTGAAGTATCTAGACGAGTAATGTACCCCAAAAAACCTCGATATATCTTTGGTTTACTCAGATTGCGCTCATGAAAAAACCCTCTTAGAAAAAAAACTAAGTAATAGTAAAAGTGGTTAGAGAAGCAGAAGTACAATTGATTGAAAAAAACTAGTTTTCTTACAAATTAACTTGCTGTCACTTTCTATATCAATTTCACACTAATCTTAACTAATCTCAGTCAGTTACTTTAAGAAATGCTTCCAATTTAACAGGAAAAAAAATAAATTGTCAAAACCAGTCCTAACTTGTTCCCCAAAAGCAAACTTTCCCAATCCAAAATACGTATAAACTGATTAAACCAAACTTTAAATTTGCATTGTATTTAGAGTTATATAAAAAAATAAAAAAAAGGAAAAAAAGTTAAAAGAATTTACACGTGGAAAGTTCGAGTCTTTTCCTTAACAAAGATGGCTTGAGAAAGAAACGAAAAGAAAGACCTACTGGAAACATAACTTCCTTTTTCTTTCTTACCATACTTTCTTCGAAAAATTCAATAACGATCTATCATATGATTATAGGAATAGAAGAAAAAAAAAAAATAACAACCTAATTTTTTTAGTTTAATAAAAGATGTCGTAATATTCCAAAGTAGACCAATTACGTAGCGTGATAACTCCAAGTTGACATTGACCAATTGTCAGTTTGACTATGTTATTTGCCTGTCTTTCCTTATATATTTACTGTATCAAAAAATTTACTTACAATAAGAATTACAACGTTATGATAGACATTACGCCTATTAGATATTTTTTATTTGTTTATTTATTTGTAGTTGAAGTCGTTAATATAGTAATACTGTATTTTTAGTATATCTATCTTCAAGAGTTATAATTCGAAGTTTTATATTTTCTTTTTGAAATCCTTGTCTTTATAAATTTTCGATTTTGATTTTGTTGTTTCTTTATCACAAGTGATAAACTTGAGTCACTATTTTGTTTAATTATTTTTCTTTCTTTGGCGTATTTTTAAATTTCCTTGCAGCAAATAATTCCCTTTGAACATTTAAAAATTCAGCCTACATAAGTAGATATATTTTCTTGAATTACTAATTTTAACATTTATTCATGGGGAGCCATTTTTATGGTTAAAAACCTTTTACTTTTAATCTGACGGTAAAATATATAATGATTGTAGTACGTTGGAGGATGTTATCATATTTAGCCTCCATTTTAAATCATCTTATGTGACGTCTAGATTTAATTATAGATACGAGCATTTGACATATATATAATTACAGATGCATTCTCAGAATTTCCTCGCGACACACCGATTGAGAAACACTGCTTTATTGTATAGGAAACTTACATAATTGGCAGAAAGCGGAATGATACAGCATTTCACTTATCAATTGAAAAGTAATGCTGAGAGACACTATAGATTTCATCCTGGAGCATATAGTTACTTTCACTTTACGATTTCTTACAAATAATTAATTGCAATAATTTTAATAGTAACATTTAATAACAACTCAATTATAAGCTGTTGATTATAATAATAATCTATTCTGATATTTTCATGCAGGTAGAATTTAGACATTTTACTTTCATTTCTGTGTAGGACTGTTGCAATTCTACATATTTTTCAATTGAGGCTGAATATCACAAATAACACATTTCGACGAACCATAACAGCAACTGTAGACTTGTATTCAATTGCTTCCAACCAATGCAGTTTGCTGGAAAATTCTACAAATCATACGGTCTTCTTTAACTGCCTGTCAGTCGAACTGTATGGCATTGATCAATATGATAATAAAATACTGAGGGGAGTTGGCATAGTTTTATAAATCATTTATGTCGCCACACAAACGCTATCATGTGTTTAGGATTATTGCGTGATTCCGAAAACTTTATAATGCAAAAGATTTTTTTTTTAATGAATAAATCTAGAAAAAATAACGAATTCATGGAATTTTTCCGTAACGAAATTTAACTATATAATAAAGAACATAAAATTAAATTTATTTTAACTAGCAAAATTATGTAACTAGGTATATGGTAAACGATTAACTTTATTTCTTGTATCAGAGGTTCTCAAACTCCTGAAAGAAATGCGCGCCAGAAATAATTCAAGGATTTCCGTATTCTTTTGTAATGTCTTGGAGCAACAGAAATGCTAACAACAGAAGTGTATTGAATGAGAGTAAACAAATTAAAGTTTGGTCATTTAAATAATGTGCTGGTATAATGTACTGGCAATTCCCACTTGCTGCTTTAATAAGACCATTGAGGACCCAATAAATTCCACCTCCTTCGACTGCCAGCATAGGTTCGATCATGCAATGAAATCCAACGGGAAATCCATTAGGACGGGGGGGTGGGTCCCTGCACTTTAGTGGGACTCATTCGGGCCTATGATTTGCATGAGAGCTAAAATGGATTTTGAGAACTATTGACAGAAGCCAATTTATCCTCTGTTTATCTCTACATATAAATGCCAATGTATTTGATAAATATATTTTAAAGCTAATTAGCCTTTTAGTGTATTTTTTGTTTGTTTATGTAATAAAATAATTATTCCTATCTGATTTCTCAGAATTTAAGTATCACTACATCTGTTGGCAATGAGTAAAATTTTTTACATTAATACGTATTACTAGAATTAATGGCAAAGAGTAAAATTTTTTACATTAATCCGTACTACTAAAATTAATGGCAAAGAGTAAAAAAAAATTTAATTAATCCGTAGGCTACTACCAGAATTAATGGCAAAGAGTAAAAAATTTTTACTTTAATCCGTGCTACCAGAATTAATGGCAAAAAGTAAAAATTTTTAAATTAATCCGTACTACCAGAATTAATAAGACATATCCGTACGACTACAGTGTATTAGAGGCAGTAATATAGTGTATATATTTTATAAGGAGTGCGCCAGATTTATAATAGTCTGGCGCACTCCTTATAAAATATATATCGTAGGACCAAAGGTTGAACCAAAAAAAAAAATGTAATTTTAATTCGAAATATATATCTACGTCCATAAGTAGTAAGAGAAAGCTCAAATTGTTATGATTTGTCTAACGTAGTTTAAACTAAACTCAAGTGTACGAGCTTTCATTATTATTATTAATTTACTAAACATTATACCAGGAGCCCAAAAACTACGAATATACGTTGCCACTGAAACGTACAATCTCCATAGCTTAATTAATCATCCCAGAAAGCCCTAAGTTTGATGTTAGCATTCACTCATTGCTGTCAAGTTACTTTGGTGTAATTGGGAATAACAGATAAAGATCACGGCCTTAAACGAAAAATCATCACGAGGAAATATTGAAACAGCTTGTTTATTAGCATTTCCTTATATTTAGGAACTACTTATATTAAATGTGTTTTTAATAAGTAACGTGAAACCCCGCTGTCCATATAAATAATAGCATAGTGCATTCAGGACCTTGTGACAATAATTGCAAATTTAGCATTAGAGATAAAAAAAAAGTGTGGAATACACTTTTATGAAGTTTAGTACATAGCAATAAAATGGAATTAGGTTGTATTTTGAGAAGGTTAGTTCAACTCTGTGATTTAAGTAAACTCAAACACTACCAGAATCTGGTGTAGCTGATGGTTCCAGATAACGTTATCCCAGTGAAGTTGCATTAGCGTAATAGCACGTGACAAGGAGCGTTTACAAACATGCCAACATGCAAGCGCTACATAAAAATGCATTAGCATATAATTCGATTGGTAACTCAATTCAGGCGGTGGCAGCGGAGGTGGTTTGTAAGTGGTCAATAATTCAAGGGTATCAATTATTCAAGAACCTCCAATGTCTATTGACATTAGAGCTGTACACTGATAATAGCTTATCGCTGTTCGGCTAATTTACGAGATAAAACAAAGGAATTTAATAAATAGGTTGACTTGAAATACTCAAGAAGGGGTGGTAGCCATCTTAACACATCAAATCCTTCTTAAGATATGGAAACGAAATGTTCCATTGATCTGCTTTTGAAGCGTTTCACCCACGTAAAAAAAACAAACAACAACTTGATTTCATGAGACTGTAGATGTAATTTTTTCAAGGTGTTGTCGCGCGAATAAAGGTGCGAGATGTTCGGCAAGAAACAATAACAACGTGCTGCAAGAACTTTGACAATTATGTTGGTATATTGTCTATAATGTCTTGCAAAACAAATTTATCAATTCTTATCAAAAAGAATCATTTGTTATATACTTCAGAAAAATATGTTTAAAAAAATTATATAATGTATCGAAAAACGAATAAAAAAATAATAAAACATTACCAATAATAACTGAACTTTTCTTTTTTGGTTTTTGATAAGATGCGGTAAGACAAGTTTTCGCAATATTTACATAAATGCATAGTTTATTACAGATAATAAGCTATTATTAAAATTAATTTAGAAATTACTTGCTTACTAAATTGATTGTGTTATTTATAACATAATGTGATCAGAAAGCCTGAAAGTGTTTACTTCCAATAATTATTAGGGCAAAAAATTTCGAAAAGTGCTGAACTGAATTCTCTTCAAATGAAACTTTTCATAATTCAGTTATACTATGGTTTTAATCCAATGGAAAAACACCCATCTCAAACTTCAGTTGAAGATATGTATATTCTGATCATCGGAAGCGCAGTGGTGCCTCAAGAGAAATAATGAACAATACAAAATTCACTAATGAAAAATTAGTGAGAAAATTCATGTGCCAGCAGTGCGCAGGCCTCAATGAATTTTTTGAAAGCATAAAAATTCAAACTGCGCTTATGTATATTTATTAAATCTGAAATTTAGTATCCGAAAAAATCCATAATAATAATATTTTAATTTTTTTTCGGCATGTTGTGTTCAGTTTTTGATAGAAGTTAATCCATTTAAATCTCTTATTTTTCCATCCTGGGAATTAAGAGATAAATGCTTAGTATATAGTTTCTTTTACATTTTTTTTTTATAAGTTCTTAATATAAACTCCTAACAATTATAGTTTCAAAACAAAAAGTGTTAAAAAAATATGGTGGATATGTAAGTAAATGTCAAAAGGTGATTCCTGCCTTGACATATTTTGATTAATGACGTCGTAATACAAATCAACTTTTTTAAAACGGCATTCAATTCAATAAATCGGAGCATTTGACATCAATGACGTTTTCATTTGAACTGGACAAAAAAATTCTGGCAGCCATTTTCGTAGTGACTGCTTATGACAAATTTAAGTAATATTATCATTCATTTAATTCTACTTCTCTACATGTGACAGTTTCAGCTGCAAAACTGTAACTTAAATACTGCAATTTGCTTATCAAAATAAAATCTGCCAGTTTAAAAATAGGCTAATATTCTTATTAATAGATAGAATTCAATGTTATAATATAACACTCACATAGATACTATGTAACACAGCGCAACTGTCAATCATTAATTCAACGTTCATAATTACATTTTATTGTTAAACTACAACAACATTAAACTTGCTGTCTCTCACTTTTAAAATCCTTAAATAAAATTCCCGCATTTTTCCGGATAGACAGAAATAAATGTCCCATTTTTACAGTGTTTGGGCCTCTGAACACGATGGTGAAGTCCGTTTGCTGATCCGATCTTCCGCTCGGGAGTTGTTAGGGAAGGACAGACACGGACGGACGGACAGGACAAACGCAATAGCTCCCCAAAAAGCCTAATTTCTTTAATTTTTTTTTTAATTCTATAATAGAGATGCTTTGAGAAATTACAGGAAATACAAGCTACATTCTAAATCATCTACTGCCTGTACACTTTTTTGATTTCACCATTGCAGGAGTAAATAGACAGAGAAAACAATCAAGTTAAAAAGAAGATGTCCAAATACTAATTGTTTTTTATTACTTTCATTACCTTTCAATTCATAAATTAGCTTATTTTCAGAAACACAGCTAGAAGAATCTTTTCGTCTATTCTAGATAAGAATTAAAAATTTCATTAATATTTCATTGGTGGCGAAAAGTATATGGAATTATCTCGAATCCTACGCCAGATAAATAGAAATGAAAGATAATATATATATGTTTGTATCATGAATTTCTCCTTTTTATTTTTTTATTTTTTTTATTCTAATAGAATAGTTGAACCGTTTTTTTGTTGTTTTTTTTTTTTTTTTTCCAGTTTTTTTCTTTGTCAAAACAACCGCATTTCTCACGATGCTTCTTTCAGAAATACTGTACTTAAAAAACTGTGAAAAACAAAAGTAAATTTTCCGAAAGCAAATGTTTCTTCCTAACGGTTTCTGTCCTAGTGGTTTCTTAATTCAAAACACAATCTCAGTACCAATCTCTTTTCATTCATTTCTTTATGGTGATCTATTAAAAGGAGATTGTAAGATGAAAGAGTATTGTAAATCTGGTTTGTGGTGCTAACTGTAGTAATGCATTAGAGGAAAAAAAGATTTAAGCAAAAAAGGTATCTTAACATCCATAAATCCAACAGCTATTTACATTAGAAAGATGAAACTCTTAACGAAAAAGAAAGAAAAAAACAATAGATGATGACACTAGATATATTTCGATGCCCATCTGATAGAACGGAAGACATTTTGACCAAAGAAGCAACTAATACGACAATTTCAAAACAATTATTACAATTTTTTTGTAAAAACATTAATTGTTAATGGAATGTCTTTTGAGTCAAGCTGGGACCTTGGAACAGCTGTTTCGAGCTTATTAGGCTACTCAGTGCTAGACCCAAAAGGCGTACGAGGAAAAGAGAAATATATTCTTCAGATGGCAAATGACCCCTCAAGAACTAAAGACAACAATAAATTGTGGGACTCAAATCCTTGGGCAGCTAAACGCTCACCACAAAAGGAATTTGACCACAAACATAGAAAACAAAAATAATAAATAAATAAATAAATAATAGTAAGACAAACCCTCTAGCTGTTAAACAAAAGAAACCGATTCATAATAAAATGATAATGGAATGTCATATTAATTGTTTATTAATAAGTAAATATCATGAAAATCTTACAAATTTCTAAGATATCGCGGAATCTCAAACATTTCAACTTAGAAAGATGATGCAATTGATACTTTAAATTTGCGAAATATTACATCTGTGAGAAGTACAACTGATGGAGATTTTTCTTAATTCAATTTGATTATTTGGAATTTTACTTTTCTTATTTTCTTCATTGGAAAAAAAACAAAAACAATATGAAAAGGTTTTCAAAATATACTAATAGTACTTGCTATTAAATAATAATTTTTATATTATAGAATAAAATATTAATCAAGATAAATAAATATTAATTTTGTCATAATCTTTTATTGATTCAGTTTGTTTCTGAATATAAGGTTCGTATAGATATGGCCCTTAATTTTTTATTTAACTTAAACGATATTAAACACATAAAACACCTTCAGTGGCATTGTGAATTGATAATTATAGCTGTTTAATAAAATACGATTCAAATCAAGGTCAATTTTTTCAAGATCGAGGAACAAATTTGTCATTTGAAAAAAATTTCTGCGAATTTCTTGGTTTCTGTTCAATTCCAGAAAAGCGCCGGTAGAGCAGTCGAAGGATGTCGCGGCGATCAGAGAGACAACCATGTGGCTTGCACCGCTCATGCGCACTCGCTTGTCATTTGTAACAACTCTGCGACAGTCGACGGTGCCAAGCCCCTCCTTCCCAGTCCCATTGGCCCATTTCGATTTTGACGGACGGAATGGAAAAAGTCAACTGCAGGCGGCGACCGAATTGCTCTTTTTTTTTTCCTACTCCTCCTCTTCTGTCTCATCTTCCTTTACTAAGAAACTGAAGCAAAAGTAACATCACGTGACGGAGATGAATCATAAAAAAAGGAACGAGGCGTCTCTCAAACCGAATAAAGTAGAATTTATTTCCATCTGTTTCAAAACGACTTTAAATCTAAGAGGCATTTTTTTTTAATTTAAAGTGTCTGTAGAATAAAAATTACAATTTCTAAGTTAAAATTTTTACTTAATTTTTAACTTTATCTAAAATATGTTCATCTCTAGTACATATCTTTAATTCTAAATTCCTAACTAAATTAAATCTTACATTTCTTTTTTCATTACAAGAATTTATTTCTAAATGATATAGAAATAGAAGGATGTTCTTATAAAATTTCAATTTCAAAATAAACTGTTTTATGTTCATTAGCGCTCATCAGTTGGGTCAGCTATCTTGTCAATATTACATTTTTCTTGTTAACATTACAGATATTCACAAGCCTTCATTCTAGTTTAATTTAGGACTTTTTAAAATTCCAACTACATTCCCTAAAATGTTAATAATCTACATTAATTAATTATTTCTTGATTTTACCCAAAATAAGCCTTTTAATAAAAATAATAATAAAAAAAAATATTTGAAAATCTAATTCGATGTAACCTAAAACGGAAGCGTAATGTTAAACATATAAAAATATTAAAAATAGAGTCTAGAAATAAAGCTTTAAATTACATTTTGAATAAGAAACCTTAGCTATAAAACGTATTCGGCTCTAACGGTTAAGATAATTTTTTATTATCACTTTCTTCAGATATGATTCTTTTGCAGATAATGGGATAAAACAGAGCAACAATTTACAGATCGGAAAAAAAGTTTTAACTTTCGCCATCAATAAAAAGAATTTGGAAAAGTAATAACAAAAAAATAATATTAGAAAGTAGTATATGATTGAAGTAGTTTTGTATTAGAAAACGATTTCAATTCGTAACAGTAGCCTACAGGTAAATCTTGAAAGCATTTTTTGTGTTTTTAGATAAATCGAGAAGTTTTCAAAGAATATCATTACCAAAGATTGTTTGAACATTTGATGCTCTATTATCATACAAAATTTCATTAAAATTGTATAATTTGCACCAAAGATATTTCTGTTTTGCTGTTGAGATATGGTTTGAATTCAATTTTTTTGTCGTTGTAATTCTGAAGCAAAATTTATGAAACTCAAGTATGCAGTTCTTAGAGTTGACAGAACCTACAGACAGACACGACGAAGTTATGTGGTTCTGCAAATTGTTTTCGTGTCTTACAACGCACAGAATGAAAGCAAGCAAGACGTTTTAAACAATAAACACTATATGTTTTTTTTTTTATGCCGTTGTTCATTGGGTAAATGGGCTACTGGTGGTGCTATGTTGGCGCGCTTTTGTTGTGCCTTACCGGTCTACAGGTCTTATGGAAAAATCTCCACCCCCTTTCGTCTCCAACCTTGAACAGTTTTTCCACAAAACCTTCAAATAGTTCTCTTTCCGTCTGCTTCGTCTAACGGACAGCGAACAGACATGGAACACAGCAGAAACCTATTGACATCATCATCATCGTAAAATGGATTAACTTTTTAGTGGAAAAACATTCAACAACAAAAAAACAACAAATGAATTCAGCAAAGAAAGCAGAAAATAAATAGAATTCTAAAGTGAAAACGATTTTTAACGAAGCAAGGAATATTAATCTAAAGAAGTCACTCAAAAAACAATTACGTCAATTGAAGATTAGGCCTACTTTGAATAATGATTCAATCTAAGGAGAAACCATCATTTTAGAATAAGAAATTCAACAAAAGGAAAAACAATTTTATTTAATTTCTGTCACTCTTCAGCAAATTTTTCAAGCAATTTTGCTTTCAATAACTTCAAATAGCCAAAATGGATTATCTAAAGATCTTAAACTTTTTAGACAATGAAAACATTAACAGAAAAACATAGAGAAATCTAATAGTACAGATATTTCCTTCGTAGATTTAAGAGTAGATCTAGATTGTTTTGAAATAAATTTTATTGCCTTACAAATTGTACAAAACTTGCTTCAAATATAATATTATATCTTTTTTTTCAATGTAAAAAAGATATAATTTCTAGACTGGATATCTTGATAAAACTCTGATTTCTAATTTTAGCGAACTATAGAAATGAACACTAATACAATCACTTAAATTGAAATATAATAATCACCCTAAACAACTCATCGAATTACATTTCCCTGTTAATATGATCTGTGCAAATCAATATAAAACTTGTCAATATATTATTTAAACTTTTATATCGATGTAATTACTTAAAATACTCTAATGTTTGGGTGATACCTGATTATTAGAATAAAATCAATTTCACTTATTGTTGAAAATTTAAAAGATTGAATTTAATAACTGATATATCAATATGAAATAAAACAGTAATTAAAAGTTAATTTATTATTGATAATTTGGTTTTAAGCCAGGTATTTGAAGTCAAGATATTACTGATCTGAAGTCCAAAATAAAAAAATAAAGATTTAATTCCGCTATCCACTATTTCCGTAATTTAGTTTTTAGATTTTATCATTTCCAACCAATAAAATTTTTCTTAGAATTTACATTATATGTATTTCCTTAAATATTATACTCTCTCTGCATTTTATTTATTTATTTAAAATATATTAGAGATTTTATGATTTCTATTTAGTCCTGTAATTGGATCATTTTGTTTTTGATGATGTTTATTTTATAAAAGACAAAATTACATTATATAAATAATTATAATACTTGATGAAGTTAATATTAACGACATTATTTCAATGACTTAAAACTAATTATAAGCTGCTGAATTATTAACTTAGCAACTTTTCTATATTTACTTTTGATTATATGTCCCAGAATTTGTATTACATATCGGTCATCAAAAATATATAAATTAAGTAGATTGTGATTAATTTTATTCTATCAGATTTACAATCGTTTTGAATGGAATATTTTTTCTAACTTCATTATCTATTTTTTTAACTTTTCATTACCATTACATTTGGTTGTTTTTTATTACTTCCAATGTATTTTTTGTTTTGATTCGAGTCTCTTTTTTCCTATGGTTCCTGTTGTGAAGTAAATACACAGTAGCAAAACTAATAAATCAATATTAATCGTTTATACGGAAAATATTTATCTTAACATACAGCCATACTAAAACACTTTTTTATAATATCTATAGAACATACAATCAGCCATACTTTGAAAGCAGGCTTTTTCGTCATTAATTAGATATACAAATTAATTGATTAATTAACAAATTAGGGATAACAAAAGATAATTAATAATACATAATATAAAGATATTATGTCAATTAATTATCTTTATTATCCCTAATTTGCTTCCATCCTCTCGCGATTTGCAACAATGTTCACAATTAGCCGTCTTCTACAACAGCAACAATCAAAAATTAAAAAATATTTGCATGTGAATGTTCATTTCTTCATTAAAAAGCCATTGTTTTCAAATTGTGTTACACAATTCTATTACATTACTGTATTTATAGAATTGCAGACATTGATAACATTAATATTTTGTATACCTAGATCTGTTTTTGCATTACGTTATGAAAGTTGTGTATGCCAATATATGCTATGAATACCCAATTTTTATAACAGAAATCAATAGAAAGTTGGGAGGGAGAAAGAAGCGAGTGGGTAGAAGGGGTGGGGCGCGAATCCTCCTATTTCTTTATTAAGCACTATTAAACTATTAAAACATTATAATTTCAACAGATGTTCTGATATAATCTGCTTAACGTAATTTCAAATAATCATTATGAAAAGCAATTATATATATTTAATATTTTTTTAATTTAAATTATAGATCCTGCAATTATCTTTAAGTAAAAGTATAAATGATATCAACATCTAAATTTGTTAATTAATAGTACTAATATGCAATATAATATAGCATTAAGAAAGCGTAATGAACTGTTTCAGAATATAACTGTATGTAATAATAATAATATGCATATGGAAAATATATGTAATTTAATAATAATAATAATAATGTACTGCGTAGTATAAAGCTCTATTATTATTATACATAAAAATTATTATCTTCAGTAAATATTTCTATTATGTTTTCTTAAGACATAGATTGACCCACAGTAAACATACTCATCTCAGTCATAAAATAAACAAAAAAAATATCAGTTAAATTAGCGTTTAGTTTTTTTTGTCTTGGTAAAATCGATAGGAAGGACATGTTCAAAAGCTAATAGTTTAATGAAGAGGCTATTGAGTTGTCCATTTGCAGTCATTATTTACCCAGTAGTGTCGTTCAATGGACACTGCCATTTTCTCGTGGGCAAGACATTTCGTCACGCGACCAGCCGAGTTTTCAAAATGGAAAAACACTTTTGTGTCTACAAAAACATAATAGAATTTGCATACAAAACCGCCTCTTACTTAATCGATACGGTATTTTTAACTTGACGAGATATTTTTGAGCAGTGGTCACATGTGGCTTGCAAGTTTCTACTTACCGAATTTAAGATATAATTTTGTTTGAATTTATGTTACTTACGGCTGTTTGATAGCTGTATGTTTTATGAATTAAAAATCCAGTCTTTAAGCAAGCTACTATATTGGATATTGTTATTGGTTAGAACATATTAAGATGGCGGCATATTGGCGTTTTATAGCGTAATTCTGTGCGCAAAGCATACACTGCTTTTTAGATATTTTTTAAATATATAATACCTATTAAAAATTCATTTTGTCCGTTATTTCTACATAGACATGAAATTTAACTATATGAACTAATTTTTATGAAACTTCGTATACAGCAAGGGCCAAAATAGAAACGAACTATCCAAAGTTTCATTGATGTTTAGAAATAAGAAGGATTCGATCTTTAAGAATTATCATTTTTCAAATAGTAATTCAGTTATAAATGGATAAATGTTTTTTGGAATTTAATATGTTAGTTAATATTAAAGTATTGAGATGTACAAATCAAAGAAAGAAACGCAATTCGAAGTAAAGAACTCCTAAAACCCTCAAACTTCCTAGTAAAATCAACAAACGACAAACAAATTTTCTCCAAGAGTTACAAGAGAAATAATGTTACAGTAACACTACAATGTTACTGCATGTATAGATATGGCGCAACATTTATAATTACATTCAGATTGTTTCTGTTAAAACTCAAGAAAACTGGACACATAACTGGATTAATTACAGGTTTCACTAATCTTACGTGATTCTTTGGTAACTCCTTATGATCTGGACATTCCACAATGATTGATAAAAAACAATGCTAGTTCTGTAGGCGTGATATTTGCTTATATGCGAGTGATTTCGAATGGGATTTGTACCTTTTCTCCAAAACATCATCTAAAAATCCGATGAGAAGTACGAGTTCAAGACATTAACTTATCGGTCTATTCAAAATCTGAATGTTTCTACACAGATAATACAAAAAAAAACAAAAAACATGACAGGCATGTATTAAGTCCATACTTCTTTCTAATTTCCTTTCTACTAATTTGCATCTTAGTAAATAAACATCATCTTCACCAAAAATATATTATAAAACATATTTATTCAACAAATTTTCGGAAAGTCTTATCTTTTTTCCTTTTTCAAGTTTATCTAAACAATGAAATAGTCTCAGAGATGCACATAACATATAAGCTTACACTCTCCTGAACATAGTTAAAAATAACAATTCCTTACTCATTATTAACATTATTATTTCTGACAATCACTTAATCATGAATAACAACTGTTATTACTTCTAACCCTTCCTATATTTGCTTAAATTCTTCAAATTTTACCAACCTTTTATTATTCACACTTGATTTTACCATCTCCCTTGCCAAATTTACCAGTACTTTCTCAATTTCCATCCCATCATTACGATTAATATTATTATCTTTAATGTTTCTTATTACAATTTCAATATTTTTTCTTGTTTTTGCATCTTATATATTAGATACAATTTACAAACTCTCAACTCTTATAGAAATTCAGTTGTACTTTGTAGCGTGCATTTGTTATCTCAGTTACAGAAAGACATTTCCAACGTCACATCCAAGTCTTTACGAACTCAGAATGTTACTGGAGATTACCTTTACGTATTAACGATATTACACCAAGACTCAGAAAACATTTCCTATTGAAACACTGTTTCACATTGTGTGTATTTAACAGGTGCAATGAAATGCTTCTTTGTTCTCCTCTTTCCTGCGAGAATTTTTTTTTCTCTCTTCTTGGACCGAAGCAGGATATGATGTCATCCAATCGTTTCCTCTCCGTTCTCCCTTTCAACTAACTTCTGCGGACTTTCTAAATAAAACGGGGATTTCATTCGTTGCAATTTGGAATGGAAACTGAACTGGGCATTTTCAGACTCTCCCGGGGCTACTGGACTGGACTGGAAGAAGTCGAATGTGGTAAGAACGTGAGAAACCTCAAAAATAAGGAAAGAAGTATTTAGGGGGAAACTGCTTCCGAAGTGAGAAAAACAACAAAAAATCAAACTGGAAAGAAATAATTTAAAACTAAATAAAGGAAACTTAAGAATGTTCCAGTAGATAAATAAAAACATCAACTTCTGCTACGACTATCTACAAATTTGACTGAAATTTTGTAAGCATGCCAATTATGTTATAAACGTTCTTTGAAAATTACATTAAGTTTTATAGTATTTATTCTAAATATGATTTATTTTTATATAGAGGAAGTTAACTTATCTTTTTATATTTTAAAAAAAAAAGAGTATTAAACATTTTCTTAAGAAAATTTTTGAAAATAGAAACACTGAAATTCCCAAATGTGAAAAACATGAAGATGTGTCCACTGTATTTCTTGGCTTTATTTTTAATGTTCGGCAACATGTTGAAGATTTGAAGACTTTATTAGACTCAAATAAAATCCATTTATTAATGCTTTGAAAAAGGTATTTTAAAAAGGCTACATTAATTTATTGAAATTTAGAAATAATTGATGAGATATTGTAACAGTTTACATATAAATATTTTTTAGAAATCATTTATTTGTCTGTAGAAACTATTTATCTGTATTTTATTCATTTTAAAACATTCCTTTTCTATTTCCTATTTACTGATGTTCTGTTTATTTTTAAATTCTTTTCCGTTGAATCAGTTAATTAATTTAAGCTCGTTATGTTTTAATCCAATCATTCTGTATATTTTTAATTACTTAGCCAATCAAATCAAGCTTTGTAAACACTGTAAAAACCAATGTTTTTCATTTGATAAATTACTTCAGTTCAGTTCGAGAACTTGACTAGTTTTTCCATTTCAACAAATCTCCCGCAAACACCATTACAATCTACCAAATATAGGGAAAATCGAACCAATGAAAGACTAGTTAGAAATAATAAATTACTATATTGTACAAATATAGACAGAATTTAATAAGGGCATTTAAAAGAGTCATTGTATATCGTTGCCAATTCCATAGATTCTTTTGAAAAGAAAAATAATAATCTCCAAATCATTGAATAGTAGTAGCTTATATCAAGGTAAACAAGACAGTGTTAAAAAAAATAATAATAAAATGAGACACACATCAGACCCCTGCTGTGGGGTTAAACAGTCAATTAGGCGGATGAACTTGTGGATTCGAACCCGGGGCCGTTGGTGGCAGAGCGGTGGTTGGTTGAATGAAGGTGAAAACTTGCCCATTAATATCAGGGCTTAATGAGAACGTCAATGTGCTTTAAATGAAATTATAGGTTTACCGTGCTATTGGCCAGTCTCATTAGACGAGTGGGGGAGGTTCGAGGAGCCATGTGGTTCTTACTAATCTACATCTGCAAAATAGCCCTTGGATAAAGAACCAAGCATAACACGTATGTATATAATAAAAAAAAAGGACCCTGTATATTTATTTACGACGAGGTTTATGGTAAACAATACAGCCTGTCACAACATTGCTTGTCGATGCGCTAAAGCTGATGATATCACATACATCAAAGGATGCATTTTTCGTATTAGGCCTATTTCTCTGTTTTTTAACCCTTGTAGCCTTTATTTCCAAAAAACAATATTTAAGTAAATAATTTTTTTGCCACTTAAAACAATTTTGATCAAATATGTTTTTTTTTAAAACCCTTAAATATGAAATATAGAGCGACAAATACAGGCGTAGCATAGTAAATTTTAAGAAAAAAAAGATAAATATGAAAATAAAACGTTAAAATTTGCATATCACAACCCAGATTCGTTTTAATTTTATATCTGTTTTCCATTCACGTGTTGCTTGTTTATTTTAATAAAAATACGGAGAAAAGTGTTGATATTAATTTCAAATTTTTAAGCAGTGACTTGACAATGCTGAAGCATATCTAGAATGTTCCTAACATTTATTCTTACCTTTGTCTTTTTAACAAAGTTATAATATTTGATATATTTTTTAATCTATTATTATTAATACATAACCTTTAGTGGCAGATTCAATAATTCGAACCTATAGGAACTTATAAATGTTTACAGATTTTCTAATAGTACTATTTTGATACGGACATACGTAGCAAAAGGACAAGGAAAAAAAAGATGTTTTCCCTACATTTAGTGGGAAAACCTGATTATAAAGTACACAATAACGTTTTGTTATTATTATTGTTACTAAAAAAAATAGCTTGGTCGAGGCTTCAGTCCAAGAAATTTAAGTTTAGCTTAGTGAAATTTAGTTAGGTTTTCAAAGCTGATAATATTAGTAATATAATAAACTCCTTATTATAAAAAATATTTGATTAAATTTTGATTCCCATCATTAATCTATTTTTTGTTTCCTTGCAGTTACACAAAAGAATGACGGCTAAAATTCTCAAATACATTTGTACCATTCTTGCATCAGAACAAATCTTTATGTACATTGAATCATTTAAGGTTGAAATCAATTCGATATATTCTGGTAAAAAAAGACGATTTTTCGGCATTTATTTCTTATTAATGTCTAACTCATTTATTTATCCAGGAAGTGTCTTCCTTTGGGCTTTGATTTTCATTCTTCCCTCTTTTCACTGATTCAATCCAAACATTATATGAGTGATAATGTAGAGAGTTCACTTAACAGTGGAATATAGCATCCTGAAAAAATATAATTCACTATTTGAAATAAGTTTGCTTTTTGAGTCGAGCTGAGACCCTGGGACGGCCGTTTC
Organism: Thereuonema tuberculata; assembly: GCA_023159025.1. NCBI lineage: Eukaryota > Metazoa > Arthropoda > Chilopoda > Scutigeromorpha > Scutigeridae > Thereuonema > Thereuonema tuberculata. The sequence continues at coordinate 35,400,640 of JAFIDM010008419.1, read as the reverse complement.
GAGCTTGTTGAGCTCTCCTTCGCCAGTGGAAGACTCAAAAGGTGAACGAAGGGAAGAATAAAGCATTCAAGATGGAAACAGTGACACTTCAACAACAACAGCAATATTCACTGTTGATCCATACCAAATCTCTGTAGAACTAGAGCTGGCGTTTGCAGCTGATCTTTCAGTAATATGTTGCTTTATCTCGCATTCCAGATCTTCCATTACTTGCATTGATTCCTCCGTTTCCTTTTTGAAGAAAAATCAATTGTCGTTCAACGCACATAGATGTATTTATTCGTATTTTAATGCACGAAAAATTAAATGCAGAATAAATGCCAATATACAGTAACAAAGATAATGCTTTCATGTAATTTCCAATTGCAGTGACTGAACCATCTTCAGCCGAAGAAGGAATGTGGTAAAGGACATCCGAAACAGTTCCAAAGAGTGATATTGTTTTATGGTATTAGATACGTAAATTAAAAAACTAATAATTCTGCTTAGATAATAAACTAAATAGCAATTATAAACTTACATTGATTAAGGAAGAATAACATTAAATACCTCCAAACACATTCAACTAAACAATGTTTACTTCCTTTAGATCGAATTATTTTCTTCACACATTATTTATTAACTACTATAGTATTAGAATATAATGTTGTGTGTACGAAAAAAATCAAATAATTATAAATTTATTTAATAGTTTTCATAAGTACCCCAATTTCATTTGTTAATTCAAGTTATATTCACAGAATCTAATTGACTTCTTATGCTATCTATGAAAGTTGCTGATGTGCTCTACGAGAAAACACTATTTATTCCCTCCCCCTTTTTCTTCACAGAATCAAACTAAAACAGAATTGTTATCAAGATAGTCACCACTGGAACACAAAAGCCTTGTGCACTTTGAAACTTAATGAGAACAGGAAAAAAAAAAACAATTTACGAAAAGAAAGTTCGTTTGTTAGTTAATTTTATCACTAATTTCTTTGTTATATTTATTAGTTAATATTATTTTTGTTAGTAAAAATTACAATAAAAGCAAAAGACAACGGAGTTGTTAAGGGAAACCATATGATGGAATCTTGATATTTATAATAATTTATATTATTAATGAAGAATATATTATAAAAAAATAATTTATTAAAAAGCAACAATATTATCAAAATTAGGATTTCTGTAACTTAAAAAAAAGCATAAAAATATAAAATTATTTTTTAATTGATTTTTAGATATTAATTTTGTGGATATATTCTATATATTTTTTACACTATACGCGTTGAAACTTTAATTGCGATAAAGAAGATGTGCGAAGTTTTGCTCAGGAAAGAGTTTAGCTAGCCCCTCTCCCTCTCATCAAAATCCTTAATACGCCACTGATAGATGAAGTTCAACTGTTATCACGTGTTCTGTGAACCAGAGAGGGTGGTAAATCCGGAGTTCCTCTGTGTCAACTGAGTGTTGCATGAATCGTGTCCATTAATCTTGTATCTGAGTTCATCTTCCTGCTGGTGCTGTCTTCTATTAGAAGACAATTCCCCCAATCCAGCAGGTGTCGGGGGAGGTGAGTGTCGAACGACACAAAAGACCAATTGCCCAAAAGGATCCATCACCTGGAAGTTAGTTAATCAAAGACTTAACAATAGACAACTACAATGCTAATAGTTATCGATGGGGGTGCGTGACGCACGCGCCAATGAAGAGAGCCCTCTCCAAGCGCTTCTGCGACGAATAGATTGGATCGAGATTAGAAAAGGGGAAAAAAAAATAAGCAGAAAAGGGAAGAGGCGGTCCACAAAAAAAAGTAATAATAAAAAAATAACAAATCCTTCTGATTTCGGTGCCCCGTGACATCATGGCTGCAGATGCCTTGGGGAGTTCTTTTCTCGAACCTCTGGAAAATGTTAACCCGGCGTATCTTTCGATCCTTATAATTAATGGTCATAAATTACGACTTGGGTGACAACGTCATAATGTCATCATTCTCCCTCTCCTACCTTATCGATCCCATTTACCATCGGGTCATTTGTTAGTTACTACCTCCTTTGGCTTCTCTGAATCAAACGCAAAAATAAACAAGCACTGAATAAATTGGTTATTGCTAAAATTCAAGAATCAAATAACAGTTTGGATTGTTGGAATAAACCCTGTTTCATTGTTGATCAAATTTTGATTGTTGCAATGAAGTCAGATTTCATTGTTGAATCCAATTGTTGCTTTTTGATTGTTGAATGAATCCAATTGTTGCTTTTGATTGTTGAATGAATCCA
>JAFIDM010008419.1:35368124-35393382 GCA_023159025.1 Thereuonema tuberculata | reverse complement strand
AATAATTGTTAATAAAAGTTAGTGTAATACAGACATTTCCCATATAGTCCTACATAATGTTTAAGCTTCAAGCTTTTACATCAATTCTAACAGAACCTTATTAAGCAACTGAACTTTATTAATAATTGTTAACTTTCAACATTATTAAACACTGCAACATCAGCAAATTTATTCAAGCAATGAAAGAAGTCGACTCAGGCCTTTCCCAAAGATATAAGCATAAGATCTAGCTAAAAAAAAAATAAAGAAAAAGATAAAAAGAAGAAAATAAAAAATTAATAAATATTAGCGTTTTGCTATTTCCACTAGTTCTTAAATATTTTATCGTTATTATTTTTAAAATAATAATAAAGAAAATAGATTAAAGTACTCAAAATGTTGAAAGACAAAACTTTTAAAGTAAGGAAATAAATTGTTTTACAGACATAAACGGAATAAAAAGAAGCTTTTAGAAACATATAAAATATATAAATAAACATTAAAAAAAACAGTGGATATAAGAAAAAAAAAATCAATTTTTCTTTTAGCTGAATGCTTTACCATGTTTTTTTCCTTGACAATTCTAATTAACTAATTAGAAATTATGACTAATTTTCAACTAAAACAGAAGTTAAATAAACCGCAAAATGTACTTTTTAATTTAACGAATTGTCCAGTTACCAGATTTAAATCAATACAACACTAGAAACCCTCACTAATGTTTGAAATAATAGATTTTCTTTATGAATATTTAAAATCACAAAATCTCTGGGCGAGAAACAATTGTAAAGTAGATTTTTCAAATAATCTAGTTTTTTTTGTTATTATTTTATTTATTTTATTTTCGGAAACAAAAATTGGCTGATATCCGTTATAGAATGACGATGATTCTTTGTATTCTATTGTCTGATTGCAAAGTATATCCTGACAAATATACAATAAAATTAAGGGAAATAAAAACAATAAAAGGTTGTTATTACTGTGTAATGTATGGATCTACAGATTATATAAAATTTTACTTTTAGAAAGTATTTTTTTTTTTTATCCTGAATGAAATACTGACATAAAAACGAAATCAAATATTGTGAAAATACATGCAATGATATATCGATTTTACTTTGCAAAATGTAGTTGTGTTTTACTTCCTAAAAATATATAAAATGTAAAACTGAGAAATAATTCATTAATTATTTAATTTCTAATAATTAATTAATGTAGGTCTTTTAATTTAAATTTTAATTTCATACATCTCTAGAAACAACTAAAAATTATTACTGCATGAAAGAACATGCATTATCAACAATACTTTATAGTTTGTAAGTTTTACCATTACGAAAAGGGGTACAACTATTTAAGATGAAAAAAAAGTGAATTCAGGATTTTCTTTAAGTACTGAAAAAGCGATTAAACTGCACATTAAAAAAAAAAAAAAAAAAAAAAAAAAGATAATTTTATATATATTTTGTTTAAATTCTTGTTGAATTTAAATAGTAGGTCTATTGAATTCTTATGCTGCAGATTGTGATACAATCACAATCACAAGTCATCTAATGTTATTTCTATACAATTCTCAGTCTATATTTGAAAAATAGTCAAATTAGAAAAAATCTAGAATATTAGGGCCTTAGAATTTACCTTTGATTTGCAGATTTTCGTGTTTTTTAATTTACTATCGCGAAATGATGTCTATTCTCGAAGAACTCACACAGATTCCCCTACAGAAGGCGTCTCAACTTACACCCAACTCCACAGATTGTAACTTTATCCCTCGCGATACCCACACTTGCGGTAACACTAAAACAATTCCGGATACAGAATTATAAAATTCGTTTGCAACCTTTATAAACGCAATGCTAACTATAAATCTACGTACCTAGCATCAATTGTTTTTCAAGATATGTAATATCTACTGCAAGTATAACAAGAATGCACAGCTAATAAATAAATTACTCAGTACTTATCCAAAAAAATACACACGACATAATCGTTTCTAGAAGGTCCACTGCACTGTTCTGGAAAGTTTACCAATTCCAAAACGGCGTCAGTTCTCACTAAACAATTCCCGCCTCAGAAAGCAGCGAATTTTTATCCCTTGTCTAAACGTTGATAAGTATTTCATTCAAGATAAACACTGCGAAAATGCTAACATCTCGCGTAAAATGCTAAGGCCGCAATATGTGTTAATTGGTTGGCAGTGACGTCATATTTAATGATAATAATTAACCTAATGGTTAGTGCTTAAGCCAACGGTACTTCAATTAAAGGGATAACCTTTTCATTCAATATCGTTTCCCACTTAATAAGTTAATTATTCCTTTTTTTAAATTAATTATCGTGTTTTTTTTAAAAAAAAAAAAACTAACAGAAGTAGCTTCTATAAAAATACAGAAACTGCTCAAAATGGTGAACAGCTCGCTCTCAAGTAAAATGAATGACTTTTTTGAAAGGTAAAATCATAGTTTAAGTGTAATTGATTGATAGAAAATTAAATAGTTGAATAAAGAAGTAATTAGAGTCATCTGTTAATGACATACAATTAATTTATATAAAAAAAAAATATGTAAGTGATTACTTCCCGACCACCATTTATTTACGTATTTATCTTTTTGAGTTGAATTAAGCGGGAAAAACGTTATTTAAACTTGGATTTCTTTTTGTATGGCCATCCACGACTAAACATTGAACGTATATTCAGTCAATAACACGCTACGAATTCATTATTTAAGAGACACGTTTTATTTAACTTCAGGTCTTTTGTCAGGACCAAGCGTTTATGTCGGTATTTTCATTAATACTGGATGAGGAGCGAATGAATCACACACCAGATTGAAACGCGTTTTTACTGCATTTGATATCAACCAAAACATTAAATAAATCTCTCAAAACTCTAAACGAATAATCAAAACACGGATACAGTAAACGGGTTAAAAACAGGCAACTGAAAATGTTAATAAAGCAACCGGAAAACTTTCAACAATCGACAATACGTCGAAAGCTTTCAACAATCAACTCAGCACTAAACATTAAGCGGAAAACATATAATTTAATATAATCTAAAATATTTGTTCAATAATCTAAAAACTTAAACTATATAGTGAAGAAAAGCTCTTATTATATGAAATTAATAATAAATTAAACTTCTCCATTAATTATCGTAAGTAAGATATAAAAACAGACTACACCAAAATGAATAGTTTTTTTTTTAATATGAAGTTAGACAATAACTTCTAAAGGGCAATTAAAAGCTCTTAATTTATTTGCATTAAGTTAATTGTTGTAGTTCCGATGTAGAAAGGCAATTTTTTTAGGTGTCCAGATTAAAAAATAAATAATAATAATAAATAAAGAAATAATGAAAAAAAGTGAAATCAGGATTTTCTTTTAAATACTAAAAAAAAACGGTTAAAACTGGATATAAAAAAGAAGATAATTTTACGTATTTTTTAAAAAAAAATTCTAATGTTGTAGATAGCGAAACAATTACAATTCATCTGTTATTTCTTTAATAATAATAAATAAACTTATTAATAATAAATAAAGAAAGAAATAATTTTAAAAAAAGTCATTTTTTTTTTTTTATTATTATTAAACTATGATTTCAAATTTTGGCGCGAAATATTAAATAAAAAGATTTTCAGACACATAAAATTAAAAAAAATCGCTTCTCCACAATAAGCATTAGACCAGTTCATTCAAGTGATAAGATAAAAATGGGTTTATCGCAACAATCTAAAGCCACATTCGTATATCTCTAAGATCAGCATTATCTAAACAACATTAAAATTATAATATTTTAATTATAGTAATTGTATTTTCTTTTATTTGTTTACTTTGTAACTAATTAAGAATTGAATTTTTTTGTGTGTGTGAATATGTCATTATGGAAATTGAAATTATTTTATATATTTTACATCCAAAACTAAATGACTGATATTTATTTTATAATCTTTTATTCATTAAAATTATAAAATGAGTTATTCCACTACTTTAGAAATTTTTTAACTTAGAAATTTTTAATATTGTTTTAAAAACTAACTTAATATAAATAAAGTGTTTATAAAATAAAACTTTGTACGACATTTTAACTCTAAATTCAATGTCCTGTAACCGGATTGATGCGAAAACATTAAGAAAGTGTTAAGATATAAAGGAAAATGATTACAACGAAGAAAAATTCATAAAATATTTTTAAAGAATTTTGTTGAATTTTCAATACTGTTTGAAAGACAAGTATAAGAAAAAAAATTGAATAAGTGATTATATATCGCAGTAAGCTGCATATCTGAGTATTCAAAAGTTAGTTTCGATTTGATACTCTATATACAATTTGTTTTCGAACGACATTACTAGCTTGCTTACTAGGTGTCCAAAAATATAAGATTTTTAAATAAATAAATGTTTTTGTTTTTTTTCTACATATTCTTGACAATTAAAATTTAGATGTTTGTATTATAGTTTAAGTTGTAATATGAGTAATGTTATTATATATATTCTTAAGAGGGCTGATATTGATAAGTGTGTTTAATTATTATTTATGGTGATGTTCATTCCGTATAGGTTTTAGGGGTTCGGGGCAGACATGCTGAGGTGGGAGGCGTTGGGATGACCTACTTGCTCGTCGGGGGTGTCTTTTCAGAGCCTGGTAGGGAAGGGTGGTGGACGTGCGGACCCCCTGCTGGGACTGACTGGATCGGCAACCGGGGAGTCTCGTGGCGGCAGTTCCTTGCCTCCCCGGTCCTCCACAAGGAAGCTCAGCACGCCATGGTATACCTGGCCGTCTCCCCCCGCTTCCCTACACCCCCCGTAACCCCACCACCCTCATCTCGGGAAAGTGAAAGGTTAGCAGAGAAAGAAACGCATTAGTCACTCAGCTGATGCATCAATCCAAACACTGCCTTTCCGTGAAGGACTTCCAGCAAAGTGAAACAACACCTCGGCAAAAACACCTTCGCGGGTAAACAGACGCCGCTTCCCACAAAAACCTCTCTCACTCAATAGAAACTAATCAGAAGTCAGTACAACAAATAACACGTAACAAAACATCAAGATATTGTAATAAGCTTAGAAAATGAGGCTTGTACACTCGAATGATCCGTTATCAACAAATAAAAACAATAAACTGAGCTCAAAAGGCATTGTAGATAGCCAACTATTTGGCATCTAGCAACCGACTGTGTTTACGAAAGACCTTTACATTTCATTCAGCCTCAAAACAATTGGAGACTGCTACATATCACGTTTCAAGAAAATCTGAATAACGACCGTTGAAATGTTTTTTAAATATTAACCAAACAGTGAAACTTAATAGGCCTAAAAAAAGTATTTTGTTCAAATCAAGCTCTTCTTGAAAACATAATTAGAAACAATAAAATCTTAAATCTTCAAGTGTATCAAAATCGTCAAGGCAGGAAGAATTAACAAATTTCCAAGTCAACCAACTGTTACGAACAATTGAACGAATGGAAAAAATAACACTTATTGTGTCGTAATTTTTGAATATATTTTGAAAGATGTAGCAGTCACAAAATCATGCTAAGTTCTCCTCAATTGTAATAATAGTACAATATGTAATATGGGAATATAGTAGGCCTATATACCAGTTGAATCTTGTTTGGTAAAGATATTTGAACTATGATTCAGTTACCACTTCTTTTTGAACGTATGCAAGTAAGGCAAAAAATTCTTTTATAATCAAAAAGAAATATGTAAATTGAGTATCACTGTGACAACAATTAAAGATCCAGAAAAATAGAAGTGGATTAGTGAAACAATTACTCGTTGAATCATTGGAAAGCTGCTGTGGAGACGTGAATATCCAGGGGAGTGAAATTGAATTGATGGATCTCCCCACCCATGCGGGACGAAAGATACCTTATCGGGAAATTTATTAAGCGAGAGCACCGGTGTTTGTTGAGCGGGCGACCCGGGCCCGCCTCCGGTCTCTCGGGAAGAGGGAGCCGAAGCAGCCGAAGCGAGCGCCGCAGCGGAGGGTAATCGATGATACGCACAGCAATTGGCCCACGGAGCAAGAACAACAGGTTGAAAATAAAAAAAATAAAACAAGCGCATCAAAACACAGGTTGCTCTTAATATTTTCTGTCTTTTTAAAGCGGACGGTCAATAATGAAATACCGTAAATATTAAAGTGTTAAGAAAAACAGTTTGTGTCGAGACCTACAGAAAGTACACGGACGATTCAGTACGAATGTGGCACTTCGGAAGTACAATAAATAGTGAGATCAAAAATCTAACAAGCGTCTATAAATTAAAAGAACAGAAGTAAAAAAAAAAAAAACACTGACCAGACCTTAAACATTAACTGATTAAGTTTTAAAATCTAGCGAGGAGAAAACTGTTGAAATATAAGGACCTTTCAAATAATGCAAATGTAATAAAACAGCATTAAATCAAGTGATTTAATACAACGGATGCTGTAATACAATTTCGTTTTTGTAATAAACTCTTAAATGGTATTTCATTCTGTGCATTCATTTTTGATAAATCTCCAATAATTAAAATATTTTGGTTTTTTAAAAGCAGACAGAAATCCAGGATTACCGATATTAATTTTTATGGTTATAAATTAAAAGTAGTAGCAGTTATTTAAAATCATTCACTCACGTAAAAGGTCTCCTTATATAAATACCATATATTTTATGATGTTAAATTAATGCGATAATAAAATTTAAATTACTATTCTGTTTATCCTACAAGGCAGATTTGTGATGGCTATTTAACCCTAACTTAATAACAGAAATTCAAACATAAAAAAGTAAATAAAAAAAATTAAAAAAAGATAGAAAGAAAATTTTTATACGTAAAGGAAGTAGTTATGTATTTATACAAAAACTCGTTTCTTTGATGTTTGCAAGGATTGAAAACTTAAAAATAAAATTTAAGTTTGAGCTGAATTAGCTGTGTGAACGTTTGGGAGGCTGACAGCGGCCCAGCCATAAACCGGCGGCACTCCAGAGCAACAGGCCTATTATGTAACTTATCGAACAAGCGCCTAACAAAAATAGATGCTGCAAAATCTATTTGTCCATTAAGAATTTACAGAGCTCAAAGTTCAAAAAACCCGGCGGGACATTCGTGCTTGAGATGTTTGTCGTCTCGGCACGTCTGTCTCCAGTGAACACTACACAAGTCCTATCGATATTAGGAAGCAGCACACACACTTGGTCAAATAATTCATTCATGCTTTGCTGAGCGAATTCCGGTAAAAGCGGAAAAAAGCGGATTCCGGAAGTCGGAAATGAAGAACTCAGATCTCAATCTTGTATAATAACCACATACATAAAAAATAAATAAGTAAAACGAGTACCGGATTAATAGTCAAGAAGGAATGCCACACAAACTGAAGTTGATACAATCATCATAAAAGTCTCATTGAATCCAATGAATGAGAAAAAAAAAATATATAATAAACAAAACTTGGCTTAAATAAACTTTGTGAAAATAACACAACTTAAATAAAATAGTCCACGGCTAAAACTTGAAATGACAAGAGCCTTCCGAATGCCATAAACTCACCACGGCATAAGCTTAAGTATTAAAAAAAAGATGAAGGAAAAATAATTGTAGGAGAAGTCATAGACTTTCTCTCCTGGCTCTATCTGTCTTAATAATAGACCGATGATAATAATACGAGATCGTTGAATTGCTATAGAGCATACAATAGGACCCACGTGATTATACCAATTGAAAGCCATTATTTGGCTACTGGGCGGACCGTCCGTATGAATTCGAAATTATCAAAATTAATAAACTATTCTCCCGCCATAATTTGGTACGATATTTAAGACTTAGTTGTCAATAATTAGGCCAATTATACTTAAAGACGTTCATTAGAGTCCGTAGCGGGGGTGGAAGGAGGACCCGCTAAATGATTCTTGATCGCAGTCGTAACATGCGTTTGAACGTATTGCAAATTGCCGTAATCCATCTAATTGCCAAAGAAGACCAGAAACAAAGTTGTTAAGGAATTTTCATTGATTACTGCCACGGAGTAATCAGAAGGAACGATCATTTAGACGCTGGTGCTGAGGCGAATTAAACCAAATTGCACAATTTGAACGTTTTGTATATAAGAGACGTTAAGGACGGCGCAGGACCGCAGTCGAGCGCCGCGACATGGTATTTCACTTACCTGAGTCTGTGTAAGGCCGAGAGACGCGGCCAACTCGGCTCTCTCGGGCAGTGCGAGGTACTGTGTCCGCTGGAACCTCCTGTTCAACTGCTGCAACTGAAGACTCGAGTAGATAGTCCGCGGTTTCCTCATCTTCTTGCCTTTGCCATTGACACGTAGGGTTTCCTCCATTTGAGATTTATCTGGAAATAATGCACTTTTCGTGAGCACAACACTTTCCATCGAAGATTTTTTTTTTTTTTTTTTTGGTATTTTCATTTTTTTTTTAATTTGAAACTTTTTTTTTTTTCTTAAGAATTTTTGAAGGGGATACCTACCGTCTCTTGGCGGAGAGGCGCACGGCGTCTGATACGTACTCAGGTACGGATGCGTCGGGTGTCCGTACGTGTTATGGGTGTTCATGGTGGGAAACGCGTAGCTGCCGAGCGGCGGCGGCCTGCTCTGAGCCGAGAAGGCGCTGTCGTGCTGCGAAACCGGCTGTCCCGGGTACGCGGAGCGGATCGAGTAGTGCCCCGCGTGGTGGCCCATGCCCGGGATGCCTTGTTGCTGCAGCTCCATGAATGCGGACTTGCCGGTCACCTCCTGCTCAAGGCCGTCCGCCGTGCCCGCCATATTGGCGTACGGGCTGGAGAGATCCGTGAAATTCAGCGTGGTGACTGTGAGTGTACGATTCCAACCTGTTTACGGGGGTAGACCGTGGAGGGACTGGTGCGTGCTCGTCGGTCGCCACCGTCGTTACCAAATGCACCTATTTAAAACTAACAGGACCGTCCCACTTGCCTCGGCCATGAATATGGAATCGAGGCCCCGCCCCCCGCCGCGCCCGCTCAACCTCATTGGCTACAGGCAGTTGCCGCTATTGTTGCGGGCGCGCGCTGCCAGTTCGCACAGCTCGGGACTAATTGCCTGTCATGTGGGGGCTGCTCGCCAGAACCACGAGGCACTCTTTGTGAACTGCCGCTACGGCAACCCCCTCTTCCCCCTTTAAGCCCCACCCTACCCCCATCCCCCATTTTTTTTTATTATTTATTTTTTTTTCTTTCTTGAACATGGTGTTTACTCTATAACCCCCCCTCTCGACATCCCTCCGGGAACCGAACCTGGCATTCCCGATAGGCACTCGGCCTTTAAAGGTAGGCCGTTCGCAAGTGACGTCGGTCCGTGTGTAGTTTCTACGAACGGTGTCCCTCCGGTAACTGCCCCTTCCTGCCGCCGTCGCCTCCGGGTTCGCGCGAGAAGCCCTCATTTATTTGCCGGACTCCGAGACGACCCGGGGAGGCCAAGTGGCGCCGGAACCGCCTCCCTACCCCTCCACAAGGGCCCCGGGAATCATGAAGGGAGGAGCAGTTACGTCGAAGAAAGAAAAGAGGCAGCAAGGTCGTTAAGACGTGTGGGTGAACTGACTTTTGTCCCCGGCTTCTTCTTTTTTCTTTTTTTTTCCTCTCTCTCTGTTATAACTTTTGACTGAAAGACAATGTGAAACAAGACACTCGCAAGACAAATATGGCACACAGCAAAGCATCACGGGAAATGACATCATTCAATAGCGGAAAAAGAGACTTTTTTTTTCACTTCACCCTCCAACTTATAACAATTAGGAAGAAATATAAACAAATGGGATTATGTAACTCAAAGGAAAAAAAAAAAGTTAAAAACTTCACAAATAATTGAGACCCTATTTAGTTTTCAATATCCAGAAAAAGAAACCAAGAACTATTTTTTATGAAATAGTTCTTGTATCATAAATTAAATTTATTTATTTATTGCCAATGGCTTAAACAATTAAATATCAAGATATTTCAGTGAAATATTTGTTTATAGTAACTATTTTTTTTATTATTATTTTATTTTTTTCCTTTACATCGTCTGTTTGTGTTAAAAAATAAAATGAAAGAAAATTCAGTAAATAATGATAAACTTTATTGACAACAAAGAATATTAAAATGATGATAAAAAAACAGGGAGGTCTAAGAGATAAATATGAAATGATAGCTGAGATACAGCCCCGATTATCCGCGAGTGCCACGAAAAAATTTATTAATTACGAATCTCAAAAAAACCAATTTTAACCCAACCCAACAACACGGAAAATACAATAGGCCCTACAGTGTGAAGGTCGAAAATTACTGACAGGTTTATTGTGCATCGTAATCCTATAGGCTTTCTCGGAATTTGTGGATGAGTGGCAGGCTCTTGCTCTTTTGCAAAGGTTTCTGCTGTACTACACATATTTTAAAAGGTTTGCATATTATGTTTTTTTGTATAATAAAACGTAGTTTTTATGCTGAAATATTTTTTTTCATATTTACACCTCATTTTTAGTCTTTTTTTCTGGTTATCCGCGATTATTACCATCCGCGGTACCCTTGCCACCCAATTCCGCGGATAATCGGGGCTCTACTGTACTATGGAGACCCAAATGGACAAATCTATGACAAATGTTGGTATTAATACAAAACCATTATTGTATTTGTAGATATTGTTAGACTACATTGGTTCTTCAAAGCCAACACACATATAAAAGGTTAAAAATAAAGTTATTTACAATAAAAAAAAACACTACCGGTTTCTGGAGCTCATAAATTTGCCCGCATCGTCAGGTGATCAAGAACTCGGGAAACAGATAGTGGTTATTTATTGTAAATAACTTTATTTTTAACCTTTTACATGTGTGGGTTTGAAGAACCAATATAATATAAAAAACACACGTTAAAGTATTGTACAAGATTGTTAGACTGTAAGCACATAGCAATGACTACTCATCTGAATATGTTACAGATATTCGTACAGTCATATCACATTTCTTACTTATATTACATAAGATTCTAGGATGTACAGTTAGATGATAACTAAGAATAAAACAAAATAACTTCAAAATATCATTCATGTCCAAGCGAAACAGTATCAGAATTTAATACAAATAAATATATAGGAATAAAATAAAATATAAGATCACAAGAAATGCATGAAATGTTCGTCTCCAGCTTCAGTGGAAGCCCCCCCCCCCCATAAAACAAGTAATTCCAAACACAATTACTACCTAAATGAACATCAACGATATAGAATGTACGATCATCATTTGAAAACCAAACAATTCCGATACACCAGGAATTTACGACAAGTCTATGTACAACTGAAATGTATTGTTTTCTTGTTTATTCACTGAAATGATTTCCATTGTTTTCTTACTAGTAGGTGATTATTTCCTTTAAACTGCCGTAACTCTCTTTCTTGAGGCATATGTTGATATGGACTTTCTGATTTGTAATGACCTCCAGAATGCTATGTTGAAGTTATGACGTTTCTATATTTATGGAAAAGCATTAAGACTACTAACAAAAAAGAAACCATAAACCTGATGTTAGAATACATCAACTAAATACTACATGGGGTCCAGTAAAAAATCTAGTACAAGACCTATACTGTAGGAACTTGGTTTAATTCGGATCTACAAGAGACAAAAACGTCCTAATCTGAAGCTGTAAGGTGATAATCTTTTGTTACTTCAAAGTACCACAAAGGCATTCTGGTACTTTGTTAGTACAGTGTATAGCAACCATTTCTAAAGGTTTTTACAACATCTGCTTCATGCAATTGACTTCTATATAACCTAGAACGTTTTCCAATTAGCTGTACCAATGATAGCTGATTTAGAAGCAGAAGTAATGCACCAGCAAGAAAAGTGTTGTAACCCTGCTTACCAATCTCTGATTGCGTTCTGCAATTTTAGAATTAACATTAGCATTTTAAGAAACATAATTTTAATTCTTCATTTATTAATAAAATTGCTAAATTTTAATGATTGTTTAATGATTCAGCTAAAAAGTTCATGTTGAAACTGTCTTTCTAATTTGCTTATTAAATTTAAAGTGACAAGGATTTTTGATGCTTGAATGAATTTCAATAAATAAGGTCATATGAATATTAACGATAAAAACTATACGACCCAAAAAAAATCAGAAACGATTACTGGATAAAGTTTCAGAAAAACTGCAAAACTGCTGAGTAATATTTTCAAAAAGTGCATAGCAGCAAAAAGTATATTGTTTTGGAAATTTCCAGATTAACAGAGTTAGAAGTTTGTTGCCTAAAAAAGAAAGTTGCACTGCTGTATGGTGAATAAATGAAAGAAAACAAAATGGACGATCTACTGTCTTTATTGGTTTAGAGACAGTAAAAGACAAACACAGTGATACCATTGGACTATGTAGTTCTGTGAGGTTTATCAGACAGCAATAAGTTTACAAAAAAATGAAGCCTGAAAGAAAATTGTTAAGTTCTAGAAAAATTATTGTAATATGTATTGTATTGATATAATGCAGTACTAGCTTGAAAGATATATCTAGCTGATGTCCAAGAATAAGAAAAATAATAATGAAGTAGATTCAAATATTAACTTATTTAAAAAATAAATAAAAGGGTAGATAGAGGATTATTAAAGTCTGGCATTGTTCAGGATATTTAGCAAGAAGTTCCTTAAGAACTTGTGTGTGCTGGGATTTTATGTTCAGTTAAATCCATTTTATCAAAATTTGCTCTTATCAAGCAAATTCAAAAGTTGTAAAAATTTTTTATTACATACCTTCTTCCTAGATTAATTAGTTCACAAATGGATTCTATGTGCTTTTACTGAAGTCAGTCAGTCATTGCCACTAATTAATATTATTTATTTATTTATTTATTTATTTGTTTATTGACTAATCATATCGCTTCTTTAACATCAGATTACTATTGTTAACAAGCAGTTTGAAAGAATTTGAAGTGTACTCTCCTTAAATCTTGCTGTCTCTTGTTTCCTTTCGTTTTATTTTTGTAAATCACGAAAAAATTCAATGTTTCCATTCTCAAGCTTTTTTTAAAGGATTTTTTTCTCACTTTTACGTGCTTACTTCTCATCAAGGTCCCATACCGGAAAGTTTTCAAATGTAAAGATAGATTGTAGCCGTTCTGGCATGGCAGAGCGGTCTGCCGTGCGGCCGTTGTGTCGGAATCTGGGCTCGAATCCCGGCGTCGGCATGGCTGTTTCTTTCTTCTTCTGCGTTTCGTCCGTTTCCACCTGGGACTTACAATCTCAGTGTTATTCTGGACTTAATGTGAATCTCGTCCCCTTTCCTAGCTCCACCATGACGGTTGTCATACGGGGCTAGTGTATGGTCCTCAGTTGGCCCAAAGCGACGTAAAGAAGAAAGATATATTGTATCTTGATACTAGGTTCTTAAATATGATATCAAGTTACAAGAAAATCCAAGTTATTAGAAGGACATACAGATGCAAACATACATACTTTCTTACAGACTGTTTGATGAGCCATAAGCGCATTTAGGGATAGGACCGAAGGGGCCTTGCTTCCCCCTGCTCCTCAAATTATAGCTTTTCATTTTACTTTCCTATGGAGAAAGAGGCTAAAAAATATACTATTAGATTTCAACAAGAAGACATACATGGTGACATTCCTTTCAATGCCTCGCTCAATTTATTGACCACATACAATAGGTGAGATAGTCGTTTGTCTGTAGTAAGTATCTACAAAGAGAATTTATATGTACAGGTATTGCTCAAAAGAAATGAGATAACTAGCTAACAGTTAATGAAATTGAATCCCACCGTAAGTTACACACAGCCTACTACAGAAACGTTATTCATACCGTACCAAGAAGACCTAATAGCATATAACATTCAATACACCAAGATGAGATGGAACAACTAAGTTTATTATATTCTTATCTAAAAGCTTTAAAAAGAATATTGTGACCTAACTACTCAAAGTTTCAGTAAGAACAAGCAAATGAAAATGTACTGAATTCAAACTTGCTTCTTAGGAAAAAAAAATAGAGCCATACACCTGCTGAAATTAATTAGCATATTTATACAAAGCAAATGGTTACAACGTTTCGCCATCGAGAGATAGCCTTTTCAAGTCACTTGAAAAGGCTATCTCTCGATGGTGAAACGTTGTAACCATTTCCTCTGTATAAATATGCTAATTAATTTCAGCAGGTGTAGGGCTCTATTTTTGTTCCTAAAGTTTTGCAGTACACGTAAAATCTTAGTTCAAGCTTGCTTCTTGTTCGACACATTTATAACTGAACCATTGACAGTATAAAAGTACGGTTAAGATATGGTGATCACTGTTACTAGAAGCTCAAAAATCTGTTTGACGAAATGCAGAAACTGGAGCTGTTGTCATGTCATCCGTAAGCATGTAAATATAGTAAAATCATTCTGGTACCAAGACGAGATAGCAATTTCTAATGTGGTATTCTTGTATATATGATATTGTTGTAACGAATTCAAAATGAATTTGTTTCTTCCCGTAGATTTCTTTCTGTGCTTCCTGTGCTGTGCGCGGAAATTCACGACGCATTACACAGAAAAAGCCAAAATTTTGATTTTCTGCACCTAAAATTAAACAATAACTCAATCTCCAACAACGGATTGAGCTGAAATGCGAATTGTCTTAATGGTGCTATCTGTTCTATACTTAAAACGACGATCGTGATTTTCATAGTTTTGGATAAATGGATAGAATAACTTTCTAATATATATAGAATAACATTATATAGAAACTTCCAGACAAAAATATCTAGACAAAAATGTCTAGAAATATCCAGACAAAAATCTAATGGCGGAACAAGGAGTTTATAAATTTTGTGCTAACTTGCGGCGAGATTATAAATAACAACTTTTTAACTACTTATTACTTTGTTTAAATTACAATTATCATTTTTTTTTTTATCAAATTGAAAGTTTAAATATTAATAATAAAACACAGAAATAATTATTAAAATGGATCAACAGCAAAAAGAGGTTAAATAAAACTAGGAATGGACGAGTTGAAACAACACAATAGAATGCTTCATATCATTATATGTACATATTACATATTACAAAATGTTAACAAAATGTGTTTGATTTATGATAACTGGATCCGATTTTTATGCTCTACCATTTTTTTTTTCTTGATTTCCCATTTGTAGATGGATATAAATCATTCTCAGATTATTCTCAGTCAAATAATATGATTTTATTGTCAGCATAAATGCATGTCTTTGGGCGATTTGGTTAAATATTAAATAAAATATTCTTTAAACTATCTTAATAATTTTTTTTTTAATCCTACAAAAATTAAGTTATTCGATCACCTGAACAATTCAGGTGATCGAATAAATAAAAAAGCAAAATAAAACAAAATAAAAAATGAAATCTAGTCTTTATTTCACTATAAGATATGTTGATAAAAGAGATTTATTGAGAAATGATCCTTTGCTACGAAATACAGACTTAAAATCCCATCCGGTTTACGGCGAATTAAGAAAATATTGAGAAACATTGATTCTCAAGGGATTTCTAGTTCCAAAAATAACTCTTACAACATTTACTCAATTTTTAATTTAAAGATTTAGAACAATAAAAACCTCTTCATGTAAATCGCTTATAATTTGTTTCTTATTTTTTTTGGTTCAAATTTTATTATACATTTATGTAATATATTTTTTTATAATGTATAATATATTTTGTATTTTATATATATATATATATATATATATATATATATATATATATATATATATATATATATAAAATTTTTAGTGAATTTATCTTTTATTTTCTTAAATTTTTTACAAGTACAGTCCTACGAGATTTCTAATTGAAACTGTATTCTGAGGATATGTTTTATGTTAATTAGTAGAATATCGAAAACGTACACCAAAGAGCATTTTACAATTATGTTACTACATTACTTCTATGTTGTAATGCAAGTATTATATAATTATTACTTGGAGAGTTATGATAACTAATGTAAGATTATTAAAATAAATATAATACAATCATAATAATCAAATGTATAGTGAACAAAACATATAAACATAGTGGGCACTTTGGGACTACCTTTGCGGAGCCCATTGTCAACCTCTGTGATTACATGAGTTTTTTTAATTTGCAAGATTTTCCGTTATAAGAGAAGTTTAATTATAATAAAAGTTTCTACAATTCGAATTTCGTCTAAATTTTATTTGCTATTGTAATTTACTCTATTATAATGTTTTATAATTTTTATATATAGTAATTTTTAATCACTTAAACAAGTTTTTATAATATCATTTTTTTAAAAAAAAGAAAAGAAATATAAGCCTAATATCAAATATTAATCTAACAATTGATTTAATAAATGAAATTTCTAAAGATTAAGTTAAAAGTTCCTTAACTTTAGCACCGTTTTCTTTATTATTCACTTCAGATACATACGGTACATAAATGTAATATCATTGGCGTATATAGGTGAAAAGCCCCCACTCCGAAATCTTGAAATAGGTAGAATAGGCTCGGTTTTCTATATTATTATTTTTTGGTTGGATGATCGGTTCTTTCACCATTTCCCTTCAAGTTTTGTATTCTTCTTTTAGTTGTCGGAAATCCATATTCCTATATCCCACCTTAAAATAAAATCCCACAGAAGGCCCCCTGACAGTGGCTTATCTAGGGGACGTTTTTGTAACCTCTCCCATTGCTTCCAAAAATGGACAAATCTAGAATTTTGGCGCTGTTTATTTTTGGTTGGAAAGTCAACTTCACTGTTTATAACCCCCCCCCCCCCAATCCCCAAATCCGCAAAACAACTTTTTGTCTTTGGTTTGAAAGGGGGGGTTGGGCTACAACAATCATAAAACCTTCCATTACAAATTTCTGGATACGCCAATGGCTCCTGATTTATAATATATTGATGTGTAAATTGTATATATAATTATTATATTTATGTATATAACCATTAATAGATATTTCAGTAGAAAATAATAGAGAATATATATTTCATTGAAACAGGAATGTACAGTTTTATTCAATTTAAACAGCCAGGATTGGAATTATGGTTTTCTTACCGATAGGCCCCAACTTTTACCTGTAAAATTAAGTTCCATGCTCTTGGATTTACACCAATTAAGTCGTATAGAAGTTAAATAGAAATTATAATAAGAAACAGCATACAATTTTTTTTTTAAAAGAGCTTTATGAAAATATTTAAAAAACTTGAAGAGTGGTGTTGAAGAGGAGTTCCGCGGAGGAACTCGAAAGGCTCCTAAGTATTTTTTAAATGTTTTTATAAATCTCTTTTTTTTAAAAAAAAAAAAATATGGTATGCTGTTTCTTATTAGAATTTTTATTTAAGTTATTTCCGCACACGTTAAAAGTATCTTAATTATATAGAAGTTAAGAATGAAGTCAGTCAACTATTATACATATAACTGAATAAGAAACGCGTAATAAGGACATGCATTTAATTTATGTTATTTGGTTTAAAAGTCGTAAATCCCAAATCATTAAAATAAAAAGGAAAAAAAAGTATTATTTTCGTGGTCCAGGATATGAAGTGCCTTATGGGCAATATTATTATACAACAGATAGAATATTATCATCAAAGTTAAGATTTCAACAAAAGTAAGGAAGTACGGATTACAAGTCCCTAAATCGCCTTTACATATTTTATGTTCTTTGTTTTTACTTAAGGTGTTTAGCCTACATAAGCCTACTAACTTAGAATTCTTAGATATGGAAATGGAATTTTGATAAGGGTTATGTAAGATAGAATAAGGTCTTTAAATTCGTTATCTTAATCAAATTAGTCTGAGGGATCTTGAATTTTTCTTATGAAAATGAATACGAAATATAGATTTTTTTTTTCTTAGAAAGCTTATTAGTGTATTTGACCTTTGTCCCAGTACTCATCATATAAGTCAAATTTTTTTGTTGTGAAAAAAATCCTAACAGAGCTCCTTTCATACGATTCACGAATGTGCTCTACTACTTTTTCGTCATTACTACTTATAAAATCATAGTACTATCATTCCGGAACAGCGGCAGTGTGACTCTCTAAGAAACAATAAACTCTTCGTGTTGTGCACTTTGGCATTTAGTTAAGGTCTGTGGGACGTTCTTTAAGAAAAGATGAGACAAAAAAAAAAAAAAAATGCTAAGAAAAAGTGTTATACAAAAAGCTTATCTGCTATTGACGTGTATTTCAGAAGTATAGAAGATCTTGAAATATTGAATTATAAGGGCTTGATTAAAAAAAGGCCTGACACACAAACTATATCAAAAAAACATTAAACACTTTAAAATTTAATAGCACAACCAGGTTTCGACTGGACAGGCCTGTCGTTTACAAGTGCCGTTTACCTTCAATTACATTTGTTATTTTTCATATCATAGACCCTTTACTTCTGTAACGTCAACGTTATTCCGCATTCTTTGCTGTAAATTTTAGTTTTGACCTACCATAAAAATCACACAATATTACCTCGTTGTCGAAAAGGGTATATACTAAAGTAGTTACTTTTTTGAATGATTTCAATGTTGGCACTTTGCCGTTACAGTGCAGTAACTAATTGACTTAGAAAGCTGAAATTTTAAAATAATGTTGCTGCATATTATCTTCCTATTGATTCTATAATTAGGGCCCGTAATGAATTCCCGAAGATCCAAAATTTTGTAAATTGCAGTGCGTCATGGTATTCTTATTACATTTTAACGTGATCAATAAATTGGCGAGTTTTGTATCTAATAAAAATGGCACATTGACTCTAAATTCGAGTCAATAATGTTACCCTTAATTCTGTAGAGAAATCTAGAAAGAGTAACTTCTTTCTTGGTTTCTTTTTCAAAGGAGTTTCTAATACAAAAGTACATCATCCCATGTGGGCATTCGAAAGTTAATACAACTATATTTTTCTATTCGTGTTTTATCTTTCTTTATCGAAGTTTCATTTTAAGATATTAAATCTCACTCAGTGCGAATAATTTTAAAGTTCAAAAGGAAGCAAAAGAATTATAGTTGGTAGTAAACTTTTCAGCGTCGTGTGAAGTTAGATCAGCCCCCAACAAATTCAGTGTCCAGTTAACAAATGTAATAACGGGACCCCCTCCCACGTTTTGGTCAAAATCATGGATTCTTAGCCAAAAATATTCAACAAAACATCACACGATTTCGTATTTCACCTTTTTAAACATGCCACCACACACACACACACACACACACACACACACACACACACAGTTCTTAGCATTATTGTTTAGAGTTAATTAATTTAAGACCAACATCTATCTTTTTCCAGCTCTAAGTTTAGAAAAAGTTTAGATATAATTCTCTCTATTCAAACCCTGTCATGCAGAATAGTTCTGTACAAACGGTTAAACCAGAAACGTAGTTTATATAAGATGTAGACTCATCCTAATTATTAAAAAAGTCTAGAAGTGATAGGCTAATTGAAAAAGGGAAGAAACATCTCAAGAATTCAGAAATTCGTTAGTTTGTTTGCTTTTCACGCATTGAACCATCATCGTTAGCAATCTGGGACAGCTGTTTCGTCCTTATTAGGACTCATCAGCCAGATTTAACTTCGATGATTGAGCTCAGAATGCGTGAATAGCTATGATCCCGTCTCCCGCTCTCCGAATACCTATGACCCGGTTGAAAGCAAACAATAAAAGAAAAAACGCTGCAACCAGTACAGGAAAATTACCTCGGCCAGCTTTGCGTTGGGCACGAATCATACATTTTTCGGTTAAGACCTCAGCCCTTTGACGACCGGTCCCCATTGAGTTGGATCTAAGATTAGTTTTTTAATGGATAGCTCACCACTGTGACCTCCTCTTCATTTTATCAAAAACTTGAAATTTCTTCTATTTTTTTGCCATTGAGTAAAAACTTAAAAACGTATTACTATTCCAAGTTCAAAGTATGTAGATCAGAGACGACTGAGGACATATCACAGAAACTGAGTTTTTTTAGGTAAAAATTATTTATTTACAAATTAAAATAGTTGGCTGGGTTATATTTCACTAAATTAATATTTGGTGGCTCCTCCTTCCTTTTCGGTTAGCGAATGAAACAGAGTTTCTAATAAATTGTGAATGATGTCGTACCGAGAATTGTTCTGCATCTACCCAGGCCTGTTATCAATTTACGTTTATTGGTTTGCTTACGAGTCTTTGTGCTAATGGTACTCCAGATGCTGTCAACTTTTCTTTGAGTAGTTGGATGTTTCCACACGTGGGCTTTAGATAACATCTAACATCTCATAAAACTGTGGGATGAGTTGTTAAAAGGGTCTACAACGTTAGCGAAAGGGGAATGTCTAAGCGTAATGCTATTTGTCTTGGCAGAATGGTCTTGCTGACTGAGTATATTATAATGTACCAGAACTGTTAATAACAACAAGACCATTAAGCTTGGTGTAAGTACTAGAGGTACTAATTAGTACAAATTACAAGTATTTACTAATTATTATTTGTTTACTTACCCTGATGGAGTAATTAGCAGATCGCGTAATTGTGATTTTTTTCGTGTGATGATTTTGAATAGATAGATATAAAAAAGCATAAGCAGGAATAGGTTTCCGTTAACACTTCAGCCTTTTGGCTTATTGTATTACCTACATTCCTCTTTTCAGCTAAATAAATTGGACCCTTGTACCAGGTTTAACACCTGTTCGCTAGATTCTTCTTTGGTAGTCTTTCCCTCGTCCGTTTAGAGGTTAGAGCTACATATTCAAAGGTTATAGGAGAGGCTGTTTCTTCCTCTTCATTGCATATCTTCTTTAAATATGCCCATAACATGTAGGTGTTTCCTTAGGTGACAGTGTCCTGTTGTTAGTCCTGTCACGTTATGTATTCGCCATCTGTTGGCGCAATAGGTCAGTATTTAATGTTGGATTTAGACTTTCCATCGTTCGTTTACTGTGTCTTAAGTGTTCTTTTTTGGTCCACTCAGATGTATCACTGCAGATGATTTGAATAACTGTGATTTGGAAAGGTAGTTATGTTCTGCCTTTCAGGCACAGCCTTAGGATCAAGACTGCGGCCTGCCTAAGTCAGATCCTGGGTTCGAATCTCGGATCTGATATGATTGTTTTCTTTGTTTGCCTGCTTCTTCTTTCTCTCCTTCCTTCGTCTACGGTACATTCCGAAATTCAAGGGTTCGTATAATAAGCGCAAGGCCGTTGTAGCACTGCGGTCACCTAAGGCTCCGTAAAATAAAATAAAGTATTTTTCTTAATTCTATACCACAAATCGCTAATATCTTCCACAGATAAGAGTTTAGACAAGGAAATTAACGTGCGTTAGTACATTTTTTCAGTAAAATAAACCAAAGAACGCATATAACTAAACAAAACAAAACACAAATTCACAAATTTGTGTTTTGTTTTGTTTAGTTATGTGCGTTCTTTGGTTTATTTTACTGAGATAAGAGTTTAGGAACTACTAAATTACACTTTGCCAAAAATAGCGGTAGCTAGTTCCGCGTGTAATTGTGTACAAAATTTCCAGTCAAAATTCATTTTTTTTCTTTTGTTTCTAATACAAAAAACACTGATGAATTTTTCTATTTCCCACTGCAAATTTCAAAACTAAAAACCCTAATCAAGTGATTCAAAGATATATACATTCATATTCCGAATCTCTTTCAGACTCATACAATTAACATATCTAGACATATTAATAACTTGAAGCAACAGATAAATTAGACAATAAGAAAAAAGTCGTTGTCATCAATAGCCGTTACAGCATGGAAGATTTTGAAGGACTGGCAAACCCTGGGGCCGATAGACTGGGGCGTTAGGTTTCCAAGAGGAAGTACCCTCCAGACGCATACGGGGAAGGTGATTCTTCTGCCTGTGGTCTCTTGTTTTAGAACCTGCTCTGATTTCAAGAATGAAATGAATTGAGCACCAGACGTAACTGCTCATCTCAAGCAATTTATCCTAGCTCGAGGTTTCGAAGCGAGGCATCTACGAGCAGTCTGAGATTCCTTAGACCTCATAAATTAACTCAGGCTATAGAGACAAGGAAAGATAGGCTCCACAGATCCAGACTTATTTAAAAAGGCTGTGTAAGTTTGGGAACTACTGCCTTAAACAAGAACCCACAATTTTAGATAGACAGAAGGAGATACAAGGAAAATTCAAATCAAAATAAAAGTTCTTTTTCTTTTTTTTGATACACTTACTTAAAGAAGTCTTGTCTGCTAATCAAACGCATACACATATTTTTTCCCGTTAATTCTTTATATATTTAAAGAATTAAAAAATTAAGAATTGTCAGTCTTTTATTTTCATGAACGGAAGTTTTTGCTTTGATCTTGTTATTTAAATATTACTAATGTTACACATAGTAAATTCGGTTCTCCATCTGTCAGACGAAGGACAGCATTCCTGAAACAGTTTTTTTCTTCACTATGGGAAGAAAAAGACGATTGCATTAGTGAAGAAAAAAAATGATTTTAGAATAAAAAAATTGTTATTGTTTAATAAGAGTTTTGTCAGAAAAAAAAATCACAAGTTGTTGTCAGTGTGTGGCTTTAATATTCTGATGTGTGACGTCAAACGCGAATGCTCTTTGGTGGCGCTGTGGAGGGACCATATGCTCTACCTGGCAGGTGCAAAGTCCAACCTTGGGGCCAGCAGCAGCGAGGCACATCCGGGCAGGGAGAGTCCATTTGCCGTTGGAGGGGGATGCAGGTGAGAGACTTGCTCCTTGATCACCCAAGGCCGTTTCCAGCAAAAAAAGAAGGAAAAGAGGAAAAGCGAGCGGGAAGAGGTTGGGGGAGGTGGGGGGGGGGGGGGCGCTGTTTCCACGGAGATTGACAGCCGTAATGGACC
The DNA here is from genome assembly GCA_023159025.1 of Thereuonema tuberculata. Lineage (NCBI taxonomy): Eukaryota > Metazoa > Arthropoda > Chilopoda > Scutigeromorpha > Scutigeridae > Thereuonema > Thereuonema tuberculata. The sequence continues at coordinate 35,370,603 of JAFIDM010008419.1, read as the reverse complement.
AGTCCATTCTCTTCTGTTTAGCACGACGAATCGAGACGCGTCGGGTTCAAAACTCAAGAATTGATTAGACAGGTCGGGAGCAGATTTATGCCTTGTGGTACATTACTGCCGACGGGAAACGAAATTCAGTAAATAAATGATTTCTTTTTTCTTATTATTTTTCTTTTTTTTTGTATTGCTTGTTGCAAAACAAATTACATTCAAAAAAAAAAAAAATCATTTTGAATTTCAATTGTTTTCAATAACAACTTAACTTTCTTATTTAACTTCTTCTGAAGTTGCTTTTTTTTCTTGTAAAATTAATTAATTTGTTTATTTCACAAAAAAAAGCGAAAAACGACAGTTTCCAAGATAGCAGCCTTCTTCCTTTTTTGCTTGTTGTCCCTTTCTTTGCTAGATCTAAACTTTGTCCGAATCCAATAAAGGAGGACGGGGTCTGTTTATTATGATGTAACGGATTACCAGAAGACTTGGTAGTTAAGTAGGCATTATCGGCGAAGTCTAATAAAAAGATTATAGTCACTTAATTATAACTGGCTCAGTAGGGCTGTATCTCAGACTGCAACGAATAACAACTGCAAATAACAATGGTACATTTTCTGAGACTGTAAAGACAAGTCTCCGTGAAAAGTACTGCCTCTTACATAGTTTTCCAGATCTGTCTGTGTCTAACGCACTTCCTCTGTGTTTGGAAATAATTTTAATTTCCTGTGACAATAGAAATTATTTCTACAATGAAACGTCGGTGACAGGAATCGAACGTGGAACCTTCTGATCCGAAGTCAGATATCTTCCGCATTAGGCCATGGGATCTACAATTATTGGTCTACAATTATTGGTTGTTAAATATCTTGTATTCACTCCCTCTGTGTGTGTGACGCAATGAGAGAAGAGCCAGAGAAAAAAAAAATACTCATTAATTTTAGCCTACTAGATTAAAATTTATATTTCAATGTACATTTTCTTAGCCTACTACAAGTGCAGGCCAGAACAGCATTAGATGGAGAAGCTCACCCTCAGCGACGAACTGAAGAGTCGTTAGAGACATTTCTCAACATGAATGAAGAAATTACAAATAATATTTAAACACAGAAACAAACTTCTATTTAAATACTCTATCTCAACTAAAAGCCGTTACATTGTTCTCCCAGCATTGTTGACAGGGCGAGTATACGCTAGTGTTATCAATAATAATAATAATAATAATAATAATAATACAGTGATAGTTCTCTCTCATTCTCTATGAATCCTCATCATCTGTTAAAATTACTTTTAATCTACTGTAGGATGGAGATTTCTTCGGTCGGAAGTTGCTCTTCTCCAATTGAATCTAACAACTGAGTTAGCCTATTAGAAATACAGTCGGACCTCTATTTAACGAAGTCGCTAAATCCCGAAAAAAAAGTTCGTTATATGGAAAATTCGTTAAATAGAGAATCTCTTTTAAAATTACTTTAAACTATATAAAACATATTTAAAATACATAAACAATAAATATTATTAAAAAAGTAATAATTTTAATGATATAAAGTATACATTACCACATGAATTTTACTAATTTTAAATTTTACTTGTACTTAAATTTTTTGTACTTAAATTTTACTAATAAAGTCTGTTAATTTTGCTTGAGTTTTTTTTTTTTGAAACAAGTGTTTTCGCTCATAGTACCGCATCTTTGCAATGCACCAAAAACCCCTTCAGGCGTATTTTCTCCAAATTGTAATCCGCGTCGAATTGTTTCAAATGATTTTAGCATTTCATCATACGAAGGTTTTTTGATTTCGCCATCATGATCATTTCCATTTTCATCATCTTCATCTTCATCGCAATTCATTGCTGCATTATTTTTATGGATATGGGGTGGACTGGGGATTGCACTTCCTGGTTGAAATGCAAAGAATGACAGCGATTGGCGCCTTGTAAAAACATTTCAAGGAGAAAAAAAAATTACATACCACGAAAAAGTTCGTTAAATAGAAAATTCACTTCACTATTTGGAGGTTATTTTACGAAGAAATTAGCAAAATGTTCTTGGTTCCAAAGAAAAGTTCGCAAAATACAGAAATTCGCAAAATAGAGGTTCGTTAGATGGAGGTCCGACTGTATGTAAAGACAGAGATTGCAAACAGTCATCAGATTTACAGAATTAGATCACCATTTATTAACGAACTACTTAAAATTGCAGAATGTCTTCGTGCGAAGGAATGCTTCATCTCATTGGGATATTTCTTCTTCTTCATGTGCCATCTCCGATAGGGAGTTCGGCTGCTAACAAAAACCAAAGTTCTCTGTCTCTCGCTTTATGGATGATGTCTTCTGTGCTCAGTCCAGTCCCTTCTCGTAAGCTGTCCATCCAGCCCAGTCTTCTTCTTCCCTGTGGTCTGCTGCCTTCCAGTTTTCCCTCCAGAGTTAGCTGAGGAATGTAGTATTTATCCCCTCTTAGGATGTGTCCACAATATGCAAGTTTCCTCTTGTTTAT
>JAFIDM010008419.1:35340526-35358124 GCA_023159025.1 Thereuonema tuberculata | reverse complement strand
AATATTGGTTCAAGTTTGAAGTTGTGAGTAGTTATTTTGATAATTGCATGAAGACCGTTAAAAGTTATGTAGACTTTCTCATTATTTCTATTAAAAGTTATTATTTTTAATAATAACTATTATTTTGTTAGTTGTTAACTAATGTTGAAATATTATATAATTTTCTTTCTAGCTTATTTCAATTCGGCTTATAAGAAAAAACATTTACGTCTCTATTAAAATTTGTTGAGACTTTTCTTACTATTTTTTAGATTTTTTTTTTTTTTTTTACATTTATTATATTTAACATGTAAAAATTTTTCGTATTGCTATTTCGTATTAGTCTTTTTTTCCATTATTCTATAATAAATAAATAAATTGGGTTTTTAAATTTAGTACCGGTAACAGAAAAATACTGCTTATTAAATTTAGAAGTCCAATTACTTTATATTTCTTTTTAGAATTTTTTTTAAAATTTAAAATGCTGAAACTTAACAGAAGTACCCGAAAGAACTTAAAGTCTATTAAATTTAATCTAAAAAAAAATGATAAAAACTTATTCATTAAAATTTATACCAGTCCAATAAATTTAAGTCACATAATAAAGTACTTTAAAAATATATTTAAAGTGTATTAATATTATTTTAAGTTAATTTAAAACATTTTGTACTTACCTTAATGTATTAATGGTAGTTTTGATGATACTGTTGGCGCATATACTAAAAATAGGGACTTTCTGAGATGTAACCCACATAATAAAAGTGAAAGAAACGAGGCCTTTCGAGTTCCATTTTGGAACTCATCTTAAGATCTAAAGAGAAGAAGATACAGCAGCAGAGTATAAGAAAATGAAAATGAGCGGATATACGTGAGAACTGCAGCGCTTGAGATCGCGAGAAACGAAGAGAGTGATTTAGGAACTGATCTGCAGATGGAAAGAGCAACCATTCCAAATACGATCTAAGCCCACGCCTTTATTCAGGATCTTAGCAAAAGATCAGCTTTGAGAATTTCTTTGATATTTCTACTGGTAAAGGTCTTAGGTTAATAGATGATTATAACTTTATCTCAATTAATCATTGAAGACAGGCACGGATGGCAACGGCAAGTTTGTTTCTTATTTTTAACGTCACTGTTAGACTACTGTTGTTAAAACGTTATTTGTTCTGATAGACATTGGTTTACAAAGCGTTTGGTTTGTCCAATGTAATTGCTATCAGCCAATGTAAAGAGACGACACAAATACTACTGTTTTCAGAAATGGATGAAATCTTTAGATGGGAGAAAACATCCTTGACTTTTATAAGAAGATGAAAGAGGTTTTTTTTGTTTTGTTTTTTAATGATGTGCCTTTGAAATGAGGCTCATTTTGATCCGAAATTTCGAGCCGTTCATTTCTTGATAATAGCAGGGCCGATGTTACTGGAGGACTTTTTTAGTGTGTTTGACTTTCAAATGTACATATGATAAAGAGATTCATAGGGAAGTACAGACTGAGAAGGATGATGACAAGATTTATAGTTAAGATAATAAGTTTTTCCTACAAACACATTCTGCTGCACTTTTTCGTACCTTTTAGACCTGATGACGATTCCCGAAGTGGGACACGAAAGGCCGCGGACTTCTATCACTTTCATTACGTGGCTTAAATCCCAGAAAAAAACCTCTTCATTTTCAGTTAATGTATTACGTGTACACTGTCCGACCACTTTATTAGATACACCCCTGCTGTGCGCATGAATGTCTGGACCCGTCGTGTATCACAGCAAATCTTCAAGCCGGGGGAGGTAGTGTCATGGTATTGGGGATGTTTTCCTGGCACACGTTGGGTCCATTGATACCTCTGGAGAAACGGTCAGGATGCTAGAGCGTATCTAAAATCGTAGCTGACCAAGTTCAACCGTACATGCGAACAGTTTATCCTCATGCAGATGGCTACTTCCAGCAGGATAATGAACAAAGCCCGCATAACTATGGGATGGTTTGAGGAACATGACGATGACTTTTCCTTGTTGGAGTGGCCCGCTCAGTTCCCAGATCTCAGCCCGATTGAAAATTTGTGGGATGAGCTGAAACGGGCTGTTCGCTCCAGCCCTACACCTCCATCAATTCAGGAACTGCGTAACACACTCATGTCTGCATGGTACACAATACCTCAACAACTTTTTCAGCATCTTATGGAATCCATGCCTCGACGAATTCAGGCTGTTTTGAGAGCTAAAGGAGGCCCAACATGCTACTAGGTAGGTGTATCAAATAAAGTGGCCGGACAATTTATGTTGCCTAAAATGTATTTGATTTATATTCAGTATTCTACTGTTTTTAAGATCGCAAAAAATCGCAAAAAATATTGTCAAAGAAAAATGAATATATTTTAACATTAGTTTTTTATTTCACAAATAGCTTCAGAAATTTTCATTTGATGAAAGTTATAATCCCCTTAATCCAATTAACTTTAATCAAAGTGGTGTCAATTTTAAATTGGATTATGATGCATTGTTAAATATCGTTTTAATTCATTATTGGAAGTGGATGGTAACCATTTGTTCCGCTTCTTAAGACCTAAGGGAATTTTATTTTCACCTTCAAGTGCAAATTTTTCACAGGGATCCATAGGGAGAAAACTTTTAATTATTATTTTTTTGATTTTTTTCTCATATCTGTAAATGGTTGAATTGGATGGTGTTAAGCATCATTTGACCAAGCGCCAAAATTCGATTTTGAGATATTCGCATAAACGCAAAAGCTTGTGTGTTAAACAACAATGGTTGAGACCAAATTATTTACCAAGGGACATCCTGGAACAGCTGTTTCACGCTGTTTGGCGATCATCAGCTAGGGGCAGTCACCAGTAAACAACGAGGTCCCAATACTGAGGCTAATATGAATGATTGTCGGAAGCGCAGTGGTGCCTCAAAGGAAAAAATACACAATAAAAAACTCACTAATGAAAAATTAGTGAGAAAATTCCTGCGCCAGCAATGCGCCGGCCTCAAGGAATTTTTTTGTAGCATAAAAAAATCAATCTGAGCATTGATCTGATGATCGCCAAAGAGCGTGAAACAGCTGTTCCAGGATGTCACTTGGTAAATAATTTGGTCTCACTCATTGTTGTTTATTAACAATTCAATGCGCAGATTGAATTTCTTATGCTTCAAAAAAATTCATTGAGCCGGCGCACTGCTGGCACAAAAATTTTCTCACTAATTTTTCATTAGTGAGTTTTTTATTGTGTAGTTTTTCCTTGAGACACCACTGGGTTTCCGACGATCATTCAAGCTTATGTATTATTTCACATTTTTTATATAATAAGAGTACTATATATCAAATGAAGATACTTTCACAGAACGATTCTGATCACTATCAAATTAATAATATCCTTCAAAGATCGTTAGTCACATGATACAAATATTATTCGTTATGATTAGTCGATTGGCGTTTATTCAAAATTAACTTTCTGCAGAATTATGTTGAGTTAGCAAGCAAGAGCAAATTTTTATAAAAGAGTTTACACTTTTCGTCGGCCGCGCGGTTGGCGTTATCACTAAAACACTGGCCTTTCAACTTTGAGTACCGAGGTTCGGTTCTCATGTGGGTTTCGTGATGGTGGACGATCCGCGCTGGGCAGGTTTTTTCGGGGTTCTCCCGTTTCCCCTGCACTTCCCCACCATTCTTTCTCAGTCTTTCTCTCCGTCTGTCTTATTTCCGTGGAATAATACAATAGACCTATGGTCGCGGTGCTCGGCTTCCCTGCCACCCATATTCACCACATTATATTACACCTTTCGTCAGTAGATGGAGCAATAATCTAAAAAAAAAAATATATTTTGGCAATTGGTCAAATGATGCACAACACCATCCAATTGCGTGATGGTCTTTTGATATTACAGTTCTGGTATACTATGACACATGTACTAAATCAGCAAGATCATTAATGTTTTGCATAAATTCTGCCAAGACAAATAGACATTCCCCCTCCGCTAACGTTATAGATCCTTTTCACAACTGATCCACAATTGTATGAGGTGTTAGATGTTATCTAAAGACGACGTGTGGAAACATCCAACTACTCAAAGAAAGTTGACAGCGTCTGCATTTGCACACAGACTCGTAAACAAACCAATAAACGTAAATTGATAACAGGCCTGCGCAGATGAAGAACAAATTTCCGTATGACGTCATTCATAATTTATTAGAAACTGCTTCATTCGCTAACGGAAAACGAACAAGGAACCGCCAAATATTAATTTAGTGAAATATAACCCAACCAACTATTTTAATTTGTAAATAGAACTATTTTTACCTCAAAAAACTCAGTTTCTGTGATACGTGCTCAGCCAACTCTGATCTTTGAACTTAGAATAGTTCACAACACCATCCAATTCTTTTGTTCATCGGAAACCAGAGTTCAAGAAGTTCCTCTCACTGATTCATTGCTACGTACTTTTAGAAAAGTGACACTCATTAAATCACTCAGTCTGTATATGTGTTTATGAGCCTCTCGTATTGTAATAAAACTGTTTGAACTGCTGGATACATCCTCCTGAATCCTTCATTTGTGAATTTACGTTAAAAACGTTATGTGTGTGTGTGTGTGTATGGGTGTATATGTGTGTGTATGTGTATGTGTGTATGTGTATATGTGTGTGTGCTTGTACAATCTATTCTTACGATTATCTTATCTTCTGATTAATTGTAGATAAAGAGATAATGTTCAGTTCTCAATTTGTCCATTTCCTTTGTATTTCAATAAGAACGCTCAAAAAACAATTTAAATGTCAATAATTGTCATTGCTAATCTTATCTTTTCAATTTGTTGGTGACCCTCCTCCACTCGAGTCTGTCAGCAACTGAGAAGAAGAACATTAAGTTAATAGTCTTTCACCTGTGGAGAGACACTTGTCAAAGGAGGGAAAAGGCGCCAAAAGCTGTCTGCTCATCCTTGCTCAGATAACAGCGAAGATGAATGACTCTTACTCAAATGATTTACACTAAGGAAACAAATTGAAGGAACCGGTAAGGCAATGGCACTCCCACAACTAAACTCACCTACATTTCTAACAGAACGTCTGTAATTGACAAATTTGAAGAGTTGAAGAACTGTATGAAGAACCTAAAGCCTCCTCTTCTTAAAAGGTTGGGCTTCTTCTTTGTTTTTTAAAGCAGTATATTTATACTATATTGTAACAGTTTGTATGTAAATATTTTTAGAAATCATTTATATGTATTTTTGTAGAAATTATTTCTCTGAATTTTATTCATTTTAATCGTTAACCGTTTTTTATCTTAAAACATTCCTTCTCTATTTGCTAATTACTGATATTCTGTTTATTTTTAAATTCTTTTCCGTTGAATCAGTTAATTTAAATTCGTTTTCTTTTTATCCAATCATTCTGTATATTTTTAATTAATCTTCCAATCAAATTCTTCAATGTATAATCTATAAAAACCAATATTTTTCATGTAATGAATCAATTCAGTTCAGTTCCAGAACTTGACTCGTTGTTTTTCCATTTCAACGACTCTCCCACAAACACCATTATGATAATAATAATAATAAAGTTTTACTGAATTTGTAATATCGGCCTAAAACAAATTCAATTTTCTGTTTTCAGTAAATTCAATATTTATTAAGCTATAACAAATTTAATATTTTTTAAATTACTAAATATTAATTTAGTTAATTTTAAAATTTTTAATTATGATTAATTTTTAATCACATTAAAGCACGTGTGACAGTGGATTATTAACAAATGAAAATATAATTATTAAACATATATTGAATTATTTTACAATGAAGTAATTTTATATATTATTTTGCTTCAAAAATTGGAAAAATTTTGTTTAATAATATAATTGGCTTCATTATTAAATTGTCATACTCTAATGCTATTTTTTTTTCAATTGTTTCTTTAGAAAAAAAAATAAAGGTCCTACTTTGCTGTACTGCAGTAATCATTACCAGCACCTATATAAAACAATAAACACACACACAAACACACACACAGACACATATATCCAGCATATTCTCACTTTCATTACGATTCAAGAAGTAAAAAACTTGAAATAATAGTAAAAGATTAAATAAAAAAAAACAAAAAACTATCCACTTCTTATTTTAAATTATAGTAAAGTTTTATTACTATATTTAATATTATTAAATATTGAAATCTCTTTCCATCCCCAGAATCAGCTTCAGCTAACAATGGTTCCTGCTCGCATTTTTTTTCCTCGTCAGCTAGAACTATGTTTGCCATTTGCTTGACAAACTAGTAATTAAATATTAGAAGAAAAATTGGAATTTCACAAACAGTCTTTTTAAACCTTTTCTAAGTGATTCAGCGCTATAAACCCACAAACAAAATGGATATAGGCCCTATGCCTTTTATTTCATACATTTCTTAAAATAAAGCCTTATTTAAAGATTTATTTTTTAAAATAATTATGATTATTAAGCCTGTTACAATTTATTAAATTTTATAAATAGGTCAATCGGTCATTTTCTTTACCGTGAATTAGAGTTATCTTTTTTTCGTTAGTCTTAAACTTACAGAAAGAATAGCTCTTACTGAAAGAAGAGCTGATGGAATAAAAATGCGAAACAGATATTTATAAATCTCATTGGCTGAAGATTTATTTTTATTTATTTATTTATTTAGAATTAAGTACTATCCAATTGTTTCCTGCGATTAAAGGTATTTATTTATGTAATTAAATGAAGTAACAAACATATCCATTAAAAATAGATATATATTTACAATTAAAACACAAGCACTACTAGTTTCGCCTGCGAATCCGTCAGCTCTCTTCAGGTAACAACCTTGTAACTGAAGAGACCGGACGGATTCGCCAGCGAAACTAGTAGTGCTTGTATTTGATATGCAAACATATTTTTATATTTAATGGCTGTCTGTGTTACTTCACTTAATTACTAACATATTACGACTTACGTTAAACTTCATTGTTTTTATTTATGTTTACGACGTACAATTCCGTACATACGACAGGCCATGGAGATGCGTTGGACGTATAGACTTACTATAAACGTTTCGCCTCCTCCTAAAAGTTTTAGTGTATTTTTTGAAACAAACAATACAAATCTTAAATTACATATAAAATTCACTCATGCAGCGTATAGAGCGTGCAACTAATTGCGAAAATTATGAGGAAATACTGTCCCTAACCTTAACAAGAAAGCTGTGACATATTTAAATTTTACGATTTTAATTTTTATTTTTATTTTTATTTCTTTAAGTTACAAATTGCAGATCTCTTTTGATATTTGGCTACAGAGACATGATTATCAGACTCACGATTTCAGTTTCACGATGTTCAATGTAAAAAAAAACCATACAACGATTTTTATAAATACCAGAAATGAATGTAAACAAGCAACTGACTTCAATTACTTGAACTACTGAGAAAAAAATTATTTGTTTAAATTTCACTCGATGTTGATACAACACAGGCTTTGAAGTTCCTGGACTCGTTCATTAACAGACCAAATGAATGAGTACCACCAGTAGCTGTCTCTTGTTTATCTATTAACGACGACGTTAAGTTCATTAACGCGACGGAAGACATTGAGAAACAGGTTCTCCATCAACTATTACGCTTTTAATGCCTTTGTCTTGACAAACGACGCTACAAACAATGGCCGCTAAATCACTAAACTTGATGTGGCTCAGTGACCAGCCAATGGAAAAAACACTATCATGGCAGAAACAATCAATCCCATCACTCACAGCAGGGCGACATAATTATTAAGTGATTAATTTTCTCCTTTTTTACTGTACTTTACGTCGTTTCTAATTTAGCTCTTTGGACAACTAGGTTATCATAAAACTGTTTTTGAAAACTGAGTATGGCTACCATTTCAGATATACTTATAGTTGTAGAACTGTCGGAATCACAGTGGCGCCTCCTAAGCTTAAACAAACAATAAAAAAATCATCAAAAAAATATAGGTGAGAAAATTCATGTGCTGGCAGTCCGCGGACGTCAATGAATTTTTTTAGCGCATGAAAAGATTAAAAAAGCGCATGTAAATATTAATAATTACAATGTAAACACTTCGTCTCACCCATTCATGTTTATATTCACAGACTTATAAAATTAGTTCAAAGGCATATAGACTTTATAACCTGGGTGTCCCAGGAGAAAAGGTCAATATTCTGAGGTGGAGAGGCGATCATAGTATCCATAATTCTTAAAAACCAGTTTGTATATTCTATTTCGAGCAACAGCCTAGATAGAGCTGTGTGAATGTACAGTCGCAAAATTATTGATAAGAAAGAGATATTATTTTACTGTTTCTAATATTTATTGTTCAAGTGATGAATTTATTAAAGTTTGTAATAAATTTCAAAATTCCACTGTGAACATCAATGCACTTTGCAACATAAAGTGGCGCATTAATACTATACGGTACATTCAAATAGCTCTACGTTCGGAATGTAAACTTTTTTTTTCTTAGAATGGCCGGTAGTAGTAGTAAATAATAATAATAATAATAATAATAACAAAGCGTATTAGAGTCACCCTCATATAAACTATACTGGGACCGCCCCATTCACACAGACAAAACCATACATCACAACAGACCAGACATCACACTTGTTGATAAGGTCAACAAACAGACCTATCTAATTGATATTGCAGTGCCTATCAGCAAGAACATGCAGAAAACTCACGCAGACAAGATCAGTAAATACACTGATCTAGCACACGAGCTCCAGAAGCAGTGGAGGCAGGATCGAGTACGTGTTGTACCCATCGTTCTGTCTGCCACTGGTCTGGTGCCTCACACATTGCACCACAGTCTCAGCACACTAGGACTTCACAAAATCACTTATGCACAACTGCAGAAGGCTGTGGTACTCAACACTACACGCATAGTTAGGAAATTTATGGACACAAGCACACATCCCTAATCATTCTTGCACACATCTTTACACTTGGCAGTATGTGCTTTGGTCCTTGACCCGCCATATTGTTTTTGCTGGGGAAACCCAAGGTTTGAAACATACAAACATAATAATAATAATAAAGAGCAACTCGAAATCGCTTATGACAAAATGGAGGGAGTATAATAAAAAAAACCAGATTTGATCGATCAAAATTCTAACCGAAATTTCAACTTTCTATTTATTAGACGCAACCTGATTTTGAGCCAATTTGAAAAGAAGTGAGTCTCATACGTCAGCAAATACGTAACGCGAATTTAATTCTTTTCAGAAAATAGAGAATTTGTACTGTTTGTATTCAACAGATTTACATTTTGAAAATAGAAATAGGCTTTTTCTTTTTTTTAAATTAAACAGAGGAATTAACGACAAAACTGTTTAGATTAAATTTTTCTATTAGGTTTCTGTATCATTTGAATATTGGATCCAGACTTTTAGAGTTTAATCAACATCACAACAGTTATTTGAATATACGATATATTGGATGTGTTTGAACGCAAATAAAATGAATTTCAATAATAATGAATAAATAATAACATGAAAATATAACTCTTATATGTTTGACGATTTTACATAAAAAGCTTCAGATTTTTATGAGCAGTAGTTTAAAAGATATGGGGCGGTGAAAACCACCAGTACTTTCCTATACTTTATGAATCATCCGGTATAAAAAAAAAAATTGATTAAAATATATATATATTCAATCTTATTTCTCTTTTATTTTATTTTGAAGCACTAGTTTTGGTTATTTACTGTGATAAAGAGTCTTAATTTTGTCTTACTCCCCTCTCCGATGTAAAATTAAAACTTAATGTTTAAATTGTTAATAAATATTAAACTTTTTTATTGGATGTAAATTATAACTTATTTTAGATGCCTGTCCTGTGATTTTATTTACGTATAGGTAACTTGAATACTTTCAATTATCCACCATTAATCTTGGGGGGGGGGGGTAGTTAAAATAAATTGTATCTGAGGGTACGCGAACAAAAAAAAAGGTTGAACACCACTGCACTACAGTTATCGAATATACTTTTTACCATTGAATCTTGGCGTAAACCCGTACAGCGAGGAATTCGTTTCGCTTTTGATCCCTGTAAACACGAATAATGTATGCATTGGTTGGTTTAACTGGAGCAGGGTCCCCGACAGTCTTGTGTTGGCCATTGTTACGTAATAAAGGCGGCGTGTGCACAAGGACCGGCTCAATGTGTGAAGAGATGTTGGACCCAGATGTGACAGAATAGCAGAGGCCCATCGCATTGTGCTCTAAGAAATGAACCCCTCCCCCGCAAGGTGAAGAATAGGACAGAGGGCATTGGGTTCAATTGGGCCCCTTTTCTAAACACCCACGCCACCAACCCTCCATCAGATCTGGACAGAAAGATATTTTGAAATAAAATTCAAAAGCTGTTTTCATCGCAAGATGTTGATAAACAACACATGATCAGGCGCAGTTAAGAAATTTCATTAAACTATTTATGATAATTTAAAATTTATAAAAATGAAAAGGTCACATGTCATTACAATATGTTCTTAGCTTACAAAACAGGGTTAAGTTTTATGAGCTTCATTAAATCCCGCTTAGGACCCTTGATATTATTCTTTGTTAAGAAGTCAACTATATAAATTTATTTCTATATATTTCATAATATATAAAATTACATATTTTTAAATCCATACTTAAAAGTAATCCAGTAATTCAAGATGATTTTAATTGCATAATATTCTTTAATTTAAAGATTTTAAAGTAGCTGCTAAAGTAGGTCCAATCTTCAAATTCTTATCAGAAAAATCGAAAAAACTATATACACAAAATAAAGATAGCTTATTATTAAGTAGATAACTTGCCAATCTTAGTCTGTTATTTCGTAGCTTTAATTTTACTGTATTTTATTTTCAATTAGTTTTAACGTTACCAGAATTTGTTTAGTTCCTAAGATCCTCGCCAGTCTTTAAGAAGAGGTATTTATTAAAGCTTAATTTCCTAAGTTAAGTAAACATTGACGAATTTCATTAAAAAAAAAACAAAAAAAAAAACATTATAAATTAATGTTTTCAGGTGGTTATTTTCTCACTATTACGTTACTAAAAATTATTCGAAAGTAAGTGTTTTTGACAGTTTTCACTACTTTCTTATCTATAGGACTAATGTCCGAGTGCACCAAACCTCAATTAACTTTGATGGCTGCAGTGTGGACGTAGCTGAAATTAGTAGGAGGTGTGCTCCAGAAAAATTTTAGCCTTTGTTTTAAAATTGTGTGAAAGGAAACAAACATATATAAAAAGAAATTTATCAAGTTTCTGAATAAATTTTCTTTTTATACATGTTTGTTTCCTTTCACACAATTTTAAAACAAAGGCTAAAATTTTTCTGGAGCAGCACCCCCCCACTAATTTCAGCTACGTCTACACTGCAGCCATCAAAGTTAATTGAAGTTTGGTGTACTCGGCCATAACTGATCTAAAATGACGAGGGTCTTCTTTTCAACACTTATAATTTTAGTTTCCAACTAGGCCTATAAATTATAGCTTTTGCGTTTCATGAAATATATGTACATTTCAATTTGGATTCATATGATTTCAATACATGCGAAATTACATGATTTAAGTGCAAAGCTATCTTTTCTTAATTTTAATTTTACTGGAAGACAAAAGTTTAACAGATTACCATCGTAGAATCGAATTTCAGAATCTTATCTGCAGTCTAAGATTATATCTCCTTAGCCTCATAAGATATCATCTCACCCCCTCAGTTAATCTATCGAGAGATGAAGTCTTCTTCCATAAATTTACAGATAAAAAAAACATTTATATACGTACTTGGGTGAAACCAAGTTGTATACTAAATGATATCCTAGTACAGCTGTTTCATGCTAATATGACAATCATCAGCTAGAAGCAGTCACCAATAAACAGCGAGGTCTCGGCACACAGACCAATAGGAAATATATATATTATGTTAATTATAATATATGTATAATCGAGATATTGCATTTTATTACTTAAATAAAAAAATATGTGATCTCAACGTATTCTTAATTGACATACATATACCCACTTAAAACGGAAAATAAAGACGGAAAAAAAATAAAATAATATGGCATATTATTAGCTGTTGTTAACAGCTGTGTTATTATTAGCCGTGTGTAAGGACGCTTACACGCATACAGACTCGATGAACTTATAAGCCTTAATTTTCTTGGGAACCTGACATTCAATTAATCAATTGAAGTGCCTTGAAACACAGATAGGTAACCTACGTTATCAGCGTATATGCCCCCCCCCCGCTCCCACCGAAATTAAATCCTACATACACCCCTAATATGCGTTGTTAGGGAATCTTGCGAAGAGCTGCAGTTCTACTTCTGATATCGTACTGTCTAAGTCAGTGATATCAAACTGGGTGCACTGGTACCCTGGGGAGTACAAGAGGACAAAGGACAACTAAGGAGGTACGTGGGAAATACAAAATCTGGATAGTACCACATTAATTAATAATTGTTAAAACATTGGATAAATTAATTTTGATTTTTTTAAAGAACTTTTACTTATCCCGGCGCTGTAATTCAGATAGGCTTAAATTTCAATTAATTATTTTATCTCTTAAACCCTAAAAACTTTCGTTTCTCCGTGTCTGTCCTCCCCTAGCAACTCCCGAACGGAAGGTCGGATCGACAAACGATTTCACCATCGTTTTCAGAGGCCCCAAAAACTGTAGGAATAGGGTATTTTCAAAGGTCAACGCCCCTCACCCCATGTTTGAGATATTTGGCAGTTTTTTCCAATGGATTTCCTCTATTAGCTTAATATTTCTAAATATTAGAAATGCAACCATCTCATTTCAGTTGTCAGCTATAGCTTTGGTTAAGATTTCGGACTCGAATCGACATACATATTTTTTGGGGGGGAGGTGGGGTTTGTTTTGGTTTTTTTATTTTTTTTTTTAATCTTTTTTTCTCAATGTCCGCGTGCGGTTTTTTTGTTTTTTGTTTTTCTTGTTTTCCTAACTTTTTTTTATTTTTTTCTTAACTTTTTTTTTTTATTTTTATTTTGTTATTATACTTTCTTTTTATTATTATTATTATTATATCGGAAAAGTTTCAATCCATAGGATTCCCCAGCTAAGACAATATGAAGGGTCAAGGACCAAAGCACAAATTGCCAAGTGTATTAAAAAAAAAAAAAAAAAAATTTTGGAAGAATAGTTAGGGATGTGTGCTTGTGTCCATAAATTTCCGAACTATGCGTGTTGTGTTGAGTACCACAGCCTTCTGGAGTTGTGCATAAGTGTTTTTATGAAGTCCTAGTGTGCTGAGGCTGTGATGCAATGTGTGAGGCACCAGACCAGTAGCGGACAGGATGATGGGTATTATTATTATTTTTAATTTTTTTTATTAATATAGGTCGCCCTTAAATTTATGCTTTAGCACAAAATTATATTCACTTGTTTTTTAAAATTTGTTACACAAATATCTCTTCTAAAACTGAACGCATTGAATGAAGTACGTACAAGCTGTAGTGCTTAATAGTCTAATGCTTAGGTAATGTTGAAACCTCGCTTTCTTTTGGCATCATTAGGTTAATGACGGCAGAGGCTTTTGCCAGAGGAACCGAACGGAAGAAAGTGGTGCGACCTTGGATACCGCTTGTAGGTCATTCGGGTGGATTCCCTCTATTGAAGACTCCTTCTTTCAATAGAGTCCATAAAACACGTTCTAATAGAGATTTACATATATAATTTATAATTGGCATACCAACTTCCGAATCATCACGTGATCTCCCCTAGATACGAATGTGTATTTCCTTAAGTATGGATGCAATTTGTTCCAGGACCACTTTCGGAGATATTATTACTAATATTATTATTATAGAGAGTATTTATATAAGAAACACAAAAGGAAAAAATATAAATAGGTATGAGGGTGTAGAAATTGAAAACTTAATAATTCAATGGGCTAAAGAATTAGTAACAAAAGATATGTCAATTAAAAAAAACCCAGCTGATTTTAAAGAATATTATTATATTAAAATATTCAATATTTACGCAATATGATTTAAATTAAGAAATATTGTTATATTATTTTTCCAAACTTTTGTAAAGTTCACTTATGATATAAAAAGAGTCAAATAACCATTGTTGTTAAACAGCAAAATTATTATCATATTTGATTATAAGGTAATAATGTTATGCAATATAACAAACAACAATATATTATAATTAAAAATGAAACCACGATGGTTTCCTTTATAGATTGTTATTATTTAGGCTTGAAAAAAGAGAGAACGAACACTCACGAAAATTCGCCAATTTATATTTTTATAGTAATTAAATATTTTACAAGAAGGAAGATGACGAGTTAATTGCTTAGACTCAAGTCTAAGTTAGTTTGTATTATTGCTTAGACTCAAGCTATCATTAATAGTACAGCTTCATAGGATATTTCGTTTTAAATTATTAGTTACAGTACATACCACGACAGATCTACGTGGCCCTCGGGATCGCGTGAGGTAAGGTCACAGGACTAGATTGACATCGGTTGGTCAGTCTTTAAGCCCCGGGTTAGAATCCCGGTACCCATTCACCATTTGTATGGCCTTTATATGAATATTAACTTTTGAATTTTAGCTTATGTTTGAAATTGAAAAAAATGAATTTCAATTTCATAGACAAATAATAACAAAGAATTAAAATTGTATATTTTTTAGTACCTTTGTATGAAAATGTTGTATAAAACCGCTTTTGAAAACCGAAATCGTAATGGAATTTCACTGCATCTTTTTATTATTGGGCTTTAAAATTAATACAAATGTAATTAATACATATTTAACTCTTTCATGCTAAATTGATATTGTATTTTCTTTAAAAGATGTAGTATTAATAGTTTAACTACTGTCGTTTCAAGTACAACAACTTAGGTTTGATAAATGAGGCTGGCATCAAGGTCGTTTCAAATTATCACTGGTTAAGTATCATTCGAAAACCTCAATTCTGTTTTACTAATGCACTTAAAAATTTTAAATTTTAAATATGAAAACGTTAAATACATAACAGTTATAATTTCTTATTATTATTTGTCCATGAGTATTGAAATTCATTTTTTTAATTTCAGAAACATTGAATATTTCAAGATAGACTCATATTTTGTATTGTTAGTGAAACTCGTAAAATCTGGATTCTTCTTCCAGTGGTAAAGAAGCTTAACTAATAAAAGGTTAACTAATGGAAGCTTAACTAATATCTTATGATTTAGGAATTTATTTTACTGTTGCCTGTGTTTAATTTTTAGTGACCCCCGGAACAGATGCTGTTAGATTTCTCATGTCTTTGTGTGAGTCTACGCTCGAATGTGTATAACTAACTCCCTCACGGCACTAACCGACAGCCGAAGCCTCATGAGCCATATTTCGTTGGAGTCCCTCTGGCCTGGAGATTTGGAGAAAAAATCAACTTCCTGTTCAAGCCTCTTCCAGTTTTAGTTGACCACCGACAGGGCCAGGAAAATAGTAGTTTATACAGTGGAACCCCGCTATTCGTACACAATCCGTTCCAGGAGGCAGTTCGAATGGCGATTTGTACGAATGGCGAATCATTTTTTCCCATAAAATATAATGTAAATTGGATTAATCCGTTCCAGAACCCAGAGATGATTGCTTATTTAAACCTTTGTAATAATACTTTAAGCGTAAAATACATAAAAACTATGAAAACAATAAATATATAGGCCTCTCTTATTATGTCTTTCTTTTTCAGTATAGACGATATGGTTGATTTCGCCATGCCATACTGCGTTGCCAGGTCAGAGACACGAGTTCCACTTTCAAACTTCGCAACGAGTTCTTTTTTCAATTCAAATTGTCGTTCTCACTGCTTTCCTTTTAGGCTTAGTTGAATCAGTAATCTTTTTTGGACCCATGGCTGCACTATTTTCAATAAAAATAACAAAAAATAACAATAAAATATCACAAAGTTTCATGAAGCTTGCGTGGATGATGCGTAGCGTACGGAAGCTAGCACGAGACTGAACTGAAGCGACCGCGTGGGGCGGCCAGTAACAAGGTCACGCTGTACGAATCGCGAGCAAGCGTACGAATGGCGAGTTCAATTTTACTTGAAAAAGTTGGTCGAATAACGAGTTGTACGAATAGCGAGGCGGACGAATGGCGGGGTTCCACTGTATTTATCTTTAGTATCTTTGTATGAAATTGTTGGTATTAGACAAAACCGCTTTTGAAAACCGAAATCGTGACGGAATTTCACTGCATCTTTTTATTATTGAGCTTTACAATTAATAGAAATTATTGCTTATAACTATTGAACCAATGTATGTTTTTGACTAGCGTTTCGTGGAATACTTATTATTTTTTGGTTTAATGTAATTTTATGTATTCTAACTAAATAATTGCTAGGTAATTATTAGGTGTTAATAATAATAATAACAATATCTATCTATCTATACATATAAAGGGCAAAATCGATGTTTGTTCGTTTGTTGTTATTGCTTTTCTATGCACGGGACAACACCGGGACCTTCCTTCCTAATTTAGATCTAAACATCAACAGGTCATATTAGAAGTAAAAGACTTACTTAAATGTTTCATGCTTCAATGTTCAGCCTGACGATGGCTGCAATGCGGAATAGGACGAAAGAGAAACACCAAGAAACTGTATATGAGTATCTGAAATAAAACAATACTAAGAAATAACAATACATGGAAATTATATATAAAATACAAAGCGAACTTTCGCGGCCATCTATGGTCGTAAGTCAAGAATTACGACTCTATTAACGACATTCTAACCTTCAATTGTTAAATCTTAATGTATTAACTTCGGTTACAATTTGGCATTCCTGTTTCCAATTGTAATTCACAAAAATTCTTAGCTATTAACTTTTCAATTTTTCTTTTTCTAAATCATTATTGGAACCTTCAAAAATTGTTTCGGGAATGTTAGCATTCAAGTTATCAAATGAACAATTATTTAAAAATCAAGTATTCAATTTAAACTAAATATTAAATTATTGTAAGAACCTGACATCGAAGGGTTAGCAATAATTAATTAATTAAATATTAAAGGCATATTACATCTGAAAAGTTATGATCAGATTGTATTAGACATCATCATATATTTTTTGTTAGGCCTAAGAAAGTTTTATAGAAAATAATATTTATTAGATAAGTAATTTAAAAAAACCTGATGCCTCTTAATAACAATCTAAGTTACAGAATAATTTATAAGTAAAGTAATACAATAAGGGTTTTAAAAGTTAAGGTTTTTAAAAATTAAAATAGCTATTTATTTTTAATAACTAACAAAATGTTAGATATAAAAATATTTTGAAATATATATGTTCTCCGAACAATTGACGACAGCTAACTTGTTGTTTAGTTACTTTAATTTTTTATTAATTTTAGATGTATTTAAAGGTTGCAGTTATTAAATTATTATAAAGCTACTATTTTGCTTACTTATTTTTTTTTTTTTTTTAATTTTTTGTAAAAAATTACAATAAGAAAAAAAAACGACATTCGAACTTTCATTCAGTGTTTAAACTAACTGATAGCTAGGATTGTTATTACGTTACTAATTGATGTTATTATTACGGTATTTGATGAGTGTATTTAGTGGCTCACTTGTAAATGAAGTTAA
>JAFIDM010008419.1:35305961-35331952 GCA_023159025.1 Thereuonema tuberculata | reverse complement strand
ACAAATTTTAGGCCTAACAAAATTTAGGCCTAACAAATTTTAGGCCTGAATCCGTTGGATTCAGTATGTGGATTTAAAATAAATTTACATCCTAGGAGATCTCGGAAAACTTTCATAAGAAGGCATGTTTCAGTTCAAACCGTTTGAAACCTTTAGGATCTTGCTGAAGAAAAGACAAAAAATGTCTTTGTGTACAATACGTCATGCACTTCCATGAATAGCATCAGAAGTACATTGGGTTCAAAGAAATCAACGGAAATAAAACATATTAAAATTGAAACTTAATGTATTTATTATTTTTTGAGATTTAACTATTAATCCGGTTGTAACAGGATTAAACTTCCTAACACTATTACAAAGTTAAATAATTAATTTATCAAATATAGTGTGTTACAATACATACTAACCCATAACGTACGGTTTTAGAAACTAATTAACTTAGTAACAATTAAGTAATCATCATATTCCTTCTTCAGCAACGTTAACTTTCAACCAATATCACGTGATGGTTGCTTGTTGATCATCATTCCACGTCTATCTGTAATACTCTTTTATACAAGACAATTCTTTTATGAAAATCAAAATTTAAAGTCCATAATAATTCATAAATCAAGAAAAAAACCGCGGTTGGACAGTAAATATGCTTTCGCACACTGAACCAACATCAACAGGAATCCTGAACAGCTGTTTCATCCTTATAAGGAATAATCAGATGATGATTCTTAATAAGGATGAAACAGCTGTTCAGGATTCCCGTTGATGTTGCTGAGTGTGCGAAAGCATATTTACTATCCAGTTGTGGTTTTTTTCTTGATTTATAATTCTTTTATATAATTAAATAATTTAGGTATTTAAAAAAAAAAGTTCAAAATAGAGGTAAACTATCGCTGCTTAACCAGATTTAAACTATTTTCTTTAACTAAGATGTAAGATGTTTAAACGTGATAGGTTAATATTACTTTCCTTTATAATATTGTTTTAATCCCTATTACTGTAGAAAAAGGTGAAGTTTTTCTAAAACAGAGAGTGTGTGTGTGTCAGCAAAGCAATATTCTTATATTTAAACTCTGCTTTTGCCAAATGCCTGAAGATGCCAGGCGTGTTTTAGTAACTGCTAATTGTGTTTTATTTCTCTTCCATTTATTTCGTTTTCTTTAATGTCTTAAATTACAAAGTGGTTGTTTATTTGATGCTGCCCTTATGTCTTCCAGGTATGAACTTACACAACCAAATCGAGAAACGGAATTTGCTTCCCCCCTCCAACACGACTCCAACGGACCTTATCGTCACGATACGTTGGTCACATGTTGGTCGCATATGAAACGGTTGATCAAAAACAACAATCCCACAGGTTGTTAATGTCGGGAGGGGTCAAGTGACGTGCGTGGGAACTGTAACCAAAAATGATATACGTAAGAACTACTCAAAATAGTACAAGGAAATTTACATCTAGTAACACTTCATTTGCATTGTATGTAACAATACGAGAGAATTGTATATTAATGAGAGAGTCTGAAAAATATATTTTTAACACTGATGACTATAAATAAAAATTATATGGACTATATTTAATGCCAGACACACTTTAAACTTACCATGCAACTTCTTATTTACATAGTTTATTTTGTCAAAAGCTTATCATTACTCAATACGTTGTTTGAGACTTGGGTAGTGATGTAATGTTATTTGGAAAAAAAAAAAATACTAAGATTCTTTCTTTTCTTTTTTTCCTGTAGAGCATGTCGCGAGGTTTCCTAGTTAGTACCCTCGAGGAAAGATGATCCCTTAACATATCTGCTTCGCTTAACGATGGAAGTCCTGATTAGGGCAATTAGAACCAATTTAACAGAAATAAACAAATCAACTTCGATATGAATTATTATAAATGGTTGCTCAGTTTTTGACTGGTGGTTTTAATATGATCTCCCATCGGAGTTCTCTTTCTCAAGACGAAGATTACATGATGTTCTATGGTTTATAATGAACTGAGTTCCCATGTAGAAATTTGTGAACTATATGGCATGTACTTAGGAGAGTAGCTTTTACATTTGCTTAATTGTGTTCGGATGCAGAGACAGTAAGTTAAGGCTGTAATGAAGATTCTTTGGAATTAGACCTGTTGCTGAGACAATGATCGGAATGGTGTAAACTGTTTCATGTGCCACTGTTGATTTGAATTTCAATAGTAAGATCGGAGTATTGGGATATTATTATTATTATTATTATTATTACAGATATTTCCTAAATATTCGTAATTTTTAATTGTATTTTCTTTATAATAAGTATCGAATTCAAGAAGAATCGATAGATCTGTGAACGTTTGATAGAGGGCTGGGAGGAGCCTAAGATCCGTCTGTAGGAGAATTCAGGAAATATTAATCTACGGTAGAAAGGCCTAGAGAACCGACAATAAATACGAATCATCTTTGAGTTTTTCGAAAGTCCTGTACGTTGATTATCGTAACGAGGGATCTGTTATAAAGAAAAATACATTATACTGACTCCTAGGACAGCTGTTTCATACTCACTAACGATCATCAGCCAAGGGCTATTTGATGTAATATTTGATAATATAATGTTCTAATAATGTTTTAAAAGTATAAATAATAAATTAAAATTATTATATCCGTACATGTTTTACTTTAACACATATCATAGAACATGCATTAAGTCTGTCAACACTTTAATTCTATTTATTTTCTGATTTTATTTGTGGATTTGAATGCGAATCTTGACGTTTGACCCTAGAGCTACTAAACAGGGGTGTAATAATCAAAGAGTAATTGAGTTTGGGTGGTGGATGATATGTCAACCCTCCCACCCGTACCCTACAGTTCACAACTATACACCGTCGAGCTACTTTCCTGTACGATATGGAAATAACGCAGAGAGGACCATCATTTTGAGAACATCAAATTACCCTTAATCAATGAAGTTTCGTAGTGCATTGACCACTAGAGTATAATTATTCGTGCTACTAATATATCATTGCGGGGGATGTAGGGCGTATCAGTACACCACCGGGAGGGACCCCAACCGATTGGATTACGGGCTACAGTCCACAGAACCCCCCTTTAAGCTGGCCCTACCAATCTGTCATTTATTGTCATACAAACACAGATATTACAGTTGGCCAATGGGTGAAATAATGTTCTGCTGTAACCGTTGCCGCCATCTTGGTTTTGAAGAATTATTAATTTGACATTAAAAAGTCCGTGATTAAAAAAAAAATAAAAAATCAATTTTTTAAATGCTCTTGAAGTCGCAAAATTCATTAGTTGATTTAATTTGATAATTAAATTAATGAAAAAGTCCTTCAACGAAACAAAACAAATAAGTTTTTAATTTTTCATAAAATTCTTATTTTCCGTTTAAGTGAAGAGAGAAAGAAAAAAATGAAACAATTGAGAATAAGAACAGACAATAAGAAGGACAACACAGAAGAGAAAAGGATAAAAGGAAAAAAAAATAGAATGTGTTGCATGACCGGAAGTTGTTCTTTTTTTTTTTTTTCTTCTTCTTCTTTCAATGCAAGGGCCTTTTCTAATTTGATTGTTAGTCAGAGGCCCGTAGCATATAGCCTAAGGGTAGTGATAAATTTCCAAGACCAAAAAAAAGCATCGAATAAAACTCCAAGGAAAAAAGTTACTACGAAAGAGGATATGTTTTTTCATAAAAACAATTTGATGTAATGTAATATTCGAATTCAATGTGATATTTTATTCTAGAACATTCTCCAAAATTATCAAATAAATAGTGTAGATCAAAGTAAGATTGAATGAAATCAAATTAAATTTATAATTTAATTAGATTTTTC
Organism: Thereuonema tuberculata; assembly: GCA_023159025.1. Taxonomy (NCBI): domain Eukaryota; kingdom Metazoa; phylum Arthropoda; class Chilopoda; order Scutigeromorpha; family Scutigeridae; genus Thereuonema; species Thereuonema tuberculata. The sequence goes on along the minus strand of JAFIDM010008419.1, from coordinate 35,328,135 downwards.
GATTAATTAAAAATATATTCTTAAAATTATTAAAAAAATATTTATTTAATACATATTAAAAATTAACAAATAACTGTTTTAAGAAATTAAAAGTGTTATTAAAAATTGGATTACATAAATAAATGTATTAAAATATTGCATTAAATTATATCAAGAGGTAATAAACTTTAAATTAAACTTTAATGAAATTTAATCTTTAATTTTGATTAAAAAGCATTGTTAAAGTTAACAAAATTGAAATTGAAGTTAACAAAATTGAATTCGTGTTTAGATTCTTAATATTTACTTAACACTATGGTATTTTAAAAAAATAATATGTAATCAAATAATGAAATAAACTGTTACTAAAAATTAAACTGTAATTAAGAGTTGATAGTAGACTATACAGGCTGATTCAAAATTCCCGGTACAAACTTTAAAGGTAGCTTCTACTCAGTAAGAAAATCAAAAAAAGTTCAAATAAACATGCGTCCGGAAATGAATGGTCTTCGTTATTCCATGTATGGTTGTTGTTTATTTATTGTTTTTGTGGCACAGTACGATGCGATAAAACGTATTTGAAGATATTCATAAATTAAAACACAGATAAACAAAAAAGGAAAAGAGTGATTTAATAAACGGTGTTGAAAAAAACAAAAACAATTAATGGGTCCGGAAATTAATTGTTTTTGGCGAAAAACGTAGTTTTCATTATTGAGTGTATGGTTGGTCATTTCCGGACCCAATAATTGCTTGTTTGTTTATTTTCAACACCGAAAACTATATTTTTCGCATTTCTGAATCCATGTTTATTTGATCTTTTTTGTTTGTCTTTACCTTTAAAGTTTGTACAGGCAATTTTGAATTGCTCTGTATATGTACATAAATAACATAAATAAATTGTTAGTTAAGACATTATTAAGAATATATTCCCATTATATTTTAATTATGTAATATGGACTATAAAGACTCTAATAGAGGATATACTAATAGTGGTAAGTTACTAATGACTGAAGAAAGTCGATAGCCAAGACTGAACGACTTAAAGGGCTTCCTTGTCTAGATTTTAAAAAGCTTGTATCACTGACACTCAAATTATTTTCTAATTTGAAGGGCTGTAATCTTTACACTTATCTAAATTACTGACGTGCGGAGTGAGGGAGGAATTGGTGTATGTTCTAACCCTTCCCCTTTGTATCCGAAAATTGACGAAATCAGCATCATGGACTTTATTTTGACTGGAGAATCAACCCTTACTTGTAATCCCCCCCCCCCCCGCACCTCATTTTCTGTCAAGGAAAAGTTGGTTAAATTGATTCGGAAAAATTATAGATCCTGAGAAATCTGCAATTCTTCCCTTCTTTCTCTGAAATGCTGAGCAGTTTAAAAACAAACAAACAAAAAAATTATTAATAACAAAAAGTGCCCGTCTTCATGAGAACATTCTTTCCAATTTTACAAAAATGTAACGGAAACGTAAAAATAAGAAGAGCAGTGGTTATAGCATTACGAATGAATATAGTAATGGGGTCATGGAGAAAAAAGAACCCCAAAATACTGTATATTTCCATGTAACATTCACTTATTATATATAGGATTGTTAATATAGAATTTCTAATATAGGATTGTTATTAACAATAAACCTGCTTCAAGTAGATAAATATCAAATATTTAATGAACGATCATAAGAAATAACGTAATTTTATATTTTTAATTTTTTTATTTTAATATGTTATTACAAAACATAGTCCTGTTAGGATTACAAAATAAATCCCATCAACAGGTGCTAGGTATTAAAATACAAAAACAACATTTAAATAATAATATATCTAATAACAATAATAATAATAATATATATTTTTTTTTTACACTTGGCAATGTGTGCTTTGATCCTTGACCCGCCGAATTGTCTTTGCTGGGGAAACCCATGGTTGAAACTTTTGCGATATAATAATAATATATACGAAATAATAATATATATAAAATCTTAAACGATAACTAGGTAGTATTGATGTAATATTAGTCGAAATGAAACTATGTCTTTTATTTTATTTACTTTTTTATGCTATTATTAATTTTAATTATTGTTTCGTTAATAAGTTTAAATGTCTAAAGGTTATTCAGTGATTCTAAAAACCACATCTAAAATAACAGCATTAAATTACCCCTATACAATTCGCACAGTGAAATTATAACACTTTGAAACTGAAATAACATTTGACAGTTTTTTTTTTTTTTTTTAAGTGATTGCATGCTGTTCTCTGCACGACAGATGGCGCACATATCGGTTTTTTTTTTTTTGCGATTAGGCCTAAAACTGTCTAATTTTAAGTAAAATTAACAACAGTTGTGGCATTTGATCCAAAAATTAATTATGAAACTTAAGATTAATTAAGAATTTCATAGTAATATAAAATAGCATCTGCTGTCAGAAATAAACAGAAAATCTGCGTATGAAGAAAAAGAAAAGAAATATCTCAAAGTTTTATAGCTTCCTCTATGTCATCTTCTATATCAATAAGATTGAATGAAATAAACGAAATTTTTAAATACAATTCTGTAACCTTAAATTTTCAGAGAAATTCTGAAATAATGAACATCGAAATAATGTTTAAATTCTCATCTGTTTTTATAGACAACAGTATTAATATTAAAAGTACTTATAAAAATAAAATAGTGCATCTACATTTATCATTTTAATAATCCAAAGCATTAGAAATAAATTAATTTATAAAGTGTGGGGACATTCCCCAGTCTATTTAAATTCATTTATTCATTTTTATTTTAATCTTATCACTTCCGTATTTTTAATTAGTATTTAATTAAGTTGCTATCAAATTCAAGATTCATTTAAATACTTTTATTGTACCAATTATAAAAAACTAAATAACTAAAAGTCATATCAACTGTAACAAATTATAAAACGTTTCAATGAAACAGAAGAAAAAATCTCCATTTTGAAATAATAATTTAAATTTCAGTATTATAATATTTAACCAAATTTGATATTTAAACCTTAAATAAATTAGATAAGTAAATTACATATGTGTAAATTAAGTATTTGCAACAAATAAAATAAATCAATAAATAAATAAATTAAAAATTAAGAAAACAAAAAAGTTAATTAATTAACTAGTTAATAATAGTTAAAAATTTAAACTTTTAATTAATAAAGTTAATGTTGTTATCTAAATAAAGTTACTTAAAAACAAATTAAGGAATCTTAAATAAATTTATTGCGAATGAATAAATTAAATAAACAAATTACATAAAAATATGAAGTATAATGTTAATTATATAACAAAACATATTAATTCTTTAATAATTAATTTTTGTTATATAATTAACAATTTAATAATTAATAATTCTTTTCATGTAATTCAGTAAAAGAAAAGATCTTGAGTCAGACTCCATTGATGTTGTGTGTTATTATTTACAAAGAAGAACTGAGTGGATAATTTAATACCAAAGAATTTCAACACTGGCTATCAATAAAAATTCTTGTGTTGAATTTACGTTTTCACTTTGATAAGTGCATTAACAACAAACACCTTTGTTTCATTATTTTTTTACTTCTTCTTCATAGATATTTTTTTAAGAAAGGAGAAAGAGGGGTGAGGGTCATCTAGGTGCATCGGCCGGAAACCCCAACCGGAGGGTAGTGTAGCGTGAAGAGTTCGCCGGCAGGTCCCCGAGGCACAATCGCCTCGCGCTCTGCTGGGGAGCCCAGCACATAGCAGGGAGAGGAGGGAGAGTTCTGACCTCCTGTACGGGATTAACCTGTACAAGCAGGGGGATTTTTTTCAGTTCGAATGTCACATGGAGATGCCTCCATCAAAGGCCTAACAAAGTAATTCGTGATTATATTTACATTATCACGTCCAACTCTGATGGACTTGCATCCAAACATCATCCAAATTTAAATAGTAAAGAATATAAACACAAATAAGTGATATAATAGGCCTAAATTTAAAGCAGAAGATGGTAAATAAATACATTTTGTAATTTAAAATGAGTGACAGGAGTTCTTATTTATTCTTTTTTAAGTATTGTATTACAAGAAAATCAGTCTTTAATTTTATTTATTTATTATGTAATTTTGGCATTTTAATATTGTCAATAAAAAATAAAATAAATTCATTTTTTTTTTCAAGGGTTTTTAGAAACCTCTGGAATTCTTTCTGTATCTCAAAAATAAAATTAAATAAATAAATAAATAAATAAATAAATAAATCAATCAATCTGACTGTGCTGCGTAGTTCAATAGCCATTTCCCATTATCGCATTATATTTTTAACAATTTATTTTCTCCTATCTAATCAAAATGACTAATTAATTTTTGTTTTTTGTTTTTAATTGCTAAGTTTGTTGATGTATCAATTCGATAACTAAACGTAATTCGTAACTTTTATTTCTTGCACCTGCCTTTTGATAGTTCGTAGGGTTTATTGAGACGTAGGACGACACAACAGTCGGAGGGACGTCGTAACTTGATTTCCTCGTTTTAAATGTAATACCCTATACATGTATATATATTTTTTATTATTTCAATTCTTTAGTTATTACATTACAGTCCTACTAGATTTTTAAATAAAAATCTGTCTGTAGGTGCTGTGAGTATAATACAGTTACAATAAAGGTAACTGAATATATATTATAAATATAAATAATACTTAAATATATAAATAACATTTATATGAACAAATTATAAATACAATATTAAATACGTTTTAAAGTTTTTAATCTATAGCATATTTAAATAAATAACAAACAAATTAAAAGAAGATAATAGTAGCAGAGATTTGAGTTATTAAATAATTATAAAATTAAATAAAGTAACAATTGTTACTTATATATTTGTTCTCTTTTTCTTCCTTCCTCCCTTTTTTTCATATTTTGTTTTCATTTAGTTTATTCACTTTAATTTATTATCGATAATTTAAATATATAAGTATATTTAAATTTTTGAAGAGTATTTTCAAATAACTATCCATTCCATACTCATATGATAGCCTTTACGTAGACGATTTCTCAGATATTTAAGATGTGAAGACGTAAGAGAAATGTAACAATGGAAAATTAGAAACAAAGATGAGCTTAAACAAACATCAAAACAAACATCTGGCATCACCAAATGTACTTCATTCTCTGTTTCGGTACCAATGAAGAAGTACCTGTAAAACAACCAGTGCTGTCTCCACGAATCTGGAATGGGAATTGTGGTGATCCTCGCCATTCAACAAAAGAAAAAAAAAGAATGCTATTTTTTTGTTCTTTTTCCAGATTGGGAATAGGAATTTACGAACAAAACGACGACTCTCCAACCAAAAAAAAAATCAAATCCAGATAATTTTTTTTTCCTATGGGATTTCTTCCTTTTTCGCGTGCAATGGATTACAAGCTTAAGTAAACCCCTCTATCCCCTGGGCATTGGCTTTTTGTTCCAAACTGTTTTATAATTAATTTTTAATAATATGTTCTGAAAGAGAATTTTTTTTTTAATTTGAAATTCAATTAATATTGTTTATATCGTAGCTTTACATCAGGTGTTGACTGCTCTCACCTGTAGGCTCTACATGTGACTCTGGTGTCTGTATCGTCATAATTTGTGTCGTGGGTCTCATCCGGAAATGAAATAAATGTAGCATTTTTGGATCTTTTTTTTAATGATCTAAAGTGTTTTGTAATTCGTTTTTAATAATTTGTTCTGCTAGGGGACTTTTTTGTAATTTAATTTTCCATTAGTATTGTTTATATCGTTGGTGTACATCAGGTGTTGGCTGGTCTCACCTGTGCACGTGACTTTGGTGTCATGTATCGTAATTGGAGCCTCATTGAGTCAATGGTGTCCAGACTGGGATACTTCTCCTTACGACCGCTAGCAGACGTAAAACCCGAGGGTAACCGACACTAATTAGCTGATGAAACACGAGACCGCTAGGTGTCGTTCTGCAAGCGATAACCCTAAATAACCGAGGCGCGTGCGTCAGATCAAATTGCCATGGAAACCGTTTCCGCACACTGAGATCAGAGGAAGAGAAAAAAAAAAATAACATCCCTCGTGACGCAGGCGACGACAAGTCTTTAAAACAGACACCATTTGGAATGTAATTGCAAGCTAAAATACAAGAGAGAGAGAAAAAAAAAAGTCCATAGGCCTACTTCAACGAAGTAATCTCAATATCAGTTATTCTTCTTCCTTATAGCACCCATTTCTAGTCAATAATATGGCACCGTCTTTAACAAAAATACGAAAAACAAATTTACCATCACAACAACGTTACCTGTATACACACTTCCTACATTCTCGGTAGCAAATAAATTTATTAAGCGCAATAAAAATTTTAAAATTGCATTTTAGTTAGTATTAAATCAATAAATGACTTAATTCGTAGATTCACTTCATTAAGGAACAAACATACCGTTAAAAAAAAGAAAGAAAATTAACAAAAGTGGTATTATAGGCCTATTTAAAACCATTTTGTAAGTGTATTAATATAGCACTTTTAAATATTTGTGTCTGCGCAATAAAGAACTCAACATCTTCAAGACAGATCTTCGTGAGACCAGTGTTAAATACTTAAGAGTAGCCAAACTCAAAGTTATGTAAGAGTAAAACTGCAACTACAATATTTTGACCAAAGAAATTACTGCAAAAAAGATAATCCAAGTTATTTATAGTTCTTGTAATTAGCTATTTAAAAATACCAAAAAACATTACTACTAACATTTCTAAAATTTCTAATTTTTTCAGCGAATCATTGTTACATACTGTACATTGTTATCTTTATTATATTGTTATATCTCAAATAACACCGACCACTTTTTAGTAACAGTATCCAGAATATTATAATATTGTTATATTTTTATAAAGTTATAATGTTCTGAAGTAAAAATATAAAGATTTTATGTTGTGCAACAACACTTTTTTCAATTGTAATTATTAATGAAAATTAAATGCAAGACATGAAATCGCCATTCCTCTCTGGTAATTTCCCTTATTTTTTGATATATAGAATTTTATTATAAAAATTATAATATCATAATGTAAAAATCAAAACGAAGAAATCATTTAATATTGCATACTTTCATTAAATATTAGCTAATATGTAAAAAAAAAAGTGAAAATAAAATACTGTTATAGAGTCAATAATATAACATATAGGTCCTAATGGTATATATTCAAATCTTGGATATTTGTATCTAAAACCGTATAAAAAATGTAGAAATTTAACATGCGTGAAATTAATATGTAGTTTTTTCAAAAAAGGTCAGACACACAATAATTAAAAAACATAAAAACACATTAAAATCTCGACCAGGTTTCGATCGGACCTACCGATCTTTTCAAGTCCGAAGAAAACTTCATGAAATTAAAAACTAATTTAAATAAATAAAGTAGGAATGCTAATTAAATTCTGAGGAGGATGTCATTTATATTCATAGATAATTACATAAATTGTATATTTTGCAAATAAAAATAATATAAACATTGTATATAAATAGCCTCAAAAACTATAAAATAAAGTTCTTGTGGAAGTTACTAATAGTAAATGAATTGTATAATATCGCGTTTTTCATTTTCATATACTAATTTTCATAAATATAGTTGTATTAGAATTGAAGAAGGATTTAAATATTAGATTTATTTTGGAACGCTGATATGCGCTAATGATTGGTATAATATTTTCCAATTTAGTATTTTTGATTGTAGGACAAGTTAAAAAAATTATAATCAAGAAGTTGGAGGCTTAGCATTATTTACAAAATTAAAATATAATCTTCAAGTATTTTTTTTTTTGAAGAATCTAGCACTGGTACAGCAGAAGCACTGGGCGATTTCCTAGCAGGGCCTTTTGTTTGGCGTTTAGTCATTGCAAAGTAGAGTGGTTTTCCTTGTCTGTCACTGTATTCTGCCATCGCCTGTCGTGTCGTACAAAGGATTTCGCGGTAAAACAAACATATCGTCCGTGGCATCAGCATGGTGACAGGCCCACAATGGCCGTGCTTGACCGTGGTTCGTGGGGAGATGGAGTGAGCAGGCGGTGCGTCTCGGCGGCGACCAGCGCCAGCGGGAGATGCCACTCCGGCGACAGGGGTAGGGGGTGGGGGGAAAGCCCTCGCACCTCTTTTGTCCGAATTAGAAGCTACCACATTCCGATCGCGTTATCTTTTCCGATGCTTATCTGTTGGGGGTGGAAACGTTTTCGTAAGGTCCGGATGGACGGACACTCGGATCGAGAGTTCTTCTGGGAAGAGTCCATTATGCAGAATGCGATGAGGAAATAATTCTCGCGGACTTATTCACTTTTTACGGGGATTTTGTTTTGTTTGTTTGAACAGTTCATTCAGTGAAATTCTCCTCGAAAAAGACTTAACTTATTATAGATACTTAAGAAATGACTTAAGGCCATCGATAAGTCATATGTTCGTGGACGGCTTCACTGTTAAGTAATAAATAAACACAAAAGAGACCATTGAAAAATCCGTAATGATCTACACTAAGATTATCTCATTGAATTGATTCTGGAAAGTGAACCGAAATTATCCTTGGAGGTTCCCTAAGAATTAAAGTACTTAATGTTGACTATTTATTTAAGTTCACTTCCAGGCACAAGCATGAGAACTCAATGCACTTAAAAGGGAGTTACAAACGCCAAAATTAAATTCTTAAATATGGAACTTCATCAAGATGGTATATTATTGTCTAAGTAATTAAAGCCATAGTTACAGGAGCGTAAGGGGCCGTCCATTAATTATGTGAGGTGTTTTTAAAAAAATTTGGACTCCCCCCTCCCCCTTGGTGAGATTTCAAAAATTTTAACAACCAAAAAAAAAAACAAAAACGGAAATCTTGCTGTAATATACATTTTCTCTGAATGAAAAAGTTTACGTGAGATTTTTGTTTACCCCCCCCCCCCCCCCCCTTGGTGATTTTTGGCCGCCCCCCCCCCTCCCTCTTTTGACCTCACGTAATTAATGGATGACCCCTAAGTCCTTAAGAAATCCTTAAAATTGAAACTTAGGAATATGTATGCATAGTTAAGAATGTTGGAAAAGAGACGTAAACAATAATTCCTTTGAGAGCAATACTTTCTGTGCAAAGGAAAAATAGGAAATTGATATCTATGGTAATGTTACAATTTCCACTACACCAGATGAGAATATTGATGACAAGCATTTAAGAGCCCATAAAAAAACGATGGGTTACGAAACAATTATAAGTTATTCTTAACAAGATGCTCTATGGTAACTTACTCGTCTGTACATTCTGATTGGTTGAGAGTGTAAGGGATAAACATATAAGGCGTGCGGTAATCCAACAAATTATTTTAAATTTTATACGCTATTACAAGATTTTATTATAATATTGTAATTGTTCTTAATCTCAGCCCCATAATAGTTATACTGCACCCACGCTCACAAAGTTTTTTAGATGATCACAAAAATCATTTACAGGAAATTACTTCCTTGTGTACTGCTAAAAAGTGTCTGTTTTATGTGGTGTTATAGCTCGTTTATTTTTAGCTTTGTTATTTTACTCTATTGTTAGGCAAACCGTCTCTACCGTCTCTATTTATAGATTTGTATGTAAAATTAAAGTAAGAAGAAAATTCACTTAAATCTATACTGTTTGTTATATTGCGCAAGTTCTTTTTTCTCTACATTTTATTAGAATAAACAACAAAAATAACAGAATAAGAAAAGTGACATTTATTACTAAGTGCTCAACATAATAAACAGTTAAAATAAACAAATACAATAAAATTTAATAAAAAATGCTGAGCAAACACGAGCACGAAGTTATGAAGTACTTTCGTAATAACCTGATTCCAGAACATAATTGAAGAATGATCAAGTATTTCCCGTACAATGAATATCACAGAAATCTTCAAATAAGGATGTTATTTTGTAATGAAATCGACTGCAAGTCACATTCTGAGGTTGGGAATAAAAAATCAAATCAAAATATTATATTGAAAAGCCTTGGGTCCTACCAAATTAGGCAATATTTTTCCTTAGTAACGAAAATTCCGATGCTGCGCGAATTACAAAACATTCTAAATGTAAGGTATAAGCGTATAATAACTTTTAGAAAATATAGACATCAATAGACAAGTATCCCTTCAAACATCAATGAAAACGAATATTAATGTTTTGAAGAGGTCAAGGAGTTGTCTTATGGCCTCATTTTAATAACTTAAGAATTACAAATCTCTTAAATATTTAAAGGTTTCATTTACATTTTACTTACTATACATTTAAAAAAGCCCAATTACTGGCAGATTTTAAGAGGAAATTAAATTTTTTTTTTTTTTACATTTTTGCATCGAAAAGCCTTTAAGATCAATTTACGTTCGAATGTATGATGTTTTTCTAAAATTTACCTTATTTTGTTTTTATATAGTTTTTAAGAAAGTGCTGGAAATGCTTTATATTCTACGTTCATCAATTTCTTTTTATACAATTTTACTTTCTGGCAATAGCAAACAAAAATTGGTTAAAGGCAGAAGGCGGAAGGATATCCGATATCAATTTGTTCTGAATTAATGTCTGAGATTAATAATGTTCGGACATAATAAAACTTTTTTATAGTTTTTAAGAAAGTGCTGGAAATGCTTTATATTCTACGTCCATCAATTTCTTTCCATACAATTTTACTTTCTGGCAATAGCAAACAAAAATTGGTTAAAGGCAGAAGGCGGAAGGATATCCGATATCAATTTGTTCTGAATTAATGTCTGAGATTAATAATGTTCGTTCATAATAAAACTTTTTTATAGTTTTTTAAGAAAGTGCTGGAAATGCTTGTTATTATAAGTTCATCAATTTCTTTCCACACAATTTTACTTTCTGGCAATAGCTAACAAAAATTGGTTAAAGGCAGAAGGCGGAAGGATATCCTACATCAATTTGTTCCGAATTATTGTGTGAGATTAATAATGTTGAGACATAATAAAATTCACTATAAATAGCACTTCTACGAAAGTTGAGTACTAATGCCTTTGTCAGCAAATCACAAATAAAAACAGCGTCCACGGCTTTTTTGTCTTTTATCTTTTGCTGTTACTCTTGTTGAGTAGATATACGAGGGGGATTTCTACCATCATTAAGAACGGTGTCAGAACACATTTACCTGGGTGGTTGTCGGCCCCTTGCTCTGACGCCGACCGGAACGAATAGATCCTGAAGGTTCCCTCCCCAGCAGACTTCCCGGAAACCCTTTTCAACGCACCCATCCCCTGCCCAAGAAAGAAGAAGCCAGCAAGACCTTTCTTTTTTTTTCCTTATTGTTATAGATTTACAATAATATCTACAAAAATCCGTTAACCATTGGTAAACAGATATAATTCAGTTCCGAAGGAGTATATTAACAGCTTATCTTAATAGCAACCATGCATTACCTCCTTCTCTTGTCAATCAACTTCAAAAGAAACAAATTGGTGTGGGCGGGTTTTCTGCTTAGGGCACAATTAAACTTAATGAGTAATTCTTTGGCACTTAAATATTACGAGAAAATAGCCTAACCCTTCACTCTACAAAGAACAGGTAAATTAAAGGAATTTTATAAATTTATACATAGCTATTACAATTATAGAATTTATAAGTTTAATGTTATTATTCAAAATATAAATATTAAGCCTTTTTTTTTTGCAGTCGAAGCCTTAAAATCTTTTTATTTAATTTTAAATTAACGTAAATTAAACTTTAAATTCAATTTATTTATTTATAGTAAAAATAAAAGCTTATTGTAATTAATTAGCCTAGAATTCGGATTTAATGAAAATGTTCAACTTAATGGATTTCAATTAAATAAAACGAGAAATGAATTTTCAGCACAAATCTAACCAAATTGCCTTTCTGGTTCGATTATCGGGAAGGAATCGGAAACGGCCGTTTCGTCCTACTTGGGACTCATCAGCCCCGATAATCGAATCAGAAAGGCAATTTGGTTAGATTTGTGCTGAAAATTCATTTCTTGTTTTATTTAATTTAAACTATTTTATAGCACGTTAAACTCTTTTAACTTAATGGATTTCACTAAACCAAGTTCTATTCGGGATGTTGGATGTATAGGCTCCAACGATTTTCGATCATCAGGATCGTGGGCGTATATAGGGAGGGAGCCGAGAACTTAATTCTCAAAATGTGTAGATTAGACCTAATTCCTTTAGTTTTTTTTTGGGGTTGGACAGCAAGTTGAAGATATCTTGTCCCCCCCCCCCCCCCCTGGAAATTTGAAACTACTTTTTTTTGGTTAGTTTTCCCTAACTTGATCCCTTTTCCTTTCTCCCCATAACCCTGAATAAATTCCAATAGATGTCCTAATCTGGATGAAGTTGGGAATGTCAGCCCCATGCCCCCCCCCCCCCCCCCCCCCCCCTTACTTCTCCCGATTTTAGAAGAGAATGAATCCTGGGTCCCCTGTGGAGTAGAAACTTTCTGGGGAAATACCCAACCTCCGCTGGGAATTGAACACTGATCCTCCAGCCTTCAGCCCAGCACCTGCATCTCTGGACCCTTCAAAACACGCAATCAATAATAAATATATTTTATATTATCTATCCTTTCTCTTTTATTAGATTACCACAATATTCAATTTTAGATTCCAAGTAATTGTAACGAATTTGTCCAGTGAACCAACTGAATCAAAACGTATATGAATGGTATTTTTATCCAAATAATAAATATTATAAAACAAGGTAGGATCAGCGATTAGTAAACCAATCACAATGCTTCGCAACGGCTTCTGATACGTACAAGACAATACAATTGATATTGCTTTAATTTCCTTATTATTATAAATGTGATTGTTGCGCATGCAAAAGGCGCAATTGTTGCGATTGTTGTGATTGTTGCTAAGGATAATTTAATGATATTTTAATGATACTTCTCCACAGACGACGGACAACCCGGGATTAGAAGGCTTCTGATACAAGTATCAGAAGCCTAAAGCCTTCTTTAGATCACCATAACAACATTCGTTAATTTCATATTTAACTAAGCATTGTTACAATAACGTAACAGAAGAAAGGCTTCGCGACTGTATTGTTGTTTAATAGACTCACATGATATACAACAATTGAATTAAGAGCTCGTGTCAATGAGTTGTTAGTCAATTAATGTAAATTAAAATTTAAGTTATTGTAAATTTTAAATTTATTGAGGCCTTAGTTGTATTGGCAACAACGACTTCAATGTTTCGTCCAGTTTCTCTTCTATTTGATTATTATAACTAATGAATTTTATATAACACTATTTCAGAGACCTAATATGTATATATATTATTGTATTGTGTCAAACACTTTATAAATTTTATTTCACCATACCGATAGATCATGAATAATCGTTTTACTATGTTAATGATTTTTTTTTAATTTATTAATATATCCTAGTATAAAATTTTAATGATAATTCCTTAGTATTTTATTATAAACTATCCTATCAATTTTTATTGTAGATAACTTTAAATAAAAAAGTATGTTATTGCTAGATATTTAATCATAATGAAATTTTTGATATTAAAATATCAAAAAAAAAAAAATTTTTTTGTTTTTCAGAAATACACACACGTGTAAAAATCTTGAATTTTTTAGAAACTTAAGAATTTTATAAAATAGAAAATAATGGAATTTACATATACCTAAAAAAAAAAAAAATACTTTGCGAATATATCTCACTATTGTTGAGAAGTGTGATATTGTCACAAACTATTTTTTCAGAAATATACATGTTTCTTAAAGGAAATTATTAATTTAATGAAATTTTAATGAAAATAAACTTAACTTATTCTTAATTATTCTACAGATAAAAAAGTAAAAAAACAAATCTCAATGATTCTAACAATTAATAAATATTTAAAAAATATTATTGCTGTAGGAAGGTTTTTTACGAAAATATTTCATGCTTAAAAAATGTGCAATTATAATATTATAATTTTAGTATACAGTATTTGTCTTAAATATTTAATATTTAAGTAAATTGTATATATTTAACTGTTATAATAAAACGAAGTCCTGAGCAAATATTGAGTTAAAATATATTTTTTTTTTCTGTATAATTTTATTGAAGAGATTTAACTTTTAAGAAAATGTGTCTGTCCGTAGAAATAAGAAGCATTATTAAAAAGTTATTTATGAAGGATTCAGTTTTGATGAAATTCGAGGGAATCCTACGCCTGGAAGACCTTGATTCATAGAAGGGGTTGTAAGATCGAAGATAAGGAGAGCAGATGGATTCTTCTGTTCCATCTGTCTGTTTCAATTGATTAAGTCCAATGGAACAATCCAGAATGCTACTGTCACTTCCGTATCGTTTCTATCTGCACCGATATACGCTAGGAAGTACGTGTCAGATCTACTGACAACTTTGTAAGAAGATCTCTACACAGGGAAACGAAACTGTGCGCAAAGCTAATGAACCATGTCTACAATCTGTCTAGGCACGGTTCTACGCAGAAACAGCCGTGGAGCGAGATCTAAACACTTCAATTTTGCTTTAAAAGTAGAAATTTTGCATTTATTGACTCAGAAACTAACTAAATTCATACTAGATTCCGTCACGGACGTGTTTTAAGACTTAATTTCGTTTATATTTTAAAATATAACTAAAACAAGGTAACGACAGCGATTAGTAAACCAATGCTCGCAACGACTTCTGACACGTGAATGAAGAAAATTATTCAAAAGTTAATACCAAACGCCTACTTAAAAATAAGCAGGTGAAAAGTCGGTTATGTGCAAATTAAATATATTTTAACGAAGACATTTTAACATCTTCGACTAAATTAGAACCACTTCTACAAGAATTTAATCTCAAGCTCATCTCACCTTCAAGAAGCACCACCAGGTATGTCTCGACGCAGTCTATTCTAACGTAATATTCTATTCTAACGAAAAGGTGACTCAATCTGAACTCGCTATTTATATGGAATAATCGTCATTCTTAGCTCAAACCTTGTTAATAGACTGAATTCAATAACTTTTGAATAATTTCCTTCATTCACGTATCAGAAGCCGTTGCGAAGCATTGTGATTGGTTTACTAATCGCTATCCTTACCTTGGAGCCCGACCAGCTACAGACACAAACCCCACGGTTCTGAACTACTTTTGGCAATACCTTTTCAACGACACCCTAATCAAGTCTCTAGCACTCGTGGTTGCTGAGTTGATACTTGTCCACAGATAAACAGACAAACCGGGGATATAGGGCTTCACGGTATCAGAAGCCTAAAAATTGAGGTTTTTATTTAAATTATTTATATATATCTCCAACAATTTCAAAATTTTTAAATTCTTAGTAAGGGGCCATTTAAGTATTATGCAAGCATTCAAGGGGGGAAAGGGGGAGGGGTTCAAGCTTTGCTTGTTTTTGCTACAAGGGGGAGGGGGGCGATCAGACAAACGTAAGACAGACAAACATGCAGGCGTTAAAATTTTGATATAATATTGACTGTTTTAATTTATTGTTCAGTGATGTTTCCTGTTAATGATTTGGCAAATCTTACGTAAGCACAGGGAGGGGGGTCTAAAATGACTAAAAATGTGCTTACGTAATACTTAAACGGCCCTTTATAAACTTTAATCCCTAACCAATATTACCAATATGTGGCGATGTGCAAACTAAACTGTAATAAATTGTTATATGTAATTATCCTGACGCAAATAATCTTTGGGATATCAAAATTCACAAATTTTTGAAATTCACATCAATTCATTGCAATCTTAATAATTATATGATTATGTTATGAATATATTAATGCATTTATGAAAGAATGACAGAATTGAGAATGAAAAACTTATTTCAATTTATTCGCAGGTAGATTTTCTATTAGATTATTATATAAATTTTAGTACTCTATGTAAAGATAGCTAATTGCAGACCGTAATATTTTTTGGTTCATAACATGTTTGTACTTGTTTGGTTTGATAGTCGTGCTACTCATTTCATCATATAATGTAAAAATACCTTAAAACAATACAATGTAATACAGTACAATCCCGTTTCTCAGTTCAGCCCTCACGTCAAAGCAGTCATTCTTCCATTTTGAAAAACCATATTTCAGATAAACACAGTTTCGTAAGTGAGATTTTGTTTTGTAATGATATTCTTAACACTGCTGTTCTGTGCTGTTTGGGGCTCATCAGATAGAAGCAGTCCAAATCTTAAGACAAAGTTCTACAGTATTCGAAATTCAAATTTTGCTTTGGGCTTTTAGAAAAACAAAGAAATAAACAAACGGGAATATAATATATGCGTAATGTGGTATATTTATCACGACTTTGTCACTATGAAAGTTCCTACGGCAACCAGGATAACAACACTACATCATCCGAAATTCTGAATACCGAAAATCTTTGAAAATCGAATGTTTTTTTTTTTCGCAGCCTCAAACACTGCCCAAACAATGACTCTCGCGTGCGACAGTTGATTCAGTTGTGTGTGAGAGCGGCTGCTGTGCAGAAACGCGTCTGCTGCTCTCAGGAAAACTTAAAAAATATTTTTTTCAAGTTTTTAGAGCATTTTCTAGATAAAATAACTTTACCTCTATAAGAATAATTACCTCACTGTGTCATTTTGGTTTTATTGCTTACGGAATGCAGTGTACAGTATAGTATATAGTATCCTGTACCGTAATTACAATATACTAACTAATATTCTAATTTCCGAAAATTTTTGAAAACCGAAACACATCTGGGCACAAGGATTTCGGATGTGGGATCGTGGACCTTTCACCAGTTAAACACCAAAGTAATTACGACCCATCTGCTTAACGACCAATCGTACTTACGACCTCCGTCCTTGAAGGTACAACTTCTATTTCATCGTCGTCATCTCCCTTACCTGAACCTTCTACAGCTCCAGATAACCAAATAAACAAATGATAATATGTACATATGCAGGTATTTTATGAATAAATTTGAAGTTTGTTGCATAATTTTTATAATTTTACAACGATCCTATATTCCCGGCGCAAGCACCTCGATTATCGACCAATTCGCTTAACGACGTAGTCGTCGGAACGGAACTTGGTCGTAAAGTGAGGAGTACCTGTATTACAAGTTAAAAAAGATGCGTAATTATTTTTCTTTACCAAAAATGATTACACTAACCAATAACATTCCAATACTCAAAAGAACAGCTTATATAAATGTACCCTTCTAATTTCCTAACAGAAATGTAAATATTAGATAATAAAAAATAGCTTCCCAGAACTATTACTTTTTTTATTATAAGCTTTAACGTTTTTATATCTCTTCATAAACGCAAGGTCCTATTGAAAAACAGAAGTCTTCCTTTTCATTTGATGTTGTGCCTCTGTCAGGTGCAAGACACAAGGGATGTATCACCACATTGACTCCTCGGCCATTTTTTTTTCATTGTATTTCAATTCTCCCCAGCCGTGTTCATCCTTCTTTGCTTTTTCTTATCCTCCTGCCACTCCACCCTTGTGTCTAATCTTAAACAGGGTTGTTTCAACACCTGCCTAAACATGAGCAACGTAATCCCGTCCGAGAAATCGGATTTACAGCGGAAGAACAGCCCCAGGCCACACACATTCACAACAGCGTTTCCCTGAATATACAGTAGGCCTTTTTTTAAAAAAAAAATAAATCAGTGGTTCTTACTTCTCCTTTCTTCATCTTCTATTCTTTTTTTTTTTTTTAATATCCCAAAAGGAAGAAGAAATATAGAAGCTATTTATTTTGTCCTATTGTTCTTTCTCTCTAAGTTATTTTCAATTTTATTAGCTTACTAGTCGGCTACCCGTCGCTTCGCTCCGGAAGCCTCCCTTATGTAACGGAAAACAATTTTTTATTTATTAAAACACACACACACACACACACACACACACACACAAATTACATTTGTGTTTAAAAGCTTTTTTTTAAATTTAATTTTTGATGTCTATATGCTCTCAATCTACGACTGCTTTTAGAACCACCTTGTAAATCATATATCTATGATATATTTTTATTTTTTACAAAGATTAGAATGTAGGCCTAGTGGTCTAATGGCTAAGACGTCTAACTTCTGAGCAGTATTCTACCTAATAGAAATAGTGCATCTTTCTTTCTTGACTATCTTTTTTTTTTTATTCCTATTGATACTTTTCAGTGGTTTTCGAGTTAGAAATAGTGATGGTTTTTGAGTTACAAATAGTGATTTTTCAGTATTCTACCTAATGAAATACTGCTTCTTATTTCTTGACTCTTTTTTTTTTTTTTATTCCAAATGATACTTTTCAGTGGTTTCTGAGTTACAATAGTGTTCAGTATTCTATCTAATAGAAATACTGCTTCTTTCTTTTTTGAATCTCTTTTTTTATTCTAAGTGGCTCTTTTCAGTGGCTTTTGTGTTCCAAATATTGATGGTTTCTAAGTTACAGATAGTGATTTTTCAGTATTCTATCTAATAGAAGTAAGGCATCATTCTTTTTTGACTCTCATTTTAATTATAATTGTCACTTTTCAGTGACGTTTGAGTTACATTTATTGATGGTTTTTGAGTTGCAAATAGTGATTTTTTCGGTATTCCACCTCAAAAAAAGAGTGCTTCTCTCTTTCTTGACTCTCTTTTCTTTACTCCAACATCTGGCGTGTACACCCACATATTTTTCAATATCACATAGGATTTGGTTAAGTAAGAATATTTAAAATATTGCAACGTTTCGGCAATTATCGTTCTAATTGTCAGTTTCGAATTACAAATAAACTGACTGATGTGAAATAAATAAACAATGTTGAGATTCAAAAAAAAGATTGAATACATTCCTTATTGATGGGGGAAAGGAAAGGAGATATAAGTCAAAAAACCATATGAAGAGAGTTGTAGTCCCTATGGCCTAATGGATAAGGCATCTGACTTCGGATCCGAAGGTTGCAGGTTCGATTCCTGTCGCGGATGTTTCATTGTAAAAATTATTTCTATTTTCCATTCTCTCAGAAAATTGCGCCGGACAGACAGACAGACAGAAAGACAGACAGACAGACAGAGAAATAAAAGATTTTAGTAATATAGATTGCTACTATAAATAATATTGAGCCAAAAAGTAAATCTTAATATATAAAAATGAATGTTTCTTTGTTTGTTTGTCCCGTATGCGTTCCTATACCATTCATCAGATTGCGATGAAACTTTTGGTGAGTTGTTGTGCGCACGCCCGCGAAGGTTTCTGAATTAGTAGAACCATTTTACAATATCTGGTGCGCGAGGCGTTTCAACAAATGACTGTATTTCCGGTTTAAACGTTTGTAGTTTCCGGTGCGATTCGCATTTGCAATGACCATCAACAATCGCTACAAGTGTGTGGACTAAATTTGGAAAATCCATGCTTCACACATGGACAGCTGTATGTGGTCTGCTCACGCGTCGGAAAACCTTCTGATTTATTCGTGTTTGCACCAGACGGAAAAACAAAAAATATTGTGTATCCAAAAGCACTTCAATAAACAGAATTAAAGCACAAACACTTTCTTTCCTTGAGTGGCATTGCAACGCATGCCGGGCACAGCTAGTAAATAAAATTTTTTTTTTTTTTTGTTACTATGTAATACTACAACTGAATAAGAAAATCTAAAATAATCTGATTTATTCAACTTTTACATTTATTGTTTGTTTAAATCATCACGATAACACAACTAGATCGATTTTCTTAATATTTGATAAGATTTTAATTTTTGGGTCAAGTTGAAATATTGATAACTACATTTAAAAACATTTTATGACACATTAAAAAAAATATGGATATCACAACCGGTTTCGTCCTATACGGCCTTTGACAAGTGATTTGTCAAAGTCCGTATAGGACGAAACCCGTAGTGGTGGCCTATCAATGCAGTTTTTAATATGCCATAAAATGTTTTTATACATAGGTAGGTGTGTGAGCCTTTGATTTCTGTTAAGAAAATGTGCACATGTTAAATATTTTTTTTAAGTTAAAATTTTATTACGATTATTTTAATATTTTATCTCATCTTTCAAAAAAAAAAAAAAAACATAAGAAAAAAAAAAAACCAGTCCTGATATTGTACTTGCATCCCGATAAAACGGCTACACTAATCTTCTTGCTAATGGATCCCTCTCCCATCACCCTTCACAAAATAAATTCTCGATAAATCACAAATGGTCAGTCACTATGCGATGGAAAGCTGAGATTATAAGCTAATAAAAATAAGTAAAAGGAACAAATATTGCCGCCGTCTGCTGTGATCAAGGCCATTGAGGACTTGCGGTCCAAATCCCTGATAAGGCTGTGGATATTTACATCTCTCCCTCTTTGAGTCCCAAGAGGGTTTTCCATTCTTTCCTAGAATTTCCTCCCCCTTCCTCCATTTCTTAGCTGAATAAATCCTGTAGAACCCTGGTGTGATGGAAAAGTATAATCGATATTCAGTTTTACACTCTAGTCAAGCTGTTGTTCAGCTGACACTTGTAGTCGATATTCGTATGTATGAGTTCAGCTGACACTTGTAGTCAATATTCAATATTGTCAATATATAGAATAAAATCTAGACGCGATTATCTGGACAGACGAAATTATCAACTACATTCTGTTTCGTTCTGATACATTTCAGGGTATCTTTAAGTGTTTAAAATAGTTTCTTACAAATGTTTAAATAGACTTTGAATGTTAAAACTGAGCTGTTCGTTTGAAAGTTACATGTGCTTTTCAATGGGATTTCTTATAGCAATAAAAACAAGGAATAAGTTTAGTGTACTTAGTGTAGTGTAAAGCTTAGTGCAGTAAGGGTCTATTTAGTGTATAACAAAAGTATAAAAAAAATAATTGTAGTCTCAGTAATAAACAAGTACAGACATGTCCCGCGTTTACGTCACGTCTGGTTCCCAAAGAATGACGTAAGTGGAAGCACTATCTTATTTTTCATAAACATGCATAACTGACATAAATAACTTATTTATAACTAAAATAAACACTGTACAGTAATATATAACAACAAGTTTAGATCATCTGGGAATAAATAATTTCACTACAGCAACGACAGTAAAGCAGGCGATGCAGGCGGACGTAAATCGAGCGACGAAAACAGAATCAAGAATAACTCAACCCCTTTTATTGTTGATTTTCTTTTGATGTTTTTGTTATTCAGGGGTCATTGATTTGTATGTTTGTCCGTTTTGTATATCGTCCCATTTCACTGAGCTAGGTATGCTGAGCGGATTGGACTGATGAGAGATCAACAAACCTCGAAACAGTACTGTATCCGATTCCCAGTACAAATACCAAAAAATAGCTCAGTGAATATTTGTGTTTTGTTTAGTTATATGCGTTTTTTGTTTTCTTTTAATGGAATCCCTAAACAGGAATCATAAAATTTTATTTATTTATTTATTTATTTATTTATTTATTTATTTACTTATTTATTTCAAGCAAAAACAATAAGAAGAATTATATTAAATAATAAATAAGTAATTTTTTTATTTTTAAAAAATAATATGTATACTGTATATAAATATTTATTGTAAAAAAAAAAAAATATACATTTAAGCAGTTTGGAACATGTTGACAAATTGCTAAAATCAATTTAATAATATTTTACGAGAATTGGGTTGCGAAAAGGCGACTTTAACCAGTAACGAAAACTAAAGCGTGAGAATAAATTATTTTTTAAAAATTAACTATTGCATTAATAATAAATATTTTAACTACAAAACATTATTTTACGAATTTTTTATTATTTCAGGTTTTTGTCAAATTTTTTATGAGTTGAAAATACCGAGTAATATCTCAAAAACACCCAAACAAATTGAATGTTTTTGAATTTTAATTTAATTAATTACAGAATATTTTGAAAATTAAAAACAAGAAAATAGAAATCTCAGATGCTTCACAAGTTCATATTTAAATTTTCAGAATTTTAAGTGCATTGGAAAAAGAAATGTATAAGAGAAATATATAAAAGAATTATATAAAAGAAATGTATTAAAGAAATACATAAAAGAAATGTATAAAAGAAATATTTAAGAGAAATGTATAAAAGAAATAAAAGGTTTGCAGACGGCCTGCATTTGCTTGAGTCAGGACCAAAAGTGTTTCAATTTTTTTTATTACAGTGCTATAAATAAGAAAACTGATTTTAACTGAAGAAACAAAGTAGCCCTCTAGTTCTCTAAGGGGTATCTTTTATTTACTTGTTCTTTGAAGAATACAGATTTTGTTTTTCCCACTTT
>JAFIDM010008419.1:35283820-35300961 GCA_023159025.1 Thereuonema tuberculata | reverse complement strand
CAATCATTTGATCCGAATTGGAAACTATAACTGTCAACGACTTTTACCAAAACCATTCCCCAAATGAAATCAATTTACAGTAAAAGGTAAGGCGCCTGCGCATGAGTTGACGTCACAAAGATGGTGTCGGGGATTTTTTTTTAAAGTTATTTCTCTTCCATATGGGCCCTGAGGTTCACCTCTGTCAAATGTTTTTTCTTTCCTTGCGATTAAGGTGACTGAGGTGAAAATTCAAAATAAAAAAACACTTACATATTAAAATGACATGTTTTGATCGGACTAGCTGATCACTTACAAGTGACTTGTAAATGATCGGCTAGTGTGATCGAAACATGTCGTTTTAATGTGTTAATATTTTTTATTTTTTATTTGTATATCGGCTTATTTATTTGTGTAATTAATTTAAAAACGTTAAAATTACTTATTAATAATATAACAACAACAGCAAAAAGGAAAACACAAGTAAGATAAAGAAAAGAAAAACAATATATTATTAATATCTAATATACAAACCAAATAGAGACAGAAGATATGAATATTATATTAACTTGAAAATAACCTAGAGTGAATATAATCCTGAAATTGTCAAATTAAGTTATCATTGTCACTTTATTTATTTTGACAATGATAAGTTAATTTGACAATTTTAATACTTGCGATATTTTCTTCACTATAATTTATTATTATTGAATATTACAAAAGCATTATTCTGTCTGTCATTCTGTCATAAGACTTTCAGTTCTTCCAATTTTGTGACCAAACTATAAGAGATAGATTGGTCATGCAAATGGATAAAATGTAGATCTTTTAAGACAAACAAAACGCTACAAAAATCTTTCGAAAAAAGTTTTTGGTTTCCAAGATGTCGCCTTTTAAAGGGTCAAATTTTGACTATTTCTCAATTTAAACGAAAAGTATAAAAGTTGGAAGAGAACATTACATTGAGAAAATATTGGTACCGGTATTTCAAAGTTCTATCAAACGATATATCAGTCATTCACAAAAGTTTCTGAGTTTGCAAGATACATGCAAAAATGTGAATTATCGCTTTAAATTTTTGGTGTGTGGTGCCAATACATCTGAGTTATCCGGAGAAGCCACAACGGGCTGGGAATTCGTATATTCTCCTATCTCAATAGTAATTTGCCAAATAAATAAAGTTTGTTTGTTTAACGCTATATATGCAAGGGTTCCGGAGCAAAGCAACTATATATAGTTTTTTGTATAGTTTCTGTAAGATGATGTGGAATGAATTTGATGAATGATGTCTGAAATACAGTGGTACCTTGGTTAACGACGAGTTGCTGTAAGCAAAAAAAGTCTTGGGTAACGACGCAGGCTTTGGTTTACGACACTTCGTCGATTGGTGGCGGACAATAATTTTTGAGAAAATCGCATTTAAATTTTGCAAAATATGCCTACCTACGTCATTTATATTATCCTTACACACAATTTGTACTTCTGGTGAAAATTGACATTTAAAAACTGTATTCATGAACTATTCATTTTATTAATGATAAATTTTTGTAGCAAATATAAATGAATAAATGATATGTACCATATTTTTATTATATTTAAAATCGCGCCTTGGATAACGAGGGTTTTGGTTAACGACGACAATCCTGGAATGGATTACAGTCATAACCAAGGTACCACTGTATAACTATTTTGTTTACTATTAGCTGTAACCGGCATGCGTTGCAATGCCACTCAAAGAAAGAAAGTGTTTGTGTTTTAATTCTGTTTATTGAAGTGCTTTTGGATATACAATTTTTTTTGTTTTTCCGTCTGGTGCATACACGAATAAATCAGAAGGTTTTCCGACGCGTGAGCAGGCCTCATACAGCTGTCCATGTGTTGTCCTTGTGCTTTGTTGATGGTCATTGCAAATGTGAGTCGCACCGGGAACTGCAAACGTTGAAACCGGAAATATACTCATTTGTTGAAATGTCTCGCGCACCAGATATTGTAAAATGGTTCTACTAATTCAGAAACCTTCGCGCAACAACTCACCAAAGTTTCATCGCAATCTGATGAATGGTATAGGAACGCATACGGGACAAACAAACAAAGAAACATTCATTTGATGTTAAAATGAAAGATGTTAAAGTTTAGAAAATATAGATACATACCTCGTTATATATAAAAGTCAAACCAATGTAAACAATAATAACGGTTATATAATGTGGTGGGAAATGCTGAACAGAAAGTGAGAACATTTGAACTAAGTTTATTATTACTCCTTTAAGAACAAAACATTGGAGGACAATCAGTTTTGTTTTTTGTTTTTTATTATCGAGAAATGGTTCTTAGATGATAGAAGCACTGATTCACGGATGATTCTATACAAACCGTCTTTTTGTCTTCATAAAGAAAGACATTTCGTCATGATTCAACGGGACACGTCAGGAAATGTTACTCAGCTGTGATTGTAGCTAATTACAAGTACTGATAGAACACTTCTCTCTCTGTTACCCTTTCATACTTTGACAGATGCGAATTCTTTTTCTTTCTTTGTTCCTGACAATGAAGTTGCTCTCTCATCTCCAAGTCAACACAACAAGTACATTCGTATCAACTGTATCGTTTCCTTATTTTTATTCAGACTATAAAGTAATTTAAAATAAAATACGAATTTTTCAACTACGTATCTTAATCTGCTTAAAGTTTTCGACTAGTAATAAGCTCCTAAGCAAGGACGATCATAGAACGTTTTTTTTCAGAGGGGCAAATATTTTGGCATTATAGTTTACACCTGTGGCTCCCAAACACAGGTCCTCGGTGAAATGAGGAAATTTATCTTTACATAAAACTTGAGTTTATACAATTTTTTTTAATATAGTCAAACTCGGCTATAACACGATTGTTTATATCGCTAATTCGGATATAACGCGGTTTGGTCTTGGACCCCTTCTATTTTGGAAAAGGTGAATAATTGTAATATATTAATATTAGTATTTAATATTAATATTAATATTATATCATTATTAATAAAATATTATCCTATTTTCGCCCAAAAAGTACGAAAATCGATTGATTTTAGAGAACTGCTCGCGATTTGCTACTTACAATTAATATTTATGAATACCTAGTTTTGATCATGTGACTCATCGTTTGTACAAGATGCCAAGATGGCGGCGCCAAACCGTAAGAAAACAGATGAAGATTTTGGCTAATATAACCCATCAAAATGTTGAAAAGGTAATGACTTATAAATATAAAATTCTCTCACATCGCTCTGAATGATGTAGGTAATCGCGAAATGACCATTTTAAATCGATTTGGAATCGTGTGGGCGATAATAGGGTTCGAGTATACGACATTTACGATATCGCGAAGTAAAAAAAGCTCGGACAGATCGCGATCTGCGAGATCTTGTATCCGAAAGATCGCGATATAGCCGAGTTTGACTGTATTTATTATTATAAATTAAATACACAAATTATTATAATTGTGTATTATTTATTTTAGAAAAAAAAATTGAACTGTCCGCCAGTTTATTTTTGAAATTTTAGCAGTTCCTGAAATCCAGATGTTTGGAAACCGCAGCTTTACACTGTAAAGTTAAATAAAAAAATACTGCAGTTAAAACAAAGTAGGGAAAGCGATTAGTAAACCAATCACAATGCTTCGCAACGTCTTGTGATCACTGATATTGCTTTAATTTCCTTGTGTTTATTTCCAATAAACGCAACAATGGCGCCATTTGACAATCACAAGAATCACTATAAATGTGATTGTTGCGAATGCAAAAGACGCAATTGTTATGATTGTTGTGCAATCATAACAATTTAATCATTAAAATTTAATGAGATTTTAATGATACTTGTTCTCAGACGGACAGACAAAACGGGAATATTAGTCTGCTGATCTAGATCAGCAAAAACAAAAACAAAAAAAATTACAAAACACTAATAATTTAAATAAAATTCACCATTTTTTTTTAAAAATATCTGTTAGTCCTCTTGCGAGAAAGAAATTATATGCCTTTCATTACAACTGAAATAATGATGATTTAATTATTGTTATTTTTTTTTTTAAGAAAATGAAAATATTTGTTTTGAAAATAAACGTAGGTTTTAATATGTGTTGTTTTCAGAATCTTTCAAGAATTTATTGTTATCAACGACGAAGCCTACGGAAAGGTAATTATAAACGGAGAAAGTTCGGGTGTAACCCCCCCCCTTACACAAACCGGAAGCTCTATTTTAATATATAATTCGGCCTCGACTCACATCATCCACCCAAAAACAAAGGTCCTAAGGGACCGTTCAAGCCTTACGTAAGTATTCAAGGGGGGGGGGGATTCAAGCTTTGCTTAATTTTGCTGACAAGAGGGACGGGGGGGGGGGGGCTTACGTATGATAGACTGCTCTTTGATGTTTTAATTTATTATTCAGTATTATTTACTGCTAATGCTTTGGCAAATGTAAACCGCCTAAAAATGTAACACTTTAACAGTCCCTAAATAAAAGCGTAGGCTGCCTAAAATTACTGTGAAAGGAATAAAATTTCCTGGATAGTTTTTCATAGGAAACGCATCCCAAAGAAAATCAGATATTCCTGAAATCGGCCTACATATTATATTACTAATAGATATTACTTGGAGGAGATACGGAGGATAATATTTCTCATTAAAAACGCAATTTCTTTCTTGTTTCTTCTTTTCCTATAATGTCTTTTAAGCATTTGTGGCTTTAAAATATGTGTCTCAAAGATTTATCTTTCGGATAAGGGTCACAAAATACTGTTGTATTGTTCTTGCATTGTGGTCCGTGGTTCAGAGGGTTTTCGGCACCAATGTTGTGTTGTATTTTGGTCGGAAATAACCATAAGCGGAATTTCAGCATTTTGATTGGGGGGGGGGGGGCAAACCCCTTAAAGTATTTTAAATTACCTCTGAATTGTAGATAATTTAATTCATGAGAAATATATTAGAATTAGGGAATAATGCTTGTCGACTTATATTTAGTTTGCTTTTTTTTTGGGGGGGGGGGCATTGCCCCCTCTTGCCCCCGCCAAATTCCGTCTATGGAAATAGAGTAGACACAGGGAAGCACTTAACACATCTGACACTCTATTTACAACTACAGGGATTTTTTTATGTAGTTACATCAGATTCAGAGCTTGTCCAGCAATTCCATCGAGGTCCGCTTGTGCGGGAGAGCCAATCACATGATGTCTTCACCAGCCAATCAGAGGGAGCGACGCCAATCCTAGGATGCTTAGCTAAAAAAATCCTCTTAATCCCTTGTCCTTGAATCTCACAACAATACCAATCCATCCATTAACAGCCAAGTTATTATTAGAAAAAGGACTATTTTATACATAATAATAATAGCACGACCCCCAATTTTCAATCAAGCTTAGCGAAATTTTGAATAACTCGATAAAAGATTTCAGTAAAATTTGCTGTTTGACTAAAATCCTTCCACTGATCATTAAGTTCTTTGGAAGAAACGGACAAATAGATAAGAAAAAAGAAGATGAAACTTAAAAGTCCTTTCTTAAGCAAAGCAAAAAAATCCAGCAAAGTTTCCTTTCCAATTTAATACTCAAAGAGTTATCCCATATTAGAAGATCGTAAATTATTATTGATCTGGTTCCACAGCATACAAGTGTTCGTACTTCTAGAATCATTAGCTATAATTTAAATGTTTACTTTTAATTTAACTTCATGTCATTTAATGGAAACTAGAAGTAATAAGCAATAAAGAATAGAATTAATTACTTGAGGGGTTGTGGTTAGCTTTTTTCCAGTAATTCTAGGTTTCCTTTTATGTAGTATGAAATTATACCACGTACTTACGATAACATAATAGAAACTAAGTTGACATCTATTGTCTTGATGTGTATTGTGAGGGGCGGCATAAATTCTAGCTACGCCACTGATTTATCCAAAGCTTTAACGATTTATCCAAATGCAGTGATCAGCTGGAATACAAAGTCTGAATTCTGTTGTGTTGAACCAAGAAGCCAACTTGGTATGCCTGAGCTCTCTTGTTACATTACAGTAACATTTTCGTAAAACAAAATGAGTTGTAACGGAATAGTGTACAGTATTACTGAGGATCTCAGTAAGTAAACCAACCTAGCCATAATTCTGCTCTACAGAGCGAGTTCAATCTATGCTATGGAACTGCCGAATTTGACAGTTTAAAGTCCTGGTTCTCATTTGTATTTGACATTGTCATTTTTTTTCAATCTTAAATCCTGTAGTTCTTAAAATAATAGAAATGTTGTCTGTAAATCCTCTAAAATATTATTCCGGCGTAGCATTGTAGTCTAAACGTCCTGGGAACTGCCTGGTTTCGGCCTAGGTTCGTAGTATTCGACCTGGGTTCGAATCCCGACGTTGACATGGATGTTTGAAAACATTTCCTTTCCTGTGTTGTCTGTTTCTTTCTCTTTATCTTGAGGTCTGGAGTCATTAAAAAATGTCTTTCCGAGGAAGACAACGGGAAACCACCCCTTAGTATCTGTTCTCAGGGAATTCAGTGGGTGTTTCTTCTAAGGGTTCGCCATAACAGCAACTGTAGAGCATCCTTCGGACTCTTATGGATTATCATGAATGATTATCCTGATTAATAAACTGCCAAAAATTTACAAGAGAAATTTGAGTTTTTGTCTTGATTGGTAACTGGATTTCATAATAAAGGATTTTAAGAAGAATCGTTAAGAAAATGAAAATGTAAGAAAAACAACCCAGTTGATATGATTTTTCCTACTGGAAATGAGAAATTGCAATTGATCGGGGAATCAACATAAAGGCAATTTCGTTTTCGTTCCATTCGGTGCCATTCTGACAACAAGAGAGATCAGGCATAACAAGTTGACTTCTTGGATCAACACAACAGAATCTAGACTTTGTATTCCAGCTGATCACTAAATTTGGATATATCGTTAAAACTTTGGATAAATCAGTGGCGTAGCTAGAATTTGTGCCGCCCCTCGCAATACACATCAAACATACTTAGAAAATAAGTCAAAACGACGTATAGAACGTTCCCCAACCACTGCTGAAGATCAAAAATGCCGCCCGCAAAAAAGTGCCGCCCAGGGCGAATTCCCCCCCCCCCCCCCAACTACGCTCGTAGGATAAACCCAACCACAATCGATTATGAACTAGCGGAAATGCTTCTAATTACATACCGGCTAACATACTACTTCCCAAATTTTTTCCTTCATTACACAAAATCAAAAAGTCCTTTTTACCCAATGTGTAAATTGTCTAACGGTAAAACTGAAGTTATGCTTTTAATAATAAAAAGTTGCTATAATCGTAATAAAAAAAAGAAAAAAATAGATGTTTCAAAAAAAAGTAGACAAATACAAGCGAATTACAGATTATATAGTACATTGATCCGTATGAGGATTCGATACACGGATATAATATTCATTAATTCTTACTCAATTATTACAGATCACTTTCTTCAGAGTACTTCTTCTTCTACAATATTACGGTAAATTTTAATGTGTATTTGGGAAGTAATGGGCTAACAAAATCTTAATGTATAAAAATGAATGTATCTTTGTTTTATTGTTCCGTATGCGTTCCTATACCATTTGGTGATTGCGATGAAACTTCGGTGAGTTGTTGTGCGCACGCCCGCGAAGGTTTCTGAATTAGTAGAACCCTTTTACAATATCTGGTGCGCGAGTCGTAGCAACAAATGAGTGTATTTCCGGTTTCAACATTTGCAGTTTCCGGTGCGACTCGCATTTGCAATGACCATCAACAAAGCACAGAGACAATCGCTACAAGTTTGGAAAATCCATTCTTCAAATATGGACAGTTGTATGTGGCCTGCTCACGCGTCGGAAAACCTTCTGATTTATTCGTGTATGCACCAGACGGAAAAACAAAAAATATTGTGAATCCAAAAGCACTTCAATAAACAGAATTAAAACACAAACACTTTCTTTCTTTGAGTGGCATTGCAACGCATATCGGCTACAGCTAGTATAACATAATAAAAAACAAGAAAAATGTATGGGAAACTGTACGGGAAAAAAAATGCAAGATTACTTTTAATTCCCTCTCTCATATATATATATACTTATTATGTAAATAAAGTAATTGCTAAACAACTATTTAGCAAATAATTTTGCTAAATATTTATTTAGCAAGTAGTCATGTTTTGTATTGTAAACAATATAAATACATTCAACTGTAAGTAAATCAATGAAAAAGAATCGGCGGCATTTGTTCTTATCGCCCTAGATGGAAGATTGCATTCGATTCCATTTGTGGTTTTTCAATGGAGAAACCCCTTACAATTTCTCAAGGGCCCACTAATAAGGTACCGCCTAATTCCCTCCATTATCCTTCGTCCACTGGGTTGAGGGAGGGGCCAAGGGAAAAAAAAAACGTTTAACTGAATAATCACCCTTGTTGTCTCCTAATCTGATCAATGACTGTTGACATGAAAGCCATTGTGATTCGATTATTGTTATCTGTGATTATTTTGTTTGGCACGACATACACCAATTATCCCGGTGACATTGTAGTAAATGTTATATTTCAAAATACCATATTTCTTTACTGTTTAAATTGAAATTATATAATCGAAGGTAGAAATTTTGAGTGTTTAAACGTAGGTTTTCTGCTCATTTTGCTTCAATCTGTTCTTGAAATGTTGCACAGTTTGTTTATGTGTTTATTTGTTTATTTGTTTGTTTGTTTGTTTGTTTTTGTTTTTTCAAAATCCTGGTCTGAACGAAAAAGCCTCTGTTTATTTGTAATTTATAATTGATAATATCTGCCATTTTACAAACAGAAAAAAAAATCTTTCGTTTTCTAAAATATATAAATAACAATTAAATCCCGAAAATAATTAATATTTAATTAAGTGATGAATATCTAATTAGTCTATATTATATTTTGTTTTCTAAATTGTTTCTAAATTTCGCCGCTGATGACGTGAAGATAATTGGCTGTATCTTTATAGAAACAATGATGTGTTTTTTTGTATTGGTGTTTTTCAAATCCCACATCATTGTCCGGCTTTATATATATATATATATATATATATATATATATATATATATATATTAATATAAAAGAAAAGTTGATTTTTTTTTTTCCTGGCCCTCTCTCCTCCCAAAACCTTAAGATAAAGAAACACAAATAATGTGACAAATGTTCAATATATGTATATTAGGTGTAGTATTGAGGATGCTCACATTTTCGTTTTTTATCTACGTGGATCAACCGGAAGTCACTTGACATGAGATCGCCGGTTGTGAGAAAGCGTTCGCGGTCACGGGTGGTGAGAAAATTATCTCAGAATCCAAGATCACGTGATCACAAGTTTGCTAGTTTTAACTAAAGCAAACGTACCAGGATTAATAAACTGGATTACTATATATTATTAAGCATCTACTCGGTGTTTGAACGTTTATTCGCATTTAAAAATTTTAAAAGATTTAAAATTTGCACCCGTAGTTTAAAAATTATTAGGCTTAAAATTTTTTAAAAATAACAACTGGTTTCGCCCCCATTATTTCGGACGTCTTTTTTTATTGCATTCTATGGAATATTTATCTCTTTCATGCACAACTTTCGTGATAAGGAGCGATAGAAAATATTAAAGTTACGGTGTGCCTTGTCCGTAAATATGCACGCCAAGCTTTAAGAAAAAGCTTTTTACTGGTTCGAATACTATGAGGAATAAGGAACATATATCCTCAATGACACATTCATTGATTTTGATTAGCCTAAATTTCCCAGTAAAACTAGTAAAATTATATTATCTTAGGTTAAATTAAGCTATATAATATTTTAATATTTGTACTATGTATTAACAGACTTGGAGATAACAATAGGGTAGATTTCAAAGTCCAGAACTCTAGAACAAAGTTTCTCAATCACTGGTACTCGTACCACTTCTGTACTTGAAAGAAAACTTAGTGTACGATAATAACAGACAAGTTATTATTTGAGCTGCTCGGGGGAACATTATAATGGTAAGCGCTAAATTCGTGTTTTTTGCGATAGTTGGCCATAATTGCCGATTAGGTTAGCAAAATAACTTAAATTTTGTTTCAACATGTTTACACCTTAATGGTGTGGTACCGAAATTTCTGAATGTTGGTTTTTATGTTCGCGTCTTTAAAAACGCTTTGATAATCCTTATGTTCTATAAGGATTCTTGAAATGGATGAACAAAGAAGAGAGTAAAAGGAAAAAAAAAAAAAAAAAGAAGATATCTGGAAATTTCTTTGTACTCGTCTAAACCATAAGTGACTGGCAATGAATAAAGGAACCATATACAGTGAAACCTCCATTAACGGACACTCCCGAAAAGCGAACACCCCCCAATAGCGGACAATTTTGCAATCCCCAGTCGCTTAATATAGACGTTTCCATGTATTGACCTCCGATTAGCGGACACTCCCAATAACGGACAACATTCTACAGAAAATAAACGAGCTTGTGTTGCTTTTCAAAAGCAATAGTATCAGGCTACAGTAATACGTAGCGTCCAGAGGAAATTTTGAAATTATGGATCACGAACTCCAACGAAAACTCCAAACCCATCAAAGTTCGGAAACGGAGGCAATTGCGATCGACTCTATTGTCTTCGATTGGTTTTGCGCTGCACGAGCAAAAAACATTCCCATTAGTGGGCCATTATTGCAAGAAAAGGCGTTGGAAGCAAAGGGGACTCTGAAGGCCTTGCAAAGTTAAACGATTTAAATATTCATATTGAGAAACATGTTTTCAATGCAAAAAAGAAATGTCAAACTCTGTTAATTGATAACTTTAGTTAATAAAATTAATTTTCTAATCCGTTGTCTTACTTAAAATAATGACAAAATTAATACTGCAATTAATTTTGTTATTATTTTAAGTAAGACTAATGGATTAGCATTCATTTAAAAGGAAAATAGTAAACAGTTTGCAATTGTTCATATTTTCTCATAGGGCAATGTTAATTGTAGAAATTTAAGATTGTACGTAATTTTTCATTAAATGACATGCTATAAGCTAAAAATTGAAAAAAAAATAGTCCTCCCCAATAGCGGACACCTCCCAATAAGGGACGAAACTTCCGGTCCCGTGACTGTCCGCTATTCGGAAGTTTCACTGTATACTTTTTTAGAGAAATACTTTTAGAGAAAATAAATAAATAAATATTTTTATTTATTTCATCAATAAAACGGCACTTAAAGACTTGGAGTTTAATTCAATTTCTTTATCATTACAATTTTTTAATTTAATCAATTTGAAAAAAATAATACTAAATACTGAAAAGTTGCCAGCATCTCTCCTTATAGCTAAAGTAAATAGTGATAAAAATTAAAGTGCTGTTCTACAGAAATTGTGCATTTAATAATTAGGTTGTTATTCTAATATTATTTGAAAGGTTATTTTTATTGCTATTCTAATAGTATTACTATTCAAAGGATTATAATCAGAAATGATGAATCGCCAATTGGAATCAATTTGGAGAAAAGAACAGTGGGGGTGGGGGTGGAGAAATAGGGATAGATTTTGTGGGATTGAATCCCATCCATTCAGAGGGGGTTTTCCTTCTCTCTTGCTTTCTCCCTTTTCATAGTCTTCCCCACTTCATGTTGCCAATGACCCATTAAGGCTCGTGTCGTCGTCAAATGGCGCTTAATTGCAGTAGAATAGAAGAGCCCGCATGCGCAGTCAATAGTCCGGAAGTGCTACTCCATCCGCCCACCAATGGCAGAAGGAAAAATAATCCCCGTGAAGATGGGAGTGAATTAAACCCGAAAATGATCCCCGATTCAACGTGGATTAAAACCGAAGAATAGAAAAATCGGTTTTTTTAAAAACTGGCATCTGGATTAATGGCGTCCAATTTCTAGTGATAGGATTTATTCTAAGATGCTTCAAGTACATCTTTTTTGTAATTGGTGTATTTTGAAGTTGCTGTTTCGTCTGTTGAACGCCAGATGGCCTAAGAGCTAAAAGGAAAGAGAAATGTTTTCAGACAATTCCAAATGGACAGAACTCTGAATTAGCTGATGGTTTCACAGAGGATTTAAAACTATCTCCACAAACAGAGCCATCTTCTAAAGATAATTCCTACTTAGATCTACTCAACATACAACAAAGAATTTGCGATGAAAGAGAACTCATTGGTGGATATTCGGATCGACTTCAATTTGTCCAGATTCCAATTTGTCCCATCTGTTAGAGATGAGATATCACTTGTATGAAACCAGACAGTTGATAGAAATTAGCACTAATTTCACGTCCTTTTACCCTTCTGTTCACAAATCTCTACACCTAACTATGTCTCACTGGCTTGTTGGCGCCTATGAATCAACTACAGAAAGGGATCTATAGTTTCTATTTTACAAAATTAAACTCTGAATGATTATAACCAAGCATTATTAAAATTCCAAATAACTCCTACTTTAATACCCTATATTTCATCTCCCTCAGCGAGACACTTCTTCAGGTGACGATAGAGGACAAGAAATTAACTCCTCTTCGTCATAAATACATTTGGACACAAAAAGAACAAATAAACAAAAACAAAACAAAAAAAAAACAAAAACAAAACGATCCAGACATTTCATACTTATCTAATACTAATAACAATAAGTCCAAATCATGCTAAATAACAGTAAATCCAAATCATGCTAAATAACAGTAAGTCCAAACCATGCTACATAACAGTAAGTCCAAACCATGCTAAATAAAGTAAATCTAAATCATGCTAAATAACAGTAAGTCCAAACCATGCTAAAAACAATAAGTCCAAATCAAGCTAAATACAATAAGTCCAAATCAAGCTAACCTACAGCAAGTCCAAATCATGCTAAATCACAGTAAGTCCAAATCATGCTAAATCACAATAAGTCCAAATCATGCTAAATAACAATAAGTCCAAACCATGCTAAAAACAATAAGTCCAAATCAAGCTAAATAACAGTAAGTCCAAACCATGCTAAATAACAGTTAAGTCCAAATCAAGCTAAATAACAGTAAATCCAAATCATGCTAAACAACAATAAGTCCAAATCATACTAAATAACACACTTCTAATAACAATTTAAACCATTTCTAATAACAACTACAATCCTCCAAAAACAAAATTATTTTTTTCATTAACTCTTTCACATAACCGAAGGAAATATTGCTTATTTTTAGGAATTTATCTTTCATGGGGTTCGGATTGTGTCCATTTTCTATATATCATTTTTCTGAATGATTATATTAAATAAAAAATAGAAAGTACACAAAGAAAGCAACAACTGAATTGTGTCCGTAATAGATCTAAGATATCTACTCGCATTTGAATATATTGATAAGCTAACTGTAGATATCTCTATGGTACAACCGTAAAAAAAAAATAAGAAAATTAATAAAAATACGATTGTATCGGAAATCAACAATCAAAAGCTGATTTTGAAATGTATTGACCAGTAGCAACGGTGCAGAATAAAATTAAGCAGTAATTTATATTGACAAAGAAGACCTGTCGTACATTACTGAATCTGGGAAATAGGAAAGAAAAAAAAAAGAAGTAGTTTGAAAAACTTAAGGTTTTCCTTAAAATATCATTTCTTAGTTGTTGTTTTTTTTTGGTGAAAATGACAAAAACTAAGCCGACATTCATTTGCAAATTCTTATACACTGTCCGGCCACTTTATTAGGTACACCTATCTAGTAGCCTGTTGGGCCTTCTTTAGCCCTCAAAACAGCCTGAATTCGTCGAGGCATGGATTCCACAAGCTGCTGAAACATTATTGAGGTATTGTGTACCATGCAGACATGAATGTGTCACGCAGTTCCTGAAGATTTGATGGAGGTGTAGGCCTGGAGCAAACAGCCCGTTCCAGCTCATTCCACAAATTTTCAATAGGGCTGAGATCCGGGGACTGAGCGGGCCACTGCAGCAAGGAAAAGTCATCGTCATGTTCCAGCCCATAGTGATGCGGGCTTTGTGCACCGGCGCATTATCCTGCCGGAAGTAGCCATCTAATTGAGGATAAACTCTTAACTTGTACGGTTGCACTTGGTCAGCTACGATGTTTAAGTACGCTCTAGCATCCTGATGTGCCTCCAGAGGTATCAATGGAGACAACGTGTGCCAGGAAAACATCCCCCACACCATGACACTGCCCCCACCGGCTTGAAGAGTTGTTGTGAGACACAGCATTTGTGAGCACAGCATGGGTGTACCTAATAAAGTGGCCGGACAGTGTATATACTCAATTTTTTATAATACAATTTTTTCATTTTCTGTAAAAAAAAAAAAAAAAAAAAAAAAAAAATTAAATCAGCTGTATGTACATAAATTGTTGAACGTATTAATTTTAGTCGCATTCATTAGCTAATATTTAATATTTATTGTTTACGATAATGATACATTAACAGAGATATTACAAAAATCCATTGTCTAGATTCAATTGCTAGAAAATAGAAAGCAAGTTTAACGTCCGTAATCATTTATAAATGGAGGGAAAAACGCCAACCGGACAAATAAATATGCCTTCGCCCATTGAGCCAACATCAACGAGAATTCTGTACAATTGTTTCGTCCTTATTGGGGACTCATCAGCAGAATGTACTCGTTGACGTTTTGGCTCGCCGGGCGAAAGCTCTACCCAAAGCAAATGCGATCCCGCGAATGGCTCGCCGGGATAAACAACAATAAAATAAAAAATGATCCTGAAAGATCCAAAATATTAACCCCTTGTCCTCTCACTGAAAGGCACTAAGGAAATTAATCACAAATAGGCAAATTGAAATATTCAATAGAAAGCAAGTTTAACGTCCGTAATCATTTATAAATGGAGGGAAAAACGCCAACCGGACAAATAAATATGCCTTCGCCCATTGAGCCAACATCAACGAGAAATTTTGTCATCTTATCGCGCTGATTTCTAGACTAGGATCCATTTGTAAAAGATTTCAAATAGAAAAGTCAGATCGCCCCTGGTCCTCGAATATGCTCACCAAGTTTTAAGATGATCCATTCAGGGTTTCAGAAGTTATTAAGGTTATATTCACACACACACATCGCTCAGCCTCTATAAGCGGTCAGCTGATTCGATGATGAGCCTCGTTTTCATTTTGGGAAGTGA
Organism: Thereuonema tuberculata; assembly: GCA_023159025.1. Taxonomy (NCBI): domain Eukaryota; kingdom Metazoa; phylum Arthropoda; class Chilopoda; order Scutigeromorpha; family Scutigeridae; genus Thereuonema; species Thereuonema tuberculata. The sequence continues at coordinate 35,285,883 of JAFIDM010008419.1, read as the reverse complement.
ACTAAGAAAATTAAGAGAGTTCTATATCAAGAATTGTTGTATATAGTTTGTGTAACTGTAAATTCTTTCATTTCTAACTAAATGTCAAAAGTTAATGGAATAACGCCATTGCTAATTACTTTTATGCAGAGATAACATCTTGTTATCATTGTTGCTGCAGGAAAAGAAGATAACCAAAGAATAAAAAACGAATTGTAATTACCATTTAGTCATATATTTCAAAGAAATAGCTTATATATATGCTTCCTAAGAGATAACATCCGAACAAAATTATTTTACTGTTTTTGTTGTTTGTAGTTGAAAGAAATTCAGTAAAATAGCAAGTGATTATCTGCCATCAACGTTGTTAATAACAAAGTTAATTTATGAAAAATAAATTTAACGTGCTGTGACAACACCTCAACAAAAGAAGAAGAAATTGCCTTTCTGATTTTAGATTATGGGGAGGAGTTCGGAACGGCCGTTTCGTCCTGCAACGGACTCATCAGCCCAACCCTGCCTCACCCTAACCGAATCAGAAAGGCAAGATTTCTTAGTGAGAACCCCTGATTCGGTTAGGGTGAGGTATGGTTAGGCTGATGAGTCCGTTACAGGACGAAACGGCCGTTCCCAACTCCTCCCCATAATCTAAAATCAGAAAGGCAATTTCTTTTTCTTTTGTTCAGGTGCTGTTTTTCTTTTCCTTGATTTATTTAAAGTTAATTTTAATAGGATAAAATTCCAATGTGAAACACAGCATTCAAATTAAGCTTTTAGATTGTTAGATAATTAATTACTGTACGCTTTTATTTTTCACAAGCTGTGACCGCGGTGTCACCGGCGTTGAAGGCTCTTCTCGGTAATGTTCGGTTCTCGTCGTGCAGCGAAGCTGCCCCGTCGCCGCCGCCGCACCGGTTGGTTGACGTTTATGTTTGCTTCTCCACTCCTATTGGTCGTAGCGTGATATTATATGGCCTATAACCTTCCTCAATAAACGGGCTATCTAACGCAAAAATAATTTTTCAAATGGGACTGGTAATTCTTAAGATTAGCGCGTTCAAACATACAAACTCTTCAGCTTTATATATTAGTAAGTATAAGATAAGATTTGTATCGTTGTAGGTTAACGTTGTAGCGATGTATAAAACGACTATTCCTATTTGTTGCAACATTTTTAGTCATTTAATGACCTCGTGTAATTAAACTTCAAAAAATGATAGACGCCTTTTTATTCTTTATTTTAATCTTGACGAAAAAGATTGGAAAAAACGACGTACCAAAACTTGAAGAAGAAATATAGGTATTGTTATAACAAGGATTTTATAAAATCAGAATCAATTCGTTATTATTTAAGAACTTAACCTGATTTTAAGGTTGAATAAATCGTTAGATTCTTATTTTACGAGTCCAATTGAGCAATTTCAATTCATTTATGATTAATTGCAGTTTTCATTTCCTGCGAATAAAAAAGGACTTCTCTAGCGAATCATTTGCACCATTTTAACGGGAGTTCCGAAAGAAAGGCCATAAAATACACCCACTACGAACACATGATTCAAGGCGGAACCATCATTTTTCCTCCATTAATTTTTCATTAATGCGATTCACAGTTAAGCCAGTACAAAAAAACAAAAAAAGAAAGTTTCCAAATATATTTTTGAAATAGGAGGAATAATAATAATTACAGAAATAGGCCTATACTAAAATATTAATTTTATGATTTTACTTAATATCAAGTGTCTGAAAAAGGAATTTCAATTATTAAGCTTCTAATACAGTGAAACCTCGGGTTACGAACTTAATTCGTTCCAGAACTCGGTTCGTAACCTGAAACGTTCGTAACCCGAAACATTGAAATCAATGAAATAGAGACGATCCGTTTCAAGATGAAAGAATCGTTCTTTTTTATTAACATCCGGTCGTTTACCTGACAAAACGCAAAGAATACGTGTACTTCACGTATTAAATAAAGAGAAAGAAAACAACCAAATAAATTAAATGTAAAATAATTACATTTAATAAATATATTATACAAATAAATACATTACGATGTCTTGTTTACATAGGAAAAAGAATCATGTGGG
>JAFIDM010008419.1:35250294-35262670 GCA_023159025.1 Thereuonema tuberculata | reverse complement strand
TTAACTACTGTCTTCGAGAAATAGTGGATCTCCACTTTCGCTTAGTGGAGATTCTTCAAATAGCGGTTTTCTCCCAAGAAAATTCTTCGTGACTCTTTAACTCTGTCATTTCTTTATCTCACAGTATTTTAGGATTTATTTTTTAATTTATTTATTTATTTATTTATTTGCATCTTATCCTACAAGTGTTCAATGTTTCTTTTAACCACCTCTTGTGGGGCCGGGAGTTTTCCCACGCTCCATTCTCCTCCAAACTGGTCCTAGGGTCTATCCAGCCCTCTGTTGAATGGGTACCGGGTTTATTTCCCGGGAGGCGGGCGGGTGTCGGGCTGACCACCCGACCTCAACTTAGCCCCTTTGGTCATGAAGCGCCGGGAGCCTTACCTCCCGCGACCTCAAGGGTCTGCCTAGGCCTATAGCAGGACACTTTAAAAACCACCCCTTGACAGATCTGTTTCGACATTTCACGTCTCGTCAGCAGAGGTAACTCAAAAGATGTAGAACACTTAATATTTGTAAAGTTTTAAATTCATGTAATCAGTAGAAAAATCGTTATTACAATAGAATAACAAATGAACTTCAACAAATATATTTCACTTTCAGATAAGATACATTAAAAAGAAATAAAAAATAAGTTCTAGTCCAATGTATTTCTTTCCATCCGATTCTTAAACACACGGCTTTCTGATTAGTAAACCACATAATCTATATTATTTACAGTCCACCAAAAGTTATTGTTCACTATACACGGAGTACTTTATATATATTATTCCTATAAGCACTTTACAGCTTTAATGGACAAACACTAAGTCGAGCACCGTTGCTATGCAACATCATCCCATCTTCGATTTCTTACTTCACAATGTTGTGGAACTATCACTATCATATGTGAGGAATTATTATCATATTCACAACACGTGATCGATACACTATATTTCATATAATTTTTATATATATACTGTATGCCGTTCTTTAAATAATCGCAGGAAAAATAAGCCTGGACTAACCTGTAATTTAGGACTTTTTTTACAAGAGTTTTTTTCCAGATGTGATAAAAGTTGATTCCTCTAAAAAGAGGAACAATTTCTATTCAATTTCTAAGTATATCAGCGTTTCAGAAATTGCCCTCATTTGTTTTTTAAAAACTCTGATATCTGGAATTTTAAAATAATATCAAATAAACAATTACTCTCGTCCAGTGACTTATCTAACGAGATCTGATAGAGAACCTCTGTGAAACACCAATAAACAATGTAAGATTGGTTTCTGTTGTTTCCTAAAATTACTCCTTTACCAGAAGTCAGGTGGGAAAGTCGATCTGATTTCCCGTTACTCTTTTTCTTGCGATAATCTCTTAATTTTAAATAAAGCAAAGGAAACGCAGACTTAAAAAAAAGAGAAACTGCCTTTCTGAATAGATTATGGGAAGGAATTGGGAATGGCCGTTTCGTCCATCTACGGACTCATCAGCCCAATCCCCGCCTTCCCTTAACCAAATCAGAAAGGCAAGATCTTATTAGTAAAAGTCACCGCCGACCCGGCCGTGACTCAGCCAACAACAAAAAGCAAGAAAATAAATTTCTGCGTCTCTCGACGCCAGCAAAAAGCCTATCTACTACTGCTAATAAGAGGTGACTTTTACTAACAAGATCTTGCCTTTCTGATTCTGTTAAGGGATTGCTTAAAATAACATTAGTACCATTCCGTATTATGGAGGCAAGATCAGAAAACATTGTCTCCAAATTAAGAAACTATAAATTTTTAAAGATAATTTTTAAACCTACTAACAAAATTTTATCTGTATTGTCAAGAACGAAAGATAGAAATGAAAAAAAAAATCATAGTGCGGGGGTAATGTACGAAATAGTTTGCAATTATTCTAAAAAAACCATATATTGTATGACATAACAATTAGTAGCCTAAATAAAAGGGTTTTACAGCATAAAAACGAAACCAATAAATCGGCTTTGATGGAACACTTAAAAAAAATTCGGAATCATGAAATAAAATCAGAATCAGATAAAAATTTTAAATAAAGAGATTTTAAATAAATTTAAAAAAAAGCTACAAATAAACGAAGCTTTATACATTCCAAAATTTAATGATAAGTTATTAAATCGAAAACATGAAATTCCTTTATTAACTAATACTTTTACTGTTAAGGGATTGAGTTTTATTTTTATCTGGTTGGTTTATTATTGGATTAATATAGTATTATTGTAATTTATTGTTAAAATTTTTGGTATATTATATTGATATCACGTTCTTTTATTAACGATCCATTTGGGAGCCATTGTGATAGCGACCAAAATCGATAACTATTGCATTTGTCCTGTCCGTCCGTCCGTCCGTATCTGTCCACCCCTAACAACTCCCGAACAGAAGGTCCGATCGACAAACGGACTTCACAATCGTGTTCAGAGGCCCAAACATCGTATCAGTAGTATACTTTCAGAGACCAACGCCACCACCCATGCTCGAGATATTTGGTATTGGTTTTATTGGATTTCCACTATTAGCTTAAATGTTAAAAATGCAGCCACCTCATTTCAGTTGTTATCTATAGCTTGATGGTTAAGGTTTAGGACTTATATATTCAATGTTGGTAGTTCAAATCAGTATATTTAATTTTTTTTTTTTTGGTTTTGTTATTTCCTAACCTTTTTTTTTTTTTTTTTTTCCTAAACTTTTTTATTTTTTTTATTTTTCCTTATTTTAAAGTCTTTTTTTTTTTTTTTAATTATTTTTAATTTTTTCTTATTATTATGGGTCGCCCTTAAATTTATGCTTTAGCACAAAATTATTTTCATTTGTTGATAGTTAAAATTTTATACTTTTCCTACATTAATTTTCCAATTTATTATTCTCTTTGAACAAAAAACAGTTATGAAACATCTAAGAATTAAATTAAAATACACTTTTCCCCATGAAAATATTTATTATATGTAAGTTACCCAATTACGACAAAACGGATTACTGTGTGGTGTTTCAGAAATTCAATGTTTCTTTCTGATTTTTTTGTAGGTTAATTTTTCTACCTTTCACGTTCTTTTTTCTATTGGTGGGTAGGTCCCTGAAAAAAGAAATTCATATGCAAAACTCGGATTATGCTCATAAATATCCAAACTAAATTTCAAGAAGATCTAATCACGAATTCAGAATGTAATAGAAGTACACATACTGATTCTATGAGTCTAATCACGAATTCAGAATCTTTCTTTAGGAAATACTAGGCCATCCCCCTGTCTCCCGTGGTATTTATGAGATAATCCAAGAAGAATCGATTCCAAGCGGTTATGGCAAAAAGTGATATTTTATTCCTTTTTCAATTGAATGAACTCATTATTTGCTAGCGCGCGAACAAATAGAATAAAAGTAGGATTGGATATTGGGGACCAGCGGTAGTCCAATAGTTAGCGTTCCTGACTGCGAGGACGGAGGTCCTCGGTTAGAATCTCAGGCAAGGCGAAAAAAAAATAAAAATAAAAATAAAATTTTACAATCTGACTTTCTCAGTGCGCCGGACAGACATACAGAGAAATAAAGATTTTAGTAATATAGATTATTATACATTAAATTAAGTTATCCAGAATCGTTATATGTAAATTATGAAAATGATTTAATATTTCTAAATAAATTGAATTCGAAAAAAAAGGAAAGGTTAACAAATTTTTTTTGTACGGAATATTAAAATGTCAAGTCTACCCATGGAGCTCCACTTAATAGACTAGTCCATTTTTATTTGAGTAGCCTGGACTGACTCATGGTCATCTTCGTACTCACACTCAGATACACGTCAATGGAACGATGAAGATTTGGAAGGAAAAAAAAAAAACTTGTGAAATCCTATCTGATGCGTGGGAGAAAAGTAGACGATGAAGAAGGAAAGAAAAAAGAATAATCGAAGGGGAGGTAGAAGTAATAAAGAAAACAGAAGCACAGAGAAGAAAAAAAAGTTAGAAGTTGGATCAGTCGCCATTGCGAACTGAAAGAGAAAGAATTTGCACACTCACTTTTTTTTTAAAGGTATTGTTTTTAATATGTAGCGGAAGCAATATTTTTTTTGTTTTTTTTAATATATTACAACCACAACATTGGGTTCATAAAAGAATATGACCTTGAAGAAACTCAGTCAATTTTTTTAACCAAGAAAAGCAAATAAGAAATTCGCTTATATTGAATTCTAGGTGTTATTGGAGTCGTATTTTACAATAACATTATGAAAAGTTTGTATCTGATTTACTAAAGTCCTTTATTTAACCATAGAAATCCACCTTGACTATATTTCAAAAGCCTCACCAGTCTCCTTTTTCAAGCCTTACATCTTACATCTTACGTAAAAGTGAAAAGAATCACCATCTTCTTCCCCAAATAACTGAAAATAATTCTTTTCCCTTTTATGTAAGATGTAAGGCTTGAAAAAGGAGACCGGTGAGGCCTTTGAAATATTGTCAAGGTGGATTTCTGTGGGTAAAGGAGTTTAAGAAATTTAGTAAGTTTTATTATATTACTTGAAGAATTATGATTATAGTTTATATCTGATTGTTTTTATTATTTCAATTATGTTTTTGTTTTTAAATACAACTAGGCCACTCCCCTATCTCCCCCTGGTAAGTATGAGATAATCCAAGAAGAATCGATTCCAAGCGGTTATGGCAAAAAGTGATATTTTATTCCTTTTTGAATGAACTCATTATTTGATAGAGCGCGCCATTGTTGACAGAGAGAAGCTAAAAAAATGATCATTGAAATTTAAATTTTAATCTAGTAGACTAAAATTAATGAGTTATTTTCTTTTTTCTCTGACTCTTCTCTCATTGCGCCACACATATATAAAGGGAGTGATAAGAAACAATAATTTGAATGTAGTCCCCGTGGCCTACTGGATAAGACGTCTGACTTCGGATCAAACGGTTGCAGGTTCGACTCCCGTTGCGAACGTTTCATTGTAGAAAATTTTAAAGTTCAACAATGCTCATTGTGAATCTGTCGACTTCCTCGCAACAACGAACAATGAAACACCGTTTTCCAGTGTTGCACTAACATTCTGAATATTGGAAATCACAACAATTTGCCCCTTTTGCATTTGTCCACTTCCTCGCAACAATGATATAGGAACAAGCGTTTTCCATTGTTGAATTGCGCCGGACAGACAGACAGAGAAATAAAGACATATTGTATATATGTTTTATATAATGTATGATTACAAATATTATTTAGCCTACTTTTCAATTGAAAAGAAGGCTTGATAAATCAGTTAGTCTGTGTGTGTGTGGCCCCACTCCTAATAACTTGAACCGCTGCTGTATGGATCATCCTAAAACTTGGTATGCCTATTCGCGGACTGGGAACGATCTAACTTGTATATATAAAATCGTTTCCAAATGGTCCCTTGTTTAGAAATTAGCGCGAGAAGGTGACAAAAATTCCCATAGAAGGTGATAAAAATTCCCATAGAAGGTGATAAAAATTCCCATAGAAGGTGACAAAAATTCCCATAGAAGGTGACAAAAATTCCCACAGAAGGTGATAAAAATTCCTATAGCATTGGAATCTAAACAATGGATTTCTATCCTATATATGCTCATATCAAATCCTTAATATTGCGCGTGGTTTTTAGACTACTAAAATTAATCCGATTTAGGTAATTTACTTAAATAAATGCGGATTTAAGTCACTTTTTTCAGGAAATAAAAACTAAGTACTATGTTCGTCCTGGCTGATGATCGCCAAAGAGCGTGAAACTTTACTATTTGTCTCACCCATTGTTGTTTAGTACTAAATTGTTGAAAATAAATTTTAATTTTATGTGCGTTGAAATATTAATCTTACAAAAGAAAAAACACACTAAAATGTTATAAAAAGTCACTATATACAATTAAAAACTATATACAGTAAATATTATTAGTCCTCATAAGGGCTATTGTACTAAAAGGACCGAAACGTTTTGTTTTTAATTGTATATACATTTTAACATTAAATTTGTTAAAAATTCACAACTTACAAAAACTAAGAAAAAAAATAAAAGAAAATAAATAAAAGAAATAACATTTTAAGGAAGTAGGATTTAAATTTTAACATTAGATAATGTTACAATAATGTTACATTACATTTCTCTGATGATTGTCACTCGTCAATGCCTCGTCATTGAGGCGAAACCAGTCGTGTCCTGTATTTTTAATGTGTTTAAACGTGTTTTAAAAAATCAGTCATGTGTGTTGGTCTTTTATTTTAATGTTATCAATATGCATGCACGTTTTAGATTTTAGGATTTAAATTCTTTTAAGCTTTTTCTTTTTAACTTTAAAATGCTGAGCACTGTAAATGTCGAAGTTCTATAGTTATTTCTGTGGAATGATGAAGTTCCTAAAGTCAGGGCCATCAGAGAGCCGGAGGAAAGGATAGAGGAGGTGGCAGGTAAATTCCCCTGTCCTTGTTTTGTATTCCTTTTTTTTTTAATACTTCGGTCCGATGTATTAAAGATCATAATCTTTCTTTTCCATGATTTTTCATGAAATTTCATGATCATGACCTTTCTTTTCATGATTTTTTTCATGAAATTTACTAATCACAATGTAAATAGATTCTTTATATTGTCAAAATGAAATAAAGAAAAATCCGCACTAATTCATGATTTTTTTCATGTTTTTTCATGATTTTTTTCATGAAATTTACTAATCATAATGTAAATAGATTCTTTATATTGTCAAAATAAAATAAAGAAAAATCCGCGCTGATCCGTAGCTTCACTCAATCGAACGAAATCTTCTCTTAAAATTAAGAATTATTAAAAATCTGACTAATATTTTATAAATATTTTCCCTTTTAAATATATTTTTTTAGAGTTTAGTGGAAAAAAAAACAAAAACAAAAACTCCCAATAAAACTGCACATAAATGAATAAAAGGGTTCTCGCTCCCTGAGCTATCATGTCGGACTCTCGGACAGCTGTTTCGGCCTTATTAGGCCTCTTCAGCCAGATTTACCCTTGATGGTTGCTCAGAGTGCCTGACAAATATGAGGAAACCATTTCAGCTCCATGAAATCGGTCCACGGTTACTTATCATTGTTGCGTTGATTTTGTTTGAGGGCCATTTCGGGGAGCTGAAATGGTTTCTCATCTTTGTCTCGCACTCTAAGCTACCATGAAGGGTAAATCTGGCTGAAGAAGTCTAATAAGGCTGAAACAGCTGTCCCAGATTCCCGACATGACAGCTCAGGATTGGAGAACCTTTTGTTTATTTATGTACAGTTTTTTTTTTTAACTAAATCGTATGCCTGCATCTTAGGCTTATTTATTTATATATTTTTTCAGACTTTAGTTTTAGGAGATAGGAGGTCCACGAAGTTTGTCCCAAAGCTCCTAGGCCTTCTATAATGTGTTCAGTGTTTGTATGTATGAATGGTATAAGTCGATGTGGTTTATTTCCATCTGCGCCTTTTCCTCTAATAACTTTTAAACCAGTAAAATTTATAAGGATTATCTTGAAACTTGCCGTATATATTTATGGACAATGAGATCCTCTAACTTTTGTGTATTTTGAAATTTTTTCAGTACGGGTTCGTTTAATATTCATTTGAGAGCATCATTTGATGGGATTAAAACTAGGATCACCCATAGTGGGGGGCTGAACATCCTAAGATCTGGCTCCAATTTCAGAAATGAGGGGGTAGGTGATCAAAATTTACGTGTTTCATATTTTTTTTTAATTGACCACAAACAAGCGACGAACCAAGTTTTAAGAAAATCGGTCTGGCCGTTTTAGATACTTTACCTACAAACAGACAAATACCAAAGAAGAAAAACATTCAAGTTGAACGGGAAGACGTCAGCTTCATTAATTAGGACAACGTAATTAGTTGTTCTGCTTAATTCTCGGAAAATGGAGTAAATTTGGGAGTAAATTTTGTGTAGCATTACAGCTATTATAATTTAAAAATACGAGGATGCTTTTACTTGATATTGTTTATAGGGCAATAAAATAAAAAACCAGAAAAAAAAAAACTTTTTAGAAAGGAGATTTCATGATCTTTCATGATTTTTCATGACTTTTCAATTAAAACTATATTTTTCATGATCTTTCATGACTTTTCAATTAAAACTATATTTTTCATGATCTTTCATGATCATTATCTTTCTTTTCATGATTTTTTCATGATCTTTCTTTTCATGATCTTTCATGATCATGATCTTTCTTTTTCATGATTTTTCATGACCTTTCATGAATTCATGATCATGATACTTCATGATCTTTCTGGATCTTTCTATTTAAACACGAGAAGATTACGTCGTATTTGTTGAAATGTTAGTTATAAGGTGAATAATTCTATAGGAAGATAATACACTATTGCGGTCTCGGAGAAATTACTAAATAACTGTAGTTATTTTGTTTTGCAGTGCGTCAGACCGATGGCCAAAGAGAGGCTCCCCGTGCGCCGTAGCGCAATCTAGTTGGGGATCTTCAATTACACCGAAATTAAGTTATCGTTTGATGTAATTTAAGAACAGATGCAGGAAGACGTGTAAAAATTATAGCATAGTCTCATGGAAGGGTGTAAGACCGTCGAGGAAGGAAAAATCAGTGCGAGGGAGGATAGTTAAGGAGGTCTACCTGTATCTACCTTGGGGTACGTCAACGTAGATTGATGATGGCCGTACGTGTGATTAATGGTACAACAACTGTTATTGACAGAAATTATCGGCCTAAAGCAAGATAAACAGATGAGAGACTGGGATAAACACCCACTAAACGATTCTAAACTTACTTTGTTCAAGTAGGAGAATCACATTATCTACCCTAAATATGGTTTTTTTTTTCCCTCTTTTATTCCGACGACAAGTAGTCCGGCAAATACGGACAAGTAAGTTACTTTAAAAGTATTTTCAGTAATAAAATAAAAAAAAAGTAAAATTGTAAATAATTTTGGATTTACAAAAACTAATTTATTACCTATTACTTCCATCGCAAAACAGCAATATTTCGTAGGAAGACTTTTCCTGCTTCATCAAGGCTTACATTTTGGGAAAAATAAAACGAAGCAAATTCAACAAAGAAAACTTAATTCAAATAAAACAAAAGGAGCATATTGCTCATTTCACTAACTTATTACAAAGGGAAAGCATATTATAAAGAGAAAATATACTACTCATTGCTTATTATAATAATAAACATTTGATCTCAATCCTAATTACTCAAGGAATAATGATTATACATAACAAATAATTGGAGATAATGAAACCATATTGTAAACATTGATGAAATTTGGATTTGATTTTGAGTCACAATTCTTGTCATTCATCAGCTAGGACCATCCAATGGTTAATAACTCTTTAAGATTTTATAGTATAAGATAAAGTGAGTATAAAGATCTTGGCGGATCTTGATTTTTTTTAAAAAATTTATTAAGTGTGAAACTCTTCGTGATCCCTATTATTATCGTAGTTACCCGTAACATAAGAATTAACAATGGTAACATATAGCCTTAATTAAAAAATGGGGAGTCAAAATAACTTCGTAACAACGGCTTTAACTAAACAAACAGTAACACTAGAATACCAACACAAAAGTTTCCTTGTTTTTGCGGTTTTTTTTCTTCTTTTATTTATCTCAGTATTAATTTTTATCTCAGTATTCATTATGTGGCCTTTCTTATAGCAATGGTCCGCTATTTCTGATATTCCTGTTAATTTTCTTTTTACATAACTCCCGTGTTCCAATACAAAGAAAAACAAGGAAAAGTATGTACGTAGCGAATACCAAAGCAAGAAATGTGAACAGATACAAAGGTATGGAAATAGAAGAAAAAAATGTACAGTGGACTGGTAATTTAGTATAGAAAAATATTAGTACGAATAAAACTAAGATTTAATAAATTAGTATATTAATGCAAATAATGTAAACAACAAAATAAGAAACAAAATGTAAATAATTAAGACAACAAGGGCAGCACAAGAATAAATAAATTGTCTTTCTGATTCAATTATCGGAGGGAATCGGGAACGACCGTTTCGTCCTGCATGGGACTCATCGAAACGACCGTTTCGTCCTGCATGGGACTCATCGAAACGACCGTTCCCGATACCCTCCGATAATTGAATCAGAAAGGCAATTTATTTATTCTTGTGCTGCCCTTGTTTTTTATTTTGTTGTTTTGATTAAAACTTACAGCACGTTTAATTTATTTCCTTAATGTAAACAATTGTTTTAAAGAAACTTGTTGTTGAAATAATGACAGTGATATCACGAGCAAGAGATTTATTCATGTAATTTCCATTTATTGTTTAACTTGAGAAAGGAAAATCGGAAAGGCTCCGAAAATTTGTTAATAAAAAGTATATAAAGATGAAGGGGATATGGAGATTTTAATCTATCAATTATGAAAAGGAAGAAGTTGAGAAAAAAAAAGTAACTATATAATATATTGTTTCATTGTTTATTTATAGTCTCACATATCAAATTTCATGGAATCTGTGAGCCCTTGTGGCTTTTTTTAATTGTGTGGAAGCTCACTTACATTAGACAAATTTTGCAACTCAAAATTTTTGAGATTTAAATTTTGTTTGATTTTTCAGTGACTTTCCTCGTCTCCCAAGACGGCGTTTTATTTGATGTCGAAACCTTGTTGTCTGCCTCCGCCCCCACTCCCAGGAAAAGAAGCGCAAAGGGGGACAACGCCCTCAGCTGCGGCGCTGACGTCAAGCGTCGTCCGCCGGATGTGGTATAGCCAAGAGCAGCGCCTCTAGCGGTGACCGTCGGTGCATCACATTATTCTGCGCTGAATGAAGGAACTCAACTAGAACCAGGCTTAAAAAAACAGTAACAGAAAAAAAAAAAAAAAAAAAAGAATAACAACACACGAGGCACACGGTGTTTCGGAACTAATTCCCATTTTCTGAAAGCCATGTCTCAAGTTGACCATCGAAAATTTCTGATTTGTAGTTTTCTGCGGAGTGTAATTCATTGTTTTTCTCATACGATATCCTGTTGTAAACAGTTCCATGAAATTCACGAGAAACATATTCACATCGTATTTCATTCTCCTCTTGTAATTTATGCCTCTACTTCGGTTGGATCTTTTTCTTGAATTTAGTTATTCTTCAATACAAAAAAAAAAAAAAAAAAATACTTCCCAATAGTTGAATTATATTTCAGTTCACTTTGTTGTCTTAAACTTGACCGTTCGCAAACTATAAACTAAATCTCATTTATAAAGGAAATTCTCTTACGCGAATACGATTATTTCGACAGCCACGTATTTTGACCAAACAATGAATATTAAATCTTTTTTTTTTTTTTACTAGGACGTACACAGAACTTTATTTTAGGGTGGTCCAAGTTAGGAAGCCGACCACCAACAGCCAACCAAAAAAAAATTCGTCATCAAAATTTCGTGAGATGGCAGTCAATATTCTCTAAATCGGTCGTCCAACCAAAAAAAAAGAATCTATTCTGTTTACTTCGAGATTCTGGCCCTCATTGTCACAGGGGTCCACAACCTTAGGAAGTGTGAGAGCCAATTCATTCAATGGTTCAATAGGACAAAATAGGCACAGTGTCAATTCTCAAACTATAAATGTAAATCAACTACAAAAGTAAGTTATCAATGGCTCTCATATCTTGTAGGAAGCATTCTTCATTCAATCTTTCACAATGAGTTTTGGAAAAACAAAAAAATTAGAAGGACTGACTAGAAAGTCTATTTGGCACGCGTTCGAAATACATTATTGTTCGTAAGCTTACATACGTAGTATTATTGTCTCACTGCTATTTACGAATAAAATAAATTAAATCACTACTTTATAATTTTTTAAATAATTTTTATTTACTGGTTTTTTTTTCCTTCGTTTATTTTATTTTTCTTGTATTATTTTCAAATATATATTTATATGTATACAGTAGTTTTCCAATTCTCTGTGTGTGTATCCCTCTGTCTGAAATGCAAAAGATCAGATAGCTGCCCAGACAGTCTCACATCTACTGCAGCGTAGATGTAGTACTGTCGGATAATCCCAGTCATGAACGAAACTATACTGAAGTTTCTTCATATTTTTCGGCATCCCACATCATTATTTCAGCCTGAAGAAAGAAAGAATCGTCATTATCCTTCGCAATCTCATTCCAAAGAAACGATTCTGACATGGCAGACTTTTGGTCGTTAAGGAGTGTCATCGCAATTTAATCACGACGATGAAACTCTTTCCGAAAGCAACAGAGGTGATATCGTCACTATTCCCAGAATCAATTTTCAACTGAGTAATTTTAATTTGCCATTCGAGTTGAAGCGCCATCAGTTCCCAGTAATACCAAAAATCAAAACCAATAAACAAATTCATTTACGTACAAGGGGTGTAAACATGGAGGGAGGTAGTTAAACT
>JAFIDM010008419.1:35233135-35244177 GCA_023159025.1 Thereuonema tuberculata | reverse complement strand
CCGTACAATTGCTCACTGGTCAAAATAATCACTACTTTCAGGTGTTAGTTATTCAAAATATACCTAAATTGCCAAACACCTTTATCTTTATCATATTATTAGAAGAATTTACATAAATTTTCACGATTTAAAAATAATCATCACCTTTTTTTTAAACTTTTTTAGAAAGCTGTATTAAAAGAATATTCTTCATAAAGATTTTATATATATATAATCGAACAGGCAAAACTCAAAGCCTTACCTTCGAGTTTCGCAAAGCAAAGATTTCAATCAATGTTTTGCAATTTAGAAAAAGTAAAGAATATAAGAATAAAATTAACTTACATTACTAAACTATATAAAGACAGTAAGGTGGGATTTGAAAAAAGCCAACACAAAAAACACATCACTGTTTCTGTGAAGATACGGCCAATCTATCCTCACGTCATCAGCGGCGAAATTTAGAAACAATTTAGAAAACAAAAACGCAATATACCAAGACTTCGCTCTTTTTTCAAATCAAAAACAAAAACCACGACCGAACTACCTAAAATTTCAAAAAAATTACTAAGAAATAAGCAATAAAGACGACTTGTTTCTTTATCACTTATTAAATATTTAAAATAAAAAGATTATAAAAGCGTTATTCTGTCTGTCATTGTCATAAGACTTTACGTTTTTCCAATTTTATGACCAAACTATAAGAGATTAGATTGGCCATGCAAATGGATAAAATGTAGATCTTTTTAAGATAAATAAAATGATACAAAAATCTTTCGAAAAAAGTTTTTGGTTTCCAAGATGTCGTTTTTTCAATACTTCTTATAATAATAATGAATTAAGAAGGAATTTAACGTGCCTAAATAATAATTCAACAAATGAGAACCAAAGAAAGCACAAAGCTAAGTTATCATTTCGCACCTCGAGCTGTCATCGGGGAGAGACTGGACGGCCGTTTCGTTCTCTTCAGGACTCGTCAGCCAGCCTAACTCCCCAGAATGGCAGACTCATAAGGTGCGAAATCCTTTGTACTTAGCTTTGTGTCTTCCGTGGTTATCATTTGTTGAGTTAGTTAGGCACGTTAAATTCCTTATTATTAAACTGCATAATTTTAATGCTTTCTTTTATGCTTTTCTTATATTCCTTTTGAGCCTAGCGGAACGCAGGACAACGAATCGACATTTTTTGTATTATTGTTTATTTATGGTTGGGGTTTCTTCTGGGGGAGGTCCCGATTTCGGAAGCGAGACCCGGGATCCTTAACCTTTCGCACCTTCTGAGTGCGACATCGGTAGAGTCTGACTGGCTGACGAGTCCTAAAGAGGACGAAACGGCCATCCCAGTCTCTCCTCGGTTACAACTCGGGGTGCGAAATCCTTTTACTTAGCCCTGTGCCTTCCTTGTTATCAAATAAAGAGTTACCTTGAAAGCACATTTTAAAGCTTATTTTTACCATGATGGCATGTTTATGAAGCTCCTTATCGGAGGGAAAAAAAAAAGATTACAACGAAAAATTTTAAAATAAAATTAAAATAGAATTATGCGCGCCAGTCTAGTGTTATCAATATTTTTAATTCACAAACCATATATAACTAAGTTGAAATTTTCGTTAAGTCTAGTTTGTTATAAAACTTTGCAAATAACTGAGAGAGTATTTGTCGCTTTTCGAAATCTTAAAACTTTGCAGTCGAAATGCACTCTGCTTCCATTTAAATAGTAAAGATGCTAAAATACAATATACAATTAAGATTCGAACAGACGGACAGCTTGTTAAAAGTCATTTCATAGTCTACGCTGTCCAAAGGCTCCTTTAACTTATAACAACAACGGAATATAATTTTGTGCTAAGGCATAATTTCAGAGGTGACGCGTACTTAAAAAAAAGTTAAAAAATAATAATAGAAAAAGGAAATACATTAATGTAAGGAAAAATACAGTTAGGAAAATAAGAAAAAATAATAATAATAATAAAAAAAAAAAAAACCCTTCCGGACATTGGGAAAAAAAGATTAAGAGAGAAAACAAAAGTAAGATTTGCAGAAAGGAGTATTTGTTTTGATGGTTATATTGTATAATGTCCAGAATATATGACATGTCATGGTAATTAGCATCTGTAAATTGTTTGTTATTTTAAAACTTGACAGAGGAAATTTTTGCGAAAATTCGTTTTGTAAGTAAATAACCGTCTATATGTTTTTTGTTTTTTTTGTTTTTTGTATATATTTGGCATTGGAAGTGTTTTTAAATATTATGACATGATAAGAAGAAATATTGTGGGCCCGGTAGCCGAGTGGGTAAGGGCGCTTGGCTGCGGGTTGGAGGTAGCGGGTTCGATTCCCGGCCTCGGCGGAGGACGGGAATTTTTCCACGCTTCTTTCTCCTCCAAACGGGCCCTAGGGTCTACCGGGTTTCTTTCCCGGGAGTTAAAGGCGGGCGAGCGACGGGCCGACCCCCCGTCCTCAACTTTGTCCCGTAGGTTCTGAACACTGGAGCCTACCCTCCAGTTGCATTGCGCGGTCCTCTGGGCCTGATCACAACTTTAACTTTAACTAAAGAAATATTATAAAGGAGAAGTATGGACTTAAGATTTACAGATTTGAACCGACAACCTCTAGCATATGAGCCCGAAACCTTTAAATTACAGCTGACAACTGAAATGAGACGGTTGCATTTCTAACATTTACGCTAATAGCGGAAATCCAATGAAAACAATACCAAATATCTCGAACATGGGGGGCGTTGGTCCCTGAAAATATCCCATACTTACAGTGTTTGGACCTCTGAACACGATGGTGAAATCCGTTTGTTGATCCGACTTTCCGTTCAGGAGTTGTTAGGGGTGGACAAATACGGACGGCCGGACGAACAGGACAAACGCAAGAGCTACCGATTTTGTCACTATCACAATTGTCACTATCACAATAGCTAAAAATTGAAAGTCGATTTCGTCGCTCATTGGTTCATGGTTTTAAGCAGCAGCGCCAATCACAAGAAGCACTGCTTCACATCTCAGTGACCTTTTGATTTTGAGAATATGACCAAATGATAGAAACACACAGCCGGAAACACTGACCACTTTAGTGAAGCAAAACAGTAACGAAAAAATAGAACCGTATGGTTTGCTTGTTAGCATTAAATATTCTGTATGTAGATGTAAAATGCAAAAAAATGAGTAAATACGACGATTTTGTAGTAAACCCCAAGTTACGACAAATGTATGCTACCAATAAAATATAGAGCGAGGGAATCCCTACCGGGAATTTGTCTCCACCAACTAGTTTGTTCCCAGCGACTAGTTCGATGATGGGATGAATGTAGGTTCTCCTTTTTTTACTGGTACGTCACAGCTTCGCCGATCCTGATTAGTGGTCAACAATCACCGGTGATTGAAATTCGCCACTTAAATGGTAGGACTGGTGACGAAAATGTTGACAGGTGCAACTCACACACGATCATAGAGCTTCAATGATAGGGATTATAAGAAGTTTAAAGTAATTAAGAGTGAAAATATTAATTAACTAGAAATGAAACTTAATGTCGTTAGAAGAATTGTTCTAAAGCACGTTCAATTTCATTTGTAATACTAACCTTTTAATAAATTAATCCTTTACATGCTAAGCTGAATGCTAGCGGGGATTAATTACTTAACCCCTCTTATTCTTATTTATTTTTTTAACTGAGGGGGTGATTTATGTGTTTGTCCGTTTTGTATATTGTCCTATTTCACTGAGCTATGTAAACTGGGCGGAGCGGACTGATGAGAGGTCAATTAAGCTCGAAACAGTTCTGTCTCCGATTCCCAGTACAAATACCAAAAATAGCTCAGTGAATATATGTGTTTTGTTTACTTATGTGCGCTCTTTGTTTTATTTTAATGTAAATATTAATTAATGCTGCGTGAAATAAAAGAAAAAGGAAAAAAGTTAATCTAATCTTTTCTGGAGTACCATAGTAGGAATGTAAAATGCAGTAGAGTCTATATAAAATACAGAAATAATTGCTATACAATGTCATTCTAGGATGCCAACATGGACATTGATCTAGTGGGAAAGTATAGGATTTATTGTGATTTATTTCTCTTGTTTTTAATTTGTGAATATTCAAGTTTGAAACAATTTGTACATAGAAATAAGTTTACTCGATTAACTTTTATATAATTCTATTACTGGCAACTATGTAAGTTTATATTCTAGTTCTATATATATTCCTAGCAACTTTTTACTAAAAAATTTGATGACGTCGTTTATAAAACCTAGATCATCGTTGATGGAATATAAAGATATCTCTGTCGTGGATCTACCGCGATAAGTGTGTTTCCAAAAGGTGAACCACCATGAGATTTGTGAATAGTATTTGTTAATAATATTTTAATAACAAAGTTTGATATTCAGTCATCCGAAGTCAAGGTAGTTTTAGCTGAAAAGCACAAAATTTACAGCAGTTATCCACATCACAACTTTTGGCCGTGAACAGATTTCGACTTCTATTTGTAGTTCGACCAATGCCCTAAAAGCTCTGAAAAGGTTATGGCAAAAGCTGTAAAAGCAACATGAGTATCCTCTTTTGAAAATAGGAAAAGTCAAAAAAGTGGAAGTCTACGATATCGTTGGAAGAAGAATTTGGATATAATATATATTCGTGATCTATGACCCAATAGGTCGGCGTTTATCACAAGGTCCCGGGCTAATCTGTTTAGTATGGGAGAACGCAATAGTGTTATTTTTCCTTTGGATATATATTTATTTATTTCCCAGTGCCTATGCTCTCGGCACTTCACGTCTTTGTTGCCCCGGGTTCAACATAGGAGGCAGTTCTCCTTATACCCTAAAAACATACGAAACTCAGAAGACGTATGCATGCCGTTGCCAGTTTCGAACCCAGGTACAGACGTATCAGTCTCATGTCTTGTCAGACAGCCACTCTATACATATATAAGTTTGTTTGAAATGTTTAGCATACTTCCCAGCATGCTACAAACTTGAAGTTTGGCATGAGGGTAGATTCCATAGTATAGACCAGAAATCACAACCTTAGGAGGACCAAGATTTTTAAAGGATGGAGGGCCTCAGCGCTCCCCCCACCACCAACCCTTACTATTTCTTACTAATTAATGATTTGATAATGTCATTTATATTAGTAATAATAGTAATAATAAAAAATAAGGAAATACCACACTACGCATGAAACGATCCACCACATAACAGCAGGCTGTCCCCTTCTCTCCCAAACAGATTACCTCCACCGACACAATCAGGTAGCACCGATCGTTCATCAACAGCTAGCACACAAACACTAACTTATTAAGAACACGGTCCAATACTACAAGTACACACCACCAGCGTATTAGAATATAAGAAATAAGAAATATAAGAAATAAACATAGATAAATCACAAACTCCTTTAACTTTCAAACCCAGCTCTTCTGACTCATAAGCTTCCTCTTGAGCTACTAGGCCCTTCATAAACAAACTTACAGAATAAAAATACGTAAATATATTTACAGACTAAGTACAAGTATAAAATACAATATTCTAAACTACTTTCTTTGGAGATCCTGTAAAGCTACCCTGATACTGTACACTCTATAGTCATTTACTGTAGGTTTCTCACCTTTTACCGAAGTTTTCTTCACCTTTCGCTATTTTACCTGATACGGGGTTCCACATGAATGAACCAACTATTCTTAAGGTGGTTTTTTTATTTTTTATTTCCATGTTTTTTGACAGGAGAGTGAAACCCAGTCGAAACAAGGATGACACTGCGGTTTCCTTGATGCCGCCACCTAGTAGTCAAAGAATCTGATCAATTCACCGCATAAATGGATCAAAGCAAAAGGGAAAAGATAAAAAAAAAAACCAACAACGCCATAATGGGATGTTGATTCAGGTTTTTCTTACTTTTTTTTTATTTTATGGATTTATTTCATCAGAATTTTATATGCATATCTCCGCCACAAATCGGTGCCACTAACCTTAGCAACGCCAGTACACAAGGAAACTAAGATATAAATAGTCCTTAGCTGTTCTTACAGCAAAATTAAACTAGCTATTTAAAATAACTTTTTGATAAAGGGTAATGGTTGCATTTTTCTTTACACTAAATTACAAACACCAACTGTGAAATTCCACATGCATTTTTTCTTTATGTGTATTAAAATGTAAATACCACGGACACACACATTGAATGGACATTGCCTTGGGTATACTAAAGGTTGATAGCAGATGTTTATATATAATATAAAGACGGACAGGGATGTGGAATTTAAAAAATGCCAATACAAAGACCATAACACTGTTTCTGTGAAGATACGGCCAATTTATCCTCACGTCATCAGCGGCACAAGTGACGTTAAGTGGAAATTAAAATTTAGAAAAATTAGAAAAACAAAAACGCAATATTCTAAGACTTTGCTCTTTTTTTTCTCTTTTTTTATATATATTTATTATTTTATTATTTCTTTATTTTTTTTTTAATTTTTAGTTGGTAATAATATTGTTAGTATTGCTAGTTTTTAAAATTGAACGAATCTTCACAGAAACAGTGATAGGTTCTTTGTATTGGTATTTTTCAAATTCCACATCACTGTCCGGCTTAATATGTTTAGTGATATAAGTTAATTTTATTCTTAAATTCTAGACTTTTCTAAATTTTCTAAATTGCAAATGATTGATTGAAATCTTTGCTTTGCGAAACTCGAAGGGCTTGCTTTTAGTTTTGCTCGTTCGATTTATATAATATAAATACATATATTTATATATTTATATTTAGGCGGCAACTGTGTTTATATATATTTTTAAATACTTTTGTTTTATTTAAATGCGCGTAGAAAATTCATTGAGGCCGGCGGAGACCAGCACATGAATTTCTTCATTTTATTTTTAATATGTATTTCTTGTTTTTAGTTTAGATTTTAGTTTTATATTTATTTATATATTTTGTAATGAACGAAAACTGCGTTAACATGAACTTCTTCTATATAAAATCACCAAATCATATTAAAAAACTAAAAATTGAAGGGCTCTTTTTCAATAAGTGATATGTTAAAATTTATAAACAAAGTCAGGTTCTTTCCAAAACAGTTTTTTATCAATTAGTTATTATTTAAATTTCTTTAAACTCTACTGAAAACTTATGTTTCTAATCTTCGAAAGGATAACGTAAATTAACATTGCAGCTGACTTTTAAATTACTGCTAAGCGATATGTCTTGTGTTGGTAACATGACAGCATAATTCATATTTCAAATTTAATCTTTTTTTTATAATTCATCAATTTTCTTTGACTTGTCTTATTGCTGAAGCCACTTACATTCAAAGTATGTAAATCGAACCTTTAATTCAAAATTTGTAAATGTATGATGATTTATAAGAATATATTATATTTGTATTCTTATTTATAGAAATCTTTGTTAAGATACCACAGTAACTCTGCGATGTATGTGCTTTCTTGTGACTATTATGTCATACATGTATTTTGCAAAAAAGAAAAATCTCCCATAATGCACTAAAATAAACAAAAGCCAATTCATGCTTCTAATCTTGTCATTGAGGGATAAATCTAGCTGATGATTCACAATAATGGTGAAACAGCTGTTCTAGATTCCCCAGGCAATGACAAAATTAGAAGCATGAATTGGTTTTTGTTTATTTAGTTCAGGAGAGGAGATTTTCCTTTTTTCCAACACTTCCTCTGCACGTTAACTTTTTTTCTTATGATTAAACATATATGTATTTTAATAAAAATTAATATGTATTAATAAAAATTTAACGTGCTATAAAATAAACGACAAACCAAGACGGCACCAAAGGTAAATAAAAGATTTCGCCCCTGAGCTATCAACAGTGGGAGTGTGAGACGACCGTTTCGTCCTCTTTATGGACTCATCAGCCACAGAAAGCCTTTGTTGAAAGCTCAGATCGCCGCCTCACACTCCCACTATTGATAGCTCGGAAGCGAAATCTTTTGTTTACCTTTGTGCCTTCTTGGTTTGATGTTTATTTTATAACAGACTGTTTTATTTTAAAATTTATTGTAATTGATGTGGCTTGCCATCAGCCTTTGCTTTCTTCAAATTCCTCTATGCTTGATGGATTCGCAGGCCAGGAATTGTTTTCATTTTTTGTTTTGTTTTTACTTTATTCGGAACCCACTGGCGGGTGCGTGAGTGGATTTCCTAGCTTGGTTTCGCCATCTGAGCTTTCAACAAAGGGTTTGTGTGGCTGATTAGTCCATAAATAGGACGAAACGGCCGTCTCCCACTCCCACTGTTGATAGCTCAGAGGGGAAATCTTTTGTTTACCTTTGGTGCCTTCTTGGTTTGATGTTTATACATGTATTTTGTTTAAATGTTTTAAGGCTAATTTGGTGGCTGTCAGTGCAATAGATGTACACGTTTCAACATGGCAATTTTTTTCCTCAAACTGAAGGATACGTGTGTGTGTGTTTTGATGCTAATCCTCCATTTTTGTTTGATTTGGAGGATTTCTACAAAATGTAAATATAGGCGGAACCCATGACGTGAATAGATTTTAGACTCACAGTCAGACGAAGTGGGCAGAATAATACGAAAACTTCCAAAGTTTTGGATTTTTATAAAATTTCAAAAATGTTATTCAAATTTATAGAGGTAGTTAGAGTTCCTGATCAACCACAGTTACTTACCAGTAGAAGGGTCTTTTCATCTGTTGTTTACTCCAATGGCTATTTCATCGAAAATTCAGGGATTTCAATTGAACAGAGATGGTTTCACAGACAAACAATGAAGAACTGAATAGAATAAACAATGATTTTCCGGACCACGCCAGTTAATAAGGTTACTAAATAAAATACGTAAATTGCGACGCGTGCTTTAACAGCCAAGTCAAATGGGCAACAGAGAGACCGTATCAAACAGAATCTGAATGGGAATTAACGGAAAAAAAGCACTTTTGCGACATAAAATAAAATGCTTAAAAATCCTTTTATTTAATTCTGTTCTTTTCATGAAATCTGATCAATTTCAGGACTGTATCTTTATCGTTATTGTCGTGTATCGTTGTAAGTAGTTGAAATTATTCACTACTTTTATCTAAAATTGGATTTAGCAATGAATGTCTGTAAAACGTTTCAAAACGTAACCAATTTCTCTCACGTGGATAAACATAAGCAGAAAAAAAAAATAAAAAGTTGATTAAAGACAGTAAACTTTAAAGTGTGGCTTATCAAAAACGCTACATTGCGATTTTCAAACCAACATTATTATAAGGCTATCTCTCGATGGCGAAATGTTGTAACAATTTGCTTTGTATAAATAGGCTAATTAATTTCAGCAGGTGTATGGCTCTATTTTTGTTACTAAAAAAACCAGAATGTTTTCGTAATGCTTATAAATACGGATTTTAGCAATAGATGGAGCTGTTACGTCCTGGAAGCATCAATCTACAAGGAAATTACGTCATCAAAAGCTCTTCTTTCATGAACTGAACTGTAGAACCTGATAAGACATGATTATACCTTTACATCATTCCAAGTGTCGACGGTGTGGTCTAAATCCAAATATAAGTCAATAGAACGTGATGTTATTTCCTCAAGATTAAAAAACAGATTATACGATTCTCGGTTAAATTTAACTTCAGTATTTCTAAAATGAATCTTTTTTTTTTTTTTTTTCAGTATTTAATCGAACATAATCGACAGTTGTTTACGACACTGGGGCCTAATAATAAACTACAAAAAGACAAAAGTCATGATGATGGGCAAGGGGCCCTACAAAGAGATGTGAGTACGGGTTCGAGGCAACAACCTCGAACAGGTGACGTCTTTTCGATATTTAGGAAGTCTAGTGACCCAGAATGGTACCTCTGAAATGGAGATAAAAAGTAGAATTGGAAACGCAAAGTGTGCATTCTACCGGAGAAAGAACATTTTGACATCATCAAATATTAGCTTGGATACCAGAAAAAGACTGTTGAAAATGTTTGTGTGGAGTACTGCTATGTACGGATGTGAAAAATGGTCAAAGACGAGGAATGATGTTAGGAGATTGGAGGCGCTCGAGATGTGGGGATGGAGAAGAATGGAGAAGATTAGATGGACTGATTTGTTGACAAATGAGGAAGTCCTTTACAGAGTTGGAGAAAAGAGGACTATGATGGCAGATATACGATGGAGAAGAGACGGAATGATTGGCCACCAGCTTCGACACAAGGGAATACTTGCCGAGCTCATGGAGGGCCATATCCATGGAAGAAGAACAAGAAGTCGCCCCAGGACCAATTACATACAGAACATCTTAAAGATAGGAATCTGCGGTGCTACGTGGAGTTGAGCCGGGCTGCACAAGACCGTAAAGGCTGGAGACATTATGTTGTGAACCAATCTGCGGATTGATCTACCATGATGATGAATCGAACTTATCAAAGAAAATGGCAGCCGTGTTTCCTCTCGATTATGATTTTTATTATCTAGGCAAGTATGATAAATTCTAATGCCCAAATCAGACGATCACAGTTTTCGTTTTTGTTTTGATCACTGAAACTCTTTGGTCATGTGATTTGCTTCTGTCATCATTTTCATCACAGATTTCATCATTGAAAGTGATGAAAACGAGAGAAGCAAGTGATGAAAACCATGATAGAAGCAAATTATACAATCAAAGAACTTCAAGATTGTGTCAGGGATCAAAACACGGACGAAAACTAAGAACGTCTGATTTGGACATAAGAACACTGCATTTCCGTCTTTTTAACTTTAAGGGACTTTATTAAAATAAAAATTCTTATTATGAAACATCTGAGTTAAGATCGATGTAATTCTTTCGCGATGTAATGAACCATTTTAACTCAAATTTCAGTTTTGATTAGCAGTGACATTGTGATTATCCACTCCCACTTTTTCAAAGTAAAAATAATGTTTATATTCGCCCAGGGGCTTCAATAGCATTTTACTTCGACGTGGGTCAAGTTAGAGAGACAACTCTCCAGCAGCTTTCCAAAAAAAATGATCTTTAAAATTTCGGGTGAAAGCCAAGGTCCTCGGAACCGGCCTCTAATTCAACCCCCCCCCCCCCCCCCCAAAAAAAAAAAA
>JAFIDM010008419.1:35206563-35218310 GCA_023159025.1 Thereuonema tuberculata | reverse complement strand
AATAAATTTTAGTGGTCTTCTTACATTCCAACCAACCAAAGAAAAACGGAGCTCCAAACATCAAACCAAACATAAATATGTTTTTCTTTCGACTGCTGTATTTCGAAATGCCGATGTGGAGAGGAGAACCGAGATCCAGAAATTTCCTGTTTTCATGTTTTTTTTCATCCAACCAAAAAAAAAAAAAAAAAAAACCACACACACACATACAAACAGAATTTTAGTAAAGCTTAAGACGCCTTCACCCATTCATTGTGGGTCCATGTCCGAACGAATAATAATAAAAGTAGACATAAATAAATAAAAATAAAGTTGACGACTGTAATAACCTGACGAGTTTCTAACCTGATGAAGTCTTCTGTAAAAGAACTCGAAATATTATTGAAAAGGAAGAATTGGAAAATTTATCATGTCTGTAATTTTATCTAATTAGTTTAGCTTTTCAAATAAATCTTATTATCTCCTTAAATGTTTCCGCAGGAAGTTAGCGAGTAAAGCGAGCCAAGCAAAAAAAACAAATACATACTTTTAATTGCGTTATCAATTTTTTGTAGATAAAAAAATTTAGGAAAAAACGTGTTATTTGTTCCGTTTTCTGTGCGTTTATTCTAATAGCATAATAATAAATGTATTACATAACGATGAACAGGTATATAATTAGTTCTCCATTTATCACACCTTCGCCCTGCCATTAAAATAATTTACTGAATTGGTGTAGTGCGTGTCAGGGGCTTAATTTCTCCCTTTCTAAGGATCCTCTGTGAAGTAATCGTATTAATTTCTTAATCTTGCCTAATTGATTGCCTGTAAAATGGAATAAGTGCTTCAGCAAAGGACTGAGGCTGGAATCACTTTGGTTAGCACGAGATAAATCATAGGTTAAAGCAACTTTGAAAAGAAACCTACCTTATTCGAATGTGAATAAAGTAGGAAATAACCCTAATGATTAATGAAATTCAAGGGTGATAAATGTTCAATTCTCCTTTTTCTTAGAAAGACAGTAGCATCTACAAAATTTAATAAGCAAATAAATAAATAAATAATAATAATTTAATGGGAAAATTTAAGGGGCCTGAAACAATTACGGCTTATAAAAAGGAATAAAAACACACACAAATAGAAATCACTGAAGATGGTTAATAAGCCTGAAACAGTCTGTCTTGAATTCCTGGTATCCAAAATTCCAAAAGTAGCTCAGTGATTTTTATTTGTGTGCGTCTTTATTCCTTTTTATACCTTAATAATAATAATAATAATAATAATAATAATACATTTTTTTTTATTTCTTAATTATTTTAAATTACATTTCAGTCCCGTTAGGAATAAGAATCCCTATCAAACGGGTTCTGGGATTAAGTAGTTTTACAAAACTAACATAATACACACATATATATATATACACATATATATATACACACATATATATATATATATATATCGAATGGCCAAACTCAAATGATGCAAATTCGAGTTTACCAATGCAAAGATTTCAATCAATCATTTGCAATTTAGAGAACGTAAAGAATATAAGAATAAAATTCACTTATATTATTAAACATATAGCCGTTTATATATATATAAAAAATAAAAAGTACACAATAAAAAAGTGTAGTTAATAGATAATGTTAGTGTAGAATATATAATAATGTAATAATAATAATAATAATAATTTTTTTTTATTAACACACTGTATTAGGTAAGCTCAGTACAGTCCTTTTAGGGAAGTGTCCCTATCAACGGCTTCTGACAATTACATATATATATTTTTTTTGCCTACAATATACATTAGAATAATAATAATAACAAACACTTATGCACAACTCCAGAAGGCTGTAATAACCAACACAACACGCATAGTTAGGAAATTTATGGACACAACCACACAATCCCTAAAATCCTTCACTCTCCCTTACACACTCTTTTTTACACTTGGCACTATGTGCTTTGGTCCTTGACCCGCCATATTCGTCTTTGCTGGGGAAACCCAAGATTTGAAACTTTTATATAATAATAATAAATAAAGAAATCCCAATTTTTTTTCTCTTTTATTATTATTTTTACTATAAAACTCAAAAATATTATAATTTTATAGTTAATAATATTTCAACTTCTAAAATTTTTAAATACTTTTTAATAATTATTTAGTATTTAAATACATTAAATTACTTAATAATTTGTTATCTCCGATTTGTGACAATTTTAATATATCATAAAAATTTTATTACAATATCAAAAATATTATCAAAATACTATTTAAGTTAAAAATGTAAAAAGATAGAATATAAATAAGTAAAAGGTTATAAACAAGTCTTTTATTATCTATAAAATAATGCTTCCATTTGCTCTAATTTCGACTTCTTATTAATTTTACTAAGAATTAAAATAAAAAATGAATTTCAAAATTTATTCGTTCTTTTCTGACTTCCTTTTCAAAGCAAAACATAGGCTTATGAGATCACAGCTTCTACAAGTGTGTTTCAATCTGAATTCCTTTTGAATTAGTATAAAGAAATCAAGAGGAACATTTCTACAGCATTTCTTCAAAATTTAAAATTAAAGGAACAATGTCCTCTCGAAGTTAACTTATGTAAAAATAAACCAAAAAAATATTCAAAAGAATAATAAAAGCACATCCACCCACGCCCACACTCATATAAATTAATTGGAGTTTAATTAAGTGAATTAAATGGCGTCACAAAGAGGACCATCGCACCTCTCATGCTGTTGGTAATAAACTTTACTATAAATCACAATAATGGCAACTTCAACTCAAGAAGAACCAGAACTAAGAAAATAAAAAAAAAAACAAGAGCTCCACAATTTGTTCTTGTTTTTTATTTTCTTGTTCTTCGTCTTTGATGTGTCACTGTTTACATCTTGAATGACTTATTCTTTCCCTCGTTCCCCCTGTGAGTTTTGCACTGGCTGAGGAGAGCTCAACAAGCTCGAAACGGCCGTCTCAGGGTCTCAGCTTGACTCAAAAGGCATCCTAATTTCAATTGGATAGTTTTGTGCATCATTTGACCAAGCGTCAAAATTCGATTTTGAGTTATTCGCATATACGCAAAAGCTTGTGTATTCCTTCACATTTTTTTATGGAATGAAGAGTGTTATATACCAAAATGAAGATACTTTCACAGGATCATTCTGATCATTATCATAATTAATAATATCCTTCCAAGGTTATTACATGATTATTCCTTAGTCACATGATGCAAATCTTATTCGTTTAGTCGATTGGCGTTTATTCAAAATTTATTTTCCACAGAATTAAGTTGAGATAGCAAGCAGGAACAAATTTTTATAAAGAGTTTACACCTTTCGCTACTAAAAGGAATACCCTAAAAAAAAAAAATTGGTGCTTCGTTAAATGATGCATAACACCATCCAATTATGAAATGTTTGCTTTTCTTTTTACCTTTTAAAGGTTATTTATTTATTTATTTATTTATTTATTTATTTATTTATTTATATATTTATTTTTCTTTACGATTTCTTTTTTTTGTGGTCAAATACTTTTGAGACAGTCGTAGTTCTGCCCAAGGTTTTGTATTCCAAAATTTGTTCTTATTTTTTATTTTCTTGTTTTTAGTCTTTGAGGGGTGACTGTTTATATCTTGAATGACTTAATCTTCCTCTCGTTCG
Organism: Thereuonema tuberculata; assembly: GCA_023159025.1. NCBI lineage: Eukaryota > Metazoa > Arthropoda > Chilopoda > Scutigeromorpha > Scutigeridae > Thereuonema > Thereuonema tuberculata. The sequence continues at coordinate 35,214,665 of JAFIDM010008419.1, read as the reverse complement.
CCTTTTGAGTAGCCGTGGCTGAGGAAGATCAACAAGCTCGAAACGGCCGTCCTAGGGTCTCAGCTTGACTCAAAAGGCATCCTAATTTCAATTGTGAATTGTTTTCTTTTCGTTTTCTCTTTTAAAGAGTTTGGTATTTATTTATTTATTTATTTTTCTTTATGATTTATGTTTTTGTGGTCAAATACCTTTTGAGGCAGCCTTAGTGCTGCCCAAGGTTTTGTATTCCATGATTTGTTCTTGTTTTTTTATTTTCTTTTAGTCTTTGAGGGGTCACTTTTACATCTTGAAAAATGAAAACATATTTAAGAAATATAGTTGGAAAGTAAGCTTTTAGTTCTATTGGACTTTCTATTTAACAGCAAAAGGTTTTCGAGTTTAAACCGCTTAACAAGTAATGCTTGCTCAGCCAAAGAAGGCAATCCGTTGACAGGTAGTCTTGTAATAACATATCCATTGTAGAATATCACTTCAGTAATAAATTACTCCAATTAAAGCATAACTGTCACGATTCGTCTTCCGGAAGCGAACTGGAACGCTATTTCAATCGTCAGCAAAGTGTAAACAATGAAACCCAATTACCATCAGATCCACACTACATCTGATGTGCAAAAGGTAAATGGCGGTACAATGGAGGGCAACAGTCGAATTCACGAGGATACAAATACAAAGACAGCTATCGAAGTGGTTTACAAGCATTGGCAGACATCTTAATGTGTCATTCTAAGTTAGTTTTTTTTCCTTTTTTTTCCATATTTATTCGTGGCTAATAAAATAAAATAAAATAAAACAATTCCCAAATTCTTAGTTGATAGGATTTTCTTCGAAGATTATTTTTTTTGAAAAATGATTTTAAATTGTAAGAAAATGAATAAGAATTGCTTCACTATTTACAGAAAAAAAGAAATAAAGAAGTCCCTGAAAGAAATTGAAGTCTACTTCCTTAAAGATTGCTTCAATTTTTGTTATTTACTTTGTTTAATATAAAACATCATTTACTTATTAAAATTTATGGGTATTAATACAATTTTTTTCCCTAAAAATATAATGTGCCTTAATTTCGTATTATTAAAATTGGCTTTCAACAATGCTTGGTGTAATTAAAATTAATTGGTTCTAAACAATTAATTTTAATTATACTAAACACGCGCGCAAGATACAAAACATATTAATATGCATTGTTAAGACATCCATAGAAATCTGATTAATTTTAATCATATCAAAGCGCAGGGAAATTAATGGATTAATGAAAAGGTTTACTAGGCATTGTAAGACTGATTATTTCTAACGATTTTCTTTAGGAATTTCGTCACCTTCTCGACAAGGGTCCTAATTTTTGATATTTTCAAATATTAAAGTTGATTGATTGATTGATTATTGTGGTGAATGTGGGTGGCAGGGAAGCCGAGCACCGCGACCGTTGGTCTATTGTAATATCCCACGGAAATAAGGACAGACTGAGAAAGTAGGGTGGGAGAAGTGCAGGGAAACGGGAGAACCCCGAGAAAACCTGCCCAGCGCGGATCGTCCGCCATCACGAAACCCACATGAGAACCGAACCCCGGTTCTCAGACCAATGTCTTAGTGACAACGCCAACCGCGACCTAAATATTAAAGTTAGATGGTTTTCTTATCCGTAAATATACAAGCCAAGTTTCAGTAGTTTAGAAGTTGGACGCATACATCCATACGGACTAATGATGTGATGAGCCTTACTTTCATAGAAAGTTTTTAGAATAACAAAAAACATCCAAACAATGATTTATTCTCATATTACTAAAAATCCTTAAAAATTGAGCAAAACGTATAAGGATTCAATTTGTCTTTTCTTACATATAAAAGGCGTCTCCTTCCATCGACATTTTTAAAATTCGCTTTCACAATTTTATTAATTTCTTTTGTCATTGGACAGGAGATAACGCTTGATATTTTCCTTCATTTCTTCATTTCGCAAATTTCTTTTTAGATTTGTGGCCGTGCGTTTAAAATATTTAGTCTAATTTAACCTCCGCATTTAAATCAGATATATTAGACATCTTTTTTTATAAAGTCCTGTTAAAAAAAAATATTATATACCTTATTTAATATTATTATAATATTAAATAATATTTTTTTTTAACAGGACTTTATAAAAAAGATGTCTAATTTATCTGTTTATGCTGTCTGGATATGAAAACACAGAAAAAAAAAATTTCGTCATGTCCAAACCAAGTTAAATCCTTTAACTGAATAATTTCTTTTTTAATTTATTTTAAATATAACAATTTTATTGACTAAATTAAATTCGGAATGAGTTGAGTTTAACTTAGTTAATTAAAAATAAGCCAATTTAATTAAAAGACGTCAATATACAAAAATTAGCTCACACTGCATAATTATCTATTCATTTTAAAACTTAATTATTTCCGACAGTAATAAGATTTAATACAAGGAAATTAAATCCAATCGAGATTTAAATAATCTACATTACTAAAATCTTTTATTTCTCTGTCTGTCCGGCGCAATTGTTAATTATTAGTTTCCCTTGCTGAGAAAGTCAGAATTTAAAATTTTCTTTTTTTAATTTTTTTTTTTTTTGACTTGCATGGGATTTGAACCAAGGATCTTCGTCATCGCAGTCAGAAACGCTAACTATTGGACTATTGCTGGTCCCCCAATATCCAATCCTATTTTTATTGTATTTGTTCGCGCGCTATCAAATAATGAGTTCATTCAAAAAGGAATAAAATATCACTTTTTGCCGTAACCGCTTGGAATCGATTCTTCTTGGATTATCTCATACTTATCAGGGGGAGACAGGAGGATGGCCTAGTTTATAATGAAATCAGAAATTATTGGATTATTACCTTTAATGGAAAGTAATACTATTAATTAATTGTGAAGAAGAAAGATCGCCATTATAGCGTGAAACGCCGATCTGAGATATCACACTGTGAACACCATTGATGATTATAGAATTATTAATATTGAAAGATATTTAACTATTATTATACAACAATTTTGAAAGGCAAGGTTCCAATGAACGGTTCCGTCAGATTTAATGTTCAATTCTATCTAACTGTAATACATTACGTAAATAGTGATGATGCATTACGTAAAAACAGCTCAGTGAAACTTATGTGCATGTATGTTTTTTATTTTGATTTTAATACGATTTCCGTACGTTAAATTTGTGGTTATACGTATTCTTTTTATACAATTTAATTCTTTACAATCTAAGCAGCTGATAGCGGGGATTAAATGTCTGCCCTTTTTTAGTCTTAATTTATAGAAATAATAGTCAAATTTATCAATCAAATTTTAGTCCCGAATTCCACCGAAATCACATAAAAATTATAGATCCCTTTATCGTTTTTTTCAATAGGCCTTTTCTACGCAGTAAGTCAATTAATATATTTGGATTTTCAACGAATATTTTATGACATTCAATTTAAAAATTTGCGTATAATTTGTTTGCTTTCACAAATCATTGAAATTAAAACAAAACGGATAACATCTCACTGTAGCTGCTTTAGATCTCTGTGTATCCAAGGGCTAAGAATGAAATAGACTTGTCTCTACTGTCTGTTAGATCCTAGTAAAAAGTACAGCAATATTTAATAAATAGTGATTGTTACTATATAGCGAAACTATGCCTTTGTATTATTGTTAACAAATTAACAATGCCTACATAATCCAAGATTACATACTAAAAGTATATATCCATCTAAGATGACATTTCAATACTATATCTTTACATTATACTATAAATTCTATTCTTTTTTAATGACTTTAAATTGTCATTGTTTATTATTTTTGTTTAATTATATTCACTGCTATGGTTTAGATTATCATATATTTTTATAGTCTGTTTAAAATATCTTGAAACGTTTACGTATTTCTGCTTCTATTAGATTCTGTAATATTGAAATATACATCATTATTCATTATTATAACTAGAGGTTAAATTAATTTTTGTCCCTTCAGCCAGTAGCTTTTGAATACTTTCTTGATTAGGAGGGCGAGAAATTATTATAATAAATAAATAAATCATTAATTAAAAAAGTAATATTAATATGAAACAATTATTAATTAATAAATCAAGTTGCGCAATAAGAATTATTGATTGTTATATAATTATATTATTATTTTTAATTACACATTATTAAATTGATTATTTAGTATGTTTAACTAATTAATTAATAAATTATTAATTAATAAATAAAGTTGAGCAATAATAATTATTGATTGTTATATAATTATAATATTAATTTTTTAATTTACAAATTATTAATTGATTATTTATTGGTGACATGTGAACTTCAATGAGCTCTCATACATTATGACGACGCGAAAACTTTGAAAAAACCATATTCGTTTAGTTTATAGGAGGTAGGAGTTGTTGGGATGAAACCTACTTTCTGGACCACCCCCTCTCTTGAAATTAATGTGGTGGCGGCCGCCTTGCTCCCACAGTTCCGCCGCCCCTTCTAAGAATATCTATCACACTATCACATACCAGTATTTAAGTACTATGTGTATTCACATCTCTTAAGTGACTTTTGAACCTGTGGACTTCAAACACTTTTACCATAAACGATCCACACGTTTTATTTGAATTTCTCCGGTTGAACCCTCCTGTGTTAAAATGTAAAAATTCCCGTAGAAAAATTCTAGAAACTATATAATTAATTTTCACTGACGGCAAATAATGAATTGACGTCTAACAATTCATGGTTATACATTCTTTAACTTAGTCCATACTTCTCCCTTATAAAGTTTCTTCTTATCATATCATTATATTTAAAAACACCTCCAACGCCAAATATATAAATAAAATATATATTTTTAAACGCATTTTCGGAAAAGTTTCTTCCTTTCTTTGTCAAGTTTTAAAATAACCTAAACAATTTATAGATGTTAAATATCATGCTATGTCACACATCCTGGACATTGTTACAAAATAACCCATAAAACAATACTCCTTTCATATGCAAACTAATCTTAACTTTCCATTATAACATAATTACAACAATTTTATCCATTATTTAAAAAACCAATTCTTCAAATTTTACAATTTTGTGTTTTTTATTTATACTAGGTACCATTATATCTCTAGCTAACTTTACATACTCTTTATCAATAGAAATGAAGGATTAGAAATAAATAGTCTGTAAAATTTATATATTTCTGTTTATTTATATATTTGGCGTTGGAGGTGTTTTTGAATATACTTTCGTTAATCGTTATTTGCGAATCTTTGAATTGATGAAAATTAATTGAACTTAGATAAAGTTACGTTTTGGCTTTAAAAGTATAAAACTCATCCCATTCACAGAATTTATAACTAAGTCGTTTTAGAAAGTTTCTAAACTAGAGAAGTTTCTAAAGGGGTTCATAAAAAATACAGAATGAAGAAGAGGAGTATTTTTATGTTAGGCGTTGATTGTTTGAAGGTATCTGAATTTTATGTAAGTTTACATCTAGGATCCACGTCAGGTCAACAACATTTTAGAAATTAGCATTATTAGACTACAACTTAGACCTTAGCAATACATCGACAAAGGTTTTAAAAACTGTTGACATTTATTAAATAATTTTCACAGTTCGTAAGAAGTTAGAAAACTGCAAATTGTAAGAACCTTATTTAACATTAAAGCTGTTTCGGGATTATAAAATTTTTGTAATGTTCCAGCCATCTTAAAGTCATTCGCAGACAATTCGATAAAAGCAAAACTGTACAATATTGAAGTTATTCTTTGGGAAAAAGAAATAAAGCAGGACATACCGGTATTGCTTTAAGGATTCAAAATCAGCAAATGGCAAGCAAAACAACAATGTTTAAACGTAGAAAACAAACACAAAAACAAGAAAATATATTAATAAATATATCGAAGAGTAATTAATGCTTCTTAACAAATAGAAGAAAAAAAAACTGATTCGCAATGGAAAAGTTGAGTTAAATTGAGGCAGTAAATGGCTTCTCACAACAGATAATGACGATAGAAAGGTAGATATTGATACATTTTTAGATAAGTTAATTCTGAGAAGATATTCTTTAGAAGTATCTTAGAAGCACTCAAAAACTGAACGGAAGATAATAGGAGAGCAAATATTTCGTAAGGACGAAAAGTAGTCCAGTTGTGAGATTGCCATAATCTAGGAAGATTCAAGCGATATCGAGTTCTAAGCAGGTAGTGGAGTATCTCAATGTTTAGGCAATTGTTTTAGATTAAGAGAAAATCTACTGATTTTCAGTACGACTGTCTCAATTTTGAATTCAATTGTCTCAATTTTAATGAGTATATAAGGTGAAGTCGGGCTGCTTGCAATGAAGTTACAGCAAGTAAGACATTGAAATTTATTAGATTGTAGTTAAAATATGAATTAACTTCGGTCGTAACTATGATTTACGATGACATAGCCCATGCTGTGTGAAACTGAAATGATGTCGTAGTCTCAACGCAAAAACTCTGGACGCCTAACTCTCTACTAATGTGGAAGAGTTATAAATGGTCTTTGTGTTTTTCTTTACCTCCCCCTCCCCTCCCCTGAGATTCCGTCGCCTGAAACCAATTCCCAGTTTAACCCGAATCAAATGCTATACCATCACTCACCGGCGTTGGGACTCGCGCTCACGGGCCGTGCGCTCCGGCGACGAGCAGTGCTGTCCCCTGCAGTCCAGTGGCATGCAGCCGATCCGGTCTGCCACGACGGCAAAAGAGAAAAGGCACTCGGCACGCGTTGATAAGCCTTCGCAGGTATTATTTTGAGAGACAAAAATGGACCCCTCATCCCAAAAAAAAAGATCGCCGAGTACAATAAGTCATTTGTTAACAATCTGCGACGATTCAGAGTAATTTCCAAATTTGCCTCAAATTAGGGGAAAAGGCCCGCCAAAATGATAACGTCGCCGTCGCCCCCGAGTAGCCTCCCCCCTCCCCACGACCTCTCTCTTCCCTCCTTTCGATTGACACGAGAAAAAGAAAATTATTCTTGTCGGAAATTATTCGGACTGTTCTAAAACGCTAATCAAAGTCTCCGGCCCTCCAGCGGTAAAAACACGAATTACGGAGCCGTTCCATGCCGGGCAATTTCAGCGGTAATTCCGTGCAAGACTGTCTCTCCATACACAATGATCGGGGGAGCAACATGCGCACCCAACACAAACTACGCCAGAAATCTATAGAAAGGACGACTTTCCGAAGCCGCCCACATTTCAGGAAAACCAAGTAAAACCCATTAATGAGAGGCTCCAATTAAAAAGCCGAATTGATTTGTATTTTTCCTTTTTTTTCTTCTTTATTTTCGTTTCCCTCCCGGCCTTCGTCGTTTTTGACGCACCGTCGTACGGCTCTGATGGATTACTCTGAGGATCGGAGCGTCATCAGTCACGGGAGATCACCACGTGTGCCCCAAACATCGGAAGGGTTTTTTATTGGCACTTTCACGTAGATGGATGATAGGGAGGGGTCCTCCAACCCTGCCATCTTTTCTTTAACGCGAGTGTTCTTCTCCTCTGGCTGAACTACAAATTATGCGCGGAAGCAGAAGCCAGAGTTCTGCAGGAAAAGTCACTATTTCAAGAAATCCTAATATTGGAAATCTCTTATCAATAGAACTTTAAAATCCCTCTATAAAACACAACGATAAAAACATAAAATAATAAAAAAACGTCAAAATAGTTATATATTACTATTCCGAATTCAAGCCAAATTCTTTTTAGTTCTAAAGTTATTTTTTTTTTATGTGTGTCTTTTTTTATTCATTTTTTTTTACACTGTTTAAACTGTTCTTAATTATATTGCGATATATATTAAAATATGCAAGAAAAATTCCTGAAATAATTTTTCTCCACATTACCGAAATATTTTTCGGTATTCATGGAGTCTTTTCATCAGATGTTATTCACGTTTGACCATGATTTGATCTGAGAACAATAAAACCACTTTTTAACAAATAAATGAATTTTAAAAAAAAATATTAAAAATAAAATAAAAGTAAGAAATTATAGTGATCTGTTGTAATTAAACAAAAAATATTTTCATCTCATATTTTTAAAAAAAAACAGAAAAAAAATCAACAAAATTCGGCACAGGATTTCGGAACATTATCTTTTTGAA
>JAFIDM010008419.1:35184443-35195519 GCA_023159025.1 Thereuonema tuberculata | reverse complement strand
TTATTTCCAGGTTTTACAATGTCTTTGACATCTTCCTGTACCCATTTATGCCTGTATCACCCTTCTCCATTCCTCTCTATCTTCCCAAGCCCCTCCTCTAATCTTTTTTTATTTTTTATATTTATTTGTTTATTTATTTATTTATTTATTTATTTATTTATTTATTTATTTCCAGGTTCTACAATGTCTTCGACATCTTCGTGTACCCATTTATGCCTGTATCACGCTTCTCCATTCCTCTCTATCTTCCTAAGCCCCTCCTCTAATCTTTTTTTATTTTTTATATTTATTTGTTTATTTATTTATTTATTTATTTATTTATTTATTTCCAGGTTTTACAATGTCTTCGACATCTTCGTGTACCCATTTATGCCTGTATCACGCTTCTCCATTCCTCTCTATCTTCCCAAGCCCCTCCTCTAATCTTTTTTTATTTTTTATATATCAATCTGAAAAGATTATAATTAAAAAATTTTTAAATCCTTCTGCAGTGATCATTTCCAAGTTTCTTTGGGTCTTCCTTTCTTTCTTTTACCTTGTAGGTTCCAATCCGAAGTTGTGGGTTTAGTTATAATTCTGTCATCTTTTCTCAATACATGTCCCAACCATTTCCATTTTCTTTCTTCTAATTTGTTTATTCTTTTTGACCATCGTATTCCAATCATTCTTCTTAAACAATTATTTAGGAAGCCTTGGATTTTATCACTTTTTTTTTTATTTAACATCCACTTTTCCATATAGGAAAATAGATTTTACATTGGAATCAAAAATTCTAATTTTTGTATTATTAGAAAGATTTTTGGTTTTCCATATTTTGTTCAATTTGTTAAATGCACTATAAGATAGCATTTTTCTTCTCTTGATGTCTTCTGTTCCTCCACTAGTTTAAACAAATTCTTCTTTTTCTTCAATCACTTCATTATTTGTAAATATTTGTTGACTTTGTTTTGCATTTATTTTAAGAATCTTTATCTTCTTTACATTTATTTTCGGTCCTAACGTTGTTGCTTCTTCAACATGTTTATTTGTTTTTTGTTTTTTTCTTGCATATGTTGTTGTTTATGGAAAAGCATACAAATATCATCTGCAAAATCTAAGTCCTACAGGTTTAGAATAGACATTAACTCAACATCTCTATTGTAGGCCTGTATTTTTGGAGGTGATTCTCTTCATTATCTAATCGATAACTGTGAGAAACATAGTCGGTGAGAGGATGCAATGGGGAACTATAAATTTGCGTTTTAGTTCCATTCAGATCTCATGTTTGATTTGTTTAATCTTGTTGCTTTCATTAAAATTCATGGTCTGGATTTGGCTTCTATCAGAAAGCGAAACAAAGTAAAAATTTTTTGGGTGCTATGTACGAAAGTAACCATTTTTACAATTATTCTGTAAAAGTAAGTTTATAACATGCCCAGATATGCTTTGTTACGAAGCTGTTGAAGAAATGCGTAAGCGTTTCCAAGCACTTACGATAGTTTTGATATGTTTTGCGGGCAAACAAATCTACAAAGTTCCTGAAGTATTGGGTTGGCCAAAAAGTTTGATCGTTTCTTTTACGTAAGTTGACTCTAGTAGCGCTTAGGTGTCTTTAACGTCATTCGACGCCATTTTGTTAGATTGTATTGTGACAGCTGAAATTGTAAACAAAACTTATCAAAATTGATGAATTTTTTGTCGCCAGTTTAATATTGAAGATGGAAGACGATAAGCAGGTAAGATCGCATGTTTCTTTGATGACCAGACAACAACTGTTACAGCTTGGCTGGGAAGTTCTGATTCATCCGCCCTATTCACCAGACATTGCACTTTCGAATTTCCATTGATTTCGATCTTTACAAAATTCTCTTAACGGAAAAAGTTGAATTCCCTGGAAGACACCAAAGGCACCTGGAACATTTTTTTGCTCAAAAAGATAAAAAGATTTGGGAAGATGAAATTATGAAGTTGCCTGAAAGATGGCAGAAAGTAGTGGAACAAACCGTTGAAGACGTTGTTCAATAAAAGTATTGGTAACAATGAGAAATGTGTCTTTTATTTTTACTTAAAATCAAACGAACTTTTTGGAGAACCCAATGCATATTAAATTATGCAAAAAATTTAAGTGTGATTTTTTTTTAACACTTATGGGCATTGTTTTACGACTAGAAAAATATTTGGAATTTCCCTTTCACTTGTTTTTTAAACACTTTTACAAGTGGTTGTGAATAGATTCCCTGTTGGATGACGAAGAGGTTTTCTTTGAGCAACCATATGGAAGCATTGGCTCGAATACAGTGAATGCTGTTTCCATTTGATAGAGAGTCAAGAGGTAAATGAAATAGGAAAAAAAAAAGAATGCGAATAAGAAGAAGAACAACAAGGAAAAAAAAAAAAATAAGTTCAGTGTTGTTGGTAAGTACATCTCTTCCGATGAACTCTGTGGGTGTAATTACTTTGACTCCTTCCTTTTCTGCGTCTGTCAGGAGAGGGCGTGGAGAGGGATTAACCCACCCCACCTTCGCCCAGTTGGTTGGACGCATTTTTCCCCCGACGTGAATCAGCAAAATCGGACGCCACTGAAGAAGCAAAACAAACATGTCATGAACCGAGCAAATCGTGACCAGAGACTGAGCGCCTTGACACAGGGATTCCCATAGGAGGCACCTATACGAGAAACAGTCTATCCCAACAGACGCAGCGCTACGAAAATGCTACGGAAACTCTAGTAGTAATTTTTTAACGGCTTTTCAGAAAAAATTTGGTTTGAAATTAGCATATACCGTATAAAAGTTATTAAGGGTAATACATCGGAAGCGCAGTGGTGCCTCAAAGGATAAAATAAACAATGAAAAATTTGAACTTTCTTTAACGTGCGGAAGGAACTTATTTAGGAAAAACAGGAAACACGCACAAATAAATAATGGTAAAAAATAAAAGTTATATTTAAACAGATAAATGCACATGATTAATTTCGGCTACTTCACTTAGCCCTTGTCAAATGTGATATATACATAAAAATCTCACAATATATACGAAAGTGTTGGATCGTCGTCACAAAAGGAGCCAATCACGGTGATCTTCGCTATGATAACTCAGAATGAACCACTAGTGAGAAAATTCATGTGCCAGCATTGCGCAGGCCTCAATGAATTTTTTTTTTAATGCATAAAAATTCAAACTGCGCATTTGAATTATTAATAATAACAATGGATGAGACCAAATTATTTACAAGTGACATCCTGGAACAGCTGTTTCACGCTCGTTGGCGGTCATCTCAGTAGCGAGACCTTGTTATTTACAGTGACTTCTCCTGGCTGATGATCGCCATCGAGCGTGAAACAGCTGTTCCAGGTTGTCACTTGTAAATAATTTGGTCTCATCCATTGTTATTATTAAGGGTAACTTTGACAGTTTTTGGGGTTACTTTAACAAAGCGCCAAAAAACGGTTTAAAAATTATTTTAAAAATTAATTTAAATTTTAAGTAAAATGTTTCCTTAATAAAGATGACACTTTGATGGTAAAAACTCGATATTTTTCATTTAATTCCATGTATAATGCATAAAATACTAATTTTTTTTCATCAAAATGATGTCAAAGTAACTCTTCCGCTTTGGATCTTTGACATAAGTTACATTTCAATGCCTTGTCAAAAAAAAAACCCACACTCGACGTTACATTGACACTTTTTTAAAACAAAATATAAAATTGTGTGCGTATGTGTGTGTGTGGGGGGGGGGGGGGCTTGAATTTCTTATACATCTGATAGCCAAAGGACACATTGTTCTATTGGAGCAAAAAAAGTTGGTATTTAGGATGTTCAAAAAAAGATACCTACAAAAAACTTTCAAAACCTGTTCAAAGTAACCCCATTTTATGGTAGCTAGTTCATTGATCTATTGATATCTTTGTAAACCCCTACGAAATATCTTTTTTAGCGATCCATTTTGGGAGCTATTGTGATAATTATTAAAAAAAAACTTCTTTATTGCCTAAGGAAAATTTCTGTGATGGTTTTCCGTTGGAAAGTGAGGAAGAGAATCAGTAAAATTCAAGGGAAGACTGGGAAAGACGTCTCCAGGTAATTCCTCTGTCTTCGGGCGGGCAGTGGAATTGAAAGAAAAACACCCATGCGTTATCACAGATTTCATTTCAGCATCGTTAAGAACTCCAAGACCCTGCACGGAGCAAAAATCTACTTGGTTGATTCAATTTAAAAACTTATCAGTAAAAACAAGCCCCGAACTTACGTCACTTTGGTTGAACACGTAAGTTGAACACAGACGTAAGTTGAAGCACTACTTATTAGCGATGCATTTGAGAGCTATTATGACAGCGACCAAAATCGGTAGCTATTGCTTTTGTTCTGTCCATCCGTCCGTGTCTGTCCACCTCTAACAACTCCCGAACGGAAGGTCGGATCGACAAACGGATTTCACCATCGTGTTCTGAAGCCCTAACGTAGGAATGGGATATTTTCAGAGGCTGACGCCCACACACCCCGATGCTCCAGATATTTGGCATTGTTTTCATTGGATTTTATGTTTTAACTTAAATGTTAGAAATGCAACCTTCTTATTTTCTGTCTATGAATTTCTGCACTTAATTATAAATAATTAAATTTTTTTGTTGCGAAACGACACGTGGAAGAGATTATTTTGGGAAAACCGGAAATTGGAAGTTGTTAATTTCTTCTCATTAGGAAACGTGCTTCACTCATTGATGAATTCGTAACAACGGGAAATTGAATTTTTCCACGCATTCTTCACTTATTATTGTTTTTTTAATCTACGACAATTCGGATTCAAAAGACGTCAATCTTTGAACTATACGGCCATTTTAATTACATTCAACGATTGTATTGTATTGTGGATGACGCTAGTTAGAGACTTGATTGTTTAGTTAAATTTTAATTTAAATTTTTAAATTTTAACATAGTTAAATTTATCCAATTGGAAACGAAATTTGTATTTAGTTGGAGGTATTTACGGCCAAACACGTATGAAAAATTGTTGAAATACAAAAATTATTTTAATTAATCAATAATTCACACTAAAAGTATTAAAAAGTTTTTGCATTTAAAAACTTAATATAAAAAAAAAATGTACGATACATTAAAAATGTCCCTTGACGGTTTCGAGGAAGACACGTTCCCATCATCAGCAAGATGGTTTTTGATTGTTGGGGATTGTTCTTGTATAATAAAATATTTAATTTATTCAAAAATTGGTCCAATTATATCGTAGTACTAATCTGCGTTGCCGTCTGGTGTGACGTTGTCATTGACGTGAAGGCTGGACTAGTTGATTCCAGTTTTCGGTGGAGAGATGTAGGGGTGGAATAGTTAACTGTAATTGGCGGGGTGAATTTTTCTTTTTCTTTTCCTCTTCTAATTGTTGGGATGTGTGCTCGTCTTCATGCTCTTCCTTACTTATAGATGTAATTTTTTCTGTAATAAAATGTTAAAACAATACTGTTTTATGTTATTATTTTACAATTTGTATTATATGATTTAGAAATCTATATGTATTATAGATTCATTCACTTTTCTTTTTAAGGTGTATTTCTCTTATGCTGGGCGAACACGTACCAATCTGCGGCAATATTGGTGGACAATATTGGTCCTTTTGATTGGTACCAACCGTTTCCAGCAATAAAAAGGAACAATATTGCCCAATATTGCCCATTGGCGATTGTCAGAAAAAAAGCAACAATTTTAGTTGGCGAGAAATATTGCTGGTGAGCGAGCGAATCACATGAACGGATGAAATCACGTGACAATGGTGACGTCGAAGGTAGGCGGGACTTTGAAAATCGGAAAATCACTCACTCACGCCGGCCATTTTGTTTGAGAAACAAGGCTTAAAATCAGCAAAATGGGTCGGCCCAAAACAGATAATTCAAACAACAACATTTTGTCAATTGATAATGAAAGAATCTTAATTGATTTCTACAGAGGGACGGCGTTTAATACTATAGCAATTCTGAACGGAAACACGCTCTCTCTAGCTCTCCCTAGTGAGCAACGCCGTAACCAGGCCAATACTTGTAAAGGAAAACCTGTGTGTTCGCGGACAATACCAACCGCCAATATCAATAATGACCAATATTGTCCACCAATATTGCCGCATATTGGTACGTGTTCGCCCAGCATTATTGAATGATGACAGCATTATTGAAGTCTGGAAGGTGATTTTCACTGTATGCATGATCTGAAATCATTGATGAATTAGTGTTCTGAGTCTTACATGCACATCTATGGTTACAGAGACGTTTCTCCAAGGATTTACCCCTTTCTCCTATATAAAAGCAGCTGTTATTTTTGCACTGTACTTTATAAACTATTCCCTCTCTGACTTGCCTCAGGGGGTTGTGATTAAAATTTAATTTGTTATTCTGTGTGAAAACCGGTATAAGTGTACTGTTTTTAGATATTTCATTTAATTTTAACTCCCAGCTCTGAGTATATGAAAATTTTATATAAAGTTTTCTTTCGTCTGTTTTTTGATTTTTTTTTTTTTGTCTGGGGTTGTATATATTGTGAAAAAAAATTTTATACTTTTAATTTAATTATAATTAATTATAATTTAATTATATATGTAATGGGATAGTTATTCATACCTAGTATCTTTTTTATTTGGATAATTTCTTCGTTAAGAGCATTTTTACTGAGGAATAATTGAAAGACGTTAGAATAACAAGGAAACAAAAATATCAAAAAAGATAAAAATATTATAATTACAAATGCCGACAAAGGCGACACAACAATTATTTTTCGTAGAAAAGATTATCATGAATTCGTCCAATTTCATTTCGAAACAAATAATCAAATATATCATAAATTAGATTCAAATAAACAAGAGGAAACAATAGTTCAAATGGTAAACAAACAAATAAAGTCCCTAACTAAAAAACATAAATTAGTAAAAGACAATCTAAATCAATGTTTCCCAACCTTTTTTGTGCTATGCCCCACCAAAAGTATCTAAAGTATGCTAAGCCCCACCAAATTAGGTTTAAGTTTCACAATAAAAAAAAAACAAAACAATTATCCATTTTCCAATTGCCCCCCCTTAACAATCAAATTACAAATTGCCCCCCTGTGGGGCGTGCGCCCCACGTTGGGAAACAGGGATCTAAATGAATTCATCACAAATACTGCATCTCTCCCTAAAATAAAACTATTGCCTAAAATCCACAAACCAAAAATGCAAAATAACATATATAGGGCCAGACCCATAATCAATTGTAGAAACTTCGCACTAGAAAAAATATCAAAATTCCTATTCCTATACCTTAACCTTTATACAAAAAATGGTGTTGGTTTGATTAAGAATCCTAAGCAGACCATAAAAGAAATTAGAGATCTAAAAATCAAAAAAG
This sequence comes from Thereuonema tuberculata, assembly GCA_023159025.1. Taxonomy (NCBI): domain Eukaryota; kingdom Metazoa; phylum Arthropoda; class Chilopoda; order Scutigeromorpha; family Scutigeridae; genus Thereuonema; species Thereuonema tuberculata. The sequence continues at coordinate 35,188,155 of JAFIDM010008419.1, read as the reverse complement.
AAAATAAATTATTTTCCTTTGATGTCAAAGATGTATGTACATCGAAGGTGCCAGCTAACTCGACACTAAGTCACATTAAAAACTTAAAACGCTTAAAAGGATAAAATGCCGTACGTTTCGAGAACCTCTACTAACAGGTTTCTTTGTCAAATTGTACTAAAAAAGTCCCCCCTACCTTAGCATATCCTCCCTCATCGGTAATCGTTGAAAAAAAAATGAAAAAAAAAAATAGATTTTTTTTTTTTAGAGAGAGAAAAATCTCTTACCTTCACATGCTAAAAAAAGATTTAATAATAGACCTGGTTTTTTTAATTTTTGATAATCAATTCTTTACATATCAACATTACATATACAGACTACCCCAAGGTTGTTTCATGGACCTGGCGGCATCAGGTTGCTTTGCCGACTTATCTATGCAGTGTTATTGAATATCTAGGCCGTTCTTATATTCAAAATAGTCTTTATGACAAGCGATATGTGGATGATTGCTGCTTCATTACTGAGTCCCCTGATCCAGAAACGATCAACAATGCGATCAGTTATCAAAAGAATTATAATTTACAATGTAATCTGAGACCAACAACCAAATAGTATTTCTCAATATCCTCATTCAAAGAAAAGATAATCAATTAATGACATCTCGTTATCGGAAACCTATCTTTTCCGGTAGAACTATAAACTTTAAATCAAGCACTCCCAACAGATATAAATTCAACGTCATAAAGATACTAGTAGATAGGGTTTTCAATTATTCCTCAAGTAGAAATGCTCTTAACGAAAAAATTATCCAAATAAAAAAAGATACTAGTTATGAATAACTATTCCATTACATATATTAACAAAAGTATAAAAAATTTTTTTCACTAAATACAACTCCAGACAAAAAAAATAAAATGAAAAATAGACGAAAGAAAACTTTATATAAATTTCCATGTACAGTAAACTCCCGATTATCCGCGGACCTTTCCTGTTTTGCATTTTTTTTACTGTACAATAAATTACGGAATTAAAAAATAAATAAATGATAGAATAAGGTAAGCAATAAAAGAGGCTAACAAAGTAAGTGAAGACAATTATACACAAACAATTTAAAGAACGATCTTGTGGGCGGAGCTTAGGCTGGCGGGTTACACTAAATTATGGGAGAGCCTTCCCATAATGAAAAATTTAAAAATAAATAATTAATTTAAAATAAAATAATTGTTTATAATGTATGTACTGTAACTGTTTGTATTGAAATTTTAATGTAAATAAAACATATTAAAAACATTTTTGTGTTGATTTTCGTCCTATTTCGGATTATCCGCGGAATAAGCTTATCCGCAGTTGCCGCGCCACTCAATTCCGCGGATAATTGGGAGTTTACTGTTTTCAAAACTGGGAGCTAAAATTAAATCAAATATCTAAAAACAGTACAATTATACCGGTTTTCACACTTAATAACAAAATAAATATTAATCACAACCCCCTGTGACGAGATACAGAGGGATTAGTTTATTAAGTATAGTGCAAACATAACAGCTACTTTTATATAGGAGAAAGTGATAACTATGGAGAAACGTCTCTGTAACCATAGATATGCATGTAAGACTTAAAACACTAATTCATCAATGATTTCAAATGATGCATACACTGAAAATAACCTTCCAGACTTCAATAAAGCTGTCATCATTCAATATGAGAAAGACATCTTAAAAAAAAAGTGAATGAATCTATAATACATACAGATTTCTAAATAAGATAATACAAATTGTAAAATAATAACGTAAAAAAGTATTGTTTTAACATTTCATTACAGGAAAAATTACACCTACAAGTAAGGAAGAGCGTTTAGACGTTCAAAGAGCACACATCCCGACAATAAGAAGAGGAAAAGAAAAAGAAAAATTCAACCTGCCAATTACAGTTAACTATTGCACCCCTACATCTCTCCACCGAAAACTGGAATCAACTAGTCCAGCCTTCACGTCAATGACAACGTCACACCAGACGGCAACGCAGATTAGTACTACGATATAAATGGACCAATTTTTGAATAAATTAAATATTTTATTATACAAGAACAATCCCCAACAACCAAAAACCATCTTACTGATGATGGGGAACGTGTCTTCCTCGAAACCGTCCAAGACACATTTTTTAAGTATCGTATATTTTATTTTTATATTAAGTTTTTAAATGCAAAAACTTTTTAATACATTTATTCTGAATTATTGTATATATATTAACTAAAATAGTTTAACCAACACACGTTAAAAATCTAATTTTTACAAAAATTATTTACAAAACTTTGGAAAACAGGAACAGCTGACATCCTGACTTCGTAAATTTTCAGTCACAAATAAATACCCTGTTTGTCTAAAGGAAAAACAAAACATCGACGAGGATGGGATTCGAACCCACGCGGGCAGAGCCCATTGGATTAGCAGTCAAACGCCTTAACCACTCGGCCACCTCATCTCATACTCACAATGTAGTTCTATCATTTATTCTTACTCGAAATGCACTTATCTATTTCTAAAGGAAAAACAAAACATCGACGAGGATGGGATTCGAACCCACGCGGGCAGAGCCCATTGGATTAGCAGTCCAACGCCTTAACCACTCGGCCACCTCATCTTATACCCACATGGTCGTTTTATCATTTATTCTTTCTCGAAATGCACCTATCTATTTCTTAAGGAAAAACAAAACATCGACGAGGATGGGATTCGAACCCACGCGGGCAGAGCCCATTGGATTAGCAGTCAAACGCCTTAACCACTCGGCCACAACATCTCATACTCATATAGTAGTTCCATCATTTATTCTTTCTCGAAATGCACGTAACTATTTCTAAAGGAAAAACAAAATATCGACGACGATGGGATTCCAACCCACGCGGGCAGAGCCCATTGGATTAGTAGTTCAACGCCTCAACCACTCGGCCACCTCATCTCATACTTACAATGTAGTTCCATCATTTATTCATTCTTGAAATGCACTTAACTATTTCTAAAGGAAAAACAAAATATCGACGAGGATGGGTTTCGAATCCACGCGGGCAGAGCCCATTGGATTAGCAGTCCAACGCCTTAACCACTCGGCCAGTTCATCTCATACTCGCAGTGTAGTTCCATCATTTATTCATTCTTGAAATGCAGTTATCTATTTCTAAAGGAAAAACAAAACATCGATGAGGATGGGATTCGAACCCACGCGGGCAGAGCCCATTGGATTAGCAGTCCAACGCCTTAACCACCCGGCCACCTCATCTCATACTCATATGGTCGTTTTATCATTTATTCTTTTTCGAAATGCCCTTAACTATTTCTAAAGGAAAAACCAAACATCGACGAGGATGGGATTCGAACCCACGCGGGCAGAGCCCATTGGATTACCAGTCCAACGCCTTAACCACTCGGCCAGTTCATCTCATACTCGCAATGCAGTTCCATCATTTATTCATTCTTGAAATGCAGTTTTCTGTTTCTAAAGGAAAAACAAAACTTCGACGAGGATGGGATTCGAGCCAACGCGGGCAGAGCCCATTGGATTAGCAGTCCAACGCCTTAACCACTCGGCCACCTCATCTCATAGTCTAATTGTAGTTCCATCATTTATTCATTCTTGAAACGCAGTTATCTATTTCTACAGGAAAAACAAAACATCGACGAGGATGGGATTCGAACCCACGCCGGCAGAGCCCATTGGATTAGCAGTCCAACGCCTT
>JAFIDM010008419.1:35174238-35184343 GCA_023159025.1 Thereuonema tuberculata | reverse complement strand
AAATTTAATTTATAATGAATACACTTCACGTCATAAATCTTATGCCCACCCCGCAATCGCTGTAGGTGGCGACACTGTCCTGCCAATTACACAGCCTTAATCTTGTCATTAGCACTAAATAAAAACAGCATTTGGTACCACTTAGTTTGCGTAATAAAAGTTCATGGTTTGGGGACTTTTATTTTTTTTTCTTCTTTATTTTTATTTTTTTTTTTTTTTTTTCAATCTTTAAATTACGGGATATGATTCACAAGAATGACTGTTGCTCAACCTGTGACAAAAAAAAAATTCTAACTTCAAACCCACTCATTTGAAATCCGAACACATACACACACAAAAAAACAACAATAACTTCAGCGCAGGAAATACGAATGCTGTTGTTTATAAGAGAAGAAGAAAAACAAAAAAAAAAAAAAAAGCTCAACACGATTTAATTGCTAGAGGCCGATTCTGACTACGTCACAGCTTGGCTTCGTGGCAATTAGGAACACATTGCATTTCCGGTCAATACAGGTATCGAAGTAGGTGGGCGGTGAGAACGGGGACAACCTATGTTTGAATTGGCGTAAAAATAGTCACTGGATTGTTTACAAATACGTAGGAGACATTGGGAAATACTTTGGAAAATTCTCACAATGCCGAAAAAGTATTATTAGGCCCAATAGTACTTTCCCTGCACAATTTCACAAACTATAACTTACAGAATGTAAAGAAGTTGACATAGCGCCTCAATTGCCATCCAGGGGCGGATGTAGGTTTTATTTTGGGGTGGGCTAAATTAGGAACCGTCTCCTCAGAATTTTGAAGACGACAACTGGCCAAACAACCAAAAAAAAAAAGAAATTCTGTAAATTTCGGAATTTTGAGGAGAGGACCAGGGTCCCTCCCCTACATTCGACTTAGATGCGATCCCTTTCAGGTTTTTTTTTGATTGGCTGAAAATCTACTTGAATTAAGATATATCGCTTCAGATATACAATAAATTATAAATCTCTAAACTGAAGATTTACAAGTTATTATTCTCCTCCATGATTGGTTCGTTAACTGAGCAGCAGACTCTACAAGACCCCTACGAGAAACGACTGCTCTGTGTTAAGATAATATTGATAATAATGGGACACAAATATTCAGCATTAATATTAGCGTAATTGGTTCAGCTGAAAAACTGAGATGAGACCATAGACAAAAAGATCGTGGACTTCATTCATAATGTATCACTACCGTAGAATCTCGATTATTCGCTTTTTCTTATTGAGGACGGTGAACTGCTCCTTTTTTTTTTTTTTTTCTCCCTCCCAATTTTTAGTAATCCATTTGGGAGCTACTGTTATAGCGACCAAAATCGGTAGCTATTGCCTTTGTCCTGTCCGTCCGTCCGTGTTTCTCCACCCCTAACAACTCCCAAACAGAAGGTCAGATCGACAAACGGACTTCCCCATCGTGTTCAGAGGTTCAAATACTGTAGGAATAGGGTATTTTCAGGGGCCAACGTCTCCCCCTGTTCGAGATATTTAGCATTGTTTTCATTGATTTCCGCTATTAGCTTAAATGTTTTGAATGCAACAATCTCATTTTAGTTGTCAGCTATAGCTTGATGCTTAACGTCTCGGACCCACTCAAGGATGTCCGTTCAAATGCATATACCTACTGTTTTGTTTTGTTTTGTTTTTCCTTCAAGTACTTCTTTTATTCGAAGCAGGAATGGGAATGGCACCTCCAGAAAACTAAACTAAAAACAAAATACACATTAAAAATAAAGTAAAGGAAATTCTTGTGCTACCCTCAAAGAATTTTCGATACGCATTGTAAAGAAAGAAAAAGGGCCTAAAATATATATATACATATTAAAACGGTGAGACCGTGTTTACAAGTGACATCCCAAAACAACTGTTTTAAAAATATATTTGTAATTGTAGAAAACACAGAAATCAGAATTTTCATTATGTTACGATACATTGCGCTGTTATGTCCTGGAAACATCAATCTATAAGCAAATGACGTCATTAATAGCTTTTCTTTCGTGATTTCAACTGTAAACACTGCTGTATTTGGAGAACCCTTCTTTAAATTTTGACCTAGAAGATATTTAAATGAGATTATTTTATGGTTTACGAAGGTTAATGTGTTTAACGTCAGTAATGTAGATCAGGATTTCTCAACCTGTGGACTCGAACGAAGTGGTATGCGAATAACACGTGGTTGACCTTTTGATTTATGGAATTATGAAAAATAAAAAAGACAATCTAAATTACTCAATCTAATACCCACAATCTAAATTACTGCACGTTTTGATATGTTTACATGTTAATAGCTTCATCCCGAAATTCTTGAATTTTTGTTGATTTTTTTGGTGGGGTATACGTCTTTAAAAAGATTGAGAACCCCTGGTATCTCAATCTTTCGGTGTTCCTGAAATTGGTGTAGAGTGAGATTTCGTTAAGCGTTTTCAGTCAAATACATTTAGCCAGAACAGACGAATAGATTTTAGAAGGCAGGCAAACAGGCAGGCCTTGATGTCACACTACGATAATATCTTCCGTTGTCGACTGAGTGTTCGTAAGTGTGTCAGAGCATGTTTTCAAGACGGGGTCACCAGCAATGGTTGATTTTCATCTGAAATATTCTGGGAATAAAGGTATGTGAAAAAGCAGGGAGCTTTGATTGTTTGTCGTGCGGATGACATGTGGGAGCGCTGAGAAGCAAGAGGTCAGCTCCTCCTAACGACACAACAGAGAGAGTGAAGTCATTGTCGAATGGAACTCGGAAACAATGGTACTCTTTCCCAGCTGCAACATTTCCCGCCATTGTTCCTCTTAGTCAACTTAACATTGACTTTGCTGAGAACACACGTAACGACTTACTGTTCTGGTGACAACCTGACCATTCAGTGGTTTGCCAGTTTTTTTTAGCGTCTCCTTTAGCGTTGATTACGATTTTTTTCGTTTCACGCCGATGAATTTTTCCCACCTTGCAATAACATACGCAAATATAAAGAGTAATGCAAAGGAGGGATCCAGTATTCATCTAGGCATATTACTTTATTAAAATACGGAGAAATTTAATCCGCCATTTCCCGAACAAAAAATTAAATAATGAAAAACATTTTTGTGTGGGGGAAGATCTGAAATTTTGTGGGAGTCGATGTAAAGCGTGCAAAGCTTAAATTAACAATTAAAAAAAAAAAAAGCTCAACAAAAAATAAATTGGTGAGAAAATTCAAGTGCCAGCATTTCGCGGCCTCAATGAATTATTTTTAGCACATAAAAGACTAGAAAAGCGCTTGTAAATATTAATAAATAACAATGGGTGAGATCAAGTATTTACAAAGTGACATCCTAGTACAGCTGTTTCACGCTAATAAGGCGATCATCAGCTAGAAGCAGTCACCAATAAACAGCGAGGTCTCGATACAGAGGCCAATAGGAAATACCGTCGGAATCAATGTGGAGCCTACAAAACTAAAATACAGTCGGACCTCTATTCAACGAACCTCTATTTTGCGAATTTCTCTATTTTGCGAACTTTCTTTGGAACCAAGAACATTTTGCTAATTTCTTCGTAAAATAACCTCCAAATAGCGAAGTACATTTTCTATTTAACGAACTTTTTCGTGGTATCTATTTTTTTTTTCTCCTTGAAATGTTTTTATTATTAATATTCCCTTAGAGGAAATGAAAGAAATGTGGATACAGCTGAGGGAAAAAGAAGAAATTAACGATGATGTGCTGATTGATGATTATCTTTCACTTGATTTTGAAATTGAGACCTCGGAAACACTAACTGAATCGGATATTTTGGACAGTGTGAAAAATAAAAACAATACAGCTATGAATTGCGATGAAGATGAAGATGATGAAAATAGAAATGATCATGATGAAGAAATAAAAAAAAAAAAAACCTTCGTATGACGAAATGCTAAAATCATTTGAAACAATCCGACGCGATTACAATTTGAAGAAAATACTGAAGGGGTTAAAATGAGCGAAAACACTTTTCCAAAAAAAAAAAAACTCAAAGACAAAATTAACAGACTTTATTAATAAAATTTAAGTATCCATGTGGTAAAGTATGCTTTCTATCATTAAAATTATAATAATTTTATTGTTTATGTATTTTAAATTGTTTTATATAGTTTAGAGTAATTTTAAAGGTGAATCTCTATTTAACGAATTTTCCTTATAACGAACTTTTTTTCGGGATTTAGCGACTTCGTTAAATAGAGGTTCGACTGTAAATAATAAAAAAGCTCACCAGATTTTTTTGCATATATTTTCCTCCTGAAGAAATCTCTTCTTTGTTTTTATTTTCGTTCTGTCTTTTTTTGACAATTTTTAATAAATTTCTTCTTATTTATATTTTGTGGGTTTGTTTTTTTTTTTGTTAGGCTTGATATCTGAATCTCCCGATTTTTTTCTTATTTTGCAGTTTTTCGTTTAATTCTGCCTCCTTATTACAATATTTTCTTTTTTAGTTTTTTTCAAGACCATCTTCATCACATCTCATCTCTTTCATCTTCATTTTTTCAGTCTCATCTTTTTTTGTCTTGTTTTATATTTGTGCTTCGTCCTGTATATTATCCTTATTCCCTCTTCTTTTGGGTCTGGCAGTTTCTTCGACTAAGTAGGGCTAACGAAGGAAGCACATCCTCCGAAGGTCTGCGGCGGAGAACCCCCTGAAACTTTCCTTTCCCCTAAACTCGCGTGCTCCTCCATTAAGTAGTTCACTGCGCTGGTTGGGACAGTTAACTCCAGATTTCGAAGATCCCGCAGAGGACGAATCCCAGTGCTACAAACCTAATAAAGAAACAACGTAGGAGCACGCGAGTTTAGGTGGAGAGAAAAGTGCCTGGAAGTTGTCCACCACAGACCTTCCGATGGTAGGGGGAGAGCGGGGCTAGTTGGCATAGATTTTGGTTTTGATTTTTCTGTTTTTGTATGAAATACTTAGGGGCATTCTGGTGAATGTGGCGGATAGCTTATCTTGACTACAAAATTATGTAGGACCCATTAATTAAATCCGTGTTTAGGTAACCCCAAAAACACTTTTCCTAAAAGCTTGCAACCATGCCAACTAACCCCCAAGATTTTTTTGCAAGATTTATAATTCAGTTAGATAGATAGATAGATAGATAGATAGATAGATAGATAGATAGATAGATAGATAGATAGATAGATAGATAGAGCCGTGCTGGCGTGGTCGTGCGGTCTCGGCGGCGGCCAGCCGTGGCGTCCAATGCGCCAGTACCTGGGTTCGAAACCCGGTCGTGGCATGGTTGTTTCTTTCGTCTTCTTCTGTGTGTTGTGTCCGCTGGGGACCCGAAATCTCCTCTGTAAGTAGTGGTCCCCATTTGTCTTCTATATGTTACAGGCTATAGATAGATAGATAGATAGATAGATAGATAGATAGATAGATAGATAGATAGATAGATAAATCTTGGAAATCTAGATTACTTAGATAGATGAATAGATAAAGCGCCAGATTATTGTGATTCAAGATCTTTTTATGTTAGAAAACTGAAATTTTCATGAACTATTGCTAATAAAGTAGATATAAAGTAGGCTGTTAATAATCACAACGATAATCTATGGTCCCTCAATTATTATTAAACTACTCATGATAAATAGATAACGAAATACCTAGAAAAGCTGGACTATTACTATCGTAGTATTTCAGCACCAAATAAAACATATTATTGAAATAATATTTCATGGAAATTTTTACGAATGTAGTTTTTTTTTTTTTTTTTTTGAATGAATACTCTATGGCGAACGCATGTTAGTTATTAAATAGACCGCGCGGTTGGCGTTGTCGCTAAGACACTGGCCTCTCACCTCTGAGTATCGGGATTCGGTTCTCATGTGGGTTTCCTGATGACGGACGATCCGCGCTGGGCAGGTTTTCTCGAGGTTCTCCTGTTTCCCTTGCACTTCCTTCTCCCACCATACTTTCTTCGTCTTTCACCAATTTCCCGTAGGAGAGCACAATAGATCTATACATTGCGGTGCTTGGCTTTCATGCCACCCACAATCAATCAATCAAGTTGTCAAATACTTCGTAAATTTCTTTTCCATCATTTTTAGTATTCTGATCAAGATCAGAAGACTTATATTCCCGTTTTGTCTGTGGACAAATATCATTAAAATCTAATTAGCAACAATGACAACAATCACAACAATCGCAACAATTGTTATGAGCAACAATGACAGCAATCGCAACAATTGCGTCTTTCACAACAATCACATTTATAGTAATAAGGAAATTAAAGCAATATCAATTATATTTTCTTATCAGAAGACGTTGCGAAGCATTGTGATTGGTTTACTAATCGCTTTCCCTACCTTGGTTCATTTAGACATTTTGCATTACATTTCTTTACATACACAAATTCAATTGCAATCGTTTTCATGTCAATATAAACTATAACACAATTATATATACATAATATATAAATATATATTTATATATATATAAAAAGCTGTTTTTCTGTAGAACTTTAATGCCTTTTTTTTTGCCTTTTAAAGCATTGCTTCTCAAACGGAACGCGCACACATTTTTCCGTGTGTATTTTTTGTTTCTTTCTTTTCAGTTATTCGTATCAGTCATTCTCTAATCTAATTCCAATGGGAAAGCGAAGCTTATGAAATCAGTCAGTCTGTATATGTGTCTTCCTAATCACTTTGAACTATTGGATTGTTCGTTTTCAAGCTTAGTACAGTGTACTCTCGATATCTCGAACTTCGATATCTCGAAAACCTTGATATGTCGAAAAATTATTTTTCCCCTTAATATTAATATTCATGTAATCTCGACCTTGTTATCTCGAAAACTCGCTATCTCGAATTTTTTTAGCGTCCCTTCGACTTCGAGATATCGAGAGTCTACTGTATGTATATTCGAGGACTAAGAATGATTTGAATTTTTTCCAAATAGGACCTTGTCGAGAAACTAGATTGAGAATAAGACAAGAATTTCCATTAGAATTTAAACAATGGATTTCTGTCCTGTTTCTAAACAATGTGTAGTAAACCTTACAATATTAACTTGGACGGGGCTTGATACGATTACAGTTAATCGGAAGTAGACAATTGAAGTAAATAATGTGAAATTTAACTCATTTTTTTTTTAAAAAAAGTGGAAATTTTTTACTGGTTATATCCACAGGATATTATAAGTTGACTATGAATATACTTTTTCGTTTGTAATCATTTAAAAATAAAATGTTAAATAGTTATCCAGATCTAGGTCTAACGCACTTCCTCTGTGTTTGGTAAATAATTTTAATTTCATGTGAAAATATTTTCTACAATGAAACGTCCTCGATAGGAACCGAACCTTTAACCTTTTTATCCGAAATCAGACGTCTTCGGGACGGGGACTACAGTCAAATTACTGTTGTTAAATATCTCTTATCACTTCCTCTTTGTGTGTGTGTGACGCAATGGGAGAAGAGCCAGAGAAAAAAAAATAACTCATTAATTATAACCTAGTAGATTAAAATTTAAATTTAAATGTTAATTTTTTTTTAGCCTATTATAAGCTCAGACCAGACGAGCATTAAATACAGAAGCTCGCCCTCAGCGACGAACTGAAGAGTCGTTAGAGATATTTCTCGACATGAATGAAAAAAAATTAAAAATCATATTTAAACAGAAAAAAACCTCAATGATTGAGACCAAGTGTTGACAAAGTGATATCTCAGAACGGCCGTTTCACCATTAAAAAAACTTCTACTTAAAATACTCTATCTCAACTAAAACCCAATCACATTGTTCTCCCGTCACTGTTGATGAGGCGTATAGGCTAGTTAAGATATAGGCCTAATTCTTTAGGGAGATAGACTTTAAGTTTGTATTTTGTTCTGTTTTTTTCTCTTATTTCATTGTGGATATGAGATATGTACAATATCAGTAGGAGGACGCGATGCGAAACGTTGACTATCACTGCTTTAAAGTTACTCATTTTGTTTATAATAAATAAATTACTGGATTAAACAACAATAGGCGAGATCAAGTGTTTACTAAGTGACATCCTAGAGCAACTGTTTCACGCTCTTTGGGGATCATCAGCGAGGAGCAGTCACCAGTAAACAACGAGGTCTCGGTACCGAGGCTAATCATCGGAATCAGCGGAGTCTCTAAAATCAAAAATAAACAATAAAATAAAATTTTACAATTAACTTTACGTGTACTGAACTTCATTGATAACATTAATTGGGAGCCATACACTTGTTTAACATTAAGTAAATTTTATACAAGAAATACAATATACATCACTACTAGTTGCGCCAAGACTCGAGAGAGGGCTTTTTCAAGTAACTTAAACATTATTGAACTTGAGTTTATTATTTCCGGTTTAATTTATATATAAGTTCTCAATGTTATCAATAAAATAAAAATTCACTGATAAAATATTAACGGGGAAATTCTTGTGCCGCACAATGAATTCGAAATACAAAGAAAATTCAATCTGCTTATTTTAATTATCAATAAATATTATTTGGTGAGCCCCGCTGCGATTCCGAAAATTTACTGGATTATTTATTAAAATAAACCTAATTTTACGCCAATCGTTTTCGAAGGAAGGAATTTCCTGCATAAAATGTTTACAAAAAAAAAATTTAAGGCTTCATTTTCAATTTTTATTTTTCATCTTCGTTTCTGTAATTTATCTTTCCTATATAATTAAAAAAAAAAAAAAGGTTAAGACGTCATAAATTTCATTTTGTTAAATCGCTCTGACTCGTCCAAATAACCAACAAAAATAACTCGGCAAATTACGAAGAATTCGCAAAATAACATGAATTTGAAGCTACGCTCTTAAAATTGCTGATTCCTCGGCTGCACCAAATCGCCCAATTATTGTTTTTATCTTATAAAAATTACAACATAACGCTTCCGCTAAAGGGTAATCATCTCCGGAAAAGATCAGGAATTTATTTCGGTTTCGATGTTTGTCATTAGCGCTTTAGCCAAAAAGAACGATTTCAATTCATAAAACTTCACCCGATGTTAATTTCCAGCGCAAAACCAAAATGTTTTATGTTTCTGAATATAAAGTAAATTACTCCGATCACGACACCGAGAGCGCCTTTGGCCTCCGGGTTATAATAATCGTAATTCACGCAAACAAAAGGAGGCGACGTGCGTGTATCAGTGTAGGTCATGTTTTGGAAATATCAGAAAATAAGAGGAAATATAAATGGCGAGAGTTAAGGCGGTCGAAGACGACTATACTTCATCCCACGTTAAACAAGTAAGAAGCGTTGGAAGTGTTATCCGCCGCGCAACGACAGCCGACTGTCCACCGGAAAAAAGGTGAAGTTAGAGAATTTTTTCCATGACAACTACAGACTCGATCGACTTGAAATTTGGATATGCTTTAGTTTTGAGTGTCTACTATGCAATGATAATTTTTTTATTTCTGCTTATCCGAAAAAATGCCGACACTGTCGACTGTATCCGGAAACAGTCGACTGTGTCCGCAAACTTTTATAAATACGTTGAATAAAAATATAGATTGTATAATAGACACTCTAAAGTAAATCATAGCCAAATTTCAAATCAATCGGGTTAGTAGTTGTCGAGCAAAAAATTCCCTAACTTGCGGAAACAAACAGACAATGGACTCGATCCATATTTTTCCGATAGGCAGAAAATAAATACTCCATTCTTGCAGTGTTTAGGCCTCTGAACACGATAGTGAGGTTCGATCCGAACTTCCATTCGGGAGTTGCTGGGGGGAGGTATCCAGACAAGGACGGACGGACAGAACAAATGCAATAGCTCTCAAATGGGTCTCTAAAAAACAGGATTGTAAGTGTAAGACACAAAATCACAACTCACCGTGTAGAATGGAGCATCGTTCGACAAAACAGTTTTTATCAGTCCTGGAGATCAGCCCTCTTGACTTCAGACAAATGTAATTTTAAATGTATTTTGTCATTGTTATATTATTTTATAGAAAATATGTTTTTCCAAAATCCATTTGCTATAAGGAAACCTACACAATTCAAGTTTTTATTATCAGTACGGCCAAAGATGAACCTCCCAGAATGCAACGCAGATGATAGATTTTCCTTTCCTGGCCTGTCGGTCACATTCAAATG
>JAFIDM010008419.1:35129986-35158379 GCA_023159025.1 Thereuonema tuberculata | reverse complement strand
TTACATTAAAATCTGAAAATACATACAAGAGCTTTCGGAGATCTTATGCGGCTCCTTATCAATTGGAGGTTTAATTATATACCTTCAATATTAATATTTATATAATAAAAATATACATTAAAATCTAAAAATATATACAGTAGCTTTCGGAGATCTTATGCGGCTCCCTTGTCAATTGGGGGTTTTAATATATCTCCAATATTAACATTTATATAATAAAAATATATATAAAATCTAAAAAATTTACAAGAGCTTTCGGAGATCTTGTGTGGCTCCCTTGTCAATTGGAGGCTTCATTTATATTTTTTAAACGAAATTTTGTGTGTTGGTGAGTTTCATTTAATCGAAACATGTTATTACACATTAAAACTTATTTTAAGAGAATAAAGAAAGGAACGCATCAACTAAAAAATATGAAAATTTTTAATCATTTCGTTATTTTCGGTTAGTTTTCCTTAGAAAACAGAGAATCACGAAATCAACCAGTTTATAGATATGTGTGTGTATGTGTACGTCTTCCCTAATAACTTTTGAACCGTTCGATGGATCTTCCTGAAACGTGGTATGAATATTGGAAGACTACGAATGAACTAATTTGTATATTTCAAATCTTTTCGAAATAGTTCCATCTAGAGAAATTAGCTCGAGAAAGCGCATTTTCGTGAGGCTCTCAGCGTTCGAGGTCACGCTGTTAGTTGAATATCAGTATTTGTCTCCTCTATGACTTTAATGTGTTTTATTAAATGCGTTGTTTTTTAAAGTTACCATATCCCAAAAGATTTTCTGGCATCCCGAGTGATTGGCAGACACACATCACTCGGAAGTAAATTCAAAACATGGTGAAGGAATTTGAATGTCTATTTCATTTCAGTCTTTGTGCCATTGAGAGATCTCACAGCTACTTATGAAGGTAGAATTGATAACATCAAATATTACGTAAACTAGCTGTATCCGGCATGCGTTGCAATTGCACTCAAAGAAAGAAAGTGTTTGTGTTTTAATTCTGTTTGTGGAAGTTCTTTTTGAATTACAATATTTTTTGTTTTTCCGTCTGGTGCATACACGAATAAATCAGAAGATTTGCCGACGCAGTCCACATACAGCTGTCCATATGTTGTCCCGGTGCTGTGTTGATGGTCGTTGCAAATGCGAGTCGCACCGAAACTGCAAACGTTGAAACCGGAAATACACTCATATTGTTGAAACATCTCGCGCACCAGATATTGTGAAATGGTTCTACTAATTCAGAAACCTTCGCACGACAACTCACCAAAGTTTCATCGGAATCTGATGAATTATATAAGAACGCATACGGGACAAACAAACAAACATTCATTTTTATATATTAAGATCATAATGCTGCAGTAATTTACATCTCAGTGGACTCGGAAAACATACAAAGAAAACAAAACGACCCTCCGTATTAAAAAAAACATCAAAACCTAAATAAAGAATAAAAAGAGCAATCAATTAATCCCCGCTAGCGATCGCTTAACATGTAAAGGATTAATTGTTAAACAAGAAATACATATTGCTGTCCTTGAATCAGCAAGTAATTTTCTTTTCTTATTTGTTTGTGTCGGAACCCACAGTCGGGAGCGAATATAGGTTCCATATATTCTTCATGCCTTCGAAGCTTGACATCGATGTGGCAAGTATTACTGAGGATTCATAACAATGCTGAAACGGCCGTACCACACTCCACTTCGTCGACACACTCTTGGCATGAATTTCTTTTCATTATGTTCTTGATGGGTAATTTCCCCTTTTCTTTATAATGCTGAAGTCTTCCATCAGTAAAGAAAAAAAAATACCATACAAGAAACATTTAACTGTCTCCATAACAAGTGGCCTATCTTATGTTAACATTGTTGTAGACTTGTCTCTAGATATAGATTGTTGCATTGTTAAAAAAATAACGTTGACAGATACGGATTAGCAGGTAATGTAATGTAATGTGGTGAGCATGGGTGGCTGGACAGCTGAGCATGAAAGATCTATTGTGCTATCCCACGGAAAGAAGGACAGACGGTGAGAAAAGATGGTGTGATAAAGGATGGTGGGAGAAATGCAGGGGAAACGGGAGAGCCCCGGGAAAACCTTCCCAGCGCGGATCGTCACCATCAACGAAACCCACATGAGAACCGAACCCGATACAGATTAGCAGGTAACTACTGATTTTACTGACTAACTTTATTTATAGCAATAGAGGTATATATTGTATATAAGAGCTTTGGATTCCCACAGCCATAAAACCTATCTCACCTCGGTCCTCCTGTGCAGAGCACCAATCAGCTGAGACCTCCATTCCAGGAACAGTCTTAATCCCACGATGCCAGATAATCCCTTAATCCCTTGACCTTCTGAACCATTCATCAATATTATCTCTGTATAATCTTCCTATTTTTTCCATCTTTTCAACTGAATTAACTAATTCTTTTTTTATGTGGTCAATCTCTTTGGCTAAGTCCAATTTCTGCAATAAAATAACCTTTAAAAAATTCGATTATGTTTACTTTTTTGGCAGCCCTGTACATAATTGGGGTGGAGGTGGGACGGGAAATTCCTACAATCCCTACAGTGCAAAATATAAGTCGAGCAGACATGATTGATACCTTATTAGACAACGTACGACTTATAGAGATGGGAAATGTATGACTTCCGGTCTACGGTCGCTTCCTTTTACATACGTAACCGTCAATGAAACATCTACGGAGTCGCTAAGGTTTCATGTACAAAATGCAATAAGTCGTTTGCTTGTGTATTCTTCATTCTTCTTTTCATCTGAAATTTATAGAAGAATAACTTTTTTAAAAATGGCTTCCGGGTTTCAGTGATTCCGGGTTTTTTTATGGTTTCCGGATTAAATGATAGCTTTTTTTTTTATTATTATTATTATTTTTATTATTAGTATATCTTCAAAACGAGGTTTCGCGGATCTGATGTAATTATCAAGATCGTCACATTAGATAACCAACGCTTAGGTTAGATCTGTCTTCTTGATATCTAGATTCAGTAGTTGCTCTGTAACCGAATCAGGAATCTTCTAAGACATCTCTAAGTGCATTTCTTCCTATTCAGAACTTGAAATTTTATAACGTAGTTGTCAATGGGCTGAGTCCAAACCGCTAAGGACATAGGTCAACATTTATCACAGTTTCAGATAGATGACAAGTGTGATGCAGATGGCAGCACTGGTGAAATCGGATCCTCACTGCAATGTTTCGATATACGTAAATGCATTAGTTGTGTGTTTTGTGTTTTATCGTCATTTGTTTTTACATTAATAATATGCGTGTGTTCAACGGAAAAAAGACAATACTTGGCTCAACATCAGCGCAGTCAATAAAGGTGAGTGTCACAAGATTCGTCGAACTAAAATTATTATTATCAAAAACAAAAAAAATATTAAAAAAAAAATTAATAAAAAAATCAAGTAAAGCAAGTTCAAAAAGTAATTTAAATAAATAAATAAATAAATAAATAAATAAATAAATAAATAAATAAATAATATTAATGTTGAGTAAAGGGAAAATAAACTTTATAAGTACTTTTGAACTTATAAATAAATAAAAAAATAATATTAATGTTGAGAAAAGGGAAAATATAAATAAATAAATAGAGAAAATATTTATTTATTTTGCATAGTAACAAAAAACACACAAATATTAATCATTGTGATTTTTTATATATTTTTATTATCTAAACTTTTTTTCTAATAATATCTTATATTAAATAAGTGTTGTGTACTTTAATATTTTCCCCTTTTTCTTCATTTTTATAATCTAATATTGATAAATACACATATTAAAATGAAATTTAAACATAATTTTAATAATAATAATAATAAAAACTTAATAACTTGTTTTTCTGCTAATTTTGTTTTTCTAAATCTCATTTCGTATTACTAAAGCTCGGTACTATACTGTTCTAGTTATCACGTTCATGTTTTAAAACATTGTCTCTTTTTTTTGTTCGTCTTAATAATTTCTTCCCCCGCACTTTTACTGATGACGTTTCATTTTGCATGCTCATCGTCCCGCTGAACAGTAGCAGCAGCGGTGGCGCCCCTGGCGGCGATGCTCCCTCTAGCGGCGTCTTTGTTAAAACCACGCACGATTAAGCAGTGTTGCTCCAGTTGAAAGACTTACGCGAAACGGTCGTCAGATTAATTGGAATTTCACTTTTCCTTGATCATCCTTTGTCACGGAGGAGAAGGAAGAAGAACGAAAGAAAGATAGCCGACACGGGATGCGCCCCAATGGATACTTGCAAAGAAATAGACCGAAAACAATTGAGATATATTGATACTCAAATAATTGCAAATCAATTTCATAATTTTTTTTTTAGAAAAAGGAGAAAGAATTGTATAGTCTAACACATTTATTTTGACGATCACGTTTGCGCGGGAATCACGAAAATTACGAGATTTGGCTGTTAGCCTCTTCAGCAGGTCTCAAGAAATTTAGTATTTTTAATGTCCTGTCACTATATAATGAATTTATTGTTTGTTTATTGACTGATTTCAAGTTATTAATACTATATTAAAATGTAGTAAAAGTCTCATGCATTTCCCCGTATTATAATTCATTTAAATGTTTCAATATTTTGTGAGAAGACATGGATAGAGACTATTCTCGCGTAAATTATGTGAAATCACGAAAATACGGGATCGTCAACTTCCATAAGTTTGATAATAGTTGACGTACCAATGTTTGAATATTTTTTTTATAAACAATAATTTTTGGCCTAACATTGCTTAAATTGGGAAGCTTTTAATGGCGAATCGATAACAGTCGTTAAAATTTTAAATTCCTAAGATAAATAGCTGTTTACGAATTATGGCTCTTGAACACATACATCTAAGGAGGGATTTTAACCTATAGATCTGTGAATTTTGTGTCTAATTTCTAACAAACAACAATCATAAGGAATGGTCTAATTCAGGGGTGCACTACCTTAGGAAGTCTGAGGACCAATATTTTAATGAAAGATATGATGGAGCACCGCAGTATCCCACTCTAAAACCTCCCAACCCTTCCATGTCTTACTAATTAATGATTTGATAATGACACAGAAACACGCCAGACTAATAGTTCACTGATCTGTTGAAATTGTGATACCGGGAATCCAAGATAGCCTATTTCAGGTTTCCTGACCATCGTCAGTTGGATCCGCCCAGTACCTTATATCTCAGTGAACTCAGAAAACATATAAAGAAAACAAAAGCAAACATCACAACAGTCCTCCATATAAAAAAAAAACATCAACCTAAATAAAGAATAAAAAGGCCTACCAATTAATCCCCGCTAGCGATCGCTTAGCATGTAAAGGATAAATTGTTAAACAAGAAATATATCAATATATGATACAAGAATTTGTTTCTGTTTCATTTCTCTTGTAATTATATTTCCACGCAAGTTAAATTTTTGCATTGATAATGACATTTAAAATAATAATTATTAATAACAATTGTAATTTACATAAATGTCCTACTAATTAATGATTTGACAGTTCTATTTATATTAATAATTAATTTACATGAACGTCAAATTATCGTATAATGCTCTAGTTGTGTTTCATACCAATATTCAATAGTAAAGTCTGAGACAGTTGCTGTTGCAAGTTATGACATTTTTCAATGTATCGGTTGGCAGCAATGGAAAGGCTCAAATTTAATTTTAAGTTTGACACTCTAGGGTCGCAGCAAATGTATTGGCGGGCAGCGGGTTGTGCACCCCAGGTCTAACCTAAGAATTTGCTTATCTAGAAAAATAAGTTGTAAAAATCATTAAGGGTATGCTACGCTGATGGTGTCTATGTGTAAGTGTGCTAAGACTTCATGTAAGGAACATGTATTACTTTACTGTTAGATGATATTGAGGAAGTATCTGCTTATTGAACTAGTATTAATGATGACTGTCTTTTGTAATTTTAACTGAACGTCTGTGCTTTTATGGAACTGTTTTTGGTAGAAAACCAGTTCGAAACACAGTATAAGATCAGAGTTAACGCGGTTGGTGGGGGACGTACTTCACCCCCGCGTTGTAGCTTAACCGCGATATATCGGAATGTGACTAATGACGGGTCTCGTAGAGGTGGAGTCTATAACCTAATGTGCTATTACTATACACCGTACATCAATTGAGTATTTTTTATCAGATGGTGTGCAACCTTACCGTATTCCTGTTCCCATTTAATAGCTCTTAAATTCTCACTAAGAATAGTCTATATTCAATAGGTACAAAAACTCTACAACCAATTGTAAAATCTTTTCTTGCCTCTTTTTCAGAGTGGGCAATGTCGGCATTTGTCATCTGTCACTAAAGATATATTTTATGTGATATACTTTAAGATATATTTCATATGATTCATTGTGTTTTATTCTCTGATCTTGTGTTGTAATAACAAAAACCTTCTGTTTCGGCGAAGATTTGGTCTTTTTCAAGCTATTTATTACAAACTTGTTCATTAATATAAACGAGTTGGTACGGGTCTTTTTTGTATAGACTTTGTTTTAGCAAGTCTCTGTTTTAAATTGATTTATAGTTAAATAATCATTGGAATTATATTCGGGGTTTGTTGTTAATATAAAATGTTCCTATTAGGGATGGGTAGTTCGTGAACGAATTAGTTCATTGAACTAGTTCGTATAAAAGAACTATAGTTCATGAACGACCTAGTTCAAATGGAACTAGTTCATGAAAAGAACTATAAAGATCGCGAACGACCTAGTTCAAATGAACTAGTTCTTTCTTTTACCACTCCACTATTGGAATTGGTTTATTTCGTTTTATATTAACTATTTGAGAACCTTTTTGTTTGTTTTTTTTTGGCTGTAAAAATATTTGAAAACCTTTTTTTTTTTTTGGTTGTTAAGATAAAAAGAACGACTTAGTTCATTTGAACTAGTTCATTGAACTAGTTCAATAAAAAGAACCATCTCAAAAGAACTAGTTCAGTAAAAAGAACGACTTTGCCCATCTCTAGTTCCTATACTTGGGTTTCCCCAGCTAAGACAACATTGCGGGTCAAGCACATGTTGCCAAGTGTAAAAAATAGAGTTCAAGGGGGTGGTGGGGGTGAGGGATTTTAGGGATGTGTGGTTGTGTCCATAAATTTCCTAACTATGCTTGTTGTGTTGAGTATCCCAGCCTACTGCAGTTGTACAGAAATGTTTTTGTGAAGTCCTAGTGTGCTAAGACTGTGGTGCAATGTGTGAGGCACCAGACCAGTGGCAGACAGAACGATGGTAAACGATCCTGTCTCCACTGCTTCTGGAGCTCGTGTGCTAAGTCTGTTTATTTACTGATCTTGTCTGCATGAGTTTTCTGCATGTTCTTGCTGATAGGCACTACAATATCAATGATATGTGTCTGTTTGTTGACCTTATCAACAAGTGTGATGTCTGGTCTGTTGTGATGTATGGTTTTGTCTGTGTGAATGAGGCGGTCCCAGTAGAGCTTACCTGAGGATGACTCTAATATGCTTTGTCGGGTGTACTTGTAGTATGGGACGTGTTCTTAATAAGTGAGTGTTTATGTGCTAGCTGTTGATGAACGATCGACGCTACCTGACTGTGTGATGCAGGTCTGTTTGGGAGAGAAGGGGGCAACCCTGATTATTATTATTATTATTAATCGCGTTTTGCTCTCATTTAGATCGCGATTATAACTGTGGTCGCCGAAGAGACAAACAAGTTGATTTCGCAGCTTAGTTTTAGGAATTCTCATCTCATTTAACAGCAGAGATAAAGAAAAAGAAACAAAAAAGAAGAAGAGAATGTCGTGAATGAAGCCATGGGTTAAAGCAAAGTATATTCAGATTTCAGCGTGAAGTTAACACTGTCGTAGGTTTTATATATGTTTTTCTGGCCGCCTCTAATACTTGCCTTAATTTAGAACTTGTTTTATTTAGAGCAACTGGCAGATTTTTTTTGAGCAAGTGGGAGTTCTTCGAGCCACTTGCCGGTTTGAGGCAAGTTTTCAAGTACCTGTATAGCAGCCATTACATAAATTACAAATATTTGCCAATCCACGACTCTCTTGTTTTTTTGATAAATACAAAAGCTCTGTCGCAGAATTAGGCTGAAAATATCCAACTTTAGTAAATATCCTGTGAGTTGAAGTGTCTACTATACGTAAATCTAAATCAGAATATTTCAAAACTCCAAAAGTACAGATATAGTTCAAGTGTTGACGTAGAATTTTCCCTGGGACTCGATATCTCAAACTCTACGTCACTTAACTGCGAGGTATTATGTTATGATTTTGGTTAATAACGTAGCTTTTTCTGGAAGCATCCAGGAAAACATAAGGAAAAGATGACCTCTGTTCGAGAAAATCAATTTTGTAGTCAGTAATTTCGAATCAGCAGCTCTTCAATTCGCTACAGGAGCGCTAGTGTCACATGGTCCAACGGAACGGCTTGCATCTCTTTGAAATTAGAACAGCAGAGGCAATATGCTTTCCATCACGCCATGGCTCGCCGATGGCGCACAGATTGTCTGCTGAAATGGTGTCTAAAACGACCTTTGCTCTCGATGACAGTATATCAACGAAGTCTACAAGACGTTTTGACTGGGTCGTTTAACCTTTATTAGTATATAATTTCGCAATGATTAGAACAGAGCTTTCTCTCTCTGTGTTAAGTATTTACACCATAACTGCTATAAATTAAAGAATTCCAATATTAATTTCTTATTTTCTCAGAATTTGTGCCTTTTAAATAACATTTTTAGTGATCTGTTATGTCATGTTATAGTCATAGTATGTTATGTGTTGAGTTTGAGTGGCAGGGAAGCCGAGCACCGCGACCATTCTATTTTTAGCGACCTGTAAGAAGTACGAAAAGCGAGAGCTATTACGGTATTAGCGTATCTCCGTGGATTCCGCATATGCCTGGAGATTTGAGAAGAAACCCGACTTTAGATCACTTCCGGTTTCAGGTAGCTTTGACGAAATCATGAAAATAGTGATAATTAGATAAAATTGGGATCCCTTTAAACTGAATCGACAACACTGAGAACGAATATGATATTCTCGATGTGATGTTCAATGTGACCACTTCCGATTTAGGAAAGCCACAAAAATGATATAAAATGACGTAAAACATATTAAATGAACTCACTGCGGGCATCGCCTGAAATTGCAGTTGACCCTTGAATTACAAGAGTTTGCATAAATGAATTTAAAGTGCCAATCAATAATAGCGTCACTTTTAACAAAGTAAGTGGTAGATTGCAAATATGGTATGGAGATGCTTGATTTTACCCAAAACTATGAATTAACTTGTTTAATCTTACTTATTTCCTTATAACTACGTAGAATGTAAGGGATAGAATAAAATTGCAATTCTTAATTGGTAGTTCGTCACTGTAAGAACTTTAAACATAGAATGGACTTGGCGTCTGTTATAATAGACAATAGGAATTAAAATAGTGCAAATATAAAAAAGACACATTTAAAATTATACATTCTAAATTATTATATTAAAAATACATACATAGAACCGGTTTCAAGCCATTTACGTATAATGTATGTTTTATGTATTAATATAATAATTTATTTAATTTTAAATTTGTCTTTGTTGGTTTTTATTTTTATCAGTAATTGAGTAACACACGTAAAAAATGTCAATAACTGTAAAAAAAGGAGAGAGTGTCAGTAGTCCACGAATATTCATACCAAGTTCTAAGAAGATCCCGTCCAGGAGTTCAAAAGGTATTAGAAGGTGAGGGAAACCTATCTGCGTAAACACTGACTGATTTGACAAATCTCAGTTTCATATTGAAAAATGGGCAAAAAAATTAAATGTGTAGTTTAAAAAAAGGTCACGCACAATAATTAAAAAACATAAAAACACATTAAAATGTGAATATCTCGACCAGGTTTCGATCGGACCTACCGATCTTTTACAAGTTTTTTACTTGAAAAAGATCGGTAGGTCCGACCGAAACCTGTCGAGATTTTAATGTGTTTTTATGTTTTTAATTATTGTAAAAAAAAAAGGCCAGGCCCTTTTTTAAACTACACCATTAATTTCACACACACTAAAGGAGAATGGGCAGATCTGCCTCACCCCTTTATAGCGATAAGATATATACTTAAGGAAAGATCTCTTATCAATAGAACATTTTTTATTATTACGACTTGTCTCAATTATTAGTCCATTCGGAGTTACATAATTCTAGATATGACGTTTGAGTGATTGGTTGTGGTGAATGTGGGTGGCAGGAAAGCCAACCACCTACAGGCGGTGGGTGCTTGACTGTAGGTGGTTGTCGTCCTTGCCATCCACATTCACCACAATCAATCAATCACACTGTTAATAATTAGTATACGTAATTAATAATTAATAAGATCATTTATTTCAAGTAAATAATAATTATTTACATGTAGGATATAATAAATCCAACTAATGTTTACTGTTACTGAAAATAAGTATTAAATGATAATTAATTACCGGAAAGTAAGATGTCATATCTAGACATATATAACTCCGAACGGACTAATAATTGCGACGAGTCGTAATAATAAAATATGTTCTATTTAAGGAGATCTTTCTATAGGTATATATCTTATCACTATACAGGGTGGGGCAAATTCCCGTAGAGTTTGCCCATTCTCCTTTCTACAAATAAAAGATTAAAATTTAAAATTTAAAAATTACAATCTGAAGGAGTCGAGGGACTTAGCTGCAGGATACTGTATCAGTAATGTCGTTATTATTCTTTTTTTGAAATATTTTTCACTCATTCCCTGAAAAAGACGAGTTACGTATTTGGAGTCAATGTTTGAACGAGGACTGTCGAGTCGGAAGTGAACTCCCTTCGTACAGTAGACACTCGATAATCCGGCACGTTCGGGACTTCGGCAGTGCCGGATTACTGAGCGCCGTCTAAAAATAGCCGTTATTGCGAGGATAGCGGAAATACCGCTAAAATAGAGAGTCAAAAGGGCTATTAATAGGTATCACGTCATTTTTCCGTGTTCTATTGTGATTTCGGTAGTGATGGAAAATGTTAAAAACAACAAAATATATTTTTATGTAGTATTATATTTTAATACAGTACATTAAAACCCTTAGACCGATGCCGGATTATTGAATGTGCCGGATAATCGGGTGCCGGATTAGCGGGGTTTTACTGTATTTCATTTTAGGCACATTAAACTTCCCTACTTAACGCTAATGGATCCTTGTCTTATTTGCCTTGTATTTAATGCCTTTTGTACCCAGCAATTAACTGGCCAAGATTTTGTACTGTACTATAGTTCATTCATTATATCTCTTAAGACACGTGACAACTCCACATATGGCGAACGATTGAACATTATTTACACCGCATACTTCCGTTTTGAACATTTTCTGAACATTGCGGCTGCTGAACACAGACCGTTGTGCGGGTGTGCCAACAAAAATCTGAAGGGTAATCGAGAGGAATCATTTGGAATGTTATTTTTTTATTTCATCTATCTCTATTGTAAAACGGCTCAAGCAGCAGGTATTTCATCTCATTCAGTGTTCAATATTGTTAAGGAAACCGAAGCCTCACTTATCACTAAGCCTAACACATTGTTTGAAACGTCGGGCAAGAAAATAGAGCAGCCGGCATCGATAACAGAAATGGACGACTAAAAACAAGCATTTTATGAAATCGAAAATAAATAAATAAAAAAAAAAAAATTATATTAAAAAAAATAAAAATAATAATAAATTTAAACATTGTAGTGCGATGACGAATTTAATGTAAACACCGGAAGTAACTTACAACGACATTCCAGACGCGACCAAGCAATAACTCTAGTGAAGAAAGGAAATGATAATGATTGGTTAACTGAGATCACGTGTCTTCAGAGATATAAGGAATGAACTATTGTTACAGTAATTTATTGTTTTTTTGTTCTTTTTTTGGAGATGATGAGAAGTCCTATTCTCGTGAGCCCAAGGAGATCCACAGCATTTCAAACTTTCTGCTGACGATCAAAGGGTAAATGTGATCGAAGAGCCCTAACAAGGGTGAAACAGCTGTCCTAGGTTCCCATCGACGATTAACTCAAAACGTGAAGGAAAAATTGGGCAGTCTCTTTTTCATCCCACTCTAGCAAATTGGACTCTTATTCCGACGAATCCATAGCCCAGGTTTATACATTATGACATCCAAAGAAAGAAAAAAGGAGAAAAAAAATTCTTTGTTTATTTCAGCCGTCAATTTTTTTTTTTTTTTTTTTTTATAAACTGTAATTCCCACAGAATATAAACAATCTGCTTCCAAATCTTCCGTTTGCCGAAAACTGATTGAATCAGCAAATAAGTCAGATGAATCTAATTAATAATTAAATGTGACTAAAAAATTAAGGATGAAATAAATATAAACAAACTTAAAATAAATGTAAACAAATTCGAGCCACCTTTAGCTCCTGACAGCGCCGAAGATATAGACACCCACGTTTCACTGAACTAGTTGAGACTGGGTGGTCAATACTCACACGCCTTTAACCCCGTAGAAAGAAGCTCTGTCTCTGTTTTACTAATGGCTCGATGAACCCTAGAGTCCTTCCGAAGGAAAAAGGGTCGGAGAGGAATCGCCGATCCATCTCCTCCAGTCTTTAGAGCCACTAGACCCACAGCTAATTTAAAACGGATTTAAAAAAAAAAAAATATTAACAAATACTAAAAGATATTAACATAAATTCTTTTATCGTAAAATAGTTAACAATAATGTTAAGTTGTTCATAAGGATTATGCTGGAAAATTTTTATCACCCAGAGAGACACTTATAAATAGATAGAAAATTCTGCTTTCTGCAGGAGTGCACACATTCTTATCGGATCGGAGTGAGATCTAAAGGAGAATGGGCAGATCTGCCCTACCACTTACAGCGATAAGATATATAGCTATAGAAAGATCTCCTTAAATAGAGCATTTTTTATTGTTACGACTTGTCTCGATTATTAGTCCGTTCGGAGTTATATGACTATCTAGTTGACATCGTAATTCTCGAATTTATTATGTAATTATCAATTAATAATTATTTTCAGTAACAGTAAATATTATTTTCGTTTATTACATTGAAATAATTATTATTTACTTGAAATAAATGATATATTAATAATTAATTGTATATAATAATTATTAAAAGTCAATCAATAATAAATCCTGGAATTAAGATGTTAACTAGATAGTCATATCTAGAATTATATAACTCCGAACGGACTAATAATTGCGACGAGTCGTAATGATAAAATATGTTCTATTTAAGGAGGTCTTTCTATAGGTATACAGTCGGACCCCGATTTAACGAACCCCTATTTACCGAATTTCGCGATTTAACGAATTTTTCTTTTTCCCCGATCAAAATGAAGGCAAAAACCCCTATTTAACGAATAAGAAACCCCGAATTAACGAATTATTTCAACAGCCGAAAAATTTTGTTGTTGTTGTTAGTTGGTAAACATACCTAATGCAGCAGGATATAAATGACGCTGTATTTTCTTCTCTCCATAAAGTCGAAAAAGAACTTTTTCGAGTCAGGAATCAAGGAAATTGTCAAACATTACTCAGTACATAGACTACTTTAAAATTTCAAATTAACTAGTGCGTAATTATTCGCTGTAGTATTAGCTGCTGAATAAAAAATATACAATTTCTAATTATGGATATTTCTGTGTAGTTGCTTATTAGGGCTGTTTCATAAGTTAAGTGCAGAAATTTTTTATTTTGGACCCCGATATTACGAATAACCCCCGATTTAACGAATAAAATTTTCGGTCCCGATGAATTCGTTAAATCGGGGTCCGACTGTATATCTTATCACTATACAGGGGTGGGACAACCTCCCATACATTTGTGCCCATTGTCCTTTTTTCATGTCCCTATACAAAATACAACGACACACTTAGAAGAACACCTTCTTCATTACGGAGTATTTTTTTTCTCATCATGGCGATATTTACATTATTTTTAGAAAAAACATTTTTTTTTGTACTTTTTGCCTTTTTCTAAAAAAGAAAAAAATGTAAAAAAAAGTTAGTATCCTAAAATCTGTACATCCGTCCAGGTTCTCTGTCATCCTTTCTAAAAACTTTTGGAAACAAAGAATATATCTTGAAACTTGGTACATGTTTATGAAAAGAATGATTCAGCTTATAATCCAAACGGAAATTTAAATTTTTAAGTTCTATCTATTTGTATTAATAACAGAGGACCTGGACGGATATACAGATTTTAGGATACTAATTTTTTTTTAATATTTTTTTAGAAAAAGAGACAAAAAAGTAGAAAAAAAAATTGTTTTTCTAATAAAAATTTAAAAGTAAATATCATCATAATGAGAGAAAAAAATAATAAAGATGTTCTTCGAGGTCATCGATGTATTTTGTGCCGGGACATGAAAAAATGTAGGACGCACTCCGATAGGAAATTGTGCTACTCTTGCAGAGGGGTCTTGCGGATTTAATATCTCTTTCTTTTAACTGTGAGCTCGATGTATTTGATGTCCTATATGTATTATTGTCTGAGATATGTTTTTCCCTTCGCTCCTGAGGAACTTCAGCGAAGAGCAAGCGCTGGTGGAGGCCCCGAGGCCAGGCCTCTGCCATCTGAAAAAAAGGAAGAGGGGGTGAGGGGAGTAGGAGGGGGAAAGAGTAGTTGGCGTGCGGGCGCCTGCAGCATCCCTCCCACCCCTCATCGTGAGGTTACCCCCCTCCTTGCGCCGACATGTTTGACAAGGATTCCCGCTGCGATCTACCTACCAGCCCCTCCCCTCAGGACAGAATGGAATCAGCCGCTCCGGCATTACCTCATTAGCCACCGCTGCGATGCTACGAAATCAGCAGTCAATGCTCATTGCCAGTCAATACTGATTGCGCTCAAAGGAACACCCCCACCCCCACTGATGGACATCGTCCACTGGCCTTTTACGAGCAAATCACTGAGATACTCATCGGCTTCACAACTGATTCACCAGTTGTTCGTTTCTTAATAGATAAACAAACAAACATTAAGGTATGAAACAGATCGCGCAGTTTTTAACTAAATTACGTCTTCAACTAATAACCACATACATTTCAGCACAAATGACGAAAGAAAGTTCGAGAAAGTGTATGTGCTACACACTCTACGACAGTGTTTTATTTTTGATTTTGCTGCACGGCGCACTTATAAATCACGTGACACACTGAATATTACGAGATTTAAAAACTCCACGGCTTATACCAAACTTTTATCATTTAGAATCATTTACAAAACGTAGTTCGTAGGTTAATAAGAGCTCTTAACAGGTAAACAACTTTTAAAAACACCCTGAAGCATTTTTTGAAGCTGAATACGAATTAGTCCTTTTTTTAAAACTTTCCTTATTAGAACACTACGTTTAAATTTCTCTTTTTCCGGATGCTAAGTGCGGATGCTAATTCAGAATTTTTTTGTGACACAAAGATTGAGAAGCTATTCTGTGCAGTAGCATCTCTCTTTTAAGAATACTTTCATAACATCCTATAAAATAAGTTATGCAATTTTCTAAGTAACTTTGTAACCCGGTGAATGGATCTTTTGGACACTTGATTTGCAAATTTATGGACAAAAATTTTTTTTTTTATTTTTTTTTTTAAAATCTCGTGGAGAAGTTTGCGGATAATGCAAGAAATGCAAACACTTTTTCAGTTAAGTGTGTTAATTTACGTTGTAAAACAAAATAAAGTTTTGTAAGAACGCACAATTTTGCCATTCACGCCTTGAGTTATCATCGTTCTTGTTGAGACTCATCAGGCAGGTTGACTCAGTGATAATCAGAAGGCGTGAAAGGCTATGGGTCTCACTTCCGCCTAGACCTCCTAAAAACAAATAACACCTTTAAAAAAAAAAAGGAAGATACGATTAAACATATTTCAAAATACTCATAAATTTAAAACACAGATATGTTTTAAATTGTAATTTTCATTAATTGTTTGTTTTTTTCCGTTTATTAAACCACTCTTTCCCTATTTCGTAAATTTGTGTTTTAATTTATGAATATTTTGAAATACGTTTTCTCGCATCATACTGTGCCAACAAACAAACATACATCGAATAATGAAAACTATGTTTTTCGCGAAGACTATTCATTTCCGGACGCATGTTTATTTGAACTTTTTTGTTTGTCTTACTGAGTGGAATCTACCTTTAAAGTTTGTACAGGCAATTTTGAATCGCTCTGTATATTAGAGGTCAATGAGTTTCCCTCCTCCCCCAAAAAAAAAAAATATTTCAGAATGTTTAGTAGACAACTGTTATTTTTAGTATAGTTTTTTTATCTTAAACCCCCCACCCCCACCCTTTCCCCCAAATTTTCAAGACGATTTTTTTCTTTTTTTTTTTTTCGTTTTCGTTTTTTAGGTTTACTGTAGGCCGGTTCTCTAATTTGGCCCTCCCCCAAATAAAATCCTATCCCGCCCCCTCCTCCCCTGGATTAAAGAAAAAAAGATTTATTTTTTTTTCATCGAAGGCTTTCTTAATCCCATATGAAATCTTTACCACAATTAAAATTTTCTATTGTATGGTTCTGGTGACAGAATTCAAAGTAGTGGGTGTGTGACACTGGAATTACGAAACAGTGAATTAATTACCAGAAAACAAACCGACTTTGCAGATCACCACATGCTGGTGCTGAATGTCACTGCACACCTGTGCTAATAGAATAATTAATTCTAGGAAAAATCATAATTGTAATTAAGAAAACACTTCTACGTAAGGAAAAAAAAAGGTTCTTATAAAGGGCATCTTGTGTTCATCAGAGAAATTCCACTTGACCGTGGTGTCGCGCTTTTGGTGCTCATCATCCGAGACTATCCATACCTGAACACCGAGATGTATGGTTTTACTGTGTTTTCTACAAATGTACGCATATATGGAAAACTTAACATGATAACAAATTCCTGAACGAATTTAGAACCTTATGAGTTAACCGTAGAACGTTAATAATTCGAATGCTAATTATCATATCACGTCTTTTTTTTTTTTTTTAAAAATTTTGAATTTCTGAAGGGGTTTTCAATGATTTATTTTAGCACTTATTTTTTTAATTGTTGTTTATTTTGTACGGGAGTCAGTTTCGGGAGCGAAGATGACTTCCATTTATGCTTCTGGCCTTTCTGGGTTTGTCATCAAGGGAGTGTAGATCGGGCTGATGAGTCCTTCAAAGGACGAAACGGTCGTTCCCGATTCCCTCTGTTGACAAACTCAAAGGTGTGATTTGTTTATTTTTGTGCAGTCTTTGGTTTTCATTTCTTACCAGTACGTTAAATTTATTCCCTGTTATTTATTTATTTATTTATTTATTTATTTATTTATTTACTGTTTTATTTTGAGCATGTTAGTAATATTTTAGCTAAATCACAAAAAAAAAAACAAACTTTATTTAAACCTCCAACCAAAGACAAAAACAACAAAAAAAAAAAACCCCACCAGAATCGTAATTACGTCGTTATTTACGTAAAGACGCCACTACAGTGACCGTCACGTATTCTATTGAATGTACTGCATTCAAATTTGAATAAACTATTTTATAGAAACTAATTTAATATTTTTAAACTATGATATACAGAGTAATAGCTAAACAAGGAATAACCCAATTACTATATAATACGAATTATGTTTTAACTATATATGGTACTTTTATTTTCTTTTATCAATGACAGATTTCAATTTTTAAGCTTCTTAATATAAAACAGTTTTTTAACAACTCAGGGGTAAAAAAAAAAAAAGGGGGAGGGGTTAAAAACGCACAACAAATAAAATCACTTAGCTACTTTTGGCACCTGAAATCTGTTTCTGTGTTATTACTCGTCATCAGCTGGATTCACCCAGTGTCTGCAACTCAATGAAATCAAAGGAAAATATAAACGAAAGACAAGTAAACATAAGAATGGCCCTTCTTATAGAAAAACATCAAAAAATAAATTAAAAATGAAAAAGGGCAATTAGTTAGTCCCCGCCAGTCAATTGTTGGTTTATGAAAGATTAAACTATAAGAAAGACATATGGGAAATTTTAACATACGTATAAGTTACAAAGGAAACCCTGGAGTCTTGAAGGATCGTAGTTATCACGGGTTTACACCACAATCTTCATAAAGCTGAGTATAGGTAAAAGTACGAGAAAAATAAAAAAATTGGATTTTTTTTTTTATGTATATTGTTTTTTTTACTACGACATAAACAAAAAATATAACAATTTTGGTATTTTTTTTTTAAGTTAACCCAATTCGATAAAAAAAAAAAAAAGTGGTTTTCGACGAAATAAAAAAAAAGTCAATTTCGAAGAAGAATCGAAATAAAAAAAATTCCATGTGTTTTTTTAGGAATATCACGTTAAAACGGAAGTTACCCGTATTTTCCTAAAAATAGTGATTTTCTCTGGAAAAAAGAAAAAATAGGTACGGAATGGACGGGTTCTTCTGGGAACAGATGATGAGGCGAAGGAATCCCTGCCTACTAAAAGATGTTTCTGTTCAGTGACGTCAGGAGGGGTTACGGTAGCCGCGGTGCTTCAGGTGCCAATGGCGCCAGTTGTACCTCGAGGCCTGGGAGGGAACAGAGCGGCTCCACGTTGGTCCGACCGAGCTTCCCAGAACGGCTACCGTAAATTCTGAACTACGAACCCTCCCGCTCAAGTCTGGATCGTTTTTCCCCCTTCATTTGTCTGCTCGTTTTTAAAGCTAAAAAATATCTTTTCCTAGTGAATCAGTTCCCCTCCGAATGTCCGCTTTACTCAGGAAATACGACAGTACAATATTCGTTATGAAAATAATTCTTAATTTCAACTGAACCTCAATTATCAACTTCTGAATAAATATTGTAAAACTATAAGTATATAGTGATCATCAGAAACGCAGTGGTCAAAAGAAAAAATGAACAATAAAAAACTCACTAATGTAAAATTAGTGAAAAAATTCATATGCCAGCAGTGCGCAGGCCTCAAAGGATTTAAAGTATAAAAATTCAAACTGCGCATTTGAATTATTAATAAACAACAATTTGGTCTCATCCATTATTGTTTGTAAGTATATAGCTCTTAAAGGATTTTATAAGGGAATGAGAGCTATAACTACATCGCAAATACTAAGAATTTTTATCAATTATTTATAATTTTTTATTTATTTATTTATTTATTTATTTATTTATTTATTTATTTATTTATTTATTTATTTATTTTAATTAAATCGTCCGTTGCTTATCAGGGGTTCCCAACATTTTTGGATTCGCGAACCCACTTTCGACAGTGAGGTTTATCACGAATCCATCAACACCCCCAACAATTCGACCGAATCATATCATCCAATCAAGAAAAAAGTAAAGAATTAGGAGTAAATTACCCAAATCCTTAATTCAATGGGATGCCATTTATATAATGTTTACTGCAAGCTCCGAGACGCATTGGCGAATCCCCGAAGACAAAAAAAAAAAATCAAGCATTATATACGAAAATTTTTAAAAATTAGAAATTACCTCCTTATTTACACAATACAAACAATAATTTTCTTTGCCATAAATATCGATTAGTAGGAATCCCACAGTTATGTAAAGAGTTCCTATTCAAAAACATATTTCAGCAGATTTGTCTGTCTGTCATTTAGTCATTTATTTCAAAAATTATTATTATTGTTATTTTTATTGAACTTCGGAAAACAGCGCTGCTTGGAACATCATACATATTGCGCAGATACCTGGTCGATACTTAGGTTTCTGGCTGAAACTTATATCTACTAAAGGCTCCAGTCAGCGAATTTGTGTTTCAAAAATTATTGTATTATTATTATAATAATAATGATTATTGTTATCATTATTATTATATCAACATTTGACACAGTACAAAGACAAAAAGAACACATCTTTGACTGAACTCAAGTCTCACCCAGAGACCTAAGAATTGTCCAAATATCTTCGTAAAATATAAGTTGTGCCTATCAGTGATGTTTTGTGCAGGTCTGTTAGTGAAATATTGTAAAGTTCCAAACTATTAAGGAATTTTGCAAATTCCTTTGATATGGCACCTATATGACTATAGATGTCACAGTGGTACGTTTGTTCCACAATCGAGAAATTTCAATTGTCATATCCCTATATTTTATGATCTTTTCCTGTTCTTTCTCAACAATTCGTGTATCTCCAGGTATTGCCACATCAATTAGAAAAACACATTTCTTTTCTACTATTGTTACGTCTGGTGTGTTGTGATCTAAATGACGGTCAGTTTGTTTATTAATATTATTATTAAGATTTTTTTTTTTACTTTGATTTTTATATGTTCCTGACTTATTTTTTATGTATTTAAATGTTGTTTTTGTATTTTAATTCCTCGTATCTGTTGATGGGATTTTATTTTGTAATCGTAATAGGACTATAGTTTAAAAATAACAAAACAGGATAACGAGCATTAATTTAACAAAATATGAAATCTAATACAATAATAAGAATCCTATCATCACTTACATACAGACAACAATGAACCAATAATTTACTAATAATAATTGATAATTTAAAGATCATATCATCACAAACATAATGATAAACAATAAATCTAATAATTCAATAATAATAATTGATAATAATACTCCCTATGTTAATTTATTGGAACTATAGTTTGTAAAATATTATTATTATTTATTTTTATCAACTAAGCAGTCGAGGTATATATTAATAGTTGAAATAATAATGTGCCTAATATATATTTTTTATGATTTATAAAAGGCAATTAAAATAGGATAATTAAGGAGAGAAAAAAATTATAGATCTTATAATTATAGACCTTATAAAGAAAAAAAAAAAACGTAGAAACGATTTGTAAACAAAACAAAAAAAATATATCTTGGCAATAAGGAAAAACACGAAAATTGAAGTTATGGTAAAAAAGTTAAGTTTGATTTTATAATTATTACAATTTTATAATAATTATTATCTTCCCAAATCGAATTCCCAGTAATGTTCGTCTGTGAAAAGAAATTTTTTTAAATTTTTTGTTTGTGTTAAAAGCATTAAAATTTTTCGTGTACGCTATGAAAACATTGTAATATGCATAGTGAGCCTTTGAAAGCATTGAAATTTCTCGTGTGTGCCGTAAAAACATTGAACTTTGACTTGTATTTGCAATAAAAACAATGAATTTTGACTTGTATTTGCCGTGAAAACATTGAATATTGCGTCTAATATATATTTTTTATGATTTATAAAAGGCAATTTAAATAGGATAATTAAGGAGAGAAAAAAATTATAGATATGGTGCCAACTGCAAATTATTATCTACTTTTTTTTTTATTTCCGAGTTTGAATTTAATCACTGTTAGCTTGTATAAAATTAATTGGAAGTTCACATTAGTTTGTATAATCTTGCATTAAATTTTAGCTTCCCAGGGTAGTTATTTTCCTCCTAAGATCTAGGGTTTTCCGAAAAAAAAACAAAACGGAGTGATGAACATATTTATTTCCTGCTGTATTTTTTCCCCTATTATTGCAATTTCACGTTTAGTAGATCTGAATCCTGACATGAAGAGCAATAATGATTATTATTATATAAACATAATTATGATATTTTTATTACTATCTTATATATCCTTTAAAGTACTTAGCTACTAGTAAAATCCGATTGCGATGATGAGTATGTTTTCAAGGGATTGTTGTAACGGGTGTGTGTATGTGTTTGGAAGGGGGATGAAGTGTTCTCCCTGCGTAGTGTCATCATCCCCTTCTCTGATTCGAAGGCAAGTATTTCAGGTAATTATCTAGGGTTTCAGGACCGATGTTAAAATATAGCTTAGACAGTAAGGCTAAAGTATGTGTTTCCCCTCTTTTTTTAGAAAAAAAAACCTCAAGAAGGGGATGGGGTGATGAGGAGTTATCTACTATGTAGTTCTTGATACTGTATTTCGACCCCATATCCTCGGGCCTTCTTCAGGGGATGATACTGTAGCTAAATCATACACTTGTTGTTGTTTGTTTTCTTTGTCTTCTATTTCGATTCTTTATCAAGGAATACTACGTAAAATCCTCTTTTAATAATTGCATAACCTTAGAAGCTCAAAGACTTTTCTTTTTTTAATTTTGAAACGTTCTTGGAGATTTTTTTATTAGTCTCAAGGTTGCACTGGAGAAATAAAAATCATGGCAGATTATAAATTTCACGATACAAATATATGAAAAATATATATTTTACATTATCATTGGCAGATTCTAATATTATCATTGGTCATACGACAAGTTTCAATATTTATTTGAAATCTTGTTTTTTAATGTGAGTATTTTCTTATCATCGGAGTATGATTATAAGAAGAAAGTAAAAAAAAACCTTATAAAAAAAAAAAGTCATAGAAAAAAAATAAACAAAAAAAAATATTTTTATCTTGGCAATAAGGAAAAACCACGAAAAATGAAGTCTTGGTAAAAAAGTTAAGTTCGTTTTAATAATTATTATAATTTTATAGTAATTATTATCTTCCAAATCGAAACGTTAGTAATTTTTCGTCTGTGGCATGAAAGAAATTTAAATTTTTCTTGTGTTTACGCTGTGAAAACATTTTAATATGCATAGTGTGCCTTTGAAAGCATTTAAATTTCTCGTGTATGCCGTAAAAATATGGAATTTTGACTTGTGTTTGACATGAAAACATTGAATTTTGACCAGTATTTGCCAAAAATATAGAATTTTGATTTGTATTTGCCATAAAAACATTGAATTTGACTTATATTGGCATTGAAAACATTGAATTTTGACTTGTATTTGCCACGAAAATATTGAATTTTGTCATGCATGTTGTGACATTTCTGGCATCTATTGTGAAAATACTCATTTTTACGTGTGCAATCAAAACATCAAACAGCTGACGATATGTCTATACCTGAAACAATCCAACTGTACTAGATCAATATTCATGAAACATAGTACATAGTGAGATCAATGAAATGTTTATGATCGATTTAGATTAAAATTGAAGTCATAAATGTACTTGTTTCATTAACCTTTCACATCGAAGCAACTTAAAAAACGTGAAAAATCATGAAAATCAATCCAGTAAAAGCCGGAGTACGAACAAACGGACAACATAACCAATTTAACATCCGGTGTTCGCTTTTAAAAACAAAATTTCCGGTAAGAAATCTGGAGTCGTAGCGTTTCCCTATTCTCGTTTTCATTCGTATCTTTCTCATGTTACATTTCGTTAATTCTATAATTCCACGTGCTTAATTATAATAATTATCAACCGCAGATAAAGTCACAACAGTTCCGCCAATTACTTCGCGGCATCTTGAAGTTCCCCAAGCGTCAGCGACAAAATTAACAGTGAAAAAAAAAAAAGGTAAAAACAAAAAAGAATCGCGTATCTTTTTACCACAACCAATTCCAAAATAACACTCGAAAAACTTTGGGAGCGAAGCTCTGAGCTTTAGCGAATGACAACTCCAGTGTATATCGGAGTTGCTTGAGTGAAGACCAAATCACTATAATTTCGTCGGCGGAGACACCGCAAATGACGGAGGTGCTCGGGCAGCGGTGGTCGGCAGGAAACCAGCGCCGATACCGACCCAATGACAGGCCTAATTTGGTGGGATATTCACCACTCTTTGATCGCAGCTCTTACAGCGGACTATCTTTAGGTTATTGTCGGTGCTAGTCTTAGATTGATACAATCAATGTCGTTTTCAATGGGATCTATCTTCGCCCACTCTCTATTGACATTTGCTAACCTGAATTAAAGGTTTTTCTTAAAGGCTTTTGTTGTAGATAAATTATAAAAGCCATTTTTAGGTTTGGGATTTTTTTTTTTTCTATTTTTAGATATAAAAATCACTAAATCCATTTCGAAAAGAAGTAAATATATATATTGTTGGCAGGTCAACTTCCAATTATTCTTCATTGTAAGACCATCATGAAGGATACGTTATAGCAAAATGAATAGGGGTCTTTATACCAAAACCTTTTAGAAGTTTAAATTTTTAAGGAGTGTACCCGATAGTCGCTTAGCTATCGATCCCAGACATCGGTGCAGGGCGGGCATTTTTCCACGCTTCGTTCTCCTCCAAACGGGTCCTAGGCTCTACCCAGCCCTCTGTTGAATGGGTACCGGGTTTCTTTCTGGGGTTAAAGGCGAGCGGGCGTCGGACTGACCACCCGATCTCAACTGAGTCCCGTTGGTCACGAAACGCCGGGAACCTTAACTCCGTGGGTCATTTAGGCCTGTAGTGGGACACTTTAACTTATCTTTTTAAGTTTTTGAGAAATCTTGATCATAGCATTTGTTTTTGTTTGTTTGTTTGTTTGTTTGTTTGTTTGTTTGTTTGTTTTTGCTCTAAGCATCTTTTTTCTTTCAGATGTATTAAGAGACTCTGAGAACTTTGAGACCAAACAAGTAACACAGTGTGTTTAGGTATAAAAAAAAAGTATACCCACCGTCCTACACTAGTAAATTTATAAAAGGCATGGGTAAAAAACTTTATGTTTGATTTATGTGGTGAGTGTGGGTAGCAGGAAAACCAAGCACTGCGACCGGAGGTCTATTGTATTAACCTACAGAAGTAAAGATAGATGGAGAGAAAGACTGAGAAAGTATTGGGGGAGAAGTACAGGGGAAACGAGAGAACCCCGAGAAAATCTGCCCAGCGCGGATCGTCCACCATCCCGAAACCCACATGAGAACCAAGCCCGGTACTCAGAGGTGAGAGGCCAGTGTCGTAGCGACAACACCAACCGCGCGGCCGGGTACACAACTTACCAAACTAATTTTTTTGACCGAATTAAGACTTAACTTACAATACAAAAACTTAATACAGTTTTTAATACATTTAATACATTTAATACATTTTTTCCCTTGTAACTTTCGGTCATTACTGGAATGTGAACAAATAGTTTAATTCCTATGAAAATCAAGAGTTTCCAATGAAGATCTATCCTTTAGAACGGCTTTACTCGGGTGGAAAAGAGACGGACTCGAACAGGAATTTCTAAATGGAATAATGCATGACAACAGCATTCACAATCTTAATTCAAGCGTGAGTATTTCATTAACGCTGTACATGGATGAGATGATTGTAAAACTTGAATTTTCGTTGAAAAAATGTAAGGTTACCGCAGGTTAACATGTTGTAATATTTATTAATTAGCCGTAATATCCGGCATTGCCCAGGAAAATTCAATGTTTGTCCTTGTAAATATAACCTGCAGAATTTAAAAATCTGGAAATTTTTCGAAATGGTTCGGCACATCCGAAAATCTTTCGGCACATTTAACAAAAATTCTCCGATTTTTAAGATGTTTTTGAAAACTGGGAGGCGAGAAGAAAATTTCCTTTGCCTCTCTCGGTCCCGTCAACCCTATCTCGATCTTCTCCTAGACCCAAAGTGCGCCATATAAGATTTGGTGGTTGTAGGACTTACAGAGACTGATGCATACAACAAACAAACATTCTTCTTTATATATTAGATTTTAGAAAAACATTTAGACATAGATAGAAAACTTTAAGATGCTCATTTGTTAAGTTTTTTTTTTTTTTTTTTTTTTTTTATAAGCTAGTGTAGAAATGTAATTATATCCGCTTAAAAACGGAAGCCCGGACTATAATTAAGCGTGTAAAGAAATGTTGCATTAAAAAAAAAAAAAAGAATAAATAACTATAACTTTAAAATGTTTCAAAAGATAATATGTATTTATGTTTCCAGTGAAGATCAGCATAATTAAGGATTAAATCCCGGATTTAAAATTATCATAATTAAATCGAGAAACTCTCGATTTTATCCTCCAACAAAAACTGAATGAATAATTAAGGAGGAAAAAAATGAAGATAAAAGACATGAATGAAAAAATCAGAGCTAGAGCGTTTTAATTTTTAGGCTTCCATATTTGGACGTTTCGATTAGGCTTAACTTAAAGGGTAGACTATTGCAGCGGAAAAGTTAAGTGCGATTATTCCTATGTGACTGTACTGAGAAGTAATAAAGAAACATTGTTTATAAGCATATGGTTTTCATTATTTGTATTTTTGTTGTATCATAAAGGGTAACCGGGATTTTTGAATGGGAGGGGTTATGATCGTAGCCATCCAATCAAAAAACAAAAAAATTGTTATCAATTTTCACGAATGGGGGAGGGAAGGGTGATTACAAACAAAGCGATGACCAAAAAAAAAAAAAAATCCGAAATCCTAGATTTTTTCCATTTTCGTTAAAAGATTCTTAGTCATAATATTCAAAAATTTAGGGATTACACGATGATCCTTTATTTAATTTTATTTTATTTTATCATTAGTTATTTTATTTTATCATATTTTATCATTATTTTAACATTGTCCTCTCATTAAGGTCCTGACTCAAGCAACTGCAGGCGACTGCAAACCTTTCATTTCTTTTATGTATTTCTTTTTCCAATGCATTGAAAATTCTGAAAATTTAAATATGAACTTGTGAAGCATCTGGGATTTCTAATTTTTTGGTTTTAATTTTCAAAATTTTCTGCAAAGCAAAACTCAAAAAGAGTCAATTTTTAGGGTATTTTTGAGGAATTACTCGGTATTTTCAACTCAAAAAAATTTGACTAAAATCTGAAATGATATAAAAATTTGTAAAATAATGTTTTGTATTTAAAATATTTATTATTAGTGCAACAGTTAATTTGTTTATTTTTTTTTTAAAATTGTGAGAGATTAATTTAAAAAAAAAAAATAACTATTGCACTAATAATAAATATTCTATTACAAATGTTCATTGTTTAAAAAGAAGAAGAAAAAAATCGGATTATATAGAATTTATTACTGCTTATTTCGTTTTTTTTTTCTTTATTTCCAATTAAATTGTTATATTAATTTTTTTCATTTTCTTTGTTTTCGCTTAATTCTTGTATTGTTAAGTGGAAAATTGTGCTTCCTTCAATAAATATAAATTTAATAATGTTGATTGATAATGTTGTTGATTTAATTAAGTTGAATAATAACTTAATTATGGTTAATTTAGCTGAGAAATTAAAAGAAAATCTTTTTTAAATAATTATATTGATTGAATTTTTAAGACGTTAATTATTGATTATTATAAAAAATTACGTTAGCTTAATTCAAATAAGCGAAAAGAGATTTTGATTAAAATTACTGGTTATTCAATTGCGAGATTTTGGTTAATTATTTAATATTGAGAAAAATAGAAAAAATATGGAAATGCATAAATTCGTTTGCTTTCACGCCTTTGAGCCATCATGGACGGCAATCTGGGACAGCTGTTTCGTTCTTATTAGGACTCATCAGCGTGAAAGCAAATGAATTTGTGAATTTCTATATTTTTTCCGCTTTTCATGTTACATTAGCTGCACGTTAAACCTTCTTACACGTCTAATATTGAGAAAATAATTCAGTAAAATGTTCGAGGCAATTATGCAACACAACGGCTTCTGTAACAAAAATCCAACATTTTTCTGAAGATTTTGAGTATAGACATTATAATATTCTAATGGTGTTTGTGGGAGAGTCGTTGAGATGGAGAAACAACGAGTCAAGTTCTGGAACTGAACTGAATTAATTTATTAAATGAAAAACATGGGTTTTTATAGATTTTATATTGAAGAATTTGATTGGAAGATTAATTAAAAATATACAGAATGATTGGATAAAAACATAACGAAGTTAAATTAATTAACTGATTCAACGGAAAAGAATTAAAAAATAAACAGAACATCAGTAATTAGGAAATAGAAAAGGAATGTTTTAAAATAAATAACGGGTTAACGATTAAAATGAATAAAATACAGATAAATAATTTCAGAAAAATATAAATAAAAGATTTCTAAAAATATTTATATACAAGCTGTTACAGTATTCCTTTTCTAGTTGAACCTACATTGTGACAATCGAACATAAAACCATAATATAGTTTACCAAACAACCGCGACTAATCCGAATAGGAAAGAAGAAAAAAACTGTTGGTCGTGAATTCTAATTTTTAAACCGTTTTATTTAAGGTTTTGCAATTCAGTAGAGATATAAAAGAAAGAAAATCATTGTTATTTCACCACCTCCGATCCCAGTTAACCACAGTAGCACAACAAGCCAAGTCACGAAACACAGGTTCAGGAAATGACATAACGAGGAAAGATACAGGCCCTAAATTCAGAATCACAAACATAAAGAAGACCTATGAAGAACTAAGGTTAAAAAATCTGAAAAAAAAAAAAAAAAAAAAAAAAAGAAAGTCTGTTAAATAAATTATACTTTCTCATGCGTTGTTCCATCACAATGAACTGACGTCCAACTATACACAAATTTTTTGTTTAATTCTCAGGAACTGTCACTAATTCCTGAATTTCTCAGGATTTTATAACAAAATTTAATACTACTACAACTTTTATTATTATTATTATTATTATTATTATTATTATTATTATTATTATT
>JAFIDM010008419.1:35119234-35129976 GCA_023159025.1 Thereuonema tuberculata | reverse complement strand
TATTATTATTATTATTATTATTATTATTATTATTATTATTATTATTAGATGTAGGTTTCATTATATAATCTATATTGTAACTACACTTTTTTATTGTGAATTTTTTTAAGTATTGTGTTAGTTTTGTAAAACTACTTAATCCCAGAACCCGTTTGATAGGGATTCTTATTCCTAACGGGACAGAAATGTAATTTCAAATAATTAAGAAAATAAAAAAAAAATATTATTTACTAGGCAACTTATATTAATACATACGTACAAATGTATATAGAATTAAATCAGAAAATTATTTTAACTTTTAAATTACGTTCCTGCCTAACACAAAATTCTGGAAAATTAGTACCTAGCGGTCTATTTGACAAAAAAATCCCTTCAAAACTGTAGGCCTACATTGATGTAAGTCTTTTAATGTTTTTTAACACTGTTCAGAATTAATTAAGCAATTGTAGTATATCTGTATTCAGAACCTGTTGATAGGAATTTGTCATTCCTAACGGGACTGTAACTTTCTATTTAGAAATCATAATAAAATATATATATGTATTATTATTATTATTATAATTAATTTTTAAATAATTAAGTCGTATTAGAAGATAATAACGTAACAGGTGCTTATAATTGATAACATATTCATATATAAAAATGAATGAATTTATATTAATAAAATATATATATCTGATATTGATATTTAGGTAACTGTATTCTAATAATTAAATTTCAATATATGTATATTATATCCAAAACATTTTTATCCAATATTACAACTACATTTCATTATAGCTTTTCTGTTTTTTCCAATAATAATAACTAGTATATAGGCATCGTCAACAATGACGGGATAACAATGTGACGGCTTTTAGTTGAGATACAGCATTTGCCCGTCATTTGTAATTTCTTCATTCATGTCGACTCTAACGACTCTTCAGTTCATCACTGAGAGAGAGAGCTTCTGCATCTAATGCTGTTCTGGCCTGCGCTTGTAATAAGCTAAAAAATTAAA
Source organism: Thereuonema tuberculata (assembly GCA_023159025.1). Taxonomy (NCBI): domain Eukaryota; kingdom Metazoa; phylum Arthropoda; class Chilopoda; order Scutigeromorpha; family Scutigeridae; genus Thereuonema; species Thereuonema tuberculata. The sequence continues at coordinate 35,128,976 of JAFIDM010008419.1, read as the reverse complement.
CATTAAAATTTAAACTTTAATCTAGTAGGCTAAATTTAATGAGTTATTTTTTTTTCTCTGGCTCTTCTCTCATTACATCACACACACAGAAGGAGTGATAAGAGATATTTAACAACAATAATTTGAATGCAGTTCCCCTGGTCTAATGGATAAGACTTCGGATGAAAAGGTTGTAAGTTCGATTCCTATCGCGGACGTTCATTGTAGAAATTATTTCTTATTTTTCACAGGAAATTAAAATTATTTTTCAAACAAACAGGAAGTGCGTCAGACACAGACAGATCTGGAAAACTATTTAAGAGATTTAAATACAATTGAATCCTTTAATATTTCAAATAATAATAATAATACTGTAGTAATATCTGTTTGCTTAGAAAAGTCGAAGAAAAAATGTTAAAATGTAGAAGAAGTTTAGTTTTAATCAAATATTCTGCAATTCAGAAATAATAAGTAAAAAAAAAATAATAATTAAAGTAAATAAAATTAAACTTATATTACATATTTTTAGAAAGTGATAAAATATTTATGAGAAATTTACATTATAATATATTTACAGTAAATACAATATGATGCAATACAATATTGTATTAGAAGCACACTTAACTTATACTTTTAATTCTCGTCTGAAACCCAAAATTTAATTTTAAATCTTTGGTAAATATTAACAATGATAAAAAATGATTTTTTAAGAGTATTTCTAGTTATTAAAATTAGGGCTTTTGTTCCCCCCCCCCCCCTCAGTTGAGAAATTTATTTATTATTTTTATTTCGTGTTTCAGGTTGAAGCATTACAACATGACAATGTTCCGGATACCGAAAAGGATAAGTTAATATTTTATACGTTTTAGATTACTATATGACGTTGTCTAGGGAATAGTTTATTTCCGTTTGACCTGAGAACCTTAATTATTGGTTTATTTATTTTCGATCGATATTTACTTTAAGCTGCGATATTATGTTATCAATAAAATTTATAACTTATATATTTCTTTCCACTTAGATCACCCAAGGTTCTGTTCCCATCAGGACTATTCTGGATATATGGAATATACATTTCCATTTCTTTTATTTTTATTGTTTTTATTGCCTTTAATTCCTCTTTAATCCAATGTTTTCCACTTACAATTAAATAGTACTTAAGGAATTTTTGGGTCTTATAAGCCTATCTTCAAATATGCAACTACAGAACGATCTTGATAAGGAACGGTTAACTCGATATACATCGAATATTGTTGCGTTGTGTTTTGCATCGTAAATAATGGGAGTGGACACGGTTGAACAGGTAACATACGTGTTAAACACACTTTATTTACAAAAACAGAGGTTTAGATACAAGTGCTGCGGATTCTCAAAGCAGTGCCCATCTCAACCAGGTCCATCTGTGCTATAGGATCAGTCAGATGAGACCTCATTTCCAGAAACTGCGTTAATCCAAGGATGTCTAGTTAATCCTCGTTAATCCTTTGAACCTCGCGTCCAAATATTCACACTTACGTCGTATGAACAGGAATCTATAGTTACATCCAGCTCTTCGACGCGACCAGCATTCCTCGATTTTGCGGCAACTGATTGGTACGACACTTTTGCCACATGCGACTACTGCTTCGGAGTCCGGAGGGCACTGGTTATATGGAGTACGCATTTTTCTTTCATTTTGCTTACAAGCACGTTCGCGCTGTATGTCTTTGTCGAAGTCTAGGTGATTAAGAAGTCTATGTGTTAGCCCTTTGCGGTCCTATATCAGTCTCAGTGTTACGTCTTTGATTTATATGTATACGACGATTGCGGTGCAGTACGTGAATCAAGGAAAAATAATTAAAGTTAAAAAACTTTTAAAAACCACGTTTTCTACATTACACAATGATTAAAATATATAGGAAAATCTCAATATATATAATAAAAAGAAAAGTCCTGACTCACTCACTCACTGACTCATCAACGCCCAGCCGAAAACCTTGGACCTAGAAAGCTGAAAAGTTTGCACAGAGGTTCCCTTTATGATATAGACAAGGAATAAGGTCGGATTTTTGGAAATTCCCATGGGATACGGAATAAAGAGGATTTATCAACCAACGGGTTGCGGCGGCGGCGACGGGGCGGCTTGGCTGCACGACAAGAACCGAACATTACCGAGAAGCCGCCCCGTTGAGAAGCGAACATTACCGAGAAGGGCCAAAATTAACCGGGTGAAACCGCGGGACACAAATACATAAAATTCAGAAGTAGTTGTGCATTTACGGGTATATGTATGCCGTCTCGTAGCAACTGGTCTCGGCAGTAACAGCGCATGGAAGGACGTGTTGCCTTGGCGGAATATAAAATATATTGATGTATCAGTATATTATTGTATTGTCATCAGATATAAATAAGTATGCAAAATTTCTAAATGATTGACCGATGGAAAGTGACTTAAAAATTGATTACAAGATTTGTGACTTAAAAATTGATCCGGATACCAGACAATGTGAATTAATAAAAGTGTGGAAAAAAGACAATGCTTACCAATCGAATGATTTTTTTTCTCTTTACGAACAGCGGTCTAGAACCTACTATGTCGTAAAACAGAGATACGTCTATGTACGTATATTTCCATCGAATCTCCTCTTTCTCCATTTGTATTTAAATTCATAATTACATATAGTTTATAAAATGTATATAAAGTAAATACAATACGTATCAAAACATAAGTATAGTGATAAGTGTATATTAAATAGTTAATACAATAATTAAGCGTTTACAAACCTATTTAGCCATTGTTACCGTGTACTATAAAGTGCCGTAAATGATAATTTTAAAGAATATATAATGAATTAATAATAAATAAACAGCAAATTCTGGAAAAGAAGTGAATAATAATACCTAGTAAGTTCTTGACATTATAAGATATAGATTGAGTATACATTATATTACGGTTTATTATCTATTCATAGACATCCTATTCCATGTAAATTCGAATTATTTAGTTGATCTGGAACGTTCCTCTCACATTAGTTTCGTTGTAAGTCATACGTTTAAACAACTTAACTACAATGTAATTTCGAGAACCCTCTGTATATGTAAGCTTGGAAATAATACTTAGATACACTTACAATAGTTACATGTGATGGAATTTTTAAGTACAGAAATTTAAGTAAAAGTTTGTGTTTACAAACGCACAAAAACTAAACAAAAATTCGCTGAGCTAATTTTGGTTTTAGGCTCCTGATAGGAAGCCTACTAATCCCAGTTTGTCCGTCTGTTTGTGGACAAGTATCATTAAAATCTCATTAAATTATCATTAAGCACAACAATCGCAACAATCACATCTATAATATAGCTCAGTAACAATCACAACAATCACCATAATCGCAACAATTTTGCGCCTTTGGCATTCGCAGCAATCACATTTATAATAATAAGAAAATTACAGCAATGACGTATCAGAAGCCGTTGCGAAGCACTGTGATTGGTTTACTAATCGCTATCCCTACCTTGTTTGGACTGGAAATCGGAGACGGTACTGTTTAGAGTTACTACACTCTCATCAGTCCGACTCGCCCAGTATATCCAGCTCAGTGAAGAAGGACAATATACAAAACGGACAAACGAACAAGACAATGACCTCTCCATTAAAAAACATCAAAATAAATCAAGAATAAAAAGGGATGAATAATGAATCCCCGCTAGCATTCCGGGCGGATATAGATTTACTGGGCGGATCGGACTGATGAGAATGTAATAGCTCGAAACAGTACTGTCTCCGATTCCCAGTCCAAAAACCAAAATCAGCTCAGTGAATTTTTGTTTAGTTATGTACGTTTCTGTTTTCTTTTATGTAATAATCTTGTCAGGCACGTTAAATTTGATTTCAAAATACAGACATTTAAAGTCTTCAGCTGTATTAGACAATATCTGCCAATATTTTTTTGAACTAATACACATAAATCTCCAGATCTATATCGCTCTATCTGTATATTATAATAATAACAATAATAATAAAAAATGTCAATATAATGAGTAATTCGCGTTCTCTTGTTGACAGGTTAGTTTATTAGTAACACATTCACGAATAAAAAGTCAATTGTGATTGCTTTATGTTCTTTAAAATATAAATAATCTATTATCAAATAATGTTATAACTACAGTTGGTGATCGTCGTCAAAATACCTTCTTTCTCAATGCAATTAAAACGAGATAATGTTAATAAAGATGTTCTAGTAATCAGGAGTATTTCTTCTATTGTCAGAAAAAAAAATTTGTTTTTGTGTTGATTCCTTACATGGGAGATCTCTGGAACTCCCATGAATTATAGATAAACGTACCATAAATAAATCTATGATTATAAATTCACTTTTGCAATCTGTGAAAAGAAAGTAAAATAAATGATAAATAATATTTTATTAATAAATGTAAATTTTGAAGTAATTAGAATCCTTCAGCTATATCGATTATAATTTTTTTTTCCTTATCTTGGTAACAACTGAAAAATTTTATTAGAGCATTTGCTGATGAACTTAAATTTTGAACAGGCTACAATTCGTTTTTAGTTTATAGATACATATATGTTACTCATTGTTATTTTGTCCTGTTGTTATTGGTTATTTTAAGCCGCTTAAAATTTACATTGATTTACATCAATAATAATAGCAGAACTCATTCGCATGTTATTACAGAATAATATACAGGGTGTTTCGGAAATGGTAGACAAATCGAAGAGATACGGGTTCCAAAGGTCGTTTTGAGTCGAAAATGTTCTATGACATTTTGTTGTACGGGCCGTAGTTTTAGAGTTAGGATATGAATGTTTTGGGAATAGTCCCTAATCAAAGAAAGCTCAGTGCTGGCCATTTTTAACATTTTCTTTAATTATCATACCTGTTTTCAGTCATGACATTTGTTATCCGGATTGCTTTTTGTAATAAACCTTTACCGTATTTACTTCCTAATGTTGTACCTGCACTAACAAGTACTTAATCTAGTTCTGTGAATAGTATACCTGCAGTTTAAGTTTAAGCACAGGGAAATATAGCAGTATAGTTACGACATTCAAATATGTGTGTTTTTGATCCTATTATATCGATATTTTGTTTCTTCGCGTTCCTCTCTTGGACCTTCAATAGATGATCATTCAAATGTTTCTCGTGGTAAGACGTGCAGTTTTACATGAGAATGACTCATACCACTGTTTTTTGGCATGAACGATTTATATTCTAAGAACATTTTCGTGCGGTTCTCAGCGTTCGAGGTCACGCACTTCCCTTGTAAGTAGTATTCGTGGAGATTTCTATGCGTGAATTACAGAATCCTAAAACAATAATTTCAGTAGCAGTGACTGGATGAAGGCTGATGCACATTTAACTTAAGACTTTATTAAGAACTTAAAATAATAATTCAATATTATAATTTTATACGATGTTAAAATTAAAAAAAAAAATTATATAACTTCAGACAAGTTTCTAATTCGAACATTAAAAAAGTCATAGTATTAAGTAAATTCATTGATAACTAATTTAACCCTAATCTAATTTAGTGAAGATCGAGACCCAAGTGAAGTGACTCCAGATTCCCCGCAGTGTGGCGCTGCAGTCTGAGAATGGAGGAAGAGGTAGGGTCAGTTATTCCATTAATCAATTGACTTATATTTGTTTCGCTGTTACGACGATTTGTTATCTGAATGACGCATAACGAAGCCGGCTTCACATTTCCATTAGAATAGCTAAAAGTACGTAGACTATAAGAAACATAAAAAAAAGGCTAAATAATCAAGTTTAACGTGCTGAAAACAATTCAATGAAAACCAAAAACGAGATGAAAGCAGCACATGTCTAAATTAAATTGCCTTTCTGAATCAATTCATCGGAAGGAATTGGGAACGGCCGTTTCGTCCTTGTTGGGACTCATCAGCCCAATCCGCCTTCCCCGATAAAAAGACTCAGAAAGGCAGGGATATATCTGGTGACTACCGCCACAACTGGTAGTGACCTCCGAAAACAAAAAAGGCAAGAATATTAAACTTAGAGGGGAGGGGAGTCTAATAGATCATCTAAGGCGTATTCACTGAGAGCTACCAGAATCGACATTAGAGCCAGGCGATCGGGGCCTTTATCCAGGGCCCTATATTTTTTGAAGAAGTATATTTTCATTATTTAAAAAAGCATTTTGATATAAATCATTGCAGTATTTGTTTATCCTATAAATACTGTTTCAAATTTCATTTAAAGTGAAATCCATGATCTACTTCGTTCATTTTACTGAAATACAAAAAAGAAATAGATATTAAATATCTTTGGTTTCATAAAACAAAAAAACGGCTTTCGTCTCTACACTGCGTTAACTCAATCGACCGTGGAGCTCTCACAAAACCAATTATTTCCAATCAACTCCTCTCTTCTTGCTTGTGGTAATCGAAATCTCGTTGTAACCGTGCTCGTTATAAACGAGTCCAACATATTTTTCAAGTTTCCAAAGTTATTTTTTCAATTTGTAAATTTCTTCACATCCGAGCTTTTGAAGCCTTGGGTAACTGTGACTGATGAGTGACTATTATGCATTTTTTATCAAGATGTTCGTTATAAGCAATCTAGGAAACAAATAGGACATCCGTTTTAGATGGTTTGTCCGTTTTTAGCGATCAAAATCGGTAGCTATTGTGTTTCTAACATCATACCAAATTTAAAATTTATACTACATTTAATATTAAAAAAGCAAATTTTCGAGAAGGAAGCGTCTTCTTTTTTTCAAGCCTTAAATAACAAAATTTAAGACTTGAAAAAGAGCAGACGTTTTCTTCTCGAAAATTTGCTTTTTTGATATTAAATGTAGTTTACATTTTAATTTTGATGTGATGTTGGAAATATTTAACGATAGAGGCTGTAGGAGAAAGGATCTACTAAGGAAATATGGGAATTTTACATATAAAATAGCTATTGTGTTTGTCCTGTCCGTCCATCCGTCTCTGTTCATCCCTAACAACTCCCGAACGGAAGGTCGGATCGACAAACCGACTTCACCATCGTGTTCAGAGGTCCAAACACCGTAGGAATAAAATATTTTCAGGAGCACCCCCCCCCCACTACCACCGATGTTCGAGATATTTGGCATTGTTTTCATTAGATTTCCGCTATTTGCTTAAATGTTAGAAATGCAACCATCTCATTTCAGTTGTCAGCTGTAGCTTGATGTATGAGGTCTCCAACTCGTATACTGAAGGTTGTCGGATTCGAATCGGTATATCTACTTTTGTTTTTTTCTCTTTAATTTTTTTTCTCAATGTCCGAGAGGTTTTTTTTTTCCTTTCTTATTTTCCTACTATTTTTTATTTTTTCCGTAACTTTTTTATTTATTTTTTCTTATTATACTTTGTTATTGTACTTTCTTTTTTTAATATTATTACTTTTAAATTTTTTGTATTATTATGGGTCGCCCGTAAATTTATGCTTTAGCGCAAAATTATATTCACTTGTTCATCTTTGCTTCAGGTTGTGACTGGCTACCAAAGCTTTATTGCAGACGCGTTTCAGTTATATTCTGTGTACTTTTTTTCTATCTTCATAGTAAGGATACCAGACTTAAAAATATTAGAGTTTTATTATTTGAATTCCGTATATATTTATAGATCGTCGGATATATTAACACAAATATAAAGCACCCGTCAGTTTTTTCCGAGGCCTTACAAATCATTTGTAAATAGAGGCTTAAAAGGATTTAGAAGAAGCGATCACGATGTTCAAACAGTGAAATGGAGGACGTATCCGCGGCTTTGTGTTAACGCGGACAGTCCACAAATAAAGGCACGTGCAGAATCTCTTTATGCAGATTGAGATTGAGGCTCGGTATTCTTTTTGTCGTTGAAATGGTCAGCCCTTGGGCCTCTGCGAATCCGGGCCATACAGGGCGTGGAAAACCAGCCGACTTTATGGGAAGCTGTGCCCGGGGGCGAATAAAGGCCAGTCCTCAGACAAAAACCTGGTTTTTCGGAGCCCGAACAGGATTGGCAATGAATAATGAGAACTCATGAAAGGGGTGAGAGGGCTAGAGTCTGTTTGATTAGGACAAACAGTGCCATCGTAGTGCATTGCTATATTATCCCAATGAATTGACGCGAACACTTTTTTCTTTTTTCTTTCCTGGTGCTGGCCTGCTTTTTTTTCTTTTTCCTACGGCAATAACAAAACATATTCAACGAAATCAAGTAATGCATTCTCATGGATCTTTTTTTTAGTGAAAGTTATGCAAGGAAGTACATCTATTCTACGAAAACAAAAGAGACTGTGATCAATTTGATTTCATCCACTTGATAATTAATTCATTTCGTCAATTTTTCGTATTTTTAATTTTTCGTAAAAAAAAAAGAAATAATAAAAAATAATAGAAACACAGTTGAAAAAAAAAAAACTCTTACTAAAACTCTTACTAATTCATTTTAATGCGTCGAATTACAAAATACGAACACGTTGCTGGTGTTAGCCTTCATCAGTTCAGATTGATTTAAAATTTCCGTTGGTTCACTAAGTCACATGTTGGTACGAAAGTCCATTGTTAGCAGAGGTATTAAAATGATGCTGTTTTAAATAAGAGTGTTAAATAACTGTGTTTTCTATTCGTTTTTTATTTATATTTTTTGCACAGCCTATTGGATAAAAAAGAAAGGAAGATTTTTCCATAAAGTAAATCTCTATAGAAATCAGAATTTGATGATGTGTAACTGTTATAATCAATGCAGTTATTCAGATAAATAAAATTTCATTACAATCATCTAATTTGATTTATAAAACAATAAAGGATTTTTCAAAAAAAACAAAAACAAATTTAAAACATCGTAGCCGTTTCAGCATGGCCTAGTGGATTAGGCGGCAGCCTCCCACGAGGCAGATGTGTCGGCATGGATGTTATCTTTCTTTCCTGTATTTGTCTGCTTCTTCTCCTTCTATTCCTCCGCTGTCTATGGCACTGACGAATATTCCAAAATTCTAGGGTTTGTAGATAGATCCTACAAGGAAGAAAGTACTCGTGAGATGTTCCCGCGGCCCTACTCAGACTGGAGGAGAATCAGAACTTAGGAGTTGATGAATATACTCACACTAACTGGAAAAAAAATAAAGATTCATAATTAAATTCGAAATGTAATTTGACATTGTTACCATCTAGTAATACTTTGAGTTTTATATATTATATAAATCATAATTAATATGAACTTAGAAAAGCTAATACAAATCCTTACTTTCTCGATATTACTATTTATTTTGATTCATTACTAGATGGCTACCCGTCGCTTGTTTTCTCGCATATGTAACAGAAATCAACATTTTATTTAAAAGCAAAAAAGCAAATTACATCAACTAAACTAAAACCTAAAACTTAAAACTATAACTAAAAATTAGTTAAAGTTTAAATTCTAAGAATACACGCAATACAATATTAAAATCCATTTGTAATATTCGGAAATTTACGCAGTTGAGTTGTTCATATCACGATACTCCTGTTGTCTGGCAACGCGCGTGCGAACTTCATTTCTTGCGGATGTACGCAGACAATCTATTTTTTTAATAACAACCTATTTACTTTTTTTTTTTTTATTCACTTTTTAACATATTTTAATAGAAGATAATTCAAGAGAGAAAGGAAACTTTAAATGTGATGTTTTCATGACACTTTCAAAATATTGCCGTTTTTAAAATTCAGGTTTTTAAAATTTCTTAAAATGCCTTAAACCCATAAATCTTCACGTATTCTTTAATACTACTTAACAACATCACTCACCTAC
>JAFIDM010008419.1:35099869-35119224 GCA_023159025.1 Thereuonema tuberculata | reverse complement strand
TCCTGCTCGCTTCGTTTGTCAATCCCTATAAATGTTTTTTTTATTATTATTATTTTTTATTTATTTCTTTATTGAAATATGTATATTATTTAGTGAATAATTAAAAGATATATAATTACGACTGAGTGCTTAATGAAACATTTTATGTAAAAATTATAATTATAATAAATATAGATATTAATTGCCAAACTTTTATATTTATACATTATAAATTGTTAATTTTTAATTCTAAGTTAATTTTTAGAAAACGATAAAAAAAATTAACTTTTATTTTATTAGATTCTAAGTTAATTTATGAGTAAGTAACAGCTTCTTAATTAATTAATATAAACATATGCAACCTATAATTTAACAGCTTCGAAATGATATATGAGGACGACAAACCTATTAATGATAGAATTTATACAGGCACTGCCATCTAGTGGGAAAAGACTGAGTAAATAAACAAACGAGCATTCAAGAAAATCAAGTGACAGTGGAAATCGAGTTTTTAAGCAAGAACAGTTGCAAAAAGTCCACCTTTGAAAGCAATAAAAAATACAAAGCTAATAAAAAAAATGTTGTGAGAGTATTATAATAAAAAAAAAATTTACTTATAAAATTTGTTTATCTGCTTACTTCATTCCTCAACCATATCTGAGTGTTCGTTTGTTTTTATTTTAATGTTATTTAGTAAATTTAATTAAAGTTAAATTATTAAGAATTATTATTCTGTTTATCTTTGTCTGTTAAATTTCATCTCATTGTTAATATTGAGTCACTTACTATTATAATTCAGGGATCAATAATCCAATATACAACAGATCAAAAAAATAACACTGTGCTCTTTTAATTAATGCAAAGGTAAGAATATGTTAGCTTTCTGTTATTAAGTCACCATAAAAATGAGGTTTACACATTTAAAAATATGTAATTAAAGCAATTTTAATATTACAGAATAATTAGGAGATATTAAAAATCCACTGAATCTCTATTATTCGAAATTTCTTTAATGCAGTGTAATTCTTATATTGTGTTATGAACAAACAATTTGCACTTGTTGTTTTAATGTTGTATCATTCTATAATAGCATTAAAATCATTTAAAAGTAGAAACCTAATTGGTTTATACAGCATCGAGTATTTGCATTGTTGAATTGCATTGTTTAGTATTGTTGCAGTTTAACTTAATTTTTTGATCAAGTTCAAGATTTTACTACAGAATTAATGAGACAAGTTTTCCTTTGTTGTCTAATTGTTCAGGATAGCATGTGATTCTAATTTAATAATTAGTTATTATATTTTGATATTGATAGATAGATACAGATAACAATACTTTTTAAATAAAGAATAAAATAACCTAGAAAGATAGGTAGATAATAATAACTTTTAAATCAAGAATAAAGTAACGTAGATAGATAGATAGATAATAATACCTTTTAAATAAAGAATAAAATAAGATAGATAGATAGATAGATAGATAGATAGATAGATAATAATACCTTTTAAATAAAGAATAAAATAAGATAGATAGATAGATAGATAGATAGATAGATAGATAGATAGATAACAATAACTTTCAAATAAAGAATAAAATAACATAGGTAGATAGATAGATAGATATAGCTTTCAAATAAAGAATAGAAAGATTCAGATTTTTTTTAAAAAAAATTGCACTTATTTTATTAAATATTATATTTCAGATATAAACTTCCAAAATATGTAATTAAAAAAAGTTGTTTCAAAGGAAGTGGTTGGGAAATAAAAAAAAAACCCCTCTGGAATGACATTCTTTTTGGGGGTTGGGAGGGGGAAGATTGAAATTGAAGCCGTGTTAAATAGTCTTTAGGAACGCTATGCCTCCCTTCGAAATCCTATTAATTTCCGTAACTGAAATTCATTTCGAAAATTAAAGTTTTAAATAATGAACCCGGCGCACATCATCATTTGCAGCGCTGTAGCGAGACGAGACGCGCCCTGGCGGAGGCCTCATGCAAAATTCACCGCACTTTGGCTATATCAACAAAAATGGTAGCGGTGTGCGTCCCTGGTGGCGGGTATTAGTAGCCATTAGCCGACGCTTAGGGTAATAGATGTTCGGATCTATGACTCGCAATTGAATTATTCAGGATAGAGTGCGATTCCACCTTCCCATAAATCAAACGGCTAGAACACCTCATATACTCTAACAGCCGCATCAAATTTCTGTCATTCCCTCTCCATTTGTGCTGGAGACACCCAACAGGGACACCGAGAAACAACCCTCTCGTCTGTTGGGCAAATCTCACCGCGTCATGACAATTTTTTTTCCATCCTCAATATTGATGAGAGAAAAAAAATTCATTATTCAAATTGATGTTAAATGCATTAGAAGATCATATTTTTGTTCTTTTTTTTTAATTTAATCCAATTAACTAATTGTCACACTCGTATTCTGAGCTGTCGATAATACAGCTATTCCTGAACTATGCAGCAATTTCATTAAAGTTAACTAACCCTCCGTTGGTCTTTTTTTTCATGAGGAAAATCCTGTTGACGGTAGCATGTTCCACAGTTTCGTTAAGAAACGTGAAATCGTGCGCATTGACAACATGACAATATCCAGTAATTTCCATGAAACATTTTTTTAAGTTGACTTTGAATGATATTGATTACATGTATTCTTTCTGTTATATCATCCGACAATTACCGGTACTTAACACTAATCGTTGTTACGCCGACCTATGAGAAAGGAGGCATACGTCAATGTCGCTAACTTAACAATATACGTAGTCTGTTTGTTTTGCTTTTTTATATGAAAACTTTGTTAAGTTCATCATTCAGGAAGTTGCTGGTCAAGTGTTTAAAAAAAGAAATAAATAATAAATCTAGTTTTATATAAAAAAAAAAAAATATTTCTTCTTATTTATATATTATTAAATTTCTATCATGATTTCTTTGCAACTTGGCAGACCAATATAAAATTGGCCCCACAATATTATTTTTATTTTATTTATTTATGTATGTAATTTTGTTAGTAGATGAAACCCAATGAGAACCATTCGTATAACCATACTTAATCCTTTTAAATAATCAGTAATTATTTTACACAAAAATTAAGAATTCAGAAGAGAGAAAAAAGCACAAGGAATTATGATTGTAAATTACATAACAATATTAATTTATACAGTAAAATAAAATGTAAGAAATTATGTTAAATGATTTAGGAAACTATAAATTTCTTTATGAAATTATATTAAACTGTGAATTCATTAAAAATTTTCGTAATAGGATCAATTAAAGCTTTCTAAATTAAAAATAAACAAAGTTATGATGAAATTAAAGAAAATGTATTATTTATAATAAAATAAACTTAATAACTAACATCAAATAATTAAAACATTAGATAAAATTAAATCGAAAATAAGTTACAAAATGGCATATTAAACAATACTTTAATTTATATAAAATATTAATATAATTAGTAAGTTGGTAAAAAATATAAGTAAATTATAAGTATAAGGTAATTATAAGTTAATATAAAAATATTATAAGTATAGTAACGTACTATCAAGATATATATTACATAACTGGAAATTATTGTTAAAAATTATTCTAATAGGATTAGCTTGTGTAAATTGTAAATATTCTAAAAAATATCTGTTATAATACGAATTAATAGATCATATATTAATTGTTCTTTCTATTCAGTCGTTTCTCTTTGTCTAAAGACGATGCATTTATGTTTTAGATCTTTGAAAATTCGGAAATATGAATAAATAAATAAAATTTATTAATCTACGATCGTCTTCATAGAGAAAAACTTAACTCAAACTATAAATTATTTTAAATTATTATCTTGACCGTAATCATATTTCCTGAAAGAATAAATACTATTTTTCTTGCTTGAAAACAGTTTGTTAAAAATTACTTCAATATAAATATATGTAATGTGGGTTATATATCGTTTTCTCAATCCTACCCAAACCCCCAGTTACAGTGAAAGTAGTCATAATGGCGACTCCCTCATCGTGTCCGTCTTCCAGCTTCGAACGAATCTCGAACGTTTTTCACCTGACGCTTGAGAAGGAGGGAACGCCCACCGCTATGACGTCATCGCCTTCGACCAACCAGCACAAGAAATGTTCGGGCTTCAGTGCACGTGAGATCCGCCCCTAACCGGATACGATGGCTTGGAATCTTGCCAACTTGTAAGTACAACGTGGTCTCGGAGTTGGGTTTTTTTTTTAGACTTTTTTTTTTCTCCTCCTGTGTCTTGTTTTTATTTTTATTATTGTTATTATTATTTTTTTTATTGTATTGGACTGACATTTATTTAAATTTTGATTTCATAAAAAAAAAGCAATATAAATTTCTGATTCGAATTAAAAAAAACAATAATCATTTTTATTAAAAATTCACAAAAAATTGCACTTCGAAATCAGGAAGTTTTATTTTTATTATTGTTTTAGACAACTGAGGGAAGGGGGAATTGTAATTTGCCTCTCCCCACCCTCAGATTTTTGTCGTTTATTAAGTCAATGTTTAAAAAATAAATTTTAAAATATAGGGAAAAAATTGTCTGATTCTTATATACAAAATAATTTATCTTTAAAAATGGAATAATTTTAAACTCTGAGCACAGTTGGCGCGGTTTGTAATAAATTGCCTTTGAATTATTCTCTTTTCCGTATTTTGTTGTTAGTACAGTCATTGTTAAAGTAAAGTTTTGCTTAGAGTACTTAATTTCTTGGAAAAAAAAGGGAATGTGGAAAATGCACACTTTTTTTCCCCCTTTTGCGCTTTGGTTTATCATCAAAGGAATCTGGGACAGCTGTTTCGTTAGGACTCATCAGCCAAATTTACCCATTGATGATAAGAAAGTAAGTAAAAAAAAAGTAAAAAAAAATATGCATTCTCTGTATTCCCCTTTTCTTGTGTTTCATTATATGCACATTAAACATCAAAGGATAAAATAACATCAAAGTTATTATATAATTTATTACGAAAATATTTTTCAAAACTACAACATCAAACTTCCGTGATATCAAACCAACAGACAAGATCCTCTGTAAACCAGATCTTTTGTTACAGATCGAACTTATTTCAGATGTTATTTGAAGAAGAAATAAAAAGTTTTTATTAAAAACAACAATTTTTTAAACAGAAAAATAATCAAACAGGATAAACAAAAAATTTTGAGTCTAAGACTCTTTTGATTAATTCATTTTTCGTGATTAAATAGGAATAATTTTCCTGGTTAGCAGTAATTAAGGCTCGTTAAATATCTCTGTTCCGGTATTTAATGTTGTAGCTATATCCTAGCAGAAGTTAACCTTTGTCAACACATTACTGATGTGCGGGAGTGAAGGATAGGAAATGAGAAAAATCCAGGAGAAGACAGGATAAAGGATGAGAACCTCTAGGAAAAAATCCTTGAGTTATTTCTGAGTTGTAGATATATACTTTTACTTTTGTTACACTGAAAATTATGTGAAAAAAAGAATATTCATTTTTTTTCTTTTTTTTTCTGGACTTTTTAAGGAATTATGTGCTGTTTTTAATTATAAACGGATGTTACAATTTATAAGCTAGAGATTTATGATTTATTATTGAGAGTTTTTCCGTACTAGTTGATAAGATATCTTACTGAAAACGGGAAAGCGGTAATTAAATAAAAATACGATGTCTTTTCACTGACGAGACCGTTTTTTTTTTATTTGGTTAAACGGCTGAATTTCATAAAATTCGCGAAATCTAGTTTCGTATGTGGCCAAATTTGGTCACTTTTTCAAGTGTGTTTGGCCATATCTGGCAATTCTAATCTAAATATAGAAGTATATGGATCAATCAATTTTTGATACAACTTTAAATTTTCATAATAACAATAAAATACTTTAACTTGTGTTTAAGATGAGTAATATTTGAAACAATAAAACACAAACAAAATTTTAAAAAAACCAACAAATATTAAGAGAGACTAGTTTTGATTGAGGATGCTGTTCCCGTAGGCATCCGAAACTAGTCGTTTTTAATATTTGTAGTTGTTTTTTTAAAATTTTGTCGAAGCTTTCAATTTATCTGCTTATTTTATTGATAATTAACATTGTTTAAATCTGATTAAAAGATTATTATCTTTAAAGTTTATTTAAAGTTATCTTTAACAACTAAACAATTTTAACCACTTATTATTATTGAAAATACGGAATTATTATATTTATATTACTGAAGTTATATAAACATAAATAACTCTTGAAAAGGGTTTTTTTATTTTTATTATTATTATTATTATTATAATTATTATTATTAATCAACAATGCAATACTCAAATGTTTTCATCTTTGACTATGGAAAATTACAAAGAAAAAAAAATAATCTTTTTCTTAAGATTCTAAACTTTGAATTAATTTTAATATTAAAAAAAACAAAAAGAAAAGAAAAAAAAATCTCACTTTTTAATTCATTCATTATTCCATCAGTAATAAAAATTGCTGTTAAATATTATCAATAGAAATTAATATTTGAAACACGTGAATTTATTATTACTGTTATCCAATTTTAGTAGTCTAATTAGTTTTATTAACTTTAAGTAAATATTAACAAATGCGATTATAAAATGAAATCAAAATTTTATTTTTGAGAAAATATTAAAAATTCTAAATTTCGTTGTGAATATTCAATAATCCAATAGATTTTTGTAATTTTTCTAAAAATTTTAAAAGAATGGCGTCGGAAATAAAATCTCCAGTTGACAGTTGACTTAAAAATTCACTGAATCTGATTTCAATACTGTAATGATTTTTATTAATTATATATTCTCATTTATCTGTTAGCAATAAATCTTATTTATTCATTGTATATTCTAAGTCATCTTATTGTTTATAATTGTAAGAATCTTTATCAGCATTGATTTTCTAACATTCACCCATAATATTTATTCATTTTTGAATCCGTATCAAAGAGTTAATTAAGAAAACAAATCAATTAGGCCCCTACTTAAAGTCTGGTTAATTTGTTTTGAAATCTAAAAAAAAAAAGACGTATTCCTCAGATTCTAAATTAGCCCTAAGTAGAGCAATTAATTTTTTATTAGCTGCAAATCGACTTAAACCAAAAAATTAGAAAAACTAATTTTTTTTTTTATTTGTTTGTTTACTTGTCCAAGGTGTTATCAAGAGTAAGAATTTAAGCATTTTTTTTTAGAGTTATTATTAGTAAATTAAGTTACTCTAGCAAATTTGTAAGTTAGACTAAATTTAAATGTATGAGCCTAAACTAACTAGGTTAGGCTTAGTTTGATGAAGTTTTCGCTTGTAAATTACAGCATTTCTGAATTCCATCCCCTTCTCTGAATTTACCCCTCCTCTTCAGCTTTTACCGTTCGATTCACAAAGGGAGAAAAAAAACCAATCACATATGCTATTAGCAATCAACCAGACACAGTCCCTTTTTATCTTCGAGAAAACAAAATCGTACAGCTTAAATCGTACGCGATATTCACAAGAGCTATGGCATATCTATTTTTTTCTATTTATTGTATAGATTATTTATTTATATTACAATGTAGTTAAGAATGATGTTCGTATCGCTTTCGTGGAATCTAGTATTGGAATCTATCCGAGACCCTGCATCAACAAAAGATATCATGTTTTGATGAAATATCGTATCTTTTAATTACATGTATTTCTTACGTTATTTCGGATCGATTAAGCGAAAGAGGGGTTTGCGGGGAGGGGGAGTAATGTGCAATTATTTAAGATTGATCAGAAATAGTTGTACTTCTCTGCTGACTAGGGTGTCACGATTGTACGGGACAGTCCAGGATTTTAGTACAGTGCCTCGCGTTCATAAATGTCCCGGATTCTGAAAATAGTTCTGGATTTTCAAATTATCGAGAAAGCATTTTTTTTTTTTTTTTTTTTTTTTTTTGACAGTTGAGGTAATTTTCCGGATTTGTTTTTTTGTTTTTTCTTTTTTGGTTGTTAACGTAATTTGAGGTTTTTTTTTTTTTTTTTTGGTCCTGAAAATTGTCTGTTCCAGATTGACATCGGAAAAAATCTGATCACTCTACTGCCAACAACAGGGAAGCTGTATTAGTAAACAACCATTTCGAAAGACTAAAAAGTAAGTGTTACAAAAATATGAGATTAAGTCAGTTTAATTAATTGATATTAATACGTATTTCACTTAACAAAAAAAAACAAAAAAAACTACAATCGAAGGAGTAAATTATATAATTTCCAAAAGATTGACATTAAACGCAACAATACTACAACAATGCAGTCCAACAATATAAAATTATAATAATGCTAACAAAGTTAATTAAAGATATTAAAACTAAATTGCTAAAATTTAAAAAATTAAGAAAAAATAAATATACGACAACAATAATAAAACACAAACAAATTAAAATGTAGTTGAATAAAAAACATTACCGCTACCGGTAATAAAAATATATTAAAAAAATTTTTGAAAGGGATTCACAATATCTAAAAAAAATGAAAAGAGAATTAAAATAGATATTTTAATTAGATAAAACGCAAGCAAATTAAAATTTAAATGAATAAAAACATTACCGCTAATAAAAATATATTAAAAATTTTTTTGAAAGGGATTCACAATTTCAAAAAAAAAAAAGAATTAAAATAGATGTTTTAATCACAGCTTATCGTCTTTAACAAACATAAGTCTATTTCATTCCGAGTTTGTTTAGTCTGAGTGTTTCGAAACCTATTATCCCAACCATTTGTATTATTTTCATTGCTCACCGTATAACTTGGTTTTAATTTCACAAATAGCACTGGTTATTCCATTCCTATTATTTTTTTGTGTTTTGCTGAATTTATAGGCCGCTCTCATAACTATGATTACGCCTGTTAAGGCAACTTAAATAAAACCCTTAATGAAGAATGGCTTAAAACGAGTGCGAATGGTGAGCACTCCCCCATTAAACAGACCACGTGGTCTGCTTATATTTTTTTTTCCCTCGCTTTTCTTTTTGGCGCCACCGGGTCTGGCTGAAGGAAGCAGTTGGACTTC
Source organism: Thereuonema tuberculata (assembly GCA_023159025.1). Classification (NCBI taxonomy): domain Eukaryota; kingdom Metazoa; phylum Arthropoda; class Chilopoda; order Scutigeromorpha; family Scutigeridae; genus Thereuonema; species Thereuonema tuberculata. Next base: position 35,110,228 of record JAFIDM010008419.1, on the reverse strand, counting down.
AAATGCCCTCCACGAGTCTAAGATTCCTGTGTTATTAATATGGCCACTACACAGACGCTCTCCGCTGTACAATTAATTTAACCGACGGAAAAATAATAAAAAAAAGAAGCTTAAAGAGGTTACTTTCGCTTTTTTTTTTTTGTCTTTTTTTTTTTAGTATTTTTTTTGTTTAATTCTGTGATTTGCATATATATCTTTTTTCAAAGATTCCAATTTCTGCTCAAAAATCACAATTTTTAAAACCCACGACAATCCATCCATCAAGAATCAGTGTTTATAAAAAGGGCTATTTTAAAAACGACAGAACAGCCTTTTTATCGAAACTCGATAAATTTTGGCGGTCAAGGGTTTTTTTTTTTTTTCCCTATATACCAAATTTCATGAAAATTCGTTTATTAGGTTGTTTCCAGCAAAAGGAAGATATAGATGGCTCAAAACAAAGAAATCACACCCGCTTGACTACAACAATAATAAAAAATACGCACGTAATTAAAATACGCAATTACATTGTCACGTAATACGTGACAAAGTTAACGAACAAGTTTAACGTGGAAATAAAACTGACATTACGATAAAAAGCAATGTCGCCCATGAATAAAGGAATCACTGATCTGTGTTTAGATTTTTCGATACCGGGAATCCAGAACAGCTGTTCAGGTTTCCTTTATATGTTTGTTTCTATATATTACAGGTTTGTTTTCTTTATATGTTTCTTGGGATTACTGACTATAAGATACTGGACGAATCCAGCTGATGAAGGTTACGAAACCTGAAACAGCTGTTCTGGATTCCCGATATCAAAAAATCTAAAACAGATCAGTGATTCCTTTTTCATGTGCGACAATGCTTTTTATTGTAATGAGAAAGGTAAAGATTTTACTGAAAAATATTTAAAAAGACATTCACGACTAGTTTCGCCCGCACCTGTGGTTTTGAGCTTCTTCACGAAAATAAAAAAACACATCCAGCCTCTGCTTTATAAAGAGTCCAAAAGAAAATGCTTTATAAGATTAATAAAACAAAGCTCTCCAGGTGTTTTTTAATATCGTAAAGAAACCCAAAAACTATATGGCGGGCGAAACTAGTCGTGAATATCTTTTTAAGTATTTTAAAGTAAATTTTTAACTTTGTTATGTAAGTGTTTTTTTAATTATGTGAAAAGTATTTTACCACATATTAAAATGACTTTTATATAAAGACAGTCAATATCTTTTTAATAACTTATGTTTAAAAAAAAAAAAGATTAATTAATCAAATTTTACTGAAATTCAATTATTTCTTCCTAATCTATTAAAATTTGATAAGCGATATTTAATGATTTTTTTTTCACACTTGTGAAAACAAACAATGTGATTTAAAAAAATTAATAGACTTAAGATAACAATTTAACATTTTTTTTTGCAAAAACTAAATTGAATAGAGAAATAATTATTAGATAAAAAAAAAATGCTTCTTAATAAACCAGTAGCTATTTTTTTTTTTAATTGAGTGATTATAAATTATTTGTTTCTTTATTAATCTCATTGTACTGCTCTTGTTAGCTTTTCCCAAACTCACGATTTCCCAATAATTTTTAATGTATGCAAAGGATTTTTTTTTCTTTTTTTTTTTTAAGTATCAAAAAATATGCATCACTAATGAACATTTATTTAGGAATCAATTCTAGAAATATCCAAAAAAAAAACCAACAAAGTGTCTTAAATTTATATCTTCTCAGTTAAACGACTTACAAATTCTTCGTACAACTTTGTAAATATTTCTCAAAGCCCAGATTTGTGACCTTAGGAATCGGCGACTATTTTGTTCCAATCATCTCATAACCGCAGTAGAATGCATTGTTGTCGTTGATTGGTAACGCTTTATTTATAAAATCATTGATAAGGCGTGGGAGGTTTAGGCTCCAACGATGCTCGGCAAATGGGAGAAGTTGAGATCGGATGGTCATTTCAACGCCCACCCGCCTTTAACCCGAGTAAGAAACTAGGAACTATACGACAGAGGGCAGGGTGAGCCTAGGGTCCATCGGAAGAAGTAACAATCGTGGCAAAATTCCCGACAACCGAACTGAATCCGGGGTTCCGCATATCCGCAGTCCAGCGCCTAATTTCAATGGGCTGTAGGACCCTCAAAACCCACTAGTAGTTTTTTGCTAAATAAAAATGGAATGCTTCGAGTTGGTTTGCAAGTAATCTCAAGTTCAAAATAAGTTTATTTTATCATCATATTCAGCCAATCTCAACCCCCCCCCCCCCCAATCTTCTGCCATTGCTCTCTATTTTCTGCCTTTCTCGTCCATATTTCTCCAGCGGTTTGGACATTTCATCTTCCCATGTTTATTTAATAGAATGGAAATAAAATTTAATACAACGTAAAATTCGAATGGTGGCGCCATCTAGCGAGTTAAATGAGAAGTACTTGAAAAGAAAAATATTTCGAGTTTACTTTTATTGAAAGAAAACTGAAATTTCTTCATCTAGGATAAGAAACCTCGCACTTCTACGTTATTTCTTTTTAGATAATACTAATAATATATTGAAATTGTTACAATTTTTTTGTAAATCATAGAATTCGAATAGAAATATTGTAATAAACGGAAGATTGTGAAAAATGATCAATGAGAAATTTCAAAGAAGTCGTAATTATTTTCGACTATTTTCCACCTATTTTTCTTCCTATTGTATCATGGGGAGTAATTTTGTAAAATTAATAATAATAATAACAATTGTGAATCGCACTCACACAAACGAGGTCATGTCAAAGTATCACGTGATCTTGTTTTCCATGTGTGTCATTTAGATAAATTAGAAATCTGTTATTTTTTTTACCAATTGTTTTCGTAATTTAATTTTAAATTACTTAAAAAGTTATATTAACTGAATTCTCTTTGCTGCTCAATCTTTTTCCTTCATTTCTTTCATCTTCACTTATTCATTTCAGTCTCCTTTCAAAACCGTTTTCTCACTTTTTGCTTTCGTTCTATCCGCTTGTATATAAAAGAATGAAATATATATATATATATATATATATACACACTATAAGATAGATTACATTAGATTAATTGAAAGTGGGTGGCATGACTGCCGAGCACGTCGACCTGAAAGATCTTTTGTACTATCCCACGGAAAGAAGGAGAGAAAGACTGAGAAAGGATGGTGTGAGAAATGAGCGGGAACGGGAGAACCCTGGGCAAACCTGCCCAGCGCAGATCGCTACCATCAACGAAACACATATGAGAACCGAACCCGGGACTCAGAGGTGAGAGGCCAGTGTCTTAGTGACATCGCCAACCGCGCGGTCATAAGATAGATAGATAGATTGATAGATTAATACCAATATGGTTAAGTTGTCTTTTTTCTTTTTAAGACAGCCTGCTTCAGTTGAATTATTAGCCATCATCAGCTGAATTTACCCTAATAAGCCATACACAGTCTGTCTTGTATTCCCGGTATCAACAATTCCAAAAGCAGCTCAGTGATTTTTATTTGTGTGCGTATTTATTCTTTTTTATACCTTAATAATCCTTTGACGCACGTTAAATTATTCCATTACGTATATATATATACAGGGTGTTTCGGAAATGGTAGACAAATGGAAGAGATACGGGGTTACAAAGGTTATATTGAGTCAAAAATGTTCCATGACATTTTGTTGTAGTAGTTTTAGAGTTAGGAAGTGAATGCTTTGGAAATGGTTCCTAAAGAAAGCTCAGTTCACATTCGGAAGTAAATAAGGTGAAGGTTTATTAGAAAAAGCAATCCAGATAACAAATGTCATGACTGAAAACAGGTAGGATAATTAAAGAAAATGCTGAAATGGCCAGAACTGAGCTTTCTTTTATTAGGGACCATTCTCAAAGCATTCATTTCCTAACTCTAAAACTACTACAACAAAATGTCATAGAACATTTTCGACTCAAAATGACCTTTCGAACCGTACTCTTCGCTTTGTCTACCATTTCCGAAACACCCTGTATATATCTATATTTTCATTTTAATAAAGAAAAAGAAAAAAAACACAGAAAAGAAACGCAGGAACCTCCTATTGTTTTCTATTCCATATTCGCTTTATTTATCCTGCAAAAGCTTTTAGATCGATATCAGTTACTGAATTCAGTAGAAATTTTTCTATTCTAATGATATCTCGGTTAATCTAGGGAATGAAAACTTTTTGTCATATAATGAAAATTTTCCATTTTCAGATTAATATGAGAAATAGATATTCTATTTTTTTTTTTCCTTTTTCAAACTCCTAAGTTATTGAAATACAGATTTCAACTGCTTTTCAATTTTAAACAAGAAGTGCTTGAAAGAACTCAGCATCTACTTTCCTTTAAAGCTTAAGATTTCTTTGTTGTTGTTTTTTTTTTATTATTATTTTTTTATCTAAAATTGTAAATACAAATAAAAAGGAAACAAAAAGAAAAGAAAATTGTACTTTCACTTTAAATAATTCTTGATGTTCTTCCAAATATTCAAGCAAAACTTAAAAAAAAAAAAAAACATTGAAGTTTAATTACAGAAAAATAACAAAACATAGATTGAAAGCAGCTAAATAATATGGGCTAATATACAGGAAATAGTGTCTGAAAAATTTTTATTCTTAAGTTTTATCTTTTTTTTTTTTTTTTAATCTACTTTCCAATAGGAAAATAGAACTCTCCAAGTCAGTCTCTTATTTTCCCTAATAATTTATGAACCCATGAAGTCTTCAAACTTGGTATGTACATTTGGGAAGACTAGGGACACTAACTTTTAGATTTGAAATCTTTACCACGTGATCCTTGTCTTAGAATTAGCGCGAGAAGGAGACAAAAATTCCCATAGAACATCATGGAATCTAAACAATGGATTTCTTTTCTAATTCTATTAATATCTCATTGTCTTGAACAATCAATATTAATCTATTGCACGTGGATTTGATATGATTACATTTTAACGTATTTAGGCAATTTAGATAAATAATATAAGATTTAATTCTTTTAAGTCTTCTGATACAAGTATCAGAAGACTTATATTCCCGTTTTTGAGTATAAGTATCATTAAAATCTCATTAAATTATTATTAAACACAACAATCGCAACAATTGCGTCTTTTGCATGCGCAACAATCCCATTTATAATAATAAGGAAATTAAAGCAATATCAATTATATTTTCTTATCAGAAGATGTTGCGAAGCATTGTGATTGGTCTACTAATCGCTTTCCCTACCTTGTTTTTTTTTTATATGAAAATGAAAAATTTGTATTTGTTTGTATTCAGTGGATATTAGAATTGGAATATAAGTGTAGGTTTCTCGCTTTTATGGTTTCGTCATAAAATAAATTCAATTCTCATTATATACTTAAATTAATTAAGACCAATTAATTTTAATCAAAGCACGCGGATTACCTAAACTACTGTTCGGTTTTGTTTACGAGAGCCTTCAACGCTTTTGCGCATGCGTCAGGTCTCCTTCGATTTCTTCAAAATAGGGGCGAGGAGAAACAAAGAGGGGATGTTTACTTTTTATCAGTGTTAGTTTACTAAGTAGCTGCGTTCTATTTGCGCTTTTCGGGAAAGAATTATGAAAAGAATAAATACTATTGCAAAAATGCTCCTCGTTATTTTTTTCTTAAAAGCGAAAATGTCCAAAAGAATTTCTTAGGAAAGTATCCATCTCAGCGTATCACCCCTCTGCGGAGTAAAATCGTCCGCCAGTGGTAGCTCTGCCTTTCAAAACCGCACAGTAACTATTATTAGACACCATTGTTTTGATTGTAATGTTTTTCTGTGAAAAGTTTTTGTTACTGTCCGTTTATGAATGGCAGAGCTACCACTGGCGGACGATTCTACTCCGCAGAGGGGTGATACGCTGAGATGGGTATTTTCCTAAGAAATTCTTTTGGAAATTTTCGCTTTTAAGAAAAAAATAACGTGGAGCATTTTTGCAATAGTATTTATTCTTTCCATAATTCTTTCCCGAAAATCGCAAATAGAACGCAGCTCCTAGTAAACTAACACTAATTAAAAAATAAACATCCGCTCTTTATCACCCTATTTTGAAGAAATCGAAGGAGACCTGACGCATGCGCAAAAGCGTTGAAGGCTCTCGTAAACAAAAAACGGACAGTACTTTCACGCGCTAATTTTTAAAAATAAATAAATAAATAAATAAATTACAATGAGTGAGAAGACAACGATTGAAAAGTTGAAGTTCAATCTTTTACAACAAGAAATAAATTTAACGGTCAAAAAAAAAGTCATTAAGAAATGAAAACCAAAGACAAAAACAAAAATAAACAAATCAAGATGTAATTTGTTTATTTATGTGCAAGTCTTATATTCAACAATTATATTTTTGCCAATTTGTTTTTAATTTTAACTACGTTACGAATTTAATAAACAATACTAAACTAATAAAATTCAACAATACTCAATAATATGATAAAACAATACAGGAGTACATTACAACAATAGTAACGTATTAATTTAGCACATATTGATTGTTTCATTTTTAGCAATTATTTTTAGCAATTTATTTCATCATTGTTGAGTTGATTAATTTTTTTTTTTATCTTGCGAATTTTTTTTTTTAATAAACAGAAGCAAAAAGAAAAAAAAATAACTGTCACAGTAAAGTACAAAATATAATAATTCTCAGTTATGTTATCGGCGATAAATTATTATCAATTCTTCATTTTTATGAAGAATAGATCGTATAATAACTATAATTTCTCAATTGACCGGGACTGCTTTACAATCGTGTCAAGGGAGAGGCTGTTAAAAGAATAGCGATTGCCCTCCGTGTTCAGCTTTAGATGCGTTGGTTTGTGATAAGCACTTATTATCTTCGTACTCTCCGTCCGTCTGTACGTCCACAGAAAACAATTCAACACCAATTGGTGGAATTGAAACAATTTACAAGAATTCATCAACAAACTCTAAAATTGGTCATTGCCGTTTTTAATTATTATCGCTTACAATTAATTTATATCTTCTTTAATTATTTATCAAAATTATAAATTGCTTAAATAATTATACAACAAAATGTAAATAATAGTTTATATAATTTACTTAGGAATTAAAAGCACCACGCTTGCATTCTTAAATGAGAGTGGCCGGGACAAAGTAAAGACTCCCGCGATCATCAAGATGATGTGAAGATAGGTGAACTAAAAAAAAAAAAAACCACTCTGCAACCATTTGATAGAAGCTCGCGTAATCCCTAAGCTTCTTCCGAATCACTTCCGCCAGCCTTTCAGCTAAGAAGCGTACAATTGTATATTAAATAACATTACATAATTAATTATATTAATATCAAATATCGTAAAAATAAAATTAAAAAAACTAGGCCATTCTGAGAGGAATTTTCAAGGATAAGTGTATCTTTACATTACTGATCACCACTCTAAATCTATCTTACGTCTTTACAATTATATGATTAAATATCACAATTTTATAATATTAATAAAAAAAATCTCTATTTCCAAAAATATATTAATATTTATATTCTTCTGCAATAGATATTTAACGTGTGTCAATGATAATTACTACTCAAGAAACACACATTTTGGTTTAAAAAATGTATTAAAAGATAAGTATGTAAAGTATGTGAACTTTGTATGCGTGTAAAGTATGTGTTTCTTGAATTCTATTTCAATATATTATTAATTTACATTCTTCTAATATTAAATAATTTAAACAATTAATATTTATGAAACATTTCGCTCTGATTGCATTTCTATTAATTTAATAATTATAATTACTACTATAATTAGATCTTCTAGAAAAAGAAAAATATGTAAATAACCTAAATATATAACTATTAATAATTCTAAAAAAATAAATAGAAATGTATAATAGAATATAATATAAATAGAAATGTAAAATCTAAAATGTAGGATTCAAGGGAAATTATAACAACAACAATAATAATAATAATAATAATAATAATAATAAAAAGAGAAAACGAATGATTTTTAACAAATTTAATTTAATATTGTCTTGTATTATTGTAATAATTCTAAAAAAAAAATAATTATATATGTATAAAAAACTGAAATGTAGGATTCAAGAGAAATTATAACAATAAAAATTATAATAATAAAAATAATTAAAAGAGAAAGCGAATGATTTCCAACAAATTTAATTTAATATTAGTCTTATATTATTGAAGAGTGGCAAAGCACAAAACTCTACAGTAAAGATAAATAAACTTGCAAAGTTTTGGTAGATTATTTAAATTGCATTTACTGCTTATTGTAATTTATAATAATTTATGGTTTCTTATAATTTACGGCCTGTATTTATTTAGTGCATTGAAGAGGGCATTTATTAGCTGTGTAATTCAGAGAAACCTTTTCAAATAAGGGTCTTTACAACTAGGATTTCAAATAATTTATTTATCAAATAAAATGTCAGATATGAGTGAGTGATTTCTTGCATTCAGCAAATGGTGCCCAGGATCAGTTTCAATGTATATCTAATTACAGCGTTACATGACACTGCGTGACGTTCTTCTATTAAAAAGAAGATTCTACCAGGTTTTTAAGGTTTAAAAAAAATAAATAATAATAATTTCATTGTGGCAAAATAAACAAATAAACTCTCACCCGAAAAATTCTTTATTATTTATATTTAAAAAAAAAATCTCATTCATGGAGTTTGTTAGGAGTTGAAGGAACTTTCGTTTGTTAATATTAAACTCCATTGTTAGAAAATAGAAAAATTTTAGATAAATAAATAAAATTATGAGTGAGAACATATTTTTTGTTTACTTCTTTTTTTTTAAAGACATTTGTTGACTGAATTATATGGATAGGAACGAGTATAATAATTAAATGTTAATAATTAAAAACAATTGACTAATTAAAACGTCAACAAATACAGTAAAAATAATTGATTAAAGGAGAATTGATTTGCTTATAATTTATTAGATTTATTTATTATAAAAATGCAATTATATAATAACGTACATTGATTTAATAGAATTCCCATTCATTTGTTGTTATTATTATTATTGAAAAATTGGAATATTAGTGGAAAATCAGCGCTTAGCGATCTATTTGACAAAAAATCACTTGAAAACTATACATTGATGTAAGTATTATACTGTTTCTTAGCACTGTATAAATAAAAAATACTTATATTCAAAATTAATTAGAATAAAGTACAGTATATCTATTTTCAGAACCTATTGATAGGAATTTGTCATTCCTAACGAGACTGTAACTTTTGTATTTAGAAATCATATTATTGTTATTATTAGTATTTATTTCATTTTAAATAAAACGTGGACGTATGTAGGATTTTATTGGGGCGGGAGGGTAAGTTACGGAATTGAACAACTAAAATTAAAAAAAAAAAGAAAAAAACAAGGTCGCTTCAAAGTTTCGGGGGTTGGGGAGGGGAGCAAAGAACCCAAGATCCCTTCAACTTAGGCCTACTATCGAATCAAAAACAAAAAAACAAAAAAATTGAAAGAAATTAGGGGCAAACTTATAGGCCTAATTTCTGAGATTTCTGAGATTTTAATTTTATCGAACGTATCAGATCCGCGAAAACCTAACCAATCACAGTTGACTTTTTGTTTAGCTAAGGTCTTGTTGGAATCTGAGAAAAATCAATAATTTTCAGTGATCTTTCTATATACCAAGTTTCATCACAAACAGTTTAGTAGAACTGAATTGTTCTTAGATGTTTGGACAGATACACACGAGCGAAATGCCTAATAATAACAATGATAAAAAGTGTTGATAAAAATCCTATTTCCTGGCAGTAAATACTTCCCGCGCTTTTCAGTAGATTAGTGTAGAAAGTTAAAAGTTTTTTTGAGCTCGTGATCCCTTCTCGTATGGTCTCTCCACAATTTAGCGACATATACTAAGTAAAATTAAAACTGAGATGAACTTATGTATAATATATTTATTAGGATATAAGTTATCTTAATAAATATATCCATAACTTAAGTAGAATTTAGAATATAACTTATATTCTTCTTAAGTAAATCTCTGTTAATATATTCTGTCTTGTTTTTATTTAGGTTCCAAGTTCTAAACTGACACGGCGCATATATAGATGGCCATGCATTGAAATTGTTTCTTGATAAAAGATTCTTCAACAAAATCGAACAAAATTAGCTTTTTTTTAGTTCTATTTCATTTATCAATCTTATATTACTTAGATAAGCAATATTTTTTAAATTGTTAGAATAAAAATTCAATATCAATATTTAAACAATATTAAAATAATTGATAATTCCGAAACATAAAAACCAATTATTTCGTTGTTAATAACCTTTTTTTATAAAATTTTAATTCACATTTGCTGTTATTATTATTATTATTATTATTATTATTATTATTATTATTATTATTATTA
>JAFIDM010008419.1:35071818-35094035 GCA_023159025.1 Thereuonema tuberculata | reverse complement strand
ATACGTACACATCTTTTTCAATTCAACCTATGTTGAAGGCTGTTTTTTATTTGATATGTAATAAACACTTTTTATAGCTAACTATTGTACTTTCATTGATGTACACCATGCTGCATTATACCCCCATAAGAATTATTTGTTATAAACCGGACTTTCATTAAAACGGACAACCTTCAGCCCCTATTCGTCCTTTGTAATGAGGTTCTACTGTATTTGCAACTTTAACATGCCTATATACTGTTGTTAATATTTTTATATTATTCACGAGTAAAAAGAAAATGCCTGGGCGAGAAAAACAAAGTGCGGTTGCATCATTTTTCACTCGTTGGCAATAATTCTCTTCACCGTCAAATAGAACAAATTTATAACAACAGCCGGTCTTCCTAGTAATTCAGAAATTCATATTTCATCATCCTGACTCTTAAAATAATGGAAAACGTTACACATTATACCTCTAGCATGGCTGTCCAGGCCTTACAGTAACCTGTTCTTATGACGCCGCCATATTGGTTCTGCAGCACTGAATTCCAGGATCAACTAAGTGATCCGTTTTGTTTTTTTTTTCCTTTTATAGTCATTCTTCTTTCTCTGTGCTTACTATAATTACAATATTAAAAACTTATAATATAAATTCCAAATACTATAAAATCTTCTATTTTCTGAAAAAAAAATTATAGCTATATTATTTCCTGAAATTTTCTAAATCGGGATGGATTTTAATCAAATCACGCGAAATGGGGAAGATAAAAACAGATTAAAAGTCCTTGTTTAAAATAATGAAGTATTAATAAAAACAGGATAAAAAAAATCCATTGTTTTCATTCTAATTCTTTTTATTTTTGTCGTCTTTTCGAAGTAACTTCTCGAACAAGAAAGCATCTGGAAAAGAATTCAAAAAATGAAAGTCTAATCTTCTCTGGTCCTCGAATAGGCAAGCCAAGTTGCAAGAGGATCCATCCAGAGGTTTACAAGTCGTTTAAACAGACGTACAAGACTTACAGACTGACTGGGTGTGATGAATCTTACTCTCCTTTTCGATAGTAATCTTGAAAACGAATCTATTAGAAAGAAAGAGCAAGTAATGTGATCTTTGAATAATCTATTGTTGATGATAAACTTCTGAGCGCCATCTATTGCAGAACAGCGTCAGTGTTGTTGGTTTTTTTTGTTTTGTTTTTTTTTTGTTTTTTTATTATTATTATTATTATTTGTGTAATTTTTACCAACTTTTTTTACCTTATCCCCTATCTTTCTAACTTTTTTTATGCTTGAAAATTGCTTTTTCGGATGTGCACTCCAGTTGTAATTGATCGGCCAGATCACGACCGAATAAGTCAAATCGTTACTTGCAGCTTTGATCTCATTATCAAAAAAGAAAATCAAATCAAAATAAAACACAGATAAACATTGAATGAGAAGGATAAAAAAAATCGCAATATATATATCTAATGTCCAAACTTGAAGCTCATCCTTCGAGTTTAGAAATGCAAGATTTCAATCAATCATTTGCATATATATATATGTAAAGAAATACCAGCCCGAAGAGAAACGAAATCTATTCCCAGAAAAGTAATATTAAAAATATTCTTGTTACCAGCACAGACCAAAATTTGCCTCTAGTTGGACGGAGTAAAGTGAAAAGTTTTTAAAAGACATTATTTAAAAGACAGATTATTAACAAGATTCCATGCTTATGAGACTAAAATAGAAAACAAAAGCACGTGCAAGCATTTTCCCACCGTTTTTTTTTTTTTTGCTTCCTTATAATTATTCATTCCTGTGTAATGAATTCGGTTTTAAGGTCCTGACTCAAGCAAATGCAAGTGACTGCAAACCTTTTATTTCTTTTATATATTTTCTTACCAATACAACTAAAATTTCTGAAAATTTAAAAATAAACATCTGGAATTTCTATTTTCTTGTTTTTAATTTTCAAAATATTCTGTAATTAATTAAATTACAACTCAAAAAATAGTCAATTTTTTGGGTGTTTACGAGATACATTACTACTCAATATTTTCGACTAAAAAAATTTTGGCAAAAATCTGAAACGATAAAAAATTTGTAAAATAATTATTTGTATTTTAAAATATTTATTATTAGTGCAATAGTTAATTTTTTAAAAAATATTTTTTTTTTCTAAATTGCGTGAGAATAAATTATTTTTTAAAAATTAACTGTTGAACTAATAATAGATATTTTAAATACAAAACATTATTTTACAAATTTTTTTATCATTTCAGGTTTCGTCAAATTTTTTAAAGTTGAAAATACGGAGTAATACCTCAAAAACACCCAAAAAATTGACTATTTTTGAGTTTTAGTTTAATTAATTACAAAATATTCTGAAAGTTAAAAACAAGAAAATAGAAATCCCAGATGCTTCACAAGTTCATATTTAAATTTTCAGAATTTTGGGTGCATTGGAAAAGGAAATATATAAAAGTAATAAAACGTTTGCAGCCGCCTGCATTTGCTTGAGTCAGGACCTTAATATACAGCGGATTTTATTAGAATAGAACTAGTTCAAATAAATATAATAACTAAATAAATACAAGTTCAACTAAACTATAAACTATATGATGCGATAGAAAAAAAAAACCTTAAAATAGCCAATTTTCTTTCCTTGCCTTTAAGCTTTTTAATAATAAAAAAAAATAATTACGAGTAATTTTATAGTTAATAAATTATTATTAATTGTTTATTTTGCTTTTATATATTATGTATTTAAGGAAGTTATTCAGAAAATACTGTGTGTTTGAGCTATTGCAGAATGCGTAACCCTAACTGATGAACCTGAAATAATGGTATCTTGGTCCTAAAGCTAATGGTACGCAGGACAAAAAAACTTGATTTCTTTTCATTTACTTTTTATTTTTCTCAATTTCTCTGTTGGGCTATTATATAAAGATGATTTTGAATTTTAATTCACTTATTTATTGATTAAAATAAAAATGAAATTATTTGCTAACATTTTTTTCTCTCTTTTGTCAGTAAAGTTTAAATTTTATTTTTTTTTTATCTTGAGATTTATATTTCAGACAGTGTATTTTTAGTTTTCTCAGAGTTAACATTTATTTGAATGAAACCCGAACCATTGTGATGTTGTTTTGAGTTCAATGTAATTAAAAAGAAGTTCATTTAGTAAACAGTTAATTAAGAGCTTGGATTTCTTGGGTTTTTATTGTTATTTCGTGTTTGAACATTTCATCAATACAGTTTTTATTGTGACATTTCATCTTTAGGTATTTCATCGTTAGAGATTTTGTTGTTGATATTTTATCATTAGATATTACATTCTTGAATCTTTCATTGTTAGAGGTTTTGTTGTTGACATTTCATCATCAGATATTTCATCGTTGAACATTTTATAGATAGAGATTTGGGCGTGATAAAACTACAGGGGGGGCGCGAGTATATCGAAAAAAAAAACTAATTACAATTTTTTTTTTTTTTAGGGGGGGGGGCGCGATGAGAATTGTGATTGAAAATTGGGTCGCAAGTACTAAAAAGTTGAGAAACACTGCATTAGATATTTCATTGTTGAACATTTCATCATTAGGTATTTCATTGCCGAACATTTCATTGATAGAGATGTTATTATTGACAGTTCATCATTAGGTATTTCATTTAACATTTTATAATTAGAGATTTTATTGTTGACATTTCATTATTAGGTATTTCATCATTAGATATTTTATTGTTGACAGTTCATCTTAGGATTTCATGGTTAAACATTTCATCATTAGACATTTCATTGTTGACATTTCATCATTAAACATTTCATTGTTGATATTTCATCATAGATATTTCATAGTTGCGCAGTTTTTCCATTGCTGATTGTTTCATTGTCATTCATCTCTCATTTCTTAGAACTGTACTGCTAAATACAGAATTGATTTTTATTTTTATAGACATCACTGATGGACATTTTCATTCTGGATGTGATGGATAAGTTGGATATTTCATTCTGGATTTGATAGTAATTAAGTCTCTAATTGTTGTAATATCTCTCTGTGAATAGTTTCCACGTCGACTTAGGAAACTACAAAAAAGCGTACAACCTGTTTACCACTACCGAAACTCCATTTCTTACATCAATTGTTCTACTCCATTTCACCGCCTTTTCTTATTTTCGCCCTCTGCCAAGCGAATGTGGATCACGCGGGAGGAGTGTTTGAGCCTAATACTTTTATCTCCTCCTCTCATGTCATAGAAGAGGAAACACATAAGCCATATGTGGTGGTGCATAAACGTATTTATTATAAATCATTTAGGGACGTTAGTGAAACAAATTACAGGCACTTTTACCTGGTTTTTACAACTTAACCACCTGATTCTATGATTTGGTACTGATTCCAAATTATGTAGATGACTCTGTAATTTGGATTACAAGTGAATGATTAGTCCTTCATGATTGGACGTACCTACAATCGCCAAGGTTTCAAAACGGAATTTTTATTTAAAAAAAAAGACATAAAATCGTATGAAGACTTTGGTCTTATAATTTCTCATCTGAAAAAAAAAATTGTAGGTTAATGTTTAAAATTTTAAAACATTTATAATTATTGACAAGAGCTTTCTGAAGCGATTATTAATTTAATACTGTAAAATTAAATTAAACCATATTATTAATTATTCAGTATGTAATAATAATATTAATAAAACTTTTTTTAATAATGTTAACAGAAAATTTTAAAACAATAATAACAAAATGTTTTTAAGTGGATATCTTAATAATAAAAAATAATATTATTAACTTTATTAACTTAAATATTAATTTAATATTTCTATTATTTAGAATAATACGTAGCAGAATGGAAATTTATTAAGTCATTATAGTAATTATTTAATCAATTATTGTTAAAATTGAACGATTTTGTTAAAAGCAATTTCTTCTTTATATAATTAAGAAGTTATGAATATGTGGAAATTAAAGACAGACAGATAATGTAATAATTTAACGGAATAGAGATTTATTGTTGAAAGTTCATTATTAGATATTTCATAGTTGAGCATTTCATTGTTGCGCAGTTTTTCACATGAAATCCACATGAAATATGACTTTTGTGCATTAAAATTATAAATAAAAAACTAGATAACGCCAAAAATTATTTCATATTTAAAATGCTAAAAAACTGAAAAATCTGAAGTTTTTTTTTTTTCTTTATAATTTTGCCAACCTGCAATGGCGGAAATTCCGTCTAAATTTATATCTAAACTTTCAAATTTTTATTTCATTTTGCGTATTTTTAGTGTATTTGAAAATCAATTAGTTGTCTTTTTTTTTTGTTTATATTCTGGATATTTTTCAAGAGACCAACGTCAAAACGGGACCCAAATGCCCTAATTTGTTAAACGGCTTTCCTGCGATACACGCACGTTACAGAGAAGCCATCATATATGAAAGTATTCTTAACAATGTTATCAAGCAACTATGAAATAAAGCTTTTGATCCGAACAACGACGGGTACTTATGATGCTTGTTAATTTGACAATACAAACATTAATCATAAAAAGTTTTTAAGATTTTAATTTCATTCCTAAGATAACTCATTTTATATTTCTATATTTTTATAAAATAAAAGATTAAAAAGTATTAATATTTTAATAATTATTACATATTGTAATATTTTTATAGCACAATAACTAATAACACTAATCACATATTATATCATTTAATAACTTAATATTAATAATTTATATTAATATTTATTATTCTTATTAAAAAATGGGGGTGGTAAGTAATTAAAATTTTAGTTTATAATTTCCTGTCGTTTTTCATCTTAACGTAACCATTATTATTTTTTTTCTATATAAGTTATTGATAGTAAAAAAAAAAATTGAAAAATAAAATCTGCAATCTTACTAAAATCCTTATTGTAATACCTTTTATTTATTTATTAATTTATTTCGAATAGCAGCGTGATTCCAAATTCCTCCGCTAGGTGGAACTACTTATTGATGTCGATTTCAAGCTCAGTGATGCCGGGAAGCCTTTCCGAAAAATAAATAAATTATGCCGTGACATCGTAACTGTTTTCGTGATAAAAGATTTTCATGGGAGACAAGTAAAGTTTTTGTTGGCGTTATTATCGCTTCACACGGTAGCTTTTGAAGCAGTACTACACACTTCAAGCTAAATTACAGCAGATTACAATCTGATTTTTGCTGGTCGTACAACTAGTTCTATTAAGATTGTGTTGTATTGGCCATTACGTAATCTCAGTTTTTCAGAAGAAAATAGCAGCGCCCTCTTTACTATCGCTTTTTATAACAGATAAAAAAGTTATATAAAGATCTGTGCACGATTAACTTAACGCATTAGTTAATTATGTAATAATTAAATTCTACGATTAATATTATACACATTACAATATTAATATATTTGTATATGCGTGTCTTTTTTTTATATAACTTTTGAACTACAAAATAGGTTTTCTTCAAGCAATAAAAATTTCCGTGTGTGTCTCTACCGAGAAATTTGCGCTTGTGAAGGTGATAAAAGATATTCTGCACTTCAGGCAAAATAACGAATGTCTAACCAATCACAGAGGCGTCGTGATGCAGGTGCGATGTGTGCACCGCACATGGCGCCGATGTTTCCGGCGAAGTTCTTCTTTTTGTAATAAATTTTCCACAAATCCATTGATTATAGTAATTTATAAGATAAGATTATTAATATACTCTTTATTTACATAAATATGTATATTACCTACGTACTAGATTTTTTTTTTTATTTTTTTTTTTTTATTTTTGATCCTTGGGACCCCGCACACGGGCACCGACACACCACGCGACAAATCTAACCAAGCCTTTGAGGATTTAATTAATTAATGTCAGGCACATGATATTTCTATAATTATCGGTAATTATATTAATCAAAAGACTATAGTTTTCGGTATAAATATTATTTTGTTGTTTTTTTTTTTACTATTTTTCTTAATTCAGTGGTGCTTAAATTGTAAAGTGCGACTTCCTGGTACTGCCTACACTCAGCTAACGAGGAAGAAGGCGTAGCCTAATGATTACGATTGTACCAATACGTAAAAACGGAAGAGGTAAAAAAATCGTGAGAATACGTTTCATCCTTAAAATGCAGTAATCACGATGCCATCAAAATTAAATGAAGGTAAGTGAATGCCATCTCCCTATTGATTCTGGTATAAATTGAGCCCATAGGTCATGACAATAATAAAAACGAAAAGTCTCCATTTATTAATTTTTTTATAAATAGTAAAAACTGTTTATACATAACCCAGTTATACGTAGTTTATATTTGTATTTGTTTGTAGGTCCTGACCAAAATTGTATTTAATTACATATATACCTGAGATTGGCTTTATTTCTGAGATATATGTAACTGAGTTACACGTAATTCCCTTTATACGTAGTATACTTTTGAAAACGAGATTGAAAACGAGATTGTACGTGTCTTCAATTATAAATATTCCCCAGATGCACCGATATACAGCTCAGCGTTCCGTATCGATATATAATCGTCGCGTTCATGAAGTTTTTGGGCGGCTTTTAATGAAAAATAGGTCAGAGACAAAAACTGTTAGAATCCAACTGAATGAATTTTCGCATTGATGAAACATGTGTTCCCTTCATTTACTTCAGTCTCTCTCTTGCAGCCATGGGTAGCAGAAGGAATAAAAGTTACTCTTTAGAGGAGAAAGTGACATTTATTGGGGAAGTGAAAGACAACCAGCAAAAATCAAAAGCAGAAATAACGAGAAGCTTAAATATAAGTTACACTAGATTAAGTGCAGTCATTAGTAAGAAGGAGTCAATTTTAGAAGAATGTTGAAAGTTAGGTTCAAAATCTGTAAAGCGCAGCCATCAACAAAAGGGAAAACATGCAGATATAGAAAAGTGAGTAACAACGTGAAGGAAAATTTGAAGTATTTTACGTGTACTGAAATTCATTGAAGTCATTAATAAAGCGGTACACCTGAACAGTTATGCAAAATGATTTAAATAAAAAATAATTTTACAATATTCCGACTAGTTTCTCCTTCGAGAGACGGCATTATCAAGTGACTTGATAATACTGTCTGTCGACGGAGAAACTAGTCGGAATATTGTAAAATTAATTTTTGTATAAATCATTTTGCAAAGATAACTCAGGTGTACGGCTTTATTAATGACTTCAATGTAAAGGAAAATTGGTGAAAATTTGGTTTTTGCTTTTCATTTATCTTAGAGCTGTAATTGTGTAATGGTTTACAGTATTTTATTTATTCAATCCCTTAAAGTTTTTTAAAACACGAAATCAGAAAACCTCTATAAAAATGAATACACTATTTTGAAATTGACAGTTTTACAGTTATGCATCTCATAAGTTGAAAATTATGTACCCAATACACAAATGTTTGTTACGAGTGTTCTTACTTAAGTTTAATTAAAAATATAGTTAAACTTGAGTTGTACGTAATTCTCAGTTATGCTTAATTTAAAAGTTTTCCCTTGAAATACAGTAGAACCTCATTATAACGGACATCGCTTATAACGGACAGTTTTTTAAAAAAATATAATAATAATAAAGGATGCATATGTTTATCTGACGAGTTTTACATTTCCAAGCAAGCGATTAAACATCAATCATTTAATGAAAAAAAACATTTTAACGTGCCCGATGATTTGAAGAATTGAGTAAGCAAACGAAGGCACAACGCTACAAGGAAGGATTCGCAACTTTGTAGCATTGTTCCTTCGTTTGTTTTCTCAATTTTATCGATCATTTAATTTCGTTATTGTCTGAAATTCCACAAATTGCCGCACACACTCATCAGTTTTTATTGAGTAACCTTTGAGTCATGTCGTTAAGTACTTTTTATAGCTAACTATTGTCCTTTCATTGATGTACACCCTGATGCATTACACCCATAGAGAATTATTTGTTATAAACCGGACTTTCATTAAAACGGACAACCTTCAGCCCCAATTAGTCCGTTATAATGAGATTCTACTGTATGTATAAACCAGTTTTTACTGTATTATAATATTTGCTGAATTTTTATTTTCTGAAGAGATTAATTAAAAGCTTAATTACTTACTAAAGTTGCCAGAATATAATTAATTTTAATCATATTAAAGCTCGCACAGACATTAAGAAGATTACAATCGGACTATACCTTTGGAATAAGACATCCATGGAAACCCATTGTTTTGTTCTCATGGTTTTCTATGGGAGTTCTTGTTACCTTCTCTCGCAGCAACCATATGCACAAAGAATTTTTTAAATATGAAAGATAGATTGTTTTTGGACCTTCAGGCTAAGATTCGAACCTGGATTTTGCGACCAAAACGAATTGTACTAATCCTTAATCACGGCTACGAACACGAACTAAATAAAACCACCATCAAGGAAGCCCCTAAGGTGTTGAGAATTCTCATTCTTAAAGTATCTTGGCGAGATGGGAAGAGGAAGTGATTGCAGAACGGAATTCGTATTTTTCCCCACCTCTAGGAATTCCAATTAGGCATAACTCATGTCCGTCCAACTTGTAGTTTGGAACTGTAGAAGATGTTGACAGATAGGCAGAGCGAACGTATAAGCTTCTCTGCTCCTCCCTTGACACTTTTAGTAAAGTATCTTTAAAAAAAAGCATAAAACCATTAGTTGTCCACCCTCCGCATAGCGGCGCCACTTGTATTTTGAGCTGTACAGGTTTGCCAAGAAGTTCCCGTAACCCTTAATTGGTAGTCGTTGGTTTACGTGTCGACGTCACCGGAGATTGTTGAATCGAAGCAGCGACTGTGGCACACATTTCTAACAGTGTCTTCCACTCCGCGGCTTGTCTTTAACACTGCCTAAAGCAAAAGGACGTTTCTCCTAATTGAGCATGCGAGGCCTTATGTTTCATTGTCTTTCCTGGAATACTCCCATTTATTTGTCTCATTGTCTGCCCTGAGTGTTATCGTTCGTGCACCCACACACTTACCACTAACCGCTCCTCAACAATGTAACTATTACCTCTTCGACTGCCATGGCTGAACACTGCAATCTGATTGACTGCAATATGCTTCCACCAACGCAAAAATACATTCCAATATGAAGCTCCGCATGGAAATAACAATGGAAATAACATCAATACAAACATTTACATTTATTACTATGGGGGGAGGGGCGTACGGGATTTCCCGGCCACCCTACAGAGTGGTTGATTTTTTTTTTTTTTGGTCACTTATGGGAATTCGTAGTACTTTTCCCAACCTCTACAGTCATAATCTTTCCAATAACGTACGACTCATGTCTGTCCGACTTGTAGTTTGGGCTGAGAGGCGGTGACAGACGAACTGACGGACAGAACCTTTTAAAAAGACCCCCCCCCCCTTTTACGCGTTGCGTAGGCGGTCACTAAAACTGGAAAATAAAAATTTTATTGAACGAGGTTTTTTCCCCGTTCGAGCTAAAGAGCTCCTACGAAGGCCACTTCCAGACGCGGTGGGGGAAATACAGGAGTAAGCGTACAAGCGGTGTAACTACCTGTACCAAGTAGTAGTTTCTTGAAATACACATCCAATTGAGTGCTATTAATGATATCTATTAGACCCACACTTAGACTGCCTCGATAATAAGACACAAGCCATTAGAGCATTTGCGAAGGAGTCTGTTCCGATGATGAATTGCCGCGAATCAAGTTATAGAGAAGATTTATTGAATGACGAGCGGGTGTATGGGATCTATGTTTTTAATGAGCATAATTTATATCGGACGTTGCTTATTTATTCATCTCGAACACCGAAATCAAGGGGTGGAGGATTCCTTTTTTTTTTAAGTGATACTTATTGGATTATAGGGTTACGGGTTAATGACAATGGGGCTCCATTTATATTTAGAAACGTTCATCGTACACGTACGCGTTTTTCATCGCCATTTTTCTTTATTACTCGCGTCTTGATAGGCTTAACCCCGGTAGCGGAAAGTTATTCTAAGACGCTGATTGTACGGATTTTGAACTGAAATAACCTTATCCATCAAGTTTCTGGACGTCACAACCTTTTGAAATAGGGGGATTGGAATAGGAAGGGTCAATCATTCTTTTTAGTTTCTTTCTTAGGGAAAAGTAGTTTCATGAAAAAGAGGACTTTTAACGAAAAAGCACATTTCAGTTATCACGCCTTTGAGTTATCGTAAAACGGGGATCTGGGACAGATGTTTCATCCTTATTAGGACTCATTAGCCAGACTTACCTATATTGACGATCAACTCGAAGGAGTCAAAGACTACTGGGATCGTTCCCGCTCCCGGGAGTGGGATCTACACAAACAAACAACAGTAATTTATACACTCATGGACAAAAAAATTAGCGCACCAAGAAGGAGTCGTCAAAATGAAACGAAAATTTACATACGTAATGACTACTTTGATATAAGTAAATGATTAGAAAATCAAAGAAAAAGGATAATTTATTTCAGGGAAAAAGGCAAAAGAACGGAGGAGTTAATACTCCGTTGGACCCCCTCTAGCGCGATTGCACGATGCGAAACGATCGGGCATTGAGTCATACAAGTTCTGTATGATGTCTTGAGACATTTCGTTTTTGCTGTAACCTTGCCTCTAGTTCCTTCAAACTCGTGGGATGCCCAACTCGTCGTCCCAAATGATCCCAGATATGCTCGATTGGAGACAAATCTGGGGATCGGGCAGGGCAAGGAAGGGTAGTAACAGTGCGGGACAGTCTTGTGACACCATTGCCGTATGAGGCCGAGCATTATCTTGTTGAAAAATGGCTCCTGGGAGCCGTTGCATGAGTGGCAACACATGTGGTTGCAGGATTTCATGAACATACCGCTGGGCTGTCATGGTGCCACGGAACAATACTAGGGGTGACCGTGTATTGTAGGCAATGGCACCCCATACCATCACACCAGCTGTGGGAGCGGTGTGTCGCTGTACAGCAAAGGCAGGATTGAAGCGTTCACCACGGGCTCTCCACACACGAACACGATTGTCATCACTGCCGAGATTGAATCTGGATTCGTCGCTAAAGACGACCTGGTTCCATTCCGCTGCAGTCCAGTTTCCTCGTGCGCGGCAAAACTCCAAACGGAGGCGTCGATGGGCGTCAAGGGCAGCACACGTATTGGGCGCCGCGATACCAACTGTCCTTCAGCCAGGCGCCTTCGTATGGTTGGAGAAGACACAGCTGCCCCTAGTGAAGGTGCTATCTGTGCCTGGATGGCGGCCGATGAAGCAGTTGGCTGTACGCGTGCATTTCTGACTATGTGGCGGTCTTCTCGACGACTGGTCTGTCGAGGGCGTCCTGAGCCTGGTCTTCGTGTACATGACATCTCTCGGGTCCAGTGGTCCCAACACCTCCTCACAACACAATCAGAGCGGCCTAATTGACGAGCTACTCGCCTAGCTGACCACCCAGCTTCCATCATCCCGACGATTCTCCCTCTCTCAAACTGCGACAACTGCGTATACTGTCTTCGAACACGGCGTAATGGCATGTCTACCTCAGCTCTTCCTTTGTAAATGATTCAGCACACTCAAACACGCTTTGGTTACCTGTTTTATACTCCACAGAGTACGATGTTCAACGCCCTCTACCGGCTATACGTAATGTGCAATCACGCTGCATTTCTAATCATTTGCATATCTCCCCGACATGTACCTTCACTCCAAGTTTCGTTACGATCCCGCAATTATTTCTTGGTGCGCTAATTTTTTTGTCCATGAGTATATAATATTTATTTTTATTATTCAATAATTAATGTGTCCTTAGGTATTCTTGTGATATTCTTATGATATTCGTATGTATTCTTGTTTATGTATTTTTTTTATAATTATTATTACTATTATTATTTTATGTTTTCTTGTGTATCATTATTATTCTTGTGGGTTTTTTTTTGCGTATTTTGCACACTACGTATATCTGCTATATTCGGTTAATTTGCTTTTTTTTTTTTTATCTGGATTCGTATATTTGTAAGTACATTGTTTATTTCTGTATATTTTAGTTTATCCTTTTCTTTTTAGAGATACTGTAACTGGGGTATCTTTACTATAAAAATAAAAATAAATAAAATAAATAATAAATTCACTGTGATTAGTACAATATCTTTGAATATATATATTCATTTTATTGATCCATTTAATCGCAAGTTAAACTCCCCTATATTAAGACCCCCCTTGTCTTGTTATATTCTTTTATTAAATGCCTTTTGTGCCTGGCTGTGGCTGGCCAAGGTTTTGAAACTTTCACAGTGAATTTATTATTGTTGTTTGTTTGTGTGGAATCCCACTCCCGGGAGCGGAAACGATCTCAGTAGCCTTTCACGCCTTCGAGTTGATCGTCAGTAATGGTAAATCTGGCTGATGAGTCCTAAATAAGGACGAAACAGCTGTCCCAGATTCCCGTTTGACTTTAACTAAAAGGCGTGAAAACTGAAATGTGATTTTTCTTTAAATTCTTCTTTTTCATGTTTCAATTTTATTACAAGTTAAACTCTCCTACAAAGTAAGTTTCATAAAAATCACTGTGTGTGTATGCGTCTTACCTAATAACTTTTGAACTGTTGATGGATCTTCTCGAATCATTGCATGTATATTTAAGGATAAAAGGCAATCTAAAACTTTATGTATTTAAAGAAGTTTTCTTTAAATACAGATTCTTGTAGAATAAAAGTTTGCACTTGAAAGCGACAGAAAAGAAAAACAATGAATGAATTAGATTAATAAATTTGTACGTGCTAGATTAATAAATTCAATGCATATTAATCCATTTATTAATCCTATCATTTGCACGTGCTTTGATATCATTAAAATTTATTAGATTCAGTTAAGTAAGTATTTGAGGAATTAATTTAGAGAAGTTGTTTGTATTAGGGTTTGTTTTACTATTTTTTCAAACTTCAACTGTAAATGCTGTCATAATTTTTAAAAAATAAAGAAAAAAAAAAACTGAAAATGCAACATTTCTTTAAATAGTAAGTTCTTTTAGAAAGCTTTTGTTGCTTTTCTGATAAATACTGAAATTTTAAAAAAATAATAAATTATTGTTCAAAAATGTTTGATTTTTTTTTTTCTTCACTGCCAATTTAGTGGTATTTAAATTAAGGTTCGCGCATGAATTTATTCTAACTTTTATTTCATTTTTTTTTCTTTAAATTTAAAAAAAAAAAAATAAAAAAAAATTATGGGCCTGTCCGGGATTTGAACCCGGGACCTCTCACACCCGAAGCGAGAATCATACCACTAGACCAACAGGCCAGTTACAAATTAATTGCACTCAATATACTATTATTTTTCGTATAGTTTGTCATTTTGAACTCACGTGGAAAAGTGATAATGCTATTATCGAAACTGTATTAGAAATGGGTTGGTAACTCTGCAAAGGTGTAACAAGTTCGAAACAGCTATCGAGAATTATTTTTCAATTAAAATAATATAGCATCAGGGAACAGAAAGACACATTTTCTTTATTCTAACTCTTATCTATTCAAATAGATGTCATGTTTTGTTACTAGGTGGATACCGTCACTTCGCTCCGGAACCCTTGCATGTATAGCATTAAAAAAAAAAAAAAAAACTTTATTTATTTAGCAAATTAATATGGAGATCGGAGAATACATGACTTCCCAGCTCGTTGTGGGCTTCTCCGTTTAACTCAGGTGTATTGCGCGTTGGCACTCATATAGGGGGGTTGCCGCAAAAACACTTCATTTTTGCATGTATCTTCCAAACGCAGAAACGTTTGTTAATGACTGATATACCGTTCGATAGGACTTTCAAATACCAACATTTTCTCAATATAATGTTCTCTTCCAACTTTTATACTTTCGTTTAAATTGAGAAAAAGTCAAAACTTGATCTTTAAAAGGCGCCATCTTGGAAACCAAAAACTTTTTTCGAAAGATTTTTGTAGCATTTTGTTTGTCTTAAAAAGTTCTACATTTTATCCATTTACATGACCAATCTATCTCTTATAGTTTGACCACAAAATTGGAAAAACGTAAAGTCTTATGACAGAATGACAGACAGAATAACGCTTTAATAATATATAATGTTATGTTACGTTATGTTATGTTATATGGTGAGTGTGGGTGGCAGGGAAGCCGAGCACCGCGAAATAGATGAAATCGTTGAAATAGATGTACAGTATAGGAACTGGACATCATTGCGTATAGATAATAAATCTCTTAGGACCTGTCTACCTATGAGTATTTAAGATGACGAAAGCTATCTGAAATTCGTTTAAGCCAAATTTTCAGTAAGTTCCACAGACTGAATATCTCAGAAGAATGTATTCCATTCAAGCCATTTTGTTTGTTTACATTTCAAGTGCCGATTGGACTCCGGATGTAACTAGTTCTTCCTGTGATTTTTAGCTTCATTTGTGAATTTTTATTAATATAATATATACTTGTAATATAATATATTATACAATGTTATATATTTTAACGATATCTTTCATCTTAAGACAGCGGTAACTCATCAAAAATTACTGGCAATTCTGGAAACAATTTGGTTTGTGTACAACGGAAGTGCATTTTACAGGAAGTGACGTTAACTTACTTAATTTAAAGGGAACTCCGTTTTGTAGAGCTCAAACGACTTTTCCAACAATATCCAAAATAATAGCCTCATCCATTCTGATAATAAAAAAAACTTTTGACGAAATAACAAATGGAAAAAATTGTTGTTTATTATTGTTACAGAAAAATGGTGGAAAGACGACATCTTGTTACTTAGGATTTATATCCTTACATACAAAACAAAACCCGAATTTCTGCAGGAAGTGAAGGACAAGAATCTATTCCAAGTAAACGTATATTATAAACTAGGTGTATTCAGCATGCGTTGCAATGCCATTCAAAGAAAGAAAGTATTTGTGTTTTAATTCTGTTTATTGAAATGCTTTTGGATATACAATATTTTTTTGTTTTTCCGTCTGGTACACGAATAAATCAGAAGGTTTTCCGACGCATGAGCACATACAACTGTTCATGTGTGAAGCATGGATTTTCCTAATTTAGTTCACACACTTGTAGCGATTGTCTCTGTGCTTTGTTGATGGTCATTGCAAATGCGAGTCGCATCGGAAACTGCAAACGTTGAAACCGGAAATACACTCATTGGTTGAAACGACTCGCGCACCAGATATTGTAAAATGATTCTATTAATTCAGAAACCTTCGCGGGCGTGCGCACAACAACTCACCAATCTGATGAATGGTATAGGAACACATACGGGACAAACAAACAAAGAAACATTCATTTTATATGTTAAGATGTGACCTGTCTTTTGTTGTAATTTAGTTGAGTGGGAACAATTGGATTAAGATGCTGACGGCAACGTACATTGAAGTACACTGAGATACCATAGCAGCAAGTGTGGTACACAGTACTGTCGATTGTGGGTACGATCTTGATTAAAATTAATTGGATATGACTTACTTTAACTGGATTGTTTTTGTACGCTATCTATCCAGATATCTAATAAATAAGCGCACAAAGCATCACAATGGGAAATTATAACGATTGTATAAAACTTGAAATTTCAAATTACGTTGCGAAGGCGGGTGAGGAGTACCCCAGATAAAGAGCATAGAAAGTAATATTGTCAGGCAGTCTCTGTATGTGCTCTAACAATTTTTGAACTACTGGATAAATCGTCTTCTAACTTTTAAATTGAAATTTTTATGTGGATCCTTAAGGAGTAACAAAGGCTTTAAGGTGACAAAAACTTTCCGCAGGACATTAAAAGCGTTTTCTCTAATTGATTGTTAACGATCTCTTAAACAATAGATAATAATCCGCCTTTTCATTCTCTTAAGTAAATGAATCGGATTTAAACAATTTAAGTAAATAATGCAGACTTAATTTTTATCATTTTTTTTAATTGAAATGAAAAAGTTTTACTGTTTGTAAAATCAACAGACACTATTATTATTATTACTAGTTGCGACCCGTGAAATATTCACGGAAGTAAAACAAATTCCACATTTTTGAAAAACACAAGATTGAAAAATATGTTCTAAGCTAATTTTAGAAGCTATGACTTCCACAACAGCCCATATGTAATTTGAATATCGGCTTATTTGTTAAAATAATATTATAATATTGTTAAAATAAAAAAAAATAAAAAAATGATTTACCACTTTCGTAGTAGCCAGCGCTGCGGTTTCTCATTTTGAAACATAATGGCAACCTGCTGCCCTAAAGAATAGGCTCGTCGAAATTGAGGCAATTTTAACGGAAGTAAAACAAATGCCACATTTTTGAAATATCCTGAAATTTTTGAAAAACCCAAGATTGAAAAAGATGTTCTAAGCTCATTTTTTAAAAGCCATGACTTCCGCAACAGCCCACTTATAATTTGAATGACTAAGCCAAATTTTGTTAAAATAAAAGAAAATAAAAAATTGATTTACCAGTTTCAACAATAACAATAACAATAACGATCGTCCAACAGCCAATACCAATCATCCTTACTGGGCAACAATGACAGCACGTGTTCCCCTACTGTTGAGTAGTGAGCAAGCGGCTATCCCAGAGTTCAATGGGGTAACAGCCGAAGCTGTGGAATTATGTAAAAACCGAGGTTTTACGAACTCTCTGATAAATTTTGATGCATGAACTTCATGCATTTCAGTGTAAACTTCTTTTATGTGTGGAAGAAAATCTCAATACGCTGATAATAATTGTATAATCGCGATCCGTCGTGCTCAAGTGGGGAAAATAGTAGAGTGCCATGTTTACAAATGGGCGTGGCGTCATGCCTGACGTGTTCCAACGCTGCACTGTGATTGGTTATTTCTCCGACTCTGCTTACAAATTTACAAAGATCCGTACAATTTTTGCTTATTAGTATGATTATTCACGATAATTCCCATTTAAATAGAGAGTATGAACTTGAATTCCTCTATGATGACTGTTTGTGTTTTCTCTGTGTCCAGATTTTCTTCCTGTGTTCACTGTGTTGTTTCTTACGCTCCGCTGTCCATTTACATCCCCGCCTCTTCTGTGTTGTGGTGTCAAATGTATGTTTTTTGATAGTGTTCCTGAATCTCTTTCTATCTTCTGCATCATCTATTGTCATGTGTGCCTGTCTGAGATCGTCCTCGACTTTTTTATCCATTTCGTTTTTCCCCTGCCTGAATTGATGACCTCAAGAATCCGTCTTGAAATTCTGTCTTCGCTCATCCTGTGAATATGTCCGTAGAACTGCATTCTTCTTTTCCTGAATATATCCGTAATCCTATTAGTGCGTTTATAAATTTCTAATTCTGGTCTCTTCATCCAGATTCCTTGTTCTTATACCGGTCCCAAGATTTTCCTGAGAATTATTATTATTATGTAAAAGTTTCAAACCATGGGTTTCCCCAGCTAACACAACATGGCGGGTCAAGGACCAAAGCACATATTGCCAGGTGTAAAGACGTGTGCAGGAATGATTAGGGATGTGTGGTTGTGTCCATAATTTTCCTAACTATGCATGTTGTGTTGAATATCACAGCCTTCTAGAGTTGTGCATAAGTGTTTTTGTGAAGTCCTAGTGTGCTGAGACTGTGGTGCAATATGTGAGATACTAGACCACTGGCGGACAAGACGATGGGTACAACACGTACTCGATCCTGCCTCCACTGCTTCAGGAGCTCGTGTGCTAGATCAGTGTATTTACTGATCTTGTCTGCGTGAGATTTCTGCATGTTCTTGCTGACAGGCACTGCAATATCAATGAGATAGGTCTGTTTGTTGACCTTATCAACAAGTGTGATGTCTGGTCTGTTGTGATGTATGGTTTTGTCTGTGTGAATGAGACAGTCCCATTGTTATTATTATTATTATTTCCACATGAATATGCAATTCTCCTCTTTCCTGCTTTCTCATTTCCCGCAATGCGATGAACACCGTATAAACTTATAGGAAGAGGGCCGAGGCACCATAGTATCATCCAAACCTCGAAAATAACAGTGTAGGCCCATTTTCTTTCTTTTGTTTTTTGGTTGGATGGTTGATTAAGGAGATCTCAGCACCCGCCCACTCCCGAAATTTCAAGAGTTTTTATATATATATATATATATATATAATTTTTTTTTTTTTTGGGGGGGGGTTTTGGGGACGGCTCCTTAACTTTCCCCCCCCCCCCCCGCCCCACGAAATAAAATCCTATCTTCACCCCGACGCGAATACCCGAGCGAATTCCTGATAGGAAAGTAAAATTCAAGTTCTTTCAAGAAATTCTTATTAATAGTTGTGTCCACAAAAAAAAAAAAAAAAAAAAAACATCGCGCACCGTCGAATTTACGAATCACTTGGTTTGAGAAACAGTTTGTTTGTGAGCTTGGAAGTAACAGTGATAACACGTTATACCATCCTTTAGGTTAGAAACGAAATAAATTTTGGTAATGTGAACACGACATTTATCGCAGATATACGACGCTTTAATACATCTACTTCCTTTAGACCTTTCCTAAAACAGCCACAATCAGAATCTGCTGAGGTCGACGAATTGTTATTAAAAATCCAATCAGGCTGCGTTGGGGGTTCGTGTGAGTAAAGGGTTGGCGGACGGCCGGCGCCGACGTTTTCGATCGGCGGCCGAGTTGAAGCGGCATGTACACGCAAGCCTCTTCCCGTGCCTCCATTACCGCATGCGCCGTCATTCGGCGCTGGATCCTATTAACGGTCGACAAATTAAAAATAGACCAAAACTCGTCAGCAACGAATCGTTTAACAAGTTAATTTTCTGACCTCCTCCTTGTCGCCCCCCTCCACCCCCGTCATCACTAACTGGAAGAAAAAAAATGAATAATGCGCAAAATTTACAATGCGTAGCGTGTTCACAACTAATACACTTTGGGTTACTGAATTATCGAAAGGGGGAGGATATTTAAAGTTTCGGAACAATATTTACAAAAGCAAGTGACCAAAAATGGTTTGTAACCACTGACAAATTTAAAAATATCTTTTGTACTTATTACAAAAAAGTAAATAACAATTTACGGCTCCTCCAAATCAGCCTTAACTTTCTTATTTTAATACATTTACCTAACAGCAAAGCTGTCGGACGACAGGCATAAAAAAATCTGAAAAATCATTTTATTATCAACTATCAAATATAAAGTAAATGTAATCTAAATACTGTGCTAACTTGTGAACGAAGCTTCTACGGCAAAAAGGGTTTTGAGTTTCGAAATCAGCATAAACAACTGAGTAAGTACGCCAAATTTCATTGAAATGGATGCAGTGGTAACAAAATTATTTGGTTTGAACGTATGTTTTGTTAGAATTTCAGTTGTCGAGATCAGTTCCCAAGAATAAAATTTCATGGAAACAACATGGAATGACACAATGAAATAACATTTTCATCCAATTTGAGTACTTTTGATTCAATGGTACCATTGAGAACCGTTGGATCTATCTTAATAGCTTAATTACATCGAGTTACAGACAGACAGACGGACGAAATTAGCAAATTATATAAGTTGATTCTGTTATAATTTAGTTACTTCATCTCTGTTCGAAAAAAACTATATAAAATAAAAAATTCCGACGAGGATGGGATTCGAACCCACGCGGGCAGAGCCCATTGGATTAGCAGTCCAACGCCTTAACCACTCGGCCACCTCATCTCATATTATATATTAGTCTATTGTTTTCTCATTTATTCTCATTATAAGAAATATTTTAAAAATATTTCGGAAATAATTAAAAGAGATGAATGAAGATGCGATTCGAACGAAAGTGGAAAGCTCTTTCGTTCATTCTGTCTGTCTTTCCGGCCGTCTCTTACCGCCTCTACAGCCCTACACCATCTCCACAGTGATGAGAGAAACAATTGACGTCAAATTCACACCGTTCTGACCATTTCCGCCCAAGATCAATGTCTGCAAACAATTGAACTACAAATAATTCTCATTTTTCAATCCAGACAGTGAAATGCCGAGAATTGTATTTATGCAAAGGTAAATTATATACTATTATTTTGCAAAAAAAGAAGGGTTTGCCATATATGGTCATTATGTAGCGATCGATTTTGTCTAGAACAAACGTCACCAGTCATGACGTCATCAACTTGAACTCTGACCAGTCAGTTCAAGATGGCGTCGTTTTGTGATCGCATAAGCGTGACCAAGCAAGGACACACTTTGCATCGCCAAGCAAAGGGAATAGTGTGGAACTTTTTAATGATTTCAATTATAATTATTATTATGTATTCGTAACTGTAGAAAATACAAAACCCAGAAGGTTTTCGTAATGTTTCTAAGATTCAGTTATGGATTTTTGCGATAGATAGCGCTATTATGTCCTAGAAACATCAATCTATAAGGAAATTAGGTCATCAAAAGCTCTTCTTTCATGAACTGAACCGTAAATAATTTGAATTATGCACCAATAACCGATGGGTACATAAACAAATTACATCAGAGAGTTTGTGAACAAAAAAAGTTGAATACCACTGGTCTAGAGAATTTTATAGGACGTTTTATTTATAAATTACGTTTGCTTTCTATGATACTTCCTCAACCCGTACTTGGCTTCTGTTTTTTAACATTTTTTTTTCTTTTTTCTAGAGATATTGATTCTGCTATTTACGCAATTTACCGACAAACTCTACAGAAAAAATCAACAAGGCCCAATTAACTCATGTATCATCAAACATGGCTTCTGCTTCAGGGATGATATCTTAATACACAAGTAAGAACGTTGCTGGCTTCTGCCTTTCTAACGTGTAGTTCTCGAGAACTTGCCCAAAACTCGCTAGAAATCTTTAACAGACACAACTTGGTGAAAAGAATGCCACTTTACACATGCCAATAGCAAATCTCGTTTTGCTCTCGTTGAGATCGCGATTAAAAATGGCGTTCGGCGAAGCGACAATGAAATTGATTTTGCAGCTTTACTTTTGATATTAATTCTGTAGCAGAATTTATCCTGTAGCAGAGATAAAGACATTTGAAAGAAAATGAATATAATGTTGTGCTAAAACCATAAATTTAAGGGCGACCCTCAAATTTAATAATAAAAAACTTAAAAAAAAATTATTATTAATAATAATAAAAAAATTAAAATTCTCTATTTCTAAAGGAAAAAAAAACATCTTTGAGGATGGGATTCGAACCCATGCGGGCACAGCCCTTTGGATTAGCAGTCCAACGCCTTAACCACTCGGCCACCTCGTCTCATACTCTATAATATAGTTCCATCATTTATTCTTTCTTGAAATGCAATGACTGATCTTTTTTATAATG
>JAFIDM010008419.1:34989085-35058038 GCA_023159025.1 Thereuonema tuberculata | reverse complement strand
CGAACAATAGGTGCACTAAAAGGGGACACATTTCTGACGCCAGTGCGTTTGAGGCCTTACACATATAATATATTGACAATCAAAATTAAAACAAAGCGAAGTTTCGAAGTTACAATATTCGAACGTTTTTGTTTTCTTTGCCTGACGAAAAAGTTTGAATACTGTAACTTTGAAATGTCGGCTTGTTTTAATTTTAATTGTTAATATATTATATGAGTAAAAGCGCATTATGGTCTCTATGTCTAATTAATTAATTTAAATAGGCTATTTATTAATCTGATTTTTTTTTTACGTTTATTAAATACATAGTAATTGTTTTGACTACATGATCATATTTATATATACAGTGAAACCTGCTAAGTTGACCACCCAGTGGTCAACTTAGACATGTGGTCAACTTACCAAGGGTACAACACTTACTTTTTGATTTTCATATTTTCTCATCTACGTACTACTACTATACATATACATAGTATAGTACTACAAAATTAAACAAAATATGAAATCAAAATGATACAAAATAGGAATAATTATTATTATTCTAATAATTGCTTATTAGGGTTAAACATTAATTATACATACGTTTTAATTATTGGATATTGTCGTAGTTACTACTGTATGTGCTACAGTAGTAAGTTGAACAGAAACAAGTTATTTAATTATGAAACTCAATTTATTATTACAGTAATATATTTTGCATACATATAATAAACTTAGTGTACATATTAAGGGTTTTTGTACTTCACACATACTGTACATTTGTACTTTCCCCTAGTTGTCGGCGAAATTCAAAGTAGGTTTCGTCTGTGGAATGGACGTTAAAACGCTCCTTAACAATTCTTTCTTTAGAAAATTAGAAAAAAATTACAGTATAAAAGTTGTTAGAAAGTTGTTAAAACATTCTGGAAGTGGTCAACTTACAAAGGTTTTGAGCTATGCTTCGTGACAAATTCTACCTAATTACCTGGTCAACATACAAGTTAGACAGGTGGTCAACTTATAAAGGGTTCACTCAATGTTAAAGTAATTAAGCCATTCCGTTCCTGGTCAATTAGGTCAACTTAGACAGGTGGTCAACTTGACAGGTTTCGCTGTATACAGTCGGACCTCTATTTAACGAATTCGCTAAATCCCGAAAAAAAGTTCGTTATATGGAAAATTCGTTAAATAGAGATTCACCTTTTAAAATTACTTTAAACTACATAAAACAGATTTAAGATACATAAACAATAAATATTATTAAAAAAGTAATAATTTTAATGACGTAAAGCATACATTTCCACATGCGTACTTAAATTTTACCAATAAAGTCTGTTAATTTTGTCTGAGTTTTTTTTTTTTTTTTGAAAAAGTTTTTTCGTTCATAGTATATCTCGCATCTTTGTATTGCACCAAAAACCCCTTCAGGTGTATTTTCTTCAAATCAGCGTCGGATTGTTTCAAATGACTTTAGCATTTCATCATACGAAGGTTTTTTGATTTGTGCATCATGATCATTTCCGTTTTCATCATCTTCATCTTCATCGCAATTCATAGCTGTATTGTTTTTATTTTTCACACTGTTCAAAATATCCGATTCAGTGTTTCTGAGGTCTCAACTTCAAAATCAAGTGAAAGATAATCATCAATCAGCACATCATCGTTAATTTCTTCTTTTTCCCTCAGCTGTATCTACAAAAAAGTTCGTTAAATAGAAAATGCACTTCGCTATTTGGAGGTTATTGTACGAAGAAATTAGCAAAATGTTCTTGGTTCCAAAGAAAAGTTCGCAAAATAGAGAAATTCGCAAAATAAAAGTTCATTAAATGTAGATCCGACTGTACATCATTTCATAATTTTTAATAACAACAAATTGTATAGATTAGTTGACCCGTGCGAATAATTCGCAACAAAAAAAAAAAAAAACCCTTTGAGAAATAAGAAATAAATCCAACAGCTGTCGTGCATGTTAGTTAAATTGTCAATAGGTGGCGCCTTCTCCATTTTTACAAAAAGGTTGACATGTGCGAATAATTCGCATGGTATCTTGATCAGTCACCGAATGGTAATGTGGAGACAAATAAATGAACAGATTGTCCATAGATGGCGCCTTTGACATTTTTATGAAATGTTTTTTAAAATAAAGTTTTTTAACGAAAACATTAATTTTAAACAATTTGTTTATTTTTCGTCATTAGCGGTGAAGCTTATCTTCAAAATGATATCTCAATCATTGATTTTGATGAAGTATTAAGGAAGATAAAAAAAAACACCTTTGAGAAATAATATTTGAGAAGTTGACAAATTTTTGTTTTTTATTGTGATAAATCGTTTACTTTTAATAAAATATAAATCTTTGTTTTTTTTATCTGTTCTTATTAAATAAACGATGAAATATCTTTTTTAAAGTGCATTTTTATTAAAAAAGGATATATTTGAAGTTTACGACGCTGTAGAATTATTTGAAATGTTGTTTCGCTTTCGAAAGATAAGTCGCTTCTTTAAAGCGTGTCTACATTTTTATAAAAAAGTTTTTTAACGAAAACATTAATTTTAAATAATTTGTTTATTTTTCGTCATTAGCGGGTAACAATCTTCAAAATGGTGTTTCAACCATTGATTTTGATGAAGTATTAAGGGAAATATGCCGTACCGACATAAAAACACCTTTGAGAAATAATATATAAGGTTAACTGTCCTTTATGGATCATGAGGTTATCACAGATAACTAATGAATGCTATCAACTTTTGTGCTGTGGCAGGTGGGTCATCATTTCCCGGAACAGCGTTAATCTCAACCAACTTAATAATTCAGTAAGATCTTTCTGACATTTATAAAGCAGGCAGCTGTTACAGTTATTACAAATTTAGTCTAAAATGTGACACGGACCCTAATATATATATCGGATGGAAAAGAAAAGTAATTTAGAATAATATTAAAGGGCGTTTCACATGGATCCGAAAATCGGATGGTCGGATCCACGAATCGGACGTATTCTCTTACATATGGCCACGAAATTCTCTCCCATGTCGAATATACGACATGTGACATTCAAATAGTTCGTATAGGCGACGTTTCATCGCCACGTGAAAGAGAATACGTCCGATTCGTGGATCCGACCATCCGATTTTCGGATCCATGTGAAACGCTCTTAAGTCCAAATACGAAATCATCGTCCGTCTCTCATCAGGATATCCCAAAAACTCAAAAGCCCTACGACGCTGGAATTTTAATATGAATTTTACGTTCACAGAAGACAGTTCCTATTGAGTTTTGGTACTTTTGGACCCATTAGTTCATGTCCATAAGCAACTGTCAAAACTATCAAATTAAGGGAATTAACATTAAATTCCAGTATTTAGGGAAAAAATAAATTCACTTCCCTATAATAACCACTGAATA
The DNA here is from genome assembly GCA_023159025.1 of Thereuonema tuberculata. Lineage (NCBI taxonomy): Eukaryota > Metazoa > Arthropoda > Chilopoda > Scutigeromorpha > Scutigeridae > Thereuonema > Thereuonema tuberculata. The sequence goes on along the minus strand of JAFIDM010008419.1, from coordinate 35,054,656 downwards.
TTTATTTAAAAGGGAAGCCAATTCTTCTCTTCTCAATTGATCGTTCTCCTGAATTTTCGGAATATCACCAAACGACATTTCTTTATTTCATACATACTCACGTTTTTTAATTTAACATTTTTTTTTGTTTAATTATCTTCTTCTTTTAGCCTTTCCATAATCGAAATGCGAGAGTAGTTAAGCCAGCCAGTTTGTGTCTGTTTGTGTGTCCTCCCCTCTCCGTATTCCCAATAACTTTTAAACCACTCGATGGATCTTCTTATAACTTGGTATGCATATTTGAGGATCAGAGACGATCAACCTTTTAAAATAGAAATCTTTTCCAAACGGGTTCTTATCGAGAAATTAGGGTTAAGAAGGTGACAAAAATTCCCATAGAAAAGCATTGGAATCTAAACAATGCATTTCAATCCCATTTCTATTAATATTTCATTATTTTAAACTAATCCCATTTAGCTAATCCATTCCGATTTAGATTAACAATTCAAATTAATCCGATTTAAACAATTCACGTAAATAATAAGGATTTTAGTTATTATATGTTTTATTGTTATTATTTTCAGAAATTAGAAAGTTTGTACTTCTTTATATTCAATAGATATTATTAATATATTATGACAGACAGAATAACGTTTTTATAAGACTAAGTTTTTCCAATTTTGTGACCAAACTATAAGAGATAGATTGGTCATGCAAATGGATAAAATGTAGAGCTTTTTAAGACAAACAAAATGCTACAAAAATCTTTCGAAAAAAGTTTTGGTTTCCAAGATGTCACCTTTTAAAGGGTCAATTTTGACTTTTTCTCAATTTAAACGAAAAGTGTAAAAGTTGTAAGAGAACATTATATTGAGAAAATGTTGGTATTTGAATGTTCTATCGAACGGTATATCAGTCATTAACAAACGTTTCTGCGTTTGGAAGATACATGCAGAAATGTGAAAAAAATGCGCTCCGGGATAGTCTTTGTGCGCGTGCGCAGCAATATAACAGATTACCGATTATCGTATATTCTCCGATCTCAATATTAATTTGCTAAATAATTTTTTTTTTTTAAATGCTACATATGCATGGGTTTTGGAGCGAAGCCACGGTACCCGGCTAGTATAAATATAGAAACGCATGATAATATATCTATCTATCTACCTATCTATAATATCTATCAATACACTATAATATATATTTTACATTCGTAGACTTCTCGTTTTTTACAATTAAAACAAAAACAAAACTAAGGAAAAAAAAAAGATATTTAAGGAAAATAGTTTATAAGTTCTTAAAAAAAAAAAAAACAAACCAAGATATTTAAGTTAGTTTTTTTTTTTGTCTGATCTTATCATGCGTAGTCTACATTCAAAAGTTGATGCGCAAATTATATTTTATTTGTTTAAACAAAATGGCAACCCATGAATCGATCATGTAAAAATAAAAGTTGCAGATGAAACACTAGAAAAAAAATGGCTTCTTCAGCAAAAATCAGTCGTAATTGTCGAGTGACGTCATTTCAAAATTAAGTTGATGTTTTTAATTGGAGTTTGGTTTTCGAAATGATTTAGTGGAAGCTGTTTTCTATCAAAATAATGAGACTGAATGTTTTGACAGTAAACGTTTAATACAAGAAAAACCAGAAGCGTAGAAATTGTAGAAACACAGAAGTTGTCATCGGCGGATGACACAAACGGCAGATATATGCTGCCATCTGGTGGCTAATCGCTGCACTGGGCTCTATCAGTAAATGAGTGAGAGCTTGTATTTCACGAATTAACAACAAAAGAGCATCAGTTGTACAATATAGGAACATAAGAGCATCGCTTGTACGATAAGAAAACATAAGAGCATCAATTGTAAATAAAGTTAATATCATTTTAATACAGTCCCATTTAATTTTAATGAATTGTAATTCTTTTACGTTAGCAATAAAATGTTTAAATATCACTTAAAAGTTAAATGGCGAGTGTAATCTCCCAACTACTGGCTAAAATTCAATATTTTCTCGATTTACATAAGAAACTCTCAAATTCTTTCAATCCTGAAGTTCTTTTATAAAGGGTTCTGATGTAAAAAAATATATCAGGTTTTTCATTTTGAAAACTTTATTTAACTATGAGTCCTGTAATCTCTGTACGCGTTCACCTACTTCTTTATTGTCTAAGGAAAATTTCTGTGTTGGTTTTCCGTTGGAAAGTGAGGAAGAGAGTCAGTAAAATTCAAGGGAAGACTGGGAAAGACGTCTCCAGGTAATTCCTCTGTCTTCGGGCGGGCAGTGGAATTGAAAGAAAAACACCCATACATTATCACAGATTTCATTTCAGCCTCGTTAAGAACTCCAAGACCCTGCATGGAGGCAAAAATCTACTTGGATGATTCAATTTAAAAACTTATCAGTAAAGACATGCCCCGAACTTACGTCACTTTGGTTCCCGGAAGATGGCGTAAGTTGAACACAGACGTAAGTTGAAGCACTACTTATTAGCGACCTATTTGGGAGCTATTGTGACAGCGACCAAAATCGGTAGCTATTGCGTTTGTCCCTGTCCGTCCGTCGATCCTATCCATCCCTAACAACTCCCGAAAGGAAGATCGGATCGACAAACGGATTTCACCATCGTGTTTAGAAGCCCAAACACCGTAGGAATGGGGTATTTTCAGGGGCCAACGCCCCACGATGTTCAAGATATTTGGCATTGTTGTCATTGTACCCACCTAAAAACTCCCAAACGAAAGGCTGGATGGATAACCGGACTTCACCAACACGTTCAGAGGCCCAAACAAAGTTAGTTTAGGGTATTTTCAGGGGCCAACGCTCCCTTATGTTCGAGATATTTGTCATTGTTTTCATTGAATTTTCTCTATTAGTTTAAAAATGTTAGCTATGCAACTAATTTCAGTTGTCAGCTATAGCTTGATGGCTAAGGTTTCAGACTCATATACTGAAGGTTGTCGATACGAATCCGTATATCTACTACTTTTTTTCTTATTTTCCGAACGTTTTCTTTATTTTTTCCCTTTTTTTTTTTTTTTTTTTTTTTTTAGTTTTCCTTACGTTAATGTACTTCTTTCTTTTATTATTACTTTTAAAATTTTTATGTTATTATGGGACGCCCTTAAATTTATGCTTTAGCACAAAATTACATTTTGTTTTTTCACTATCGATCTTATATACTGCACTGCAATCGTCATATATAATCATAACTGATGTAAATAACGCATTTATAACTAAAATAAACACACTACATTAATAAATTAGAAATAAAAATATGTAGCGCAAATGGGAATAAATAGTCAAATATTTCCATCTCTCACTTAGGAGACAGCTTTTGGGGCTCGTTAGCGTAGATCACTTCACAGTTTTTTCTATAAACAGGTGAAGAAAAGAGCAAAAAATCCCCTTAATCTTCTTTTTCTTACTTAGATTGAGGGATGTGAAGAAAAAAAAAACAAAAAAAAAAACGGCGATGTAGGTGGACGTTAATTGACGTAAGTCCGAAGCAAGAGGACGCAAGCGTGAGGCATGGTATCAAATGAAAATGGACGTAAGTGCGAAGCACCGTAATTCGTAGTATGACTGGAAAAAGTGATTATCCAAAGGACGTTCTGAAATATTTTCTATCAATATCACCGTGTTTCGCCGTTTGCACTGGAATACTTTCAATACCTGTACAGCCTCCAATACCTTTATAATTAATTCTGTTAAATGAAAACTAAAATATAATTCACTCTTTCAACACTGATGTTGTTAGCTTCCAACTTTCCAAGCAGTTTCTCTGAAATATAACCATTTAGCAGAACAAAGCTGCTACAGTTGAATATGTTTGAATATGCATCATAATAACTTACATATATCCTCTTACTGTTTATATATAAAAAATAACTAGAAAAAACAATTGAAGAATTTGTAAGAAAGAGGAATTTTGTAAGATCCCAAGATCATTTGAAAGAAACTAAGAATTTTATGAAATGTATAAATTTACCTATAGGATTAAAAGTGAATAAGCATGTTAAAAACGTTTGTAAAAGTAATGAGGTTAAGATTATTTTTCATAAAGATAATACTTTGTTTAGAAAAAAAGAGAGCTAGAAAGGAGAATGCATAATTAGATAGGATAGGAGTAGTATACGCATTACAGTGTCGGGACTGCAGAGAAGTTTACATTGGAAGCACAGGCCGTACAGTAAGAGAAGGTGTTAAAGAACACACCACAGCATATGAAAAAAGGAACGACAAAATTTCAGTGGGCAAGGCATTGTATGAACAAAAATCACTGTCCAGACCCGATAGTGTACAATGTTTTTAATATCAAAGATGATATTAAAAACATTAAATTGGAATCGTGCTTAATTAATAGCTGTGAATGTTTTAATAGGGATAGATCACTTAAAGTGAATGATGTTTCCCTAAGCATTAAGAAGTCTTTATTAAGAATAAGAAGATTATAGATTTTTTAATTTTGAAATAAATCCCATGTCTGTTCAACACAATTAATTTATTGTTAATAGATTAACAAATAAGAAATTGTTATTTTATTTTAATTTGTAATTTAAAATGTTTATTACTGATTATTGAATGTAATATATTATGTTGATTATTTAATGTAATATGTTATGTTTGTTTAAAATTTACTTTGTTACTTTTCGATTATGTTTTTAAAAGAGAGAGAAGAATTTTTTCTCCTTTTATTTTGTATTCCTTTATAATCCTGAAGAAGTCCTTTCGCTAGGATTAAATATAGATTTTGAAGCAATGAAGATGAATTTGTTTGTCTTGTTATTTTTTATATGTTTGAATATCATTAAGATCTTGACGAATTGGTTTTCACTAATCTATTTCCGTTCCCATAAGCCTCTGCAGCTGAAACAAAACAACATGTTCTTACGGAGTAAGATATCTTACTGAGACATGAAATTTATTCTAAATAATCTCATCTTATACTAATACATAAAGCTGACGAGTTTGTATGTTTGAACGCGCTAATCTCAGGAACTATAAGTCCGATTTGAAAAATTCTTTTTGCATTAGATAGCCCGTTTATTGAGGAAGGTTATAGGCTATGTAACATCACGCTACGACCAATAGGAGCGGAGCAGCAAACATAAACGTCAACCAACGTGTGCGACGGCGGTGACGGGGCGGCTTGGCCGCACGAAGAGGACCGAACATTACCGAGAAGGGCCGAAATTAACGCGAGTGACTTCGCGGGGCACAGCTCGTGATAAATAAGCCAGATTAATGTGGGAATTAGGCCTAACTTTCAGTATTGCCTTCAGCTCGTAATTAATATCTTCGCTACAGAGCAAGCGTGTATTGCAGTAAAACACCTTTTTCAACATTCCAATTTAAGTCGAAAATGGTGATGTACAAACTATATACAGTTTTATTAAGTATTCTATCTGAATGATAAACTAAGTCTACTATATTATCAAGCTAAATTTTGTTTATACTTAAATACTACAAAGTATAAATTGTAATATAACATTATTGTACTATAATAAATAATAAAACAGCATCATACAATTTTTCTTAATTGTAGCAGAAAACATCAGACAAAAAGATGCAATGAAGGTTTTGAATTAACAGATAGATTTTTAAATGAGTATTTTAAATCTACTTTAATACGGATGTTTTCGTCAAGAGTTATGTTTATTTTTAAGGTGTGGGTAATAAATTATATAAAATAATTAAGAAAGTCAAAAAAATAAATTGGAAAAATAAAAATAAATCCTTAGAAACGTTATCAAATACACAAAATACTACATATAAACAACCTTGGATGGATAAAGATATAATGAAACATATTGAAGAAAAAAATAACTTGTTTAATGAATATAAAAAGAATAAAAAAGATAAAATTTTGGAAAAGAAATACAAAAAAAAAAAGAAATTGGATAAAAAATTTCATTGATAAAAAAAATATTATTACAGGAAATTAATTGAAGATGATCCAAAGGCAAATGTGAACATTTGGAATTTTTTTAAAAGCACAAATAAATTATAAACAGAAAAATATTAATCCATCCATCCATCCATCCATAGTATTCTGTCCGGAGACAGGTCCAATTCTATGGAATTCGCATGGAAGTCCCAGAAATGCCTGGGGAAAGATACTGGGGTGGTTTCCTGTTGCCTTCCTCAGGACGCCATTAAGGAATGACGTCAGAGCGAAGAGAAAGCGAAGAAGAGACGAACAACACAGGAAAGGAAATTGAAACAACCAAGCCACTGCCGGGATTCGAACCCAGGTACTGACGCACTGGCCGCAACGGCAGACCGCCGTCGAGACCGCACGGCCACGCCAGCACGGCAAGAAATATTAATAATAATGAAATAATAAACCTATTAAAAAAATATGATGTGAAAATTATCTTTAAAGAACTGAAAAATGTTTTATTCAAAAAAAAAAAAAAAAAAAATAATGAAGATAATTTCAATAAGCAAGAAAAAAAAAAAAATCAATTATGAAAAGAATTTTCAAAAAGATTCCATGATATCATTTAATGAAGGTGGGAATAGTATCTTGAACAAAATTTCTAAACTAAAAAAAAAAAATCATAACTCTATGGGATGTGATTTAATAAAAGTAAAAGAAATTAAACAACATAAAGAATTATTGCTTCTTTTATTGTTGAACTTTTTAAAAATATCCTTAGAACAGAAACATATCCTAATCTTTGGAAAATTGCGTAGGTTATCCCTATATATAAAGGAAGTAATTATTATAAGTTTTAAAATTATAGACCTATATCTTTACTTTCAAATATTTCAAAAATTTTTGAGTTATTTATATGATATGATTTACAAATATATAAAAAGTAAGAATTTATTAAATCATAATCAATATGCATATCAATCTAATAAAAGCACTGGTTTGTGTTAAAAAAATCTTAGTGAAGACATAAACAGCAAACTTAATGAAGGTAAAATTATTTATACTGCGTTTATTGATTTCAGAAAAGCTTTTGATAGCATAAATCATAAATTGTTGTTGGAAAAACTTAATTCATTTGGTATTAGGGGAAAAATTAATGATCTAATAAAAAATTATTTAAAAAATAGAAAAATTAAAATTAAAATAGAAAAATTAAAATTAAAATAGAAAACTACATAAGTAAATTATATAATATTAAATCTGGAGTTCCACAAGGCTCAAATTTAGGACCTCTTATTATTTAATCTTTATATTAACTCTTTGAACAATTGTATTATCCATTCAAATATGTATATATATGCAGACGATATACTAATATTTACACATGATAATAGCCAATTAAATGCGTATAACAGAATGCAGATTGACTTAAATAATATTAATTGTTGGGCTACGAATAATCACATGACAATAAATATTAAAAAAACTAAAATTATATTCATAAAAAATAAAAATAAAATTATCTATAAAAATTTATTCTGTGCTTTACACAACAAAAATTGTAAAAATATGGAAAATACTTATCCTGTTAATAAAGAACCATGCAATTGCGAAAAAATTGACTACATTTCTCAACAAAAGTATTTAGGAGTCTATATTGACGAGAAAATTTCATGGAATGCACAATATCACCATATCATTAAAAAATTAAATACCCTAACTTACTTATTTTATCATTTAAAAGAAATAATTCCTTTCAAACAAAAATTAATTATTTTTAAATCTTTGGTAGATTCCATCTTGGACTATGGTCTTGATAGTTGGATCTTTTTAAATAGGAAACAAACGGAAAATATTAACAAAGTATTTTTTAAAATAATAAGTAATGTCTTTCTAAATTTTAGTAAGAAAAGTAGAGATGAAAAAAAAAAACACATAAGAAAAAAAATTCAAAATCTTAACTATAGAGGAAAAATTTATTTACAAAATAATTATTTAATTTTTTTTTAAATAAAAAATGATAAAATCAGATATAATGAAGAAAAAAAAAACTAGAAATAACTGGCTTAGTACTTTAAATAATAATATAATCAGAAATAATTATGGCTACCGTTTAAATGGTCATATAATATACAAATTATTCAAACAAATTAAATGGTAAAATTACGATTCTCAAAAAATTAAAGATATAAAGGAAAGATTAATTTCTGACATTATTGATGAAAAGATTAAATTACAAATTTTATAAGGTAATTATAAAATTAATTTTTTTTATCTTTATTTTTGTTATTACTCATATTAAACTTATCAGTACCTATACTACAGATGTGTATTATTATAAACACACCTAATAGGACTGGAAATATATAAAAAAAAAAATAATATAAATATCAGTGTTATATAAAGTAGCGTTAAAAAAAGTGCAATTCTAATTTAACTGCAAGAGACTTTTCTGATTATTTTATTCAAAACTAATGGCACTGAAGTTGTGGATTTTAGTGTTGTGGGTAATCATGACAATTAACAACTGCTAAATGAAAAAACACATTAATCTTTTTCAAAAAAAATAGAATCTTAGAATTCATATTACATATGTACGCATGCAGCCTACGTTACATTTCACCTCTCAAATTATTTACATTTCTGTGATTATAAATGAAACTATTTAATAAAAATCCTTGCCAATTGTATTAACATTGCTTTTTTTTTTTAATTTATTTCCATGAAAGTAATTTATTACGCCGCGTAGAAATTCGTGTAAAAAAGTTTTTCTACGCTCGTAATAAACGTAAAATATGTATCATGTAGTTTACACGGCCAACCCTGGGTGGCGCCACTTTCTATGACGCTATAGATCACAGTACTACCGATATCTTCGCATTTTGTTTGTTTAGCAATATTTTAATGGAAAGTAGGTTTTCGAACTTTTTTGTAAATTATTATAAATCGTAAATTTAGTGGAGTAGAAAATAGACTGATTTCAGTGAAACTTCAAAGAAAAAAAAAAAAAACCGAAATTGGAAGTTACGAAGCAACAGTAACCTTCTTTTATTTTTTTCGGAGGTCGAGGGAAGACCAAATGGATCTAAATAGAATCAACAATAAATCCATCAATCAATCCTTTCGAAAAACTTCTTTTACTCCAGTACTATATTTCGAATAATTTCTTCAAAAAAATTATGAATTTTATAAACAAATTAATGGTTTCCCAATGGTTAGTGCCATTTCAGGATCTATATGTAATATTTATATTAATCATTTGGAAAACATTTTGATTGAAAATTGGAAAGGAGCAAATTTCAAATATTATAGATATGTCGATGACATTATCATATTTTGGAAAGGTACAGAAAGACAGTTTAAAATATTTTTCAATTATGCCAATTCAATTGACGACAGAGTTAAATTCACTTTTGAAAAAGAAGAAAACAATAAAATAAATTACCTGGACTTAACTATTTCAAAAGAAAAAACCAAATTATCTTATAAGTATTACGAAAAGGATTTGAAAAGCAAACACACAATGAATTTTTATACAAACATCAACACAAGAACAAAAAAAGCCATTATATGGAATAATTGAAGGAGAATAACAAATTACACGGAAGACGGCAGTAAATGGAAAGAAAAAAATTATTAAAATAAAAGAAAAATACTATACGAATGAATATCCCACCACATTTGTTGATACAGTTGTAAAGAATTTTTTCACAAATAGAAGAAAAAGAAATGAAATGATTACAATTATTTACGATTTCCTCTAGGGACCAGAATAAACAAAGAAATTAGAAAATTTTGTACCGAACAAAATATCAAAATTGTACATTTTAAGGACAATAAATTAATAAAGTTAAATAAAGAAATTAAAAATAAAGGGCCTTTTCAATATGGGCATAATATACCAACTAAAATGCAGGGACTGTGATAAAATTTATTATCGGCAATCGGCAAGGACCCTAAAAGAGAGGCTTCGACAACACATAAGGGCATACACAAATAGAGAACCTAAATTATCGGACTGGGCACGTCATGCCATTTAAAATAACCATAATCTGGACGGTCTGGACCCAATAACCAAAGTCATATACAAGTGCAATGATGAAAGAGATAGAATTCTATTAGAATCATGTTTTATAAATTCAAATGAATGTATAAATAAGGATAGATCTTTTAAAGTTTCATACTATTCATTAAGAATTTTCAAAAAATATGTAAATAAGAAGAAGAGTTAAAATATGTTTGTAACAATTTATCATTTTTAAAAATTGAAATGATTTAACAATTAGTGCTGTATCATTATCATTTTATTTTAAATTTGAAGTGTTTGAACAATTAATGCTGTATCATTGTTTATTAGAATTATTGATGTAAAGGATTAGTAGTGTATCATTATTCATTTGAATAATTGTAATTATTTTAGTATGACCTCAATTAATAATGATTTGTAATGTCTCATACCATTCATTAATGTTGTTTAAAAGAACTTGATGTAAATTCATTATTTATTTTTACTTGTAAAATGAGAGGATTTATTTTCTTATTCTTTTTTCCTCTTTTACCTATCACCTGAGGAAGAATAATTGAAGAAATTATTCGAAATATAGTACAGGAGTAAAAGAAGTTTTTCAAAAGGATGGATTGATGGATTTATTTATATTATCTAGACAGTTAAGTAAGAATCAACAATCTTTTCAGATTAAAAGATAAAAACGTCGGTTTTCATTCTTTATATGTTTTCTGAGTGGATGGGACTTTCACAATTATTATACAACACAGTACCTATAGACTTCACCCATTTTAAGAGTAACTATCAAAGAAAGTTTCTTGATTTAACAAACAAAACGCCGAAAGTTTGCCAAAATACATTTAAAAAGATAGGTTCGCAACAGATCTTCTCAATTAACGATTATTATTCGGTGGTCATTTACAGCCCCAGTAGTTTTGTTTGCTTTGAAACCATTGCACCTACATGAAGCGCCATCTGTTGCAAATTTTATGAACTAGACAAGTTTGCCAAATTCTCTTACTCGCTTCATTGTGGAACATACCTGTTTGACAGACATTTTATCCCTTTTTTTTAAATTTTTTATTGAGTAATTTTAAAACGTAAATCATAAAAGACAAAGAAATGTAATTACTATATTTATAAAAAGCCATAATTCTCTATTTCTTCGATTTTTTATTTTCGAGGTTTCATTCTGCTGGCATCAATGAATTGCTAAAACCCGGAAGGAACTACGAAACCATTAACATAGATTATATATAAAAAAAAAAAAACACGTCAGCTGAAAATTCCAACATTAATGATTTAGATATTTTATTACTCTTGAAAATGTTTTCTTGATTTGTTCATAAAATGATTTACCGACAACTTACCTAATTCCTTCGCCAAAATACGATTTCACTGACTTTATGGGAAATTCTAGATATTTCAGTTTAAAAAGAGGGGCAAAATTAAGAATTTACAAAAACTAATCTACTGAGTAGTTTAATGTTGAAGAGAATTTTTTTTGGAAGTAAAAAAATATAATAAAGTAGAGATAATGCATGTATCAGAAAAATATAGCAGAATTTATAGCATTTGTAGGATTCCTGATGAAATGTACAAAAAGTCCAGAAGTACCAGAGAAATGACTGCGCTCTTTCCACTGAACCTACTTCCATTATTAAAGTGCACATTAAAGAGCAATTCATCACCAGATCAAATATAAACTTATCCACTTCCGGTACATTCTATATGTGGTTAGGCATTTTATAGTCGATGTACATGGTTATTCAAAATGAATGTCGGGGTTTTAAAAAAATCACCACACGTAGTACAAATGATACGAAGACGACACCTTGTTTATTGTGTAAGAAAATTCAAGAAGTGGCAGGTAGTCAGTAGTTCTGCGGTTGCCTGCCAGGAGTCACTGATTGCAAATTGCGGCCAACAGTAGGGAGAAGGCGTTTTGGGCTGTCGAATATCATCAGTCGCTCCATTACCATTGTACGGCAGTTTAATACGAAATTTTGGGAGGATCCTCCCTCCAACAATTCCATTCTCAGATTGTATGCGCAGTATGTGGAGACGGGCCCCTGTGTAAGGGAAAAATCAGTGGGTGTCCATTCATGTCTGAAGAGAAAGTGGACCAGATCAGAGCAGCCTTCCTACGTAGTCCTAGCAAATCAGCTGTGAGAGGCAGCAGGGAACTCTAACATCCCACAACCTACGGTTACGGAAGTGCCTACAAATGAAGCCCTATTGCCTAATGCTGCTGCAAGCATTGCTGATGACAATCACAGAACTGCAACAATTGATGTATTTTTTTTTTCCATAGACCAGACAGTGTACTCTATTCCATGTAAAAAAAACCATGCCAATATATTGGGGAGACCGGACATTCTCTACAACAGCGTATTTATGACCACTAAAGCGCACTCAACAGTCGCAATAGAGACTATCGAACAGTTAAACATGCATTGAATTTACAACACTCATTAGCGTTTGAAGAGGCAACCATCTTGACCAAATGCAATAGTACATTCTTAAGGAAGTGCTTAGAAACATCCCTCATATTGCAGACATTAAGCGCATACAATGATTATTTAACTGTCCCAACAACAGCTGAATCTAGTATCAAGATGAATAATGATATAAAGAAATAGGTTAATCAAATGATTAATACAAGGGGAAAAAAAAAATCTTAATTCATTTTTTTTTTAAAAAAAAATATTAAATTAATGTATTTAACTTGTTTTGTTACTTCATTTATACAAAAAATGTTTTAAATTGTAGGACATGTACTCAAACTTTAATTTTAGTTTCCCCAGATATCTTCCAGCCAACCACAAAAGTAAAGATCATGGGTCCCCTTCTCTACCAGATGGCAGCAGAGTTTAAATGCAGTTCATGGATCCAACACCAGAGGGCAGTCCAGTCCGCTACAGTCATCCTTTGAAACATTCTTATTTTGATGAACATTTAAATAGACGTGCATTTGCCACGCATGTGTTTAGCTTGAGAAAGATTGGAGTACAATCGAAACTGGTAGCTGTGTAATTTTAAAATTAAATGTATTTGTTCTTAGTGTATGCAAGTGTGCTCTTTTTTATTTTTATTTTAAATCTTCAGATGTTACGCACACGTAAAAACTCTCTTCAACAGACAGTAACAGGAATGACTTACCTCGATATGGTCACTGAAGGGTTCCTACCCTACAACAGGAAGGTGCCCCATCCCATTTCCATCAGGACACTAGGGCAGTTTTAAACTAGCACCTAACGGCGCTGATTGGGCACGGGACCGATGGTGATGAAAATCTCCTAATGTGGCTACCCCCGTTCACTGGAATGATTTTTTTTTCCTCTGGAGTTATGTAAAGGATAACTTCTTTGTCCCCCCCCCCGCCTCTACCTGCGACCATCCTAGAACTGAAGGTGCATATTGAGACAGCCAGTGGAAACATCACTGCTGATATGCTGGAGCATGTATGGTCGGAACTGGACTATCATGTCGATGTCTGCAGACATTTTGACCATTTATAATGCATGTCTGTAACTTGAGTTTTCTTACACAATAAACAAGGCTTCGTATCTCATTTTTAAGGCAAAGCACAGTCGAAATTTCCCAGTAACATGAAATCATTCTTATTATTTTAATGTTGCCTGTAAATGATTTTTTTTAACAAAGAAATTTAGAAATGTTATTATTTAATAAAACTAGAATTAATATTTTTGATTTTTAGAAAAAAACATTTTTCTTTTTGAAAAAAGAAAAAGTATTTCTGTTTACTGTTGGACTGTAATGTTATTAACATTAAAGAAATGTAGAAATATTTTTATTGAGTACAACCAAAAATGATATTTCTTAATTAATTATTTAATATTGAATGCTGTAAATATAGATGTTCAAAAAAATTAGAATAGTATAAGTAATAACATTAAAAAAAAAACAGTTAAAATTGTAATTAATCTTATAAAAATATTTATGTTAATATTGGTATATGTATATTAATACTACTGTATAGTAGACCATCATATTTATTAAATAATATATGTATGGTAAAATAAGGCAGAAAAGAAGCCCAAATTTAACGTGCTGTGGGAAGATTTGAGAAAACAAAAAGACAAGAAAACAAAAGAACAGCACCTGAATCAATTGGAAATTGCCTTTCCGATTCAATTATTAGAAGAGGAGTTGGATACGGCCGCTTCGTCCTTCTACGGACTCATCAGCCCAACCCTGCCTCTCCCGATAAAAAGAAGAATCGGAAAGGCAAGATCCTAATGCTGAGAGCCACCGCCAACCTGGAAGTGACCCCCAACCAAAGAAAAACAAGAAAAATAAATTGTTGTGCCTTTCGACAACAACCAAATCCTTTTCCTACGACTCGTAGATGTCACAGAAAATAATTTTAACATATATATTATCTGTATGGAATGACTAGGTTCTGTCCACCACACACAGTTCTAATAAAATACATAAATAAGAATACAATAAATGCATTTATTGTATTCTTATTTATGTATTTTATTAGAACTGTGTGTGGTGGCCAGAACCTAGTCATTCCATGTTAACTTAAAACAAACGTAAAACACCGTCCATTATATTATCTGTAATAACTTAAAATCGATACGTTATACAGAACCTACAGACAGATCACTTTAACAGTGGATCTAGTAGGACTGAAATTGTAAATTTATTAAAATTAAAATAAAATAAAAATTTATACATGAAACTTCTTTTTGAAGAGATCTAAGCAAAAATCGAAATTTATTTGTTTTAAAGTTGGCATATAAATATGAACTGCACAAAGTATTTTTAAATAAAAATTGCTCCAGCTAAAAGGTAAAGGACACTTGAGAATCAATGGGAAAGTGGAAACTGAAGTTACAGTATGAATGTTTCTAAGGTGAATTGGAAGTGCAGTAGCATATTTAAATAAACTTGTCGAGCCATTTTAGAGAAATGCACCCACAATGAAAAGTTCAAGTTGAACAGTAAGACTTTGCAGGATCAGTCAATAAATATAATGTTAACTATAGTAGTTGTATTCAAAAAAGAAGGGCAAATTGCCGCAAATGGTCATGACGTAGTGATCAATTTTGTCTGGAACAAACATCACCAGTCATAAACTTGAACTCCGAGCAGTCAGTCCAAGATGGCATCATTTTGTGATCGCAGAAGCATGACCAAGAAGGGACAAACTTTGCATAGCCAAGCATAGTGGAACATTGGTAATTATTTCAATTTTGATTATTATTATGTATTCGTAATGTTTATAAGATTCAGTTACGGATTTTCAGCAATAGACAGTGCTGTTACGCCCTGGAAACATCAATCTGTAAGGAATTACTTCATCAAAAGCTCTTCTTTCATGAACTGAACTGAGATTTAATAAATCTCTACAAACTATTCAAGCTGTGAACCTAACAAACCTGGCAAACTACATTACAAAGGATAATCAACGCAGATGTTGTGTTTAACGGTGTTTGTACTAGTTCTTACTAATGTTGTAGACTTCAAGAAATTCAAAGTGGCAATTACAGTAAAGAAAACTGCAAATTAAAATGGGGGCGGGGAATTGTAGGCTGTGTAGGCATTTTTAGTTGATCGTCATCAATCCTATAGAAATGACTTATGTACTGCTTTCGGCAGAATCTCATCCAGTCTCCTTCGGACTCTTTCCCTTTTGATTTGCAATTGTAGACTTTTGTTAGAATCTTATTTTTTTTTTTAATGCACATCCATTTAACACTTTCAGGTTGTAGCACATGTTCTACAGGCAGCAGTTTTTTTTTTTATACCCAAAATGACTTTGCTGATCATTTCTCAGAGCGCGACTTTCCCATTGCTTTTTTGTTTTGAAGGCATTTATCTGAGCAGAGACCATGTGAGAATATATGTGTACTATTGTAGTTCATAAATTCCCCACTAGATGGAGTTTGCTGACGAAAGAGGATTAGCTAGAAAATTCGGAGTGGTTTGAGGAATGTTATGTAGCACTTTTGACTCCAGATTGCTTTACAGAATATCACACAACATTCAGTTATGTTGGTTATTGACAAGTTATTCTATTTTGTGTTGTTGTAGGATATTTATTACTATTTTTGCTGTTTTGTAATATTCTATATTTTTTTTTTATCTTTACAAAAGAATCCTTGAAATTTTTTTTCCCACCTTAAGTTTTACTCTTCTTTGTATAAATGTCTTGTTAATTATAATATTAACAATAAAATGAAATACACCATTTTGAAGATAAAGATTTGTTGTTTATCACTGATCCAAAGTTAGTTTTCGTTTATACTTGTGTTCGTGATGCATGCACTTTGAAAATGTGCAAAAACAGCACGACCTGTGGGGAAAAAAAAATAGGGAAGCGACGGATGTGACCATAAACAGTTAAGGAAAAAAAAATCTTTTTACACGAAAAGTGTATCAACTAAGCGTCAGCATTTACTTTGCACTACTTTTCTAGGCAAGAAGATCAATCTATCAAATAAATTACCTTTCCTACATCAGCCTCTTTCCAATTATCTGAATTTTTTAAAAGAATTACCCTTATTTTTCAATAATGAAAATTAACTTTTTTATTTTCGTAATTTGAATTTTAATTGTTGTTATTTCCATAAAACTCATTAATAAATTATGCAATAACCAATTGAATGTATGTATAATACATATATATCGTATAAACATGTTAAATTACACACATAATGGTTAAATAACCTCCGTGCAGGATTGCAAGACCCCCTAATCTTCACCTTCTCATTTGCTTTTACATCGTCAGTTCCTGAAAAAAACAAAAACAAATAAAGTTAATACTCAAGATCTTTGCTTGGAAATAAGAATAAATGGCATAATCAGAATTTACTGCTATTACAGACACATTAAAACAAATTTTATTCTGCACATTTTTTTTAATTTACAGAAAGATTTAAAAAAAATTTCTTAAAAGCGATTCAAGAGATTTTATATCTCAGCTGAATTTCACTTTAAATTTTCTGTTTCCTTCCAAAAAACAAGAAGCAGTCTTTCTAAAGAGTTTAATCGCTTTGGCTTAGTTCTCCCACAAGAGTGCTATTGCCCAGTATCAAAGCCTCTTTTAACTGAGCATACATTCTTTTTTTATTATTTCTAATATTTTATATTAAATGGCAGTTTTTCAATTTGTCAGCTCTATTACTTTTTGTTATTATTTATCTCTCAAAGTAACCACTGAACACGAACCGAATTCTAAATATTCGTTAGAATCTTTGGGCTTTTCGAATGAAATGCAGAATCGACAGTTCTCTTCTTATTGTTAAAAATCCTGGTTCCTCTGTAGCACAATAGGATTAATTCTTTGCTGTCTTTATGAGAACAAAAGCTAATCTAGCAGAATCTTTTGGATAGATTAGCGAGAGAGCGAACAGAACCACCTGGTGGTGAAATTTTTAACTAAAACAAAATTTAAAGTTAGTAGTTACAGTCCCTATGCTGAATGAAGATCCTCCCAGAATGCAACGTAGCTTATAGATTGAGCTTTCCTGGCCGACCGCCAACATTGAAAGAGAAGAGGTAGCTTCTCTTCTCTTTCAATGTTGGCGGTCGGCCAGGAAAGCTCAATCTATAAGCTACGTTGCATTCTGGGAGGATCTTCATTCAGCGTAGGGACTGTAATCAATTATCAAATCAAAAATAATTTACTTTAATGTTGCATTTTTCCTCCCTCCCAAAAGAAAATTATTTTATCAAAAACCATGCAGAATTCCAGTTTTAGTGAATACCTTCCATGAAATCTAATTTCCTTTTTATACACAATTTTAAAAATAAACACGGCATCTCTGCTGCAGGCAATTTCAAATTACCCTATCATGAACTTTGTTTCTCAACAGGCAAATATTTAAAGTTCTATAGATGATTTTTTAGTTAATGCAATCATTAGCTAATGAAACAAATCAGAAGTTTATAGTTTGGGCAGAACTAAATAAGCTGGGTGTTTCTAAATTAATGCACATAGGCAATTTTTTTCTCTCAATATTATAGAACTTGAAAGGATATAATTGAGCAATTGTTGAAACGTTACTTATTGGTTTCACTTTTAGAACCATTCGTGAAGTGTGCTTGCAGCAATCTCTGCAATTTCTTAAGTTTGAAATTAAGGTCTTACTTACCATAATAGCATTAACAATATCATTGTTGTTGTTCTTCAGTGCTTTAATTGCCTTTGACCGAGAGGCATTGGCTTGAGACATGACCAACTCAATATCCTTGGCTTCGACTCCACATTCATCAACCTAATAGAAAAGTAAGTCTGATTAGTATCGTAACAAAATACACTTAAATTCAGGAGCATTGCATTGTATGATACTGAAAAACATTAAAATATCCATGAAAGCATCAGTTATATTTAAATTGTTATTTCCACTCATCTTAATTACTGTATGCAATAATCTCAATAGAACACTAATATTTTTTTATTTATTTATAATCCTATCAAACTGTAAAAGAGCTATTACTATAATTTTTTCAAAATTTTTACACAAAAACATTACAAAAATATGCAATTTATGAAGTTTCCAACATTAGATCACAAATTAGATTTCTTTTTTTCATTTGAATTAATTCAGAATTAAATAATTAAACATTTTCAAAATGTCATATAAAAATAAAATCTTTAAATCTTTGAGACAACTATTTTCGATTATGGGCCAGCTTAAGATTAAGTCAGTGAAAGAAAAGAAAAAACATAAGCTTACTATTGAATCGTCAATGTTGTGATTCAAGAATATATCAAGAAAGAAATAATGCTGTTAAAGAAATATAACTGGAATACTTTGAAAGAAGATATGAAGATGTTATTAATGGATCGTGGATGGTGGAGATGTTATTCTGCAAGCAACCATTTGATGAAAATATGACTCTTCACAAAATCTATGACTACAGACTAAGAGAAAATACGTTGTGAAATATGCTGTTGAACCCCAATACAGAGACTGCCAAGTTATCTAAAAACTCCCACAGAGATTTCAAGGAACAGTTCAGTTAATCTACAGATAGGATAGCGATAAATTTAATTTGGATGCAATAGAAACATAGTAGCTGAAGAAGGTAGTTTTAATCAGTTGACTCGAGACATGGGTAAAAACCACATTTTCAGAAAACATTCAAGGTACTTTACTTTTGCAGTAAAGCAAATCCAGGGAATTTTGGTCGACAGCACTATCAAACCCCATCGAAGTCGACTTCCAAATCATCAATAACAAGCAAGATTAAGAATCCCGTAACCCTTCAAAAGTGTGGCAAGTCCGGTCATTTTGCATGGAACTGTACTG
The DNA here is from genome assembly GCA_023159025.1 of Thereuonema tuberculata. Taxonomy (NCBI): domain Eukaryota; kingdom Metazoa; phylum Arthropoda; class Chilopoda; order Scutigeromorpha; family Scutigeridae; genus Thereuonema; species Thereuonema tuberculata. The sequence continues at coordinate 35,035,493 of JAFIDM010008419.1, read as the reverse complement.
TTACAGTAATGAATCCAAAGCCCAAAATAATGAAGGAAAAACAAAGCCGGTAAAAGAAACTAGGAGACTTTAACTTTTGAGAATAATTACACCAGTTCAAAGAATAAGGACTAGCATACATATTAAGAATGGATAGATTTTTGATATCGCTGCAACTGCTCATTTTTGTGGTATGCTCAATTAATAAGGGAAATGAAGGAGGTATTAATAAACAAATAATATTCAGGGTGTTGGTGACTTAACGTTTATTGTGCAAACTAATGGTAAGCCGATAACCATCACATGACAAAATATTCTATGTTCCAACTCTTAGAAGGAATTTGATTGGTGGATAAATCTAGTTTCACATATACAAGTTGCAAAGAGTTACTTAGTGCATACTTGAAGGATGATACAGGTAAGCTTTCAACAAGGGAAATATCCAAGCCCTGTTTGAGTTCAAAGTTCAAAACCAAAATAATATTTAGAAAGGAACATTTGCTTCGATATTGAAGGATAACGATAATGAAGGGCGATTTACGGTAACTTGGAATTATGGCGTAGGAGATTTGAACATGTTAACTACTACATGTTATATCGAAGCAGCAAGAAAGGTTGTATCAATGAATTACCTCAACTGAAACAAGTTTTCCTCCATACTACATATGTAGCCTAACTAAAAGACATCGGATTTCTCTAACCTTTAAGTGAAAGAAGATCTACAAAACCGTTGGAATTATTCACAGTGAATTCTGTGCATCTATGTTCACCTCTACTTTTGGAAAGGCCAAGTATTTTGTTTGCCTTCATCAATGATTATTTGAGAAAAGCAGTTATATTTTTAATAAGTGTAAATCAGAGGTATTTGACTTATTCAAAAAATTCCAAACTCGTGCCAAACATTTCCAAAACAGAAAAATAATAATATCAGAACAGATAATCGTTTGGAATATTATCAAAGAGTTTTTGGAATTCCTTGCAAAGCTGAGAATAAAACATGAAAGAATGAACATGCATATACCGGAAATGAATGGAATAGCAATGGTTTCAAAACAGTGATAAATGGAATTAAAGCTTTACTTAATGAAAGAAGACCCAATGAAATATCTTGCGAAGATATTGTGATATTTGTTTGCGGCCACTGGTTCGTGAAATTAAGTGATAGACTATTAGACTGAATAAGACCTGGCAAGAACTAACAGCTTATTCGTATGCTGCAGGAGTTTAAATAGACTATTTTCAAGGGCTGTGATTGGTTGGCATGGTTTTACAATTGATTGGGGGATTTAATTTACACGTGGGCTTTAACTGTATTTTTAAATAACAACGAATCAGATGGGAGAAGCAACGGCCAACGGAAAATTTGAATTGAATAAACAGAATAACGGATTTATACAGTAAAAATTAAAATATACAATTGATAATAGAATAAATGCTGATTAATACAAAACGTAAGACAACTAAGAATATACAAGAATAAATAGAACTATTATAAAAAGATAAATGTGAAGATAAAAATCATTACAGTATTTTGGGGAGAAGCTTTAAATTGTTATAATTATATCTGCAATTGAATTTGTATTATCTTGGAGACAAAACTCCCTTTGAATTATATTGGCGAGACCTCCATCGGTTAAGCATCTGAAAGTATTTGGCTGCACAGCTTATGTTACGCTTCCCAAGATTCAAATCAAGAAACTGCCAATGCGTGCAAAAGTTGGGATTTTTGTAGGATATGCGAATCAAACTAAAGAATTTGGAATTTGGTTACAGAAAGGAACAGTCATTGAAACTATGGTTAATGAAAGCACTCTGAGGAGAGGAAGTGCTACTGAGCCCAAGATCAAATAAGTTGATACTGCAAATTTTTGAGTCTAAGAATTAACTGATTGATCAGATGATGAAATTCAAGAATTACATATTGAGACTGAAGATAAAAGATAATTCAGAAGCGATCAAGCAACAAGGAACAAACAAATGTGCATCTCCTCCTGCTTCTGAAGTTCAAAAAGAAACTGAAACTCAATCTTTCTCACAGTCAAATATTAATTCAATGGATAATGAATATGAAATGGAAGAATGGATTCATTGTGCAAACATAAGTCTGGACTAGGAATGAAGTTAAAGCTAAAAACGGTAGAAGAATTCAAGTTTATTACGGTATAACTACTACCAATAACTTGTTTCCATTCTTTGAATCAAATTGAAGGTTATTGTTTCGAGAATCATTATTTTATACGAGACATTATTTAACTTTAAACTGCAAGCAAATCTATCTTTGCCAGAAGTAAGCAACACTGAAGTTAAAATTCCAAGAACAAAGAGGCAATGCAACCTCTTCAGAAAAATGAATGGAAGAAGCCATGAAAAATGAAATCGCTTCCACGACTGAACAACAGGTATGGCCATTAGAGCAACCAAAGGAAGATAAAACTCTTCTTGGCAGTAAGTGGGTTTATACAGTTAGGAGACCACGATGGCCGAATTGCCTGCTACAAAGCAAGATTAATTGCTCATGGTTATGATCAAGTCAAGGGAAACACAACTTATGAAGAAGTTTTTGCCCCAGTCATTAACTTTATTTTGGTAAGATTACTTTTTGTACTTTGTGATTTGCGTATTGCAATAGAAATTTTTACAACTGGATGTCAAGTGTGCTTATCTCTATACAAAGATTAGTGACGTTATTTTTATGCAACAGCCAGATGGGTTTATTGAAAAAACGAAGCCTAACCATGTCTGCACATTGTTATGTGTCATATATGGTTTTTAAACAGTGATCACGAATGGTTTCTAGAGCTATACATAATTTTATTTAGTTTGGATTTCGAAGATGAAAAGCTGTAATTATGTGTACATATTAGGAAAACAAATTGTATTATTAGTCTATGTTGATGATCTTACCGTATTTTGAAAAAGCCAAAGTTTATAAGGCAAAAATGTCACAATGAATACTAAGAAATTTGAAATTATTATACTTGGCAAGACAAGAAAATTATTAGGTGTAGAATTTATTGATACCGTTTATGTATACATCAAGATTTACTTATTTATTGAAAAACGAAAAGAAAAACTGAAGAAATAAGGACTAAAGTTCAGTTCCTGTAGCAAAGGGAATAGCTTATTCCAAAATGGATAGTCAATCATCTGAGACGGAAATAATGGAAGTGTCCAAAATTCCTTGCAGAAGTTTACTTAAAAGTTTGGCATTCCTTGCAAGTCGGACACGTCCTGACATCTCATTTGATGTAAACCTGTTTTCACATCTCCAATCGAATCCAGGAGGTTGTGTGTGTAAAACATCTCATGTGGTGTTAAATTTATCAAATATTCATAGAGCAAACATTGAATGTTTTAGTGATGCTGATTTTACCTCATGTAGGGGTGATAAAATTTCAGTGAGAGATTCCCTGATCGTATTAGACTAAGTATCCATATCTTGGAGTACTGTAAAACAGAAATGTGCGAGCCTTTCTACAGTGGAAGCAGAATGCATAGCATTAACTGAAAACAGTTAAAGATCTAATTTGGTTACAAAGAATTTTAGATAATGATAGGCATTTTTATCTAATGTGAAAAAGACATTAGTTCTATGTGACAATCAGGCAGTATTTAATTTCAGTCTATCACCTATAGCAACCCTTGAAAATTTGTGCCTAAACCAACTCGCAAATGGAAATTTACACTAGCTAGCTAATTAACGGAGGGGGGGGGGGCCAAAATTATATATATATATATATATATATACTAGCAGCCCGATTGGTAGGTGTATAAAATTTGGCCGAACTAAAAATAGAACTGGGGTTCTGATTGGCAGTTGCCGTTGAAGAATGGTGATTGGTGAAGGGTAAAGAAAACTTCCATCATGAAATACCCCTTGCGGGAGTTCACATCCCGATGAATTTAAATAGACTGTAAATTTGAATTGGCACAGCAGCCAAGGTTTTGAATTTAGGAAAAAACAATTTGCGAGGTAATTTTTTCCACTCGCAAGCGCCTAATTTCTACTCGCAAATTGCGAGTTTGCGAGTGGGATTTTCGAGGGTTTCCTATAGAAAACAAAAGAAACTGTCACCTAGAGATTAGATATCATTAGTGACTTATTAGAAAATAAGTTGTTTTATTTAAAATATGTACAAACTAAAGCTCAAACCATAGATAAAATGAGTAGTTTGAATAAGCTCTTTGTAAATCGCACAAACGATAATGGAAGCATGCTGAATTAACACAAGCGAATTGTTTGTGCATATGTTCTGTTTGTTAGCGTGATTTATCTGTTATGATGGCGAATAGAATATTAATTCAATTTTTTTTCCTATTCTTGATATTGACATTATAGTAATGGAAATGTAAACATTTTCGTAAGTACATTCTGCAATAGCATTACTGGGTGGTAAGAAAGAAAGAACTCCTTCAATACCCTTTGAATTCACTGCATCTGTAAGAGTCTTACACTGACTGCTCAATTGAAAATGGACAACTGTGATAGGGAACAGATGCTTTATTTACAGGGTGTCTAATAGTGCATACTGTGGCCTTTTACCCTAATCACAGCATCCACACGCCGTGACATGCTCTCCACCAGTTTCTCATAGCAAGCAACCGGTATTTTTGCCCACTCCTCCTTCAAAGCCTGTACAAGTTAGATGCGTGTTTGTGGTCGCATCGTATGCGCACGAATCTGGCGCTCCAATTCATCCACAGATGTTCAATAGGGTTGAGGTCCGGGCTCTGGGCGGGCCACTGAAGTTCCTGAACATTGTTCTCCGGAAACCATGCGCTGACAAGAGCCTTAGGGCCCAGCGCATTGTCATGCTGGAACACAAATGGCCCTTCAACTAACTGCGACCACAACATAGAAAGCATGGAATTGTCTAGAACTTCCAGAAACTGTGTGGATGCCATGTTTCCCTCGATCACAACAAATGGATCACGTCCAACCAGGAAAAACACGACCACAGCACCACTGCCAAACTTCACTGTCGGGATGACACACTCAGGTGTCCACTTTCAATTGAGCAGTCAGTGTACCTTCAGCCTTTACTGAGTTGGATACATTTTCAGGACTACTCGAATGTTTAACAGTATTGCTGCTAAGGAATGGAAGCAACTTTTATCAACTTAAGCAGCTGTACATTAACAACTGTCTCCTATAAATCAGCATTTACTCTTCCACTTAGATTGCTGCATGAACATCAATAAGTCGATCTCAGTGAAGCAGAATCGACCGCACTATTTTCCGGGTTCTTTGGCACCAATTTTTTTTCCTCCTCTTCTTTTAATTTTAATTTCTGATACTCATTGGGGCTTGTAAATAGTATTTTTCAGTATTTTGCTTCTCCTCATTTTTACGTGCATTATTTCTGCATTGGCTAAGGGAATAGACCTTTAGAATTCTGTAAAGACTGAACAGCAGAGAAATAATAATAAAAAATTAAAAAAACTAGAAAGGTACAGACAATTTCTTCCCTGCTCATATTAGGATCACTTAATAAGGCAGAGTCATTGCCATTACATCAATGTAAGTTTATGCAATACAGCTTCCAGATCAATGTGGCGTACAGATTCTTATTAATAAATTTAGTATTAAGGACAACGATGGAGCAAAACCAAGCTGTCTTAATGCCGCAACATTTTTAATTTAATCTTTGGCCGAATTACTAATTCCCTGCTTTCAAGAGCGTGTCACAGCCATCACGTTTGCTTATAAACAAGGATGAAAACACTGAGCTAATATAAAATGTCTGAAAACTAGTTCTAAACAGAAGCCTTAACTCAAGAATTTTAAGGAAATGATCAATCAAGGATTGAAAAAACAAAAACAAAATTCAGCTCCTGGCTGGAAACAAATGTATAGAAATAAAATGTCTGCTACTGAAGACTACTGTCAAAGAAATTTAAAAGAGTAAAAAGTATTACTCTTAAACGGAATTCCAAATTTCAATGGTTCAAGGGCTTCAAAGACAATGGCTTATATTTGCGAGATACAAGATGAAAAGGAGAGGATTCTGTTGGAATCATGTTTAATAAATTGGAAACTGTGTATAAATAAGGACAGACCTTTAAAACATATTATATCTTTTGGATACATTAAACAGATCATGAGTACAAGAACGAAATATTTATAATTTAAGAAGTCTGGTTGTCATCCAATATTAGTTTCTTAACGATTTAATTGTTAGTCAGTTTTTGCAAGAATAATTCGTGTCAGTATAATAAATTGTTATTTAGATTAAAAGAATTGTTATACAATTGGACTAATGAATTGTTGTTAAAAGAATTGCAATGAGACATTGAGAAATTTGTTTACTTATTCAAAATTATGTCTTCATTAAGATCGATGGAATTAAAGAGAGGAAATCAGTTTTCTTTCCTCAAATATTGTCACCCCAGATTCTCGCTTAGAGAAATGAAATATTGTGAAGAATAAAGTAGATGTTTTGGATTATACTAGGAAGTTATTTCATAACTGCTAATCTAGTTTCTATAGTTTTCTAACTGTATGAAACTCTTACAGAAATCAAAAGAAAGAATGCCTAGAAAATACAAACAATGATAGTTCCCTTATCAATACCAAACCTACCTCCTCTTCCTCTGATTCTTCTTGTATGGGTGCAGTGACTGTGACTTGCGTTGCTTCACCAGCAGCTGCTGTAACCTCGGGTGCCTTAAACTTCTCAGCGGCTGCCATCTGAGCCTGCTGATTCAGATCTTCAATTTTGGCTTCCCCAAATACGATGTACGTATCAGAGGCTGGGCTTTTAAAAACATCGGGCTTAGTTATCACAAATAGAATGTTCTTTGTTCTTCGGATGGTCACTCGGCTAACTCCCTGAACCTTAAAATAAAAAGTAACAACCATTTAGTAATAATTATGATAAAAATAAAATTTCAAAATCCCAAAAGGAAAAAAAAGATGATCATCATCAATTCCTCAAAATATTGCAGAAAAGATTTAACAAACACCCTATCCTTGGTGCTAAACATGTTAATAAACAAAACAACAGCTTACCTGTTTTAAACCTAATTTGGACATAATCTTCCTAGCTTTCTTTTCACTTCGGCTCTGCTTTGCCTTGCTTGTCATTTCTTCGTGGAGACCAGCAGCTTGAGCAACCTAATATAATAGGAATGGGCATTTGTGTAAGAGGCTTCATAAAACAAAATACGACAAACAATACGAGCCATTCAAGAGACCTTCAGGGGACTGCTTCAATAAATTAATGTGGCTAAAAAAATGTCAAAGTTTTCATCATTTATTCCTTGGGTCCACAATGAGGATGTTTAACGTCTCTGGGTCGAGGCTGGAAAAGTCACGTGATGTAGGTGTGTTACTTCTAAAAACATGGCTAAGATTACCGAAAAAACTCTGTATATTAAAGATTTCTCAACTTTAAATATATTGAATTATTGGCATACAATTAAGGAGGCATATGGAAATAATGTAGATACATTATTTCTAGATGAAAGGAATAAATAGATGTAAAAAAACATATATTTATTCATTTAATCTAGAAATAATATATCTACATTATTTCCATACGCCTCCTTAATTGTATGCCGATAATTCAATATATTTAAAGTTGAGAAATCTTTAATATACAGTTTTTTTTCGGTAATCTTAGCCATGTTTTTAGAAGTAACACACCTACATCACGTGACTTTTCCAGCCTCGACCCAGAGACGTTAAACATCCCCATTGTTGCATATCTGGTTGTCATAATACAATTGAAATAGAGCCTTGTTTGTCATACAAAGGAAAAAAACACTGTGTTGATACTGCTGTGACAACATGTATTAAAAATTGGGAAATTCAAATCATAATATATGCCAGTGTTCTTAGAACAAAAACAAAGTGTTTTAATTTTATAATTATTATTACAGTCATCTAAGCCAAATAACTTATGTCACTCAAAAGACTTTGTATATCTAAGCTGAACATAATATAAACAGTAAAGTTCTGAATTGATTGATTTAATAGTTAAAAATTCTATGTTTATTTCTTAATTATTATTTATTCTCAAAGAATTCTTTTGTTCTTCAGTTCATTTTTTTAAAACAAAATTTTGTAATTATAATTAAAGATTAGACCATCAATCTTTTACTAAGGATTACCAGCTTTCTTATTCTTCATTATATTAGCCATCAGTATTTTCCATAATGCTTATTTCTTTATAGAGCACTGTTTAATTCCTTAATTTATAGTTGATTTGTTAAAGATTTTATTATTTTAATATGAATTTTTTATTTTTTTTTATTCAAGACTGCCTACATTTATCTTATTTTAATATATTAACCATTAAATTACTGTAAAAGCACTTATTTTCGCGAATCCGTCATAATCGCAAAAATTTAAGCCACGCGAATTACTTTTTTTCGGTTGAATTCGGTTCTGTTCATATAAAATTTGCGAAATTTTTAGCTCGCGAAATCACCGATATCTTCATTTTCGCGAAAATTACGGCTCGCGAAAATAAGTGCTTTTACAGTACACAACACAGCATTTAAACATTGTATTAATTTTAGTAAAGTATAAATAACAAACATTTTTTTTTCTTTTTAAAAAAACAAACAAAATATACAGTTGAATGTTTAATTAGAATATTCAAGAAATATTAAAGCAAAATAATATTGAAAGCATATTTGAAAGAAAAGTCAATGTGCAGAATAATGTATTCAAGTGATTATTGGAAGTAAGGATAAATAACATGTTCAGTGGATTATGTTGTTGTTGTGTGTCAAGATGATGTAAAATTATGTGTCTTCAGAAGTGCTAGAAATTTACATAGAATTGGAATATATATATTTCTGTGTTTACGATTTACATTCCGGAATATCAGTAAAGCTACGGATTATCATAATGTGAAGATAAATCCAAATCAAATAAAGTATAATCGAATGAGTAATTACATTCTGATTACACATATCACATTCAACACAGTTGATAAGAGCGAATTATTACTCAAGTCACCAGAGGTAGCACGGTATATTTATCAAGCTTAAGGACAGCGACTTCATAAATATCGATTACAGTATAAAAGAAATGCCCTTTTTTTTTTGGATTTTAAGCCGAGACCCTGAGATGGCCGTTTCAAGCTTCTTAGCTCTCTTCAGCCAGGGCTACTCAGCCAGTAGCTTTCTTTTAATATGATTGTTTTTCTTTACCATCAGAGGGCTTTGTCTTTTTGTTTCTTTATGAGCAAATTCCTTTTGAAGCAGAAAGTTAGACGCATTTTGTATTGTTTCCATTATTATTGTTGTTTTTTATGTTTTATTTCCTTTTTCTTATTATTTATGGACAAATTCTTTCTGAGGCAGATAGCTTAACACCCAAGGATATTTGATTCCATTACATATGTTCTTTTTGTTTCTTAATTATGAAGGGTGCATTGTGGGTTTTTATCTTCAACTAATACTTCCCCTCGCACATCTTTTTTGGGTTCTGCACTGGCTGAAGAGAGCACAACAAGCTCAAAACATCCATCTCAGGGTTTCAGCTTAAAATGTGCCTCGTCATTATCCAGTCAGATTGTGCAAAACAATGCACACAAAATCTCCTAGCTGTATCATAAAGTGTGTTGTTTTGTTTGGTTTTATTCAAAGAACTGACACCTTCAACTAGGGGAGGGATTTCTAAGTGGCTCAAATAGTAAATACAGTGGCCGATTGTTACAGATTACTTAATGATGAAGCACAATTCACTAGGGACAGCATCGCCAATGCTTTAGCTCTCTTGTTTGACTGAAAGCAATAATGTCATTTTTTTCAACAGTTCTCAGAACAGAGTTTGTTTTACTTGTAAATAAACTAAATTAATGATAATTTGCAATAGATTTTCATTGGTGTATTTCATATGCTCCATAAACTGCCCAACTTTTTTTTACAATGACTACAGCAATTATCTGTAAGCTGTGCCCTACTTTCCCAAGTCATCCTTATGTAATGTAACTATAATGTTTTATTTTCAATCCCCTTCCCATTAAATTATCGAGTAGGACTGTTCTCTTATTGAATGCTAATTTCTGATATACTGCCCTTCTTTATACCACAGATATTTCAGGGACAGGTTATGAACAGTTATAAGGCAAGTGATTTATAAACAAATTTTCTCCAATTCACTAATTCTCACTCCAAGACATTAAATATGTAGGTAAGTAAAATCAGAACCGATTTGTGATATTTACCGTGCTTTATTCTGCGACTCCGTGCATTAATTTGCTTGATAAACATCTGCTTAATTCATAAGGAAAAGCCCTCAAGAGTTCCAAAAATCCTGCTTTTTCCCTCTCTTGGAAACACAGGGTTTGCAAACAAACATTAAGGTTTTTCTCTTAATTTTCTTTATTTTTTTTCCAACAACAGCAAGATCTACAGTATATTCGAATCGCCGTATAATAGAGGAATGGTATAAATAGGTCTAGTATACATTCAGGTTAAACCTAATGTCAACTGTTACTTACATGAGACTGTCCCTGAGTAACACCACTTGCCATGGAAGGGTGTTCCAAATCTGGAACTGAATCATCACTGTCCGATTCGGTACCCGATCCACTAACTGTAGGAGAGGAAGAAAAAAAGAATAATAATCATGGATTAGAATCCAAATGGACTGAATTTTGTGTACAAAAGTTTGATTTTCTTATTAAATATTTAAAAATTAATCACATGACAAAAAGAGATTAGCTTTACTTCCACACAAAAAATATATTAAAAAGTTTCTTTAGAGAAGATCCTGAATTAAAGTCTTATCACAAACAAAAATCTTTGCAATTTTTAACTATAATGTGAACAAAATAGCAGTTATGGTTCTATTTAACTATGCCATAACATCTGCCCTTTCAATTACTTATCCATTGCTTTCTTCAGATGTAGTAATTCCACATTAACTTCTCCACATCAAAAAGCTTATACATTCCCTCCCAAAAATTGCTAAACACTACCGTATTTACTCGCATAATTTCCCCCATCGCGTATTTTCCCCACCCCAGTTTTTGTGGATTACAAAATTCAACTTTTATTGTTATCGCATAATTTCCCCACCTCTTCTTCAACGCGTTTCCAACATGACCTTGACTGGCGGTCAACTCACGACGATGCGACAATGTACCGTTACTTCGGCATTTCTCTATCCCACGCTACTTTAGGGGAAGATTCCACCCCCACCCCGGTTAGTACAAGAGCAGACTCCTTCTGAATCAGTACAACAATTTCGAGTGTTTTGTGAAAACGTGAAGTTCGCGAATAAAGTTAAGTTCTCTATTAGCAGGCAGCTGATGCTGACGTCATGCGGTGAGCAACTATAAAGATGGCGGGCTGCGCTGCGTGAGTTACGAAATTACGTCACAGTCACACATACACTTCCTTGCATGCCTATTGCTTAACTGTACTTTGAAGAAAAAACAAATGTTTAGATGTGATTTCTTATATTTTAAATGTTGCGTGTTAATAAAATTGTTAATTACATTTCTTGCTTTAAAAAAATCAGTGTTTAACATGGTTTTCCTTACACTTTCACCATATTTTTTGTCCTCAAATTGAAAAACATCGCATAATTTCCCCACCCCCTTTTTTTTGTCAAAATATTGATGAAAAAAAAGGGGAAATTATGCGAGTAAATATGGTATTCAAAATGCACTCACAACTTCTAATTTCAATGTCATTGAGTGTTAGGTCCGTCCAGAACAGTAAATCAGTAATACAAAGCTAAAGCTAAGAGTAACTAAACATTGCAATAACTGAAATACTATTTAACTCCAGTTATAGGTTGTTTCAATTTAAAAAGATAATTTAAATTTAAACTATCCAATATAAGATCCCTATTGATTTTGATACAGCTTATATCCTTACATTGGAATAAAGAGAATAAGAATCATTAAAAGCAGCACTTGAATGGAGGCTTTCCAAACCATTCTTCAAAAAGCTGATGAATAACTTATTTTACTGTTTTAATACGTTGACTACTGCCATTGTTAGAGGTTGGAATCCTCAAGTGACACTAGATTTTAAGTTTTTATTACATACGGTAAAATAAGCAGTCGTACGATCACTTTTCAACTTTCCTCCTAGCCAACCACTCAACTCTTATGGTTCCTGTAGGCTAGTTTACACGACTCCTCAACGCTATTTTTTTTATGGTTTCGTCAATGATATGGTACAGAAATCAAATATGATTAGAATAAAGGTTGTATTTTTTCGTTTATTAATAAAAATAAATGTGAAATCTCAGAAAAAAATTTACACAAAATCAATAAGATGTATAATTATGGAACTTCTATTTTTTTTTCAAATTCTAAAAATTTTGAAAAATCAACATAAAATCAATAATAAACAAATTTAGAGAATTTAGTGTTTTTCAAGATTTTGGATACATCACTTATTATTTTGGGGGAGGGAAAAAAATCAAAAACCAAACAAAAAGTTTGATGCTAACAACTGTTCACAAAAGTTCAAGGTGCACACACACAATACAAGTTCCCTTACGAGAGTTGGCAACGTACTGATGAACTTGAGTTTGCCTAGCCACACAACACGGTGTCATGTAGTCGGCATATCTACTACTGTATTAGTAGCCATTAGGGATGGACGGGATTGGATTTTTAGGTCGGGACGGGACAGGACAGGATTTTTTTTTTCCCTCCCGAAAATTGGGACGGGATTGACTTCCTTCAGTAAATGGGAAATAGTTGTTCGGGTTTTGAAACTTGATATGGACGACAATAATAATAACGAACAAAAACATTTTTATGTCTGTCGCTAGTCGAAATCACGAAGGCAGTCATCTGTTAGTTTATTGGTTTCGCCGGTCGATCCCTAACGCCATGACCAAAACACTTTGTTGTTGATGTAATATTGGGAGGTAGAAGGAAAATAAATAGTCCAGAGTATTTCTCAATGATTTATTGTAGTTTTCAGTTGCCAGGATTAATAATCCCCCCATCTCGAAGAAATCCCGAAGTAAAGCAAATCCCGCCCGATAAACGGGATTATAATTTTCCCGAAAATTTCCCGAAATATCGGGTCCCGTCCATCCCTAGTAGCCATCTACATGGAGCAGTGTAGTCAGCAGTCAGTGTGTTAATTAACCATCACCTTTTCGATAGCATGCCTGATCTCGGCAACCAAATGAAAGAATATTAATATTTCATTATTGTTAGCCCAGAGCCAAGTGGTAAAGTGCTTGAATGAGGCCTGGAGGAGCAGGGTTCGATCTCCGACTCTGAAATAGCTTGGGGGATTTTTTTTCACACTGAATTCTCCAGATGGAGAGTTCACCCCACACAGTCTACAAAAGGTACCAGATGTCTTGGCTCAGGGGTTAAACGCCAATAGGTGTCAAGCTAACCATCCGACCTCAACTTAAAACCTGTTGGTACAGAACACCGGGAGCCTGGAGCCTTACCTGCTGCAATCCCAAAGGCTGTACAAACCTATAGCGAGATATTTTACCATGATAGTGAATAGGTAACTGTAATTTTCTTTACCCATAGGTATCATATTGTAATCAACTTAGAACAATGCTTTTTGTAATGTTGTATTTCCTAATATAATGTTTCAAAATATAACCCACCTCAAAGAAACTGTAAATACATATTTTTTTTTTTTTACTAATCAAAACTATAAATAAAGAAATTTTATGTTTTCAGTAGTACTATTCAGTAATATGAGTTATGAACCTCATCCAATCTCACCTAACATCTAACTGTATACGACGACACCACAAACCACCACATCAACCAACAACCACAGAGGTATACTACGGAATTGTAAATCGTAAGCCCCCCATTTTTCTTTTTTCAAATAAAAGTACAATTGTTTTTCTTGGGGAAAAAAAAAGGCCCATATTCTTAAATTAAAAAATACCCGTTCTATTTCTTCCTTTTGCTACTTTTAAAATTGATAAAAAATTTGCAAACGTTTCAACTTTTGTTTTTATTATTTCATCAATTTATCTATGCACTAAAATGTTAAAAGACTGGCAATTGTGATTTCTTGAGGTTTTTTCAGTTTCTGATATTTCTTATTTTTTAACATAAGAAATATCAGAAACTGAAAAAACCTCAAGAAATCACAATTGCCAGTCTTTTAACATTTTAGTGCATAGATAAATTGATGAAAGAATAGAAACAAAAGTTGGGGGAGAAGCAAGGCCAACGGAAAATTTGAATTGAATAACACAGTGGTTCCCAACCTTTTTCAGCTGGCGACCCACCTTTCCTTATCGTTTTACAGTGGCGACCCACTTATCGGAATACCTCCACATATATAGGAATAGAAGAATATAGAATAAAACAATATTTGTATCGTATTCCTTCCTTATATATGATCGATTTTCGATTTTTCTGATGGTTTATTCGATGGTTTCTGATAGTTTTAGGATCAAGATGCGACCCACCTGTAACCTTTCCCCGACCCACCAGTTGGGAACCGCTGGAATAACAGATTAACGGATTTAAACGATAAACAGTAAAAAATTAAAATCCACAATTGATAATAGAATAAATGCTGATTAACATAAAACGTAAGACAACTAAGAATATACAAGAATAAACAGAACTATTATAAAAAGATAAATGTGAATATAAAAATCATTACAATATATAGCTAATAAAGATCATTGATTTACTTGAATATTATAGACAATATAAAATTAGTTGTGAATAAATGTTTATATGGTGTAGATTTTGTCATCTTTAAAATACATTCTTTGTGCCATTATGTATAACCTTGAAAATAAAAAAAACCACTTTAAAAAAAAAAAAAAAAAATGTATTTTCCCATTTTTTGTTCAAAAGTTTTGTCGCCACAAATCAATGCTGTACGGCAAAATCTTATCACATTAATTATTAAAAAGATTCTGTTTTACTATATTTTCAAAACAAAAAAATCATTTATGTAAATATTTTATTATTATCAATATGTAATATTTTGCAAATTAATTTACTCGAAAGTGTATGTGAATATCATAGTGTTATTCCATAGATGTCCCTGCTTTAGTTATTAGCATACAGCAAACAATACCTAACAGTCTAGTAATTTATTTGATAACTAGATCCTTCTTTGGAAGACAATTCCAAAACCTTTGAATGATAGCAACTCCTCATTCTTCTGGGGAATTTAAAACTGTAACAAAGCCGAATTACTTTATAGTAAATCCTAAGTTTTGACTTTCATTTATCCTGAATGTGCATTCAATAGACATTTGTTTTTAGTAAGTAGAATGTGAAAACTGGAGGTGAGAAACTGCCTAAAAGCATTCCCTGTATTTGTTTCGTACAAGTAGCATCACAACTTATAATAACTCATAATGAATTACTATTTGAATTTCGGCAAAAATTATCAAGAAATGAGAATTTAAAAAGAAAACAGTTCTAGAGAACTCTCTAGATCATATGGGGGGGAAAAAAAAAGCAGGTAATATTGTGGTGAATGTTTTCGGCCACTGGTTTGTGAAATTAGGTATTAGAGATTGAACAAGATCTAGCAAGAACTCTTTAACTGTTTTATTCGTGTGATACAGGGTTTAAAAAGACTTTTTACAAGGGCTGTGATTGGTTGGCGTCCTTTAACAATTGATTGGGGATTTAATTTACACGTGGGCTTTAACTGATTTTTAACTGTATTTTTAAATAAAAACGAATCAGAGGGGAGAAGCACAGCCAATGGAAATTGAATAACAGAATTAAACAGTAAATAGTAAAATTTAGAATGTACAATTGATAATAGAGTAAATGTTGATAAATATAAAATGGAAGACAATTAAGAATAAACATGAATAATTAGAACTATAATAAAAAGATAAATGTGAATATATAAAAATTATTACAATATATATGTATGAATGAAAAATGTCTCATGCATACAACAGACAAGCCAAAATTAAAATCGAAAACATTAAATGTTAACGGCTTATTGAAATTACAAAATCTTAGCTAATGAATCTTACCATCATCATCTTTCTTGTCGTCGTCCTTCATATCTTCCGTTTTCTTGTCAAGTATATCAGCAGCACTCAGTTCTGGCATTGCTCACTGTAACAAAAGAAAAATGTTTTAAACTCTGGGAATAAAAATTTGACAATTTTCCCAGTACGTACAAACTATAGTAAAGAATTCTATTAAAAAACTTTACTCCATACTGACTAACTGCCCGCAATGTTTCGCAGAGCAAACTTCTGCTTCGTCAGGCGTCTTACTGATTTTGAACACTAAAAACCAGTTTTAACAAAAGATCAAGATTATAACATAAAACATTACCATTAACAATAAGGTTGATTGATTGTGGTGAACATGGGTGGCAGGGAAGTCAAGCGTAGGTCTATTGTACTATCCCACGGAAGTGAGGACAGTCTGAGAGTATGGTGGGAGAAGTGCAGGGGAAATGGGAGAACCCCGAGAAAACCTGCCCAATGCAGATGGTCTACCATCACGAAACACACATGAGAAGCAAACCCCGGTACTCAGAGGCGCCAATGTCACAGCAACAACACCAACTGCATGGCCAACAATAAGATACTACTTAGTTAATATTGTGGAAAGGTAATCAAATTCCAATAATGATTTTTCTAGAAAGGATGGAAACTAAAATACCAATATTTTCATGTACATAATTCTTTATTTATGTATTGTTAATGTGTGTTATTAGTATTGATTGATAATATTAACTAGTACCTTATTGTTTACCATTAACAATGTTTTTATGTTATCATCCTGATCCTTTGTTGTAACCTTCTTTTAACATTCAAAAACCAGTAAAACGCTTGACAAAGCAGAGGAAGCTCGCTCTGTGAAATACTGTATGTAGTCAGTATGGAGTAAGTTTTATAATAAATTGTTCTGATATCATGCATCGTCAAGTGAAGAATTCTAAACGTTATAGTAATTGTAAATCTTAAAAATCGGGAACATTACATTGAGTTAATGTCTTAAGGTTTTTAAAGATACGTTTTTAAATTTTAAAGTTATTACTTGATTCTCTATAGTTTGTTTATAGCATTTAATTTTGCGAAATGTCTTTACAAACTTAAATGGCCGTAAACTAGAATATACACTGGTAATATCTTTAAATCAAAAAACCACTGGTGGTGAAACAGTAAAGAGAAACTTTACAGATTAAACATATTTTTGAAACTTTGGTCCCTTTTAATTAAAAAAAAAAAAAAAAAAAAAAAAAAAAAAAAACCTTAGGTTTAATTTTTTAATTTTAAATTCTCCAAAAAAATGAGTTGTTGTTTTTTCAAAAACAGCAAGACTTGCTGAAGTCAAATAACTGTTTTAAGCAATGTATTAATACTTTTTGTATTTCTTAAAACTCATTAAAAAATTACTCGCATAGTCAAATAACAAGTATGGGCATATCCGAGATCAACGAGAGCCACATTCTGGATTATCATAAATATAAAGAGCCACACCATAGTCAAGTTCCATAGTATTCAATACACAAATTCAAATTTAATTACATTTCTACGCACATATTAATTGCTACATAAAGTATAAAAAATACATACATAAGAAAATGAAAAATGAGAAAGAAAACACAAAATAATTAGTTCAAAATTTAATATATTTTTTTTAAAATTCTATATTTTTATCAAGAGATATTGGGAGCCGCATTTGCCCATGTCTATCATAATTTACTTTCCAATTCTTCGCCCATAAGACAATTTTCAACCGCCACCATTCCCCGATTTCTGCAACGACACTTTTAAAGACACGATGTTACGGCTTTGGTACCTAGATGGCATCAGTTAACTTACAAACAGGATACGCATCTCAGTTTAAAATTCACTTAAATACAGAGTTATATAACTTTCATTTTTTTCTTGTGATAAAAACGTAAAATAACCTTTTGAAGTCCTATCTTGAACTCAGTGGTAGATCTTTGATTTTCATATGTATGACTATTGTAACAAATGCATCAGTATGAAGAGGAGGAAACAAAAACAGTGCTTTGCAATCTTATTATTTACGCTGTATGCAATAGTCTGAACTTAACATGTCGTAATACAGGGTATGTCTATATTCAAAGAACACTGTTCAAAAGTAATGACAATATAGGAAATATAACATAGTAAAATCAAAGTCTCAGATCTTATTAATCACACAAAAACAAATTTGTCATTTCTTCAATAACTGATCATAAACTTGTTTATTATTAAAAAACTCTATACTTTATCAGCAATATTTCGCAGGGTATTCTTTCCCTACTTCTTCAGGCTACATTTTGAAATTAAAACCAAAGCAGTTATAACAAAGAAATAAGTCTTACACAATAAAAGAAAAAGGTTCAAATTGCATCAAATTATTACAAAGAATAATTTCTATACAATTAAAATATAAAAGTAATGTTAAAAGTGATATTCAATTAACAATTATCCTGAAAAAGATTAAAACAAATAAATAAATGGTTATGCAGTTTTACAATATTTTTTTGAAATTTTCAATTACGAATTTATTAATTATATGGAGTTTTTTAATAAAGTTTTGTAATAAAGAGCAGTAACTGATCATAATTTGAGTTTCCATCACCAAAGAAATTGAAACATTAATGTAAACTGATGACCAGCATAATATTGTTTAAAAAAGCTTCAAGGTTCTACCTTTTCTGGTTCTTGCAAAGCAGACTGACAAACAGACATTGTTAGATTATTATAGAATGCTTTTATAATAGTAAAAATATAGTAAGTAAAACTTTTTTTTTATATATATAAAAAACTTCCTGATCTCATGTATCCCAAATATTATCCTTTAACAAGAATAATTGGATAAAAATCCAGCTTCTTTTGTTGCTCAAAGCTTTATTGTAGACAATTTGTCGTTTTAATCCCTATTGGTTTTCCATGGAATATTGGGTATCTACAACCACGTCCATCAGATTGTTAGGAGCATCAATCTTGGTTTCATTCCATGTTTATGGACTTAAATAACTTAAGGGCACTTCATCCAATGTTTATCCTCTTTCAAAAATCCAGTCATAACCTTAACTAGGATCAAAGTCGTCTCGTGAGTTTCTATCAAAAGATCCAAGACTTTTTGCAGACCGTTTTGGTCGAGCACAGTTTGGTAGCAGCCGCCACCAATTCTGAGTTGCTGATATTTTTTTTGTCAATTGTCTTTCTGGTCCAATTTAAGCTTCAGGAACTCGCTGCATTGCCCTTGTAATGACTTATAGTAGAGTTCATGAAAGAAGGGTTGACTGTACCCTTTGCCTTATATGATCATTACGTAGCGATCGACTGTCTGGAACAAACATCACCAGTCATGACGTCATCAACTTGACCTCTGAGCAGTTAGTCCAAGATGGCATCGTTTTGTGATCGCATCAGCGTGACGAAGAAAGGATCAAGTAAGGGGAATAGTGTAGAACGTTTGTAATTCTTTCAATTTTAATTGTAATAATCATTCTTAACTGTAGAAAATACAAAAACCAGAATGTTTTCGTAATGTTTATAAGATTCAGTTATGGATTTTAGCAATAGATGGCACTGTTACGTCCTGGAAACATCAATCTATAAGGAAATTACTTCATCAAAGCTCTTCTTTCATGAACTGAACTGTAGCTGTATCAACATAGCCCTTAAGCCATAGCTCAGACTCCCATACATCAGACTTAATAAAAATACTACAGCATTTCCTTAGTTTTTTTTGTCTACCAGCAAGAAAGACACCCACAAGACCACGTACTGTAGATAATTTGTAGCAACTCAGAATAATGAAACATCTTTAAACTGATTTCAGACAAAGTTTCATCAAAATTGGACAACTACAACAAAAATCAAGTTTTAGAAAGTTTAACATACCACAAATAAGTAAAATTCTTTACATTTAACTATAGGCTTATTAACATTCGATAAGTTGGATGGTTGTAAAGACCCAAACTAACAAGAGAAGAGGCTTCATGTATAGTATTTCAGTTCAATATCATTCAAGTTTTACGAAATGCCACAAGCAAAAATGAAATATTAAGAAAGAAGTTGCAACATGCTTTAAAACTTTCAAAATCAAAGTAGTTAATCAATTAAAAACTTTTTTTTTTTTTTAATTTTTTAAATCCCCTTTAAATACCCCCTCCCCTTCCATTTTTTTTTATAGTTTTCCTCTCAAAAAAAATTTTTTTTTTTTTATTTCATCCGTGCACAAGGACTAGAAAATTGAAAAATAACGTCAATGCAAAAATATATAAGCAGCAACTCACATTCTGAAATCATTAATGAGTACTAAGAAATTACTACTAATCCGGATGATATATTTGTAGAAGTATTTATTAGTTATTAGCGAGAGTCTTGTAAATATAAACTTTTGAGTAAAAAGTTCCAACCAAAGCTAAAAAAATATTAAACTCCGGTTTTATATAACTGCGTATTAGCAGACACACCACTGATATATGGGAAAGCAAAAAAAGGATATAAAAAAAGACATATAACAGATTTAATCTATTGTTAATGGCCTATTCTTTTTCTTCTTTAATTTAATTACACTTAGTATTTTATTTATTTAAGACTATTTCTTTTGTAGCACATTTCTTAGTATTGGCAATACTACTAATGTTTACGTTCCGTCGCCTTCTTTTTCCTTTTTAATATATGGGAACAAAAAATACAGGTACTTTCAGAACTGGAATCTTATTCACAGGTTAAAAAGACACTCTGTTTATTCTGTTAATTTTAATCCAACTGACTAAACACAATGAAAGCAGTCCAATGAACAAGTGCAAGTTCAAGGCATGCTGTATAGCTCACATATAAGCATTCGATTTCACATCGAATTAAGCTTAAATCCTGAAAATATTAACGATTAGGAATTCACAAATCTAACTTCATTGCTTTTTAGACCGCAAATGAACCGATATTTACAAAGATGGAAGTGATTTAAAAAGGATGTCTCCATACCTATAAAGAGATGTATCGTTTATTTCAGCCGAGCTAAAATATGGCGGCAACGGAAAAGGAAGTAACCATATACTTACTCATCGCCCTCTGGTGACTATTATTCGCAAAATCTACCCGTTTCATCTACTTATATAAGTGTTTTGTTTTGCAGTTCCGAATTTACTTTTGAAAGTAAAGTGTGGTTACTTGTCGTATTTCCTTAAATGGTATTAAATTTTTCTTGCAATCATTATTTATTCCGCAGTCTCGTTGAATCCAACTCTCACCGTTTCATAGCAGTTTTATAGAACGACGCTTCATGCAGAAGCGGTAGTAATGATGAAACGAAAAGGTGAAACGAGGAAAAGCGAAAACATTGAAATTCAACGACGCACGCACACAAAAACAGTTATGGAATTTTCATTAATACACATTAACTAAACTTGGAAAGATATCTATTTTCTTTTTCTTTTAAAAGCAACCCTTTTCCAATCGAGTTCAATAAATAAATAAATTTGTCTACCACGAAAACGCTTTTTAGGAATACATATTCCTTCTTTGGGATGCATATTATATTTCGTTCGTAAAGAACTAGCAGCTATTCACCAACTCACGTGAAAGTACTTAAATAAAGTAGTCCCATTTCAAAAAATTTAACGGAATTATTATCTGTAGATTTAAAACAATTTAAACGTTTCGTTTTTAAAAGTCAATCAATGCCAATCACTTCTCTTTGCTTTTCTCGCCAATTATAGAATAGAAAACTCTACAATATTTAACCATAGTAGGCGAAACGATATGTAACATCATACACGTAACTTAAAAACAAAGGAAAAGAAATAATAAAATTTCGAATTTCTCGATTGTCATTAACTATGTACTCTCTAACTCGTCCATCTTGCAATCTCGTCTTGTAATTCCTGATAATCATTTCTTTTCATAAAGCTTGGTATTTCTGAAATGTTTTATCTTGAATGTACATCTCTTAATTCCCCAAGGAAGAGATATCTAGGTTTTAAACATATATTTTTTTTTTCGTTTTAAACATATATTTTTTTTTCGTTTTAAACATAGTGGCAATATTTTTCTCAATTTTACATTCGTGCTGACTAAAGGCATTCGTTGCAATTTTGATTCTACAATTATTTTCAACTACCTGTACCCCTCATGCGTTGCAATGTCACTCAAAGAAAGAGTTTGTGTTTTAATTCGGTTTATTGAAGTGCTTTTGGATACGCAATATTTTTTGTTTTTCCGTCTGGTGCATACACGAATAAATCAGAAGGTTTTCCGACCCGTGAGCAGGCCACATACAGCTGTCCATATGTGAAGCTGGATTTTCCAAATTTAGTCCACACACTTTTAGCGATTGTCCCTGTGCTTTGTTGATGGCCATTGCAAATGCGAGTCGCACCGGAAACTGCAAACGTTGAAACCGGAAATACACTCATTTGTTGAAACGACTCGCGCACCAGATATTGTAAAATGGTTCTACTAATTCAGAAACCTTCGTGCGCACAACAACTCACCAAAGTTTCATCGCAATCTGATGAATGGTATAGGAATGTAAACGGGACAAATAAAATTCATTTTTATATATTAAGACTCCAATATCACCATCCGTACTGATTCACTTCTGACGATAAGTATAGCTACGCACCCTTCATTTCTGCATTACAGATCTTTATTGCTTGTTTATTCAAGGACTCATTCAACATAATTTCTATTATCCTAATTTTTATCGTAATTTATATTCTCGTTATCACGATTACAGTTTCCGAGCATCTTTACCAAAGATAACTAGATTATCGGCAGAATGGTGTGGTTGAAAAGATCTCCTTTCGTTTTGTGCATTTAATGTCCTAACCAATTCCTGAATTTTTTTTTCTTTGTAAAGCAACATTATTCCCGTTTAAACCGTTTAAATGCTAAAATAAAAACCAAGGCTGCAGGAAAACAATAACGCCTTTCGAGTTTATCATCGAAGAGAATTGGGAACGGCCGTTTCATCCTTTTTAGGACTCAAAGATAAATCAAGAAAGGCGTGAACATAAGTGGAAGTCACCCTCGCACCCGACAATGACCCCCGAACTGTTTAAACAAACAACGATAAAAAATAAATGCTCTAGTGCACAGAAAAAACCTTTTTTATTGTCCTTATTTAAAATCTTATTTATCAATTTTTTTTTTATTAATAAAATTTTTAACGTGTGTCAAAAAACATTTTTTTTTTTTTTTTTTATAAATGACAAAAGTCATTTTAAACTACCGCAACTAAGTAACACACAGGGCCGGATTAACCCACTTTGGGGCCCTAGATATTTTCTTCTCACCGGGCCCCCTCCCTCTCCCACAAAAAAAAAGTAAACTATTTTAATTACAAATCTTTTCAAAATAGACAGTTTGAACGGGCCCTAGACATTTGTCTCATTTGTCTATGCAATAATCCGGCCCTGGTAACATTTATCTAGCAGCTTTATTATCGTTTAAGTTCACTCTGTATTAGAATTCATGCCTCTGCATGAATCAATTTGATACTTGCATTTTTCACGCAGTTTTTACTCGTTTCACCAGATCTGAAGGTTTAGTTCTTTTCAATCTTCTCGTTACCCTTCTGTAATTTAACAGATGTGAACTAAAAACAACACACAATTTGATTTTAAAGCATTATAAAAACATTTATTAAAATACTTAGCATGTGAAGTCTTTCGGGCTCCTATGCGGAACGCCCCTCTTCAACAAAGTGTTAATTTATTTTTTTATTGTTTGTTTGGTTCACGGGTCACTGTCGGGTGCGAGGGTTACTTTCACTTATGTTCACGCCATTCTGGGTTTATCATCAGGCAGGATGTATTGGGCTGATCAGTCCTAAAAAGGACGAAACGGTGTTCTTTTCGTCCTTTTTAATAATGCCTAGTTTCCTTCGATGATAAACTCAACAGGTATTATTGTTTCTTCATGTGCAGCCTTATCTTTTATTTTTAATAATTTTTCCTGCAAGTTAAATTTATTTACTTATACGACAGACTCTCTCTAAACCGAGCGCCCACCTGCTGCACTGTGATTCCTTCGCATTCCGAAATAGACTCTCACTTTCACTTAATGATGACTTTCATTTTTAAAAGGTAAAAAATAAAGCATGAAAAAACGGTTAAAGAAAATGCACATTTCATTCACAACTTTTGAGTTATGGTCAAACGAGAATCTCGGACTGCTGTTTCGTCCTTATTAGGACTCATCAGCCAGATTTACTCAATTGAGGATCAATTCGAAGGCGTGAAAGGCTATTTGGGTCGTTTCCACTCCCGGGAGTGTGATTCCATACAAACAAACAACAACGAATGACCTTTATGCCTAGCTTTAACTGGTCAAGGTTTGGATACTGTACATGTTACAGTGATTTTCTTATTATTGTTTGTTTGTGTCAAATCAAACTCCCGGGAGCAGAACAATCTCAATTGCCTTTTCAGATCTTTAATATCGTTAAATCTGGCTGATGAATCCTAAGAAGCACGAAACAGCTGTCCCAGGTTCCTGTTGACGATAACTGAAGGCGTGAAGGAAATGTTCATTTTCTTACTCCCTTTTCTCATGACTTTTTTTTTTTTTCTTTCCCATTTCTAAGTCCTCGATGTACACAACTATTTTTAGTCTTCACTTCACTTCTTGTCTATAAAATGTTTGAAATAAAGAAATTAAAATTTTGTGAAGTGTTGATAAAATAAATGAATAAAAGAGAAAACAATAAGAATATTATTGTGATATTTAGAATGCTTCAAGTTACAATTTTACTGAAAACCATTATTTATTAGATTTCGTATTTTAGTGGGAACAATTCAGCTTTTCTTTCCTTTCCTTCGTGAAATTCGGCGAATCAGAGATTTTGTTTTTAATCCATCGCTAATCCAGGGAAATGTTCTTTCATTTTTTCCTTCCGCGAATTAGAGGATTTTTTTTTAATCCATCGCTAATCCGGGGAAATTTTCATTCATGGAAAAGAATTTTCACAATTCAAACAGACAACATATATTGTCAGTTATGCAATCGATATTGATAATGTTACAAATTACTAAAAATTATTTAGAATTAACACAGATCTTTCTTCCCGCTTCCTATGAGAGGTCGCTGTCGTCACAAGGGGCGCTTGAGAAGTTTTGGCAGGAATGATACAGCCGGATATTAGGATTAACAATGTTTCATACTTTAATGTTAAATCGGTTTAATCTCTTACACATAAGTTTTACAGTGGAACTTCGTTTATCCGGCTCAAACAGGATGACCAAACCTCCGGATAATCTGGAAAATTCCTTAACGACATAAATAACACAGTTTATATACATTTTATTTTATTTTATTTATTGCACTTTTTATATACTTTGACAACAATATTAACATTACAAAGCAAAAGACGTATTTACGAACAGTATAAATTCGATTTCAATTAATAAAGAAGTCTGTGAGTGTCTTTTGTTTCAGCCTTGAGTGACGCTTACCCTGCTGTGTGGTCTCGTAGACGATTTACCATCATGTGTTCAGTCGGTGCAGTGTCAGGTTCCCTTGCCCTTAAAATTCTTAATTACACTCAGGCAAGAATGTACTTCAGATTAATAAAATACTAATTTACATTCCAATTACCTTAAAAACAATTTTATTTTTTCTCCATTATATTAGGGTATTTTTAAATACTTAAAATTGACTGTTATTCTTGTGAAAATCATGTTTCCGGATGATTTTGTTGTGTATGCTGTGGAATTTCAAGAAATGGAAAAGTGCGCTGTGAAGCAAAAACGATTGAGAAAACTGCTGTGTAATGCATTTAAATTAAAGAAAAATTCTAAATAAAATAAAATAAATCTATACATTAATTTTGTAAAAATCAATCAATTTTATAACGTAATACGACAATTACAACAGGGTTTTTAAAATATTGTAACAGTTTATATGTAAATATTTTTAAATATCATTTATTTGTATTTTTGTAGAAATTATTTATCTGTACATATTTGTATTTTATTCATTTTAAACTTTACCGTTATTTATTTTAAAGCATTCGTTTTCTAATTCCTAATTATTGCTGTTCTGTTTATTTTTAAATTCTTTTCCGTTGCAGCCGTTTAATTAGTTAATTAACGTAAGTTCGTTATGCCAATCATGATGTATATTTTAATTAATCTTCCAATCAAATCACACTATGTAATCTATATTACTAAAATCTTTTATTTCTCTGTCTGTCTGTCTGGCGCAGTTTTCTGTGAGAATGAAAAATAGAAAGAATTTTTTCAATGAAACATCCGCGACAGGAATCGAACCTGCAACCTTCTGATCCGAAGTCAGACATCTTACCCATTAGGCCATGGGAACTACAACTCTCTTCATATTGCTTTTTTGACTTATCTGTCAAAACTGAACTGACTTTGACTGAAAAGTAACAATTGTAATTAAAAAGAAAGTCAAAAAAGAAAGACGCAGTACGTCATTAGGTAGAATACTGAGAAATCAGTATTTGTAACTTAAAAACCACTGAAAAGTATCAATTGGAATTGGATAAACGAGATGAACGAGAGTGTCGATAACATCAATCGAATGATAAGTCTAAGAATACAAGGAGAGACTACAGAGCATATAATACAAGTGCGAATAAAATTGACACTTCTGATAATCCATCACACGAACATCTCTATATGCCCAAGTGTCTGAACGCATTGAATCTCAGCAGAATTCTTCAACATCGTTTGTCATTGAAGATTGGATCTCCAATAATATTGTTGCGAAACATCAATCCCAAGTTTGCATACTGCAATGGAACTCAACTTAAATGCTGTTCATTCGATAATGATCTCATAGAAACCGAAATTATAACAGAACTCACAAAGGAGATTTTGTTTTCATCCATAGGATGTCTATGGAATAGACTACTTCCATTCACTTTCACAAGAAAACAATTTCCGATCAGACCTTCTTATGCGATATTTATCAATAAAGCTCAAGGACAAACTCTAAATAAAGTTGCTATATAATTGGAAAACGTTGTCTTAACTCACATACAACTTTAGGTCTTTGAGTCACAATTCAACAGAATTTGGTTATCTTCACTCTAAAGAATATTCACAATCAATTTCTTGCGAAGAATTTCGTATACAAGCTATATGATCTTCATTTATCATCTATATCAACTAACGTCCATCTGAAATCTCTTCTTCAAATATCTATATCGAACAATCTGATGGCCTAGCTAATAGATATAGATAATTTTCACTATTTGTAACTCAAAAACCACTGAAAAGTATCAATTGGAATTGGATAAAAAAGAACAGAAAAAAAAAATAATCACTATTTCTATTAGGATACTGAATACTGAAAAATTACTTTGTTACTCAAAAAAACAATCACTATTTATAACTCAAAAACCACTGTAAAGTATCAATGGAAATAAAAAAAAGAGACTCAAGAAAGAAAGAAGCACTATTTCTATTAAGTAGAATACTGAAAGCTCACTATTTGTAGCTCAAAAGCGACTGAAAATTGTATCTATATTACGAAAATCTTTTATTTCTCTTTCGGTCTGGTGCAATTATTGTAATTTACCAAAATAGAAATAATTTCTACAAGTTATCTACTGGAATCCAACATGCAACCTTCTGCTCCGAAGTTAGACGTCTTAGGCATTAGACCACAAGGATTACATTCTAATCTCTATAAAAAAATAAAAATATATCACAGATATATGATTGACACGCTGATTCTAAAAGCAGTCGTGAATTGAGAGAATATATACATCAAAAATTAAAATAAAAAAAAAATTTTAGTTTTATTTTACTTGATGTAATTTGTGTGTGTGTGTTTTTTTAATAAATAACAAATTGTTTTCCGTTACATACGCCAGGCTTCCGGAGCGAAGCGACGGGTAGCCGACTAGTTATTATAAAAACCAAAGTGTCTCATTTAATAAATTGATTCAGTTCAATTTCAAAACTTAACTTTAAAGAGTCTTTTACTTCTAAAGACTCTCCCAGAAACACAATTAAAATATAAATTCTAAGTATGCTTTTTAACATAATTTTTTTGTTGTTGTTGTTAAAACGTAACTGTAAACAGTTAGTTAACTTTTAAGTAACTGTGACGGTAACTTAGTTACTATTTAAAAATAACTTACCCAACCCTGATTTAAAGTGCCCACACAAAAGCAGAATTCGTAAACGAATCGGTTTACAAACGTAGCTATAGGTTATTATTGTTATTTTAAAAGAATAACTTCTTCTAGACTTAAAACAATGAAATTAGACAAATTCCAAGGTTTTAAATATTTTTTTAACATTAGTCACTATAATTTTTTTTTTCTAATCAAGTGTTTGTGGGATCTTATAAGGCAGGTATTCGAAAACTGGAACACCAATTATAATCTTTCCGAATTCGAATTCAGTCGTAGTTGATAGGGTGAAGATGATAATGGATATTTTATACTCCAGGGTGATTCAGGAGGAGTTACTTACGGAGCTCATTTATTTATTTATTTATTTTGAGCAAAAAATGTCATATAAACCCGAGACCTATTCTCAATATTTATAGAGTTATAATAACGTGAAGGTTGTCTGTAAAATACCTCTTTAGTTAGTAGCAGGAGTAAAAACAAATGAGAAATACAGAATGAACTTTTGAGAAATAATGTTTTCTTTTATTGGTTAGTATCTTGAATTGTGTCGTACAGAAAGTTGTTTCAAGTTTTAGCTACATTACATTATTCTGACGCACTTAAAACAACAATTGTTACAAAATCACACCAATTCTATCGACTTGAGTCCTATACGCGTTGTTCATGGTAATGCGTTTTCAATATAGTTATATACATAATAAATTCTTCACAAATTTCGTTATTTAAGATGTAATGCTTGAAGAAGAAAGTCTTTCGAAATATTGCAATGTAAGAAGAAGAAGTATTAAATGGAAATATTAAAAGAATTTTATAATTATATACATATTTGTTTTTCCCCGGTTTTGTGGTTTTTGTTATTTGTTTGGCTTCTAATAAAAGTTGAAATTCGGAAAAGACTTGAATCTCTATCATTTTTACTAAAACATTTGGAAAGGAGTGCCCCCCCCCCCCCATGAAAACATGTGATCTTTTTCGGATAAGGATTCGGGTGCTTCTATAAAATGGAACCAAGGTTTCGGTTACAAGCACTCCGGTTAGGGCTGTGACGTCACATGTTGCTCTGACGTAGGAGCCTGGTTACTCCCAAGTCCTTCATTATGGCGTGGGTTGGTTGTGTTCAAAGATGGCTACCAAGATTGTCGAATTATTGTTAGAAATTGAATCCGAATTTTATTCATTGTTAGAAAGAGAATCAAGTACAGATTCCTCTCATCCTCGTCAGATGAAGAGATTATTATGTTATCAATGTATAGTAATGTAATTAGAAAGAAAGCAAGAATTGAGAATTATGCAAGAGAAACTGTCGTAGCAGCCGACAACATTCCCGCAGACGACACAATGGACGCATTTTACATTACATTTCTATTTTACAATACAGAGTTGCTTTTTACTCGACGATTAAATTAAATATATAAATATTATTCTGTTCCCAAGAATAAGAATAAGTTACGGTTTCTCCTAGGGGTCGCCCTTCGGGGGTCACTAGGGTCCGTGAACTTTCAACCAATCTTCGGATCGAATTACTGTGTATGTATGTATATATATATATATTATTTTACTTCTTTGTTTCATATACAACGCCGATGGTTCCGTTCCGCGAAGCCCTGGCACTACCTATCGGAATATCTCCGGTTTAGTGCCAGCGCGACTGGAGCCCGGTACGCTGGCTATCCTGCCGACTTTAGGCTCACCGTCCCGGCAGAGTGCCGGTCAACGCCGCCCGCAAACTTTGGTGTCCGACAAAGATTTTTTTTTTTTTTTTTTACTTGTCTGTGTTGCATAAAAGTATAGTTACTATTTTTAGTTACTTGTCATTAATGAAGCAATCACACTGCCATTAAAATTAAGAAGTAGGAATATATTCACTATTCTTTTAAGAAACAGAACGAAGTTAAAAAAAAAAGTAATTTAATAGAAGTAAAATTGCAAGTCTAAAAAGAAAAAAGAATTAAATTTAATAGAAGCGAAATTGGAAGTCTAAAATAAATTAAGAAGAATTAAATTTAATAGAAGCGAAATTGGAAGTCTAAAATAAATTAAAAAGAATTAAATTTAATACAAGCGAAATTGCAAGTCTAAAATAAATTAAAAAGAATTAAATTTAACAGAAGCGAAATTGA
This sequence comes from Thereuonema tuberculata, assembly GCA_023159025.1. Taxonomy (NCBI): domain Eukaryota; kingdom Metazoa; phylum Arthropoda; class Chilopoda; order Scutigeromorpha; family Scutigeridae; genus Thereuonema; species Thereuonema tuberculata. Next base: position 35,005,381 of record JAFIDM010008419.1, on the reverse strand, counting down.
AAGTCTATCGCATCGTCTGCTACTGAAGGAATAACCCACCTCCTCAGCCGGTTGCAAATACGTCATCTCGGTTACTGCAACCTGAAATCTGGTTGGTGTTTATAGAAGCGGTCACTGGTTGGCTGGAGTAACCGGCTTATTTTATAGAAGCAGTGGTTGCTCGGAAGGTTGTAACCGAAACCTTGGTTCCATTTTATAGAAGCACCCGAAGATTTAAGGGGATTAAGAGGTTTAATTTTTAAACAATGACTAATTCTTAAATATCCGCATCGTAGATATTACGAAAGTTGTTGTAAATGCTGTTTAACGCTAGTCAAAAACAAAAAAAAGGATATGGGTGACTGAACAAGAATACAATTTGTAGATCGAAATGCTCTTCGTTCGTGTCTGTGATCGACACAACTGAAACTCTACGTTTCTTAAGAAGATGGATTTTTAAGTTATTATAAGAAAGATTCCACAACAAGTTTTAACGTGCGAAAATAATAATGACAATACAATAAAAACCATACTCGCACATAACTAATAACAAAAGGAATCACTGATCAGTTTTTGGATTTTTCGACACTGGGAATCCAGAACAGCTGTTTCTGAGTTCCTACCCGTCATCAGCTGAACTCGCCCAGTGTCTTTAACAGTCAGTGATTCCTAGAGACAAATAAAGGAAACAAAAGAGAACAAGAAAATGGCCCTTCTTATAAAAAAAACAACAATTAATAAAATAAGGATAAAAAAAGGGCAGACATTTAATCCCCGCTAGTCTCCGCTTAGCTACATGAAACACAAAAACACATGAGTTCTTATATAAGAAAAAAAAGAGTAAATTTGAATTCCGTAGTTGGGTAGATTTCTTGCGCGAATCGGGTGTTGTGTCCCAAATCCGTTGGTGGTGATCTGTGTTGCGACAGTGGGTGGCGTTGGGAGGGGTGATTCTGGTGGGTGGAGCTGGCGACCGTTGGTATTGCCTCCAGAGATGTCAACGCGTCTCCTTGGAACCGATCGTAAACATGTCTGATTGTTGCGAATCAAGAGATTTTTTTTTAATCTATCGCTAACCCAGGAAAATTTTCATTCGAGGAAAAAAATTTTCACAATTCAAACCGATTCGTTCATATTGTCAGTTGTGCTATCAATATTGATAATGTTACAAATTATGAAAAATTGATTCGAGTTAACATACAGCTTTCTTCTGACTTCCCTTGTGGGAAAGTGCTGTTTAACGTGGATCGCTGTCCTCACAATGGGCGCTTGTCTAATCAAACAGAAGTTTAGGGATGATGTAGGATTAACAACGTCTGAAACTGTTTATTTGGCTTATCTCTTGCACATAGTAATATTACGAAATCCCTTACAATGGAAGTGCGTGACCTCGAACGCTTAGATCATCTATTGAAGGTCCAAGAGAGGAACTTTGGTAACGCGAAGAAACAAAATATCGATATAATAGGACCAAGTAGGAGGAAATATAGCATAGTCACGACATAGAAATATAGGTGTTTTTGGTCGTATTATATTGATATATTGTTTCTTCGCATTACCAAAATTCCTCTCTTGGACGTTCAATAGGTGATCATTCAAATGTCTCTCGTGGTAAGACGTGCAGTTTTGCATGAGAATGACTCATATCACTGTTTTTGGAATGAGCGATTTAAAGTCTAAGCACATTTTCGTGCGGTTCTCAGCGTTCGAGGTCACGCACTTCCCTTGTTGGTTACCAAGATTTATTTCATCTAAAAATTCTCATTTGAATTAATTAATTATCAATTGAAAATTGTATATGAAATCATTGTATTTCTCAATTGAACATTCACCTGAAGATGGCCCCATGTTTCAAAACGGATCCAAACTGTCCGGACAGGTTTTTATATCAAAAGCCAAAACAATTTTTAAGTCACATAGTACAGTGCTCAGAAGCCAATCAGTGTAAGTCAATAAACCAAAAAATGAAATAGGTTTTTAAAATTACGTACCAAAAAATAACAACGTTTGTAAATTTGAAGAATGAATTTTTAATTGAAAGATAACATAACTATACACTTGGAGGAGTGATTTGGGCACTTTGTCAACCGAAAGTATAAACATTAGAGTATGACTATTAAAAATTTCAATTTAAAAAAAAAATTGACTGAAACTGATTGGTTTCTTAGCACTCCATATATGTCCTGATCATTTTTAGAGAAAATATTGTTTGTCACACCGTTCAAGCACTATTCAGTCGAAGATTTGTTTAAGGGCTTTATGATCACAAAAGGCGACCAATATCTTTTTAAATGAAAAATGAAAACTTTTTAGCGGCCCCTAGTTACAGCTTGCCTGTAAACTAGGGAACCGCTATTAGTTTTATGCATTCTGGATGTCACACTCTGTAGTGGCCAACGGTTAGAGATATTAAAATGAAACCTTCACCATTGAATGAATCCTTCAGCATCAAAAAGTAGGTGACCACGTCCAAAAAAATCAGACCTCTAGGACCACTCCCTGACCGGAAGTTGGGTGGGTCAAAAGTGGTCGCTTCTGATAAAATTTTGTTATGGGGCTGCTTTGCTTTTGACACTGTCTAAAAGCATTAATTATCTTGTTTTAACTTATTTATATCTACCTAAGTTCGATTTTAATAATTACATATCACTGTTGTTAAAATTGGTGTAATAAATTTATAATTTTATTTACAATGCCAATTTTATTTTGTAAAATGATACTACAATTAAAGAATAAAAGAAAATAATAAGAAAATTGGTATGATGTTTAATCTCTTTTTATAATATTCTAAATTTCTCATTAATTGTTTCGTTTTCCTTCGCAAATATTGTACCATTTGAAATATTAAATGATTACCCATCCAACTGAGAACACGATTCCCAAACAATCGAATTCTCAGTCGTATAATGAAACTGTATTTATTCTTGGGAATCGCAGTGGCGCCTCAAAAGCAAAAAACAACAATTGAAAACTCACTAATAAAATATTAATCAGAAAATTCATGTGCTAGCAGACCGCTGACTTCAATGAATTTTTTTAAATGCATAGAAAATTCAATCTGCGCATTGAATCTTAATATATAAAAATGAATGTATCTTTGTTTTATTGTCCCGTACGCGTTCCTATACCATTTGGTGATTGCGATGAAACTTTGGTGAGTTGTTGTGCGAAGGTTTCTGAATTAGTAGAACCATTTTAGAATATCTGGTGCGCGAGTCGTTTCAACAAATGAGTGTATTTCCGGTTTCAACGTTTACAGTTTACAGTGCGACTCGCATTTGCAATGACCATCAACAAAGCACAGGGACAATCGCTACAATAAGTGTGTGGATTAAATTTGGAAAATCCATGCTTCACACATGGACAGCTGTATGTGGCCTGCTCATGCATCGGAAAACCTTCTGATTTATTCGTGTATGCACCAGACGGAAAAACAAAAAATATTGTGTATCCAAAATCACATCAGTAAACAGAATTAAAACACAAACACTTTCTTTCTTTAAGTGGTATTGCATCGCATGCCGGGTACAGCTAGTTATTAATAAATTATAAATAATTATTAATAAATAATAATGGGTGAGACCAAGTGATTACTAGTTGACATCCCAGAACACTTAAGAGACCTCGTTGTTTACTGGCGATTGCTCCGAGCTGATGATCACCAAAGAGCGTGAAACAGCTGTTCTAGGATGTCACTTAGTAAAACACTGTCTCACCCATTGTTCTTTATTTATTCTCTTCAGTTTTCTAGTACATTATGTATTTAATGTATGAATTGTCGTTAGTTTCTTTCGGTAATATTTTTATTCTTTATAAACTGAATACGTCGTTCCGTCATAGCCTAGTGGTCTAAGCGTGCACCTGTCATGAGGCAAATGTGTCGAAACCTGCGTTCGAATCCTGGCGTCGGCATGAATGTTTCAAAACTTTTTCGGATCTGGAGTCATTCTGGGAAGCCACAACAGTATCTGTTTCCTGGAAATTCACTGGATTCTTCTAGGGGTTCGTAATGATGGCAACCCTAGAGCTCCATTGTGCAATGACATTTCTGCACATGATGTAACATAACAATAATAAAATGACTATTTCTAATAGAATATCATCTACGTACAGAAAAAAATATAGCAAATAAAGTGAGCTGGTTTTTTTTTTAAACTTAATCTAGAAACGGAAATTAAAAATTAAAAAAAAATAAAATGTTGGTAATTATTTTGTAATTGTAAAGCCCTTAAGAAATTAAAAATAGTAGAAAAAGATTTTATCCTTTAAATATCATATCAGTTTTATTTTTATTATTATTATTCTTTTACTTTATTATTATTCTTTACTTATTATTCCAGACAACTTACTTTATGATTATTTCACAAAAAAAAAAAAAAAAAAAATATTTGAATGACAAACAGTTCACAGGGAACTGAAAAATGGTCTTGTAAATCGGTATCATTCATTTTCAATGGAAATACAGTAGCTTTTGTGGGATTGGCTCGGTTCTGTAATGGCGTTAGAAACGCTTGTGAAGACCGATGTTGATTATATTCTCAATTCATATAAAAATTCATTTTTCAAGTATACACACAAAAGTAGAATTGGTAAACCAAATCAGTTTTTAACCGTAGCTATACGTTTTACTATTATTTTAAAAGAATAACTTGTCCTCGATTAATAAAATAATGAAATTAGACAAGTTCCAAGAAGGGTTTTCAATATGGTTTAAACATTTGTCACTGTAAAACATTTTTTTTTTTTTCCTAATTAACTGTCTTTCGGATCTTAAAAGGCAGGTATTCGAAAACTGGCACCCTAATTATATTTTTTATGATTCGAATTCATTCGTAGTCGATATGGTGATGTATGGACATATACATACAGGATGAGTTACTTACTGGACTCATTTATAACGATATTTTGAGCAAAAAATGTGATATAAACCCCAGTCCTATTCTCAGTATTTAAAAGAGTTATAATAACATGAAGGTTGTTTGTAAAAGAACGCTTTCGTTAGTTGGAGCAGTAAAATCAAATGAGAAATAAAGAATGAAATTATTGATTAGTTCTGTATGTTGCAGCTGAAAACGTGCTGTGAATTGCTTCATTGAATCTTACAGAAACTTGTATCAAGGTTCAACTACAACAATTGTTTAGAAATCACACCAATTCTATCGACTTGAGTCTTGTTATACGCTTTGTTCATAGCAATATTAATTTTATATATATATATATATATATATTTGTTTTCCGCCATTTTGTGATTTTTGTTATTTATTTGTTTGCCTTCTAATAAAAGTTGCAATTCGGAAAACACTGTTTTTCTACGATTTTTACTAAAAACTTGGAAAGGATTGCCTACCCCCCCCCTCTCCAGGAAAAGAAAAAAGATAGAAAACATGTGATCTTTTTTCGGATAAGAATAAGAAGAAGAGGTTAAGAGGATTTCCCAAAGACATAAGAAAGGGAAATCCAACTTCAAAAGTGCCGCGGAGTAAGGAATTCAGATGTAACCCCCTCCCTCCGATGTTCGTTGTTGGTTGGGGGGGGGGGGGAGTTTAATGGTTTAATTACCAACAAAAATTAGGAACGTCACAGGAATCCGATGTCAGATGGGATGTGAACGGAGCGGACGCAAGACTTATCGTGTCTAGCAATGTAATGCAGATAAATCAGGGAAAAAGTTTATTCCACTCTATTAGTTCAAGGTGCTTTGAAATGACAGGAGATGAAATCGATTTCAACACCAGCAATGGAATTCACTTGGATTTCAGGTAGAGCAGTCTTTCCTTTTTTTTTTATTTCTAATATTTTTTTTACTAATTTTTAAATAATCACTAATTCTTAAATATTCGCATCGTAGATATTATGAACGTTGTTGTAAATGCTGTTTAATGTTAGTAACATATAAAAAAAGGGTATGAACAAGAATACAATTTGTGAATAGAAATGCTCTTCGTTCGTGTGTGTCTGATCGACACAACTGAAACTCTACGTTTCCTAAGAAGGCATATCTTTTAAGTTACTTTAAAAAAGATATCTAGACTAATTTTAATACAAGTTCGAACAATAGGATAAAGAAGGTGTGTCACGGTTTTTTTTTCTTCCACTTTTTCTTCAAAACCGTGTCAATTTCTTTTTATTATTATTTTTTTTTCTCTCGTCTCTTTATCCTTTCTCTCCTTTCTTCTTGTGTTTTTGCATCCATTTTTTTTTCACTCTCTAGAGATCTGTGATTTATCTTTATAATGTAAGAATTTTATTATTATTGTTTTATTATTTTGTTTATTTTCGTCTGCGTGAGAACGATTTCTCTTGGAATCTTAGTTAATTTGTATTTCCGCTGTATTTGTTTTTCTAGATAATCCATTTAGACATTCTGTCGCTTGTAACCTGATTACAGTGAACGTAATTATGTTGCGGATTTTTCGCGCGCTAAAATATGATTGGTGCGTTTGTTTCCCAGTTAGAGAAATTTGCGTAAAGAAAAGAGAGACTCTGACGAGGAGGAAAGCAATGTATTTCCCTCCTGTGGCTCTTGGGTTTTTTTTGTGTGAACTCCTTCTACGTAGGTTCGGACGGGAACCTATTATCTTCGAAAAGGCGACACTCTATCCCAGTGTGTGTGTGATCGTTCACAGTCGTATGTGCGTGCAAGTCATCGCAGTGTATACATCGCTGGGCTCGGCTACACAAGATGGTGTGTCTTAGGTATCCAATTGTGGCGACTACCGGACAAGTCATCAGTCGGAAGGACAATCAACACCCGACAGATCTTCAAGATGGAATCGTCGGGACATTCGACAGACTGTAAGTAACTCTATTTATGTGTTATCTCGCGTTGGAGCCCCTCAGAAGAACAGACCTAAATCAACCTGTGGCGAAATGAACTATTATCGCAACTTTCGAAACTGCTAATAAACAGTTCCTTTTTAACTCTAAGTCAAACCAAACTTTCATTTTGTTCGAATGAGAAGGAAAAAGATAAAAGAACTATATAGATAAATAAAAAGTAAAGAGCAGGGAGCTTTGATTGAGAAGCCATTCACGACATAAGAATCCGAATCAGACGTGATTAGTCTTTAAATATAAGTTTTAATCTTTCACTTTATTATAGATATTGTTGAGAACGTGCTAATTTTGTCATGACCGTGCTTTTATACGTGTATTTGTTTTTACTAGCCGGCCGGTGTAAGCGGAATCTCCCGACCTAGCCAGTCCGTCTCCAGCCCTTTTTCCCTAGTTAACATTGTCGCCTGTTAATTTTTTTCCTCTTGTTTTATTTTTGTCCCCTTCCCTTGTTTTTACTTCCGAGTAGCTTGTTATATCATTCACATGATTGTGAAGTTTTCTTTTTTTCTCTTCACTCAGCATGTGTTGATGCCTACTCTCTGGAAAGGCTCGGACGAAAGGCGAAGCTCCATTTTACGTTTATCATAGTAGTTTTAGATATTTAGTCTAGCTTAACACATTTCCCTTACCATAACTGTGTTGGCTTATTTGTGTTTATTTTTTTTAGTTTGTGCTTAAAGTATGATCAGAATAAAAATTTAATATGTGATTACTTTTCATTTCTTTTTCATTATGTTCGTATGTTATTTCATTATGTTCACTAATATGTCCAAAAATGATAAATTTCCTTATTAATTTTAAATTATCAGTAATTACTTTAATTTTATTATAACCTGCGTTTGAATCCTGGTGTAGGCATGGATGTTTCAAAAATTTTCGGGTCTGGAGTCATTCTGGGAAGCCACAACAGTATCTGTTTCCTGGAAATTCAATGATTCCTCTAGGGGTTCGTAATGATGACAACCCTAGGGCTGCAATGTGCAATCAGTTTATTTTTATTATTATTATTCCACACACATAAAAAAAATATATGTGTGAATGACAAACAGTTCACAGAGAACTGAAAAATGGTCTTGTAAATCGGCATCATTCATTTTCTATCGAAATACAGTAGCTTATGTGGGATTGGCTCGGTTCTGTAATGGCGTTAGAAACTGGTGAAGACCGGTGTGGGTTGTATTCTCAATTCATATAAAAATTAATTTTTCAAGTATACACACAAAAGTAGAATTAATAAACCAAATCGGTTTTTAACAGTAGCTGAGGTTTTTATTATTATTTTAAAAGAATAAAGTTTCCTCAACTTATAAAATAATCAAATTAGACAAAATTCCAAGAAGGGTTTTAAATAAACCCTTAATGAAGGGATTAATGTGGATGAAGAAGGTATTGTGAAATTAGCCAGAGTTGATTGATAAAGAGTATTTTAATTGCAATAATAAGGTAATAATTGAAGAATTGGATTATAAAAAACAATTGAGTTTTGATGTATCATGTGGGGATTATTGTAAAGTAGAAGACAATATTCCATAATATTGTATTGTTTATATGGTATTCACAAATTTTATAAGTTCAAAATCTCGTGACTTAATATTATTATTTGTAAAAGGCTTGAAAAAGAGGAGGCATTTATTTTCTCCTCGAAAATTTGCTGTTTTTTTTTAAATAAAAGTATTGTTTTAACATTTATTTCTGGTTTCGTGGAAGATGTTTAATAAGGGATTTAAATATTGTTTAAACATTTGTCACTGTGAAATTTTTTTTCCCTAATTTAACTGTCTTTCGGATCTTATCAGGCAGGTATTCGAAAACTGGCACATGAATTATAATTTTTATAATTTGAATTCAGTCGTAATTGATATAGTGATATATGGATATATACATACAGGATGAGTCAGGAGGAGTTACTTACGGGACTCATTTATAACGATATTTTGAGCAAAAAATGTTATATAAACCCCAGTCCTATTCTCAGTATTTAAAAGAGTTATAATAACGTGAAGGTTGTTTGTGAAAGACCTCTTTCGTTAGTTGGAGCAGTAAAAACAAATCAGAAATAAAGAATGAAATTATTGTTCATTATTGATTTATCAGCTGAAAACGTGTTGTGAATTGCTTTATTGCGTCGTACAGAAAGTTGTATCAAGTTTCAACTACAACAATTGTTACAAAATCACACCAATTCTATCGACTTGAGTCTTTTTATATGTGTTGTTAATAGCAATGAGTTTTCAATATAATTATATACATAATTGTTTTCCCTCGTTTTGTGTTTTTTTTTTTTATTATTATTTATTTGTTTGGCTTCTAATAAAAGTTGAAACTCCGAAAACACTGTTTTTCTACGATTTTCACTAAAAAACTTGAAAAGGATTGCCCCCCCCCCCCCCATAAAGAAAGAAAGAAAGAAAAAAGATAGAAAACATGTGATCTTTTATCATAAGAATAAGAAGCAGTGGTTTAAGAGGATATAAAACCTACTTCCCAAAGACATAAGACGGGAAAATCCAGCTTCAAAAGTGCCGCGGAGTGAGGAATTTCAGATGCCCCTTCACTCCCACGTTGGCTGTTGGTTGGGGGGCGGAGCTTCATCGTTTAATTACCAACAAGACTTAGCAACGTCACAGGAATTTAAGAAACGAAAAGTCACATTGACTAATCGTGTCAGATGGAATATTGGTAGCTGAACGGAGCAGACGCAAGACTCAACAATCCTTACAGTATAAGGATTGAGACCTTCGTATAAGGACGAGACCTAGAAATATAATGCAGATAGTTAAGGTAAAAAGTTTATTCCACTACATTAGTTCAAGGTGCTTTTCAATGACATAAGATGAAATCGATTTCAACACCAGCAATGGAATTCATTTGGATTTCAGGTAGAGATTTCGTTTTTTCCATTTTTTAAATTTGTAATATTTTTAGTAATTTTAGTAATTTTTAAACAATGACTAATTCCTAAGTATTCGCATCGTAGATATTATAAACGTTGTTGTAAATGCAGTCTAACATTAGTAACAAATAGAAAAGGGTATGGGGTGATTGAAAAAGAATACAATTTGTAGATGGAAATGCTCTTCGTTCGTGTGTCTCTGATCAACACAACTGAAACGCTACGTTTCCTAAGAAGGTGGATCTTTTAAGTTACTTTAAAAAAGATATCTAGACTAATTTTAATACAAGTTCGAACAATAGGATAACGAAATAGGCCTAAAATCATGCAGATGTTCGAAAATTGGGACATCAACGATACCTTGTTTTTACCGTACGCAAGTCTCCGGTACGGACAGGCGAAATGAAGCTACATTACGCGGGCTCTGAATTTCAAGTTCGGCGTTAATCAGGACCATCCGGCCAAGTACACTTTGCAGGTCCTGATTAAACTATGTTATGATAGCTGAGTTTCTAATTTTTGCTTTTAAATTATTGTGATTTTGACAGATGGTATGTATGTATTTTCTCTAACTTTTTTTCTGTTATTACGTTTTTATAGTTTTAATGTAGCACGATGTACTGAAAGGTGCGGGGGCCGCGAAAAAATTAGCTTAGCCGGCAATGCTTCTATTTTATAGAAAATGCAAGAAACATGAAAAATACAAACTGACAATGTTATATTGCTTTTTCAGCTATAGTCTCCTTCTGATGCTTTGCTCAATTTTAAGATATATCACGAGATAATTTATTAATGTTCAACAATAAAATACAGTTAAGATGTTTTTACCGTAATAACGAATAATAAAATATAAAAGTATAATAGTAAAATATCAATATAAAAATATAAACATTATGGTAATGTTATAGAATCATCCTTAATGTTCATCCCTTATAATGTAAAATTCTAAAAGCCATATTAGATTTAAATTTTATATTATCTTTCATAACTTATTTAAACCAGGGGAAAATATTAAAGACAAAAAAAAATAAGTTATATCCCTTGATCTGCACATATTTGAAAACAAATATACATAAATTTAATTTCCGATCCTTATAAGAGACGTTAACTACATTTCAAAAATAATTAAAAGGTCACTTGTTGCTTAAATTGATTCTAGATGATTTTGTATTGGGAAGCGAAACGAAATATAGATGGCGCCACAATCAACGAGTTGTGGTTGACACACTGGCACAGCTGATATGATGGATAAGCCACGTGCCTGCATGTCCAAGGGAAAAATGTTAAAAAAAAAGCGAGGTGGAAGGAATTGTTGTGGTCTTAATGCTATAATAAGGTTTATGGATGTAAGAAAAATGTCAGTTTTCATTCTTTTCCGATTGACAAAGCATTAAAAAGCTTGGTGGTGTGTGAAATTCGCTCCGGACAAAAGCCATCGTATTTGCAGCGATCATTTCAGAAGGAAAGACTTTCTGATACAACAGGCAGGCAAGTTCGTTAAAAAAAAATCGTTTTGGAACTTTTCGTAAATCTTTCGACATTAGTTTTATTTACTGTAAACAAACCCGTTAGCATTGGACTGATTTTTTTCCATTGCAATACGCAATTTGTTTTGTTTTCATCGCAAGTGTTATTAACGTTGACAATAGGCTAAATTTGTTTTTATTTCAGTTTTTGTATATTTAAATTCATATCTTAAGTCTTGTATTCAGAGGAAAACAAAGTAGTATTAACAAAATACAGAACAACCAAATCGTGTTCTTTGGTTCTTAAACCTCGAATCGTAAACGCGTGATTCAGAAAACAGTTATACAGCTTAAAATATTTTTAAACCTATTATGTTTTATCTATTTTCTTCATACGGAAGCTTAAAGCTATAAGAAATATAATAATAATTCATTTCATTCATGATTTTGATTTTTAAGAATAATTTAAAGTAAATAGATAGTATGTGAAGCATCATAAGTTATTTCGAAATCTAGATTACTTGTTTTCGTCTTGTATTTGAAAAGCCATGTTGAATAGAGTAGTTGATTAAATCTTTATTTTAAACGTATTTATTCACTATAATTGTAAAAACTATTTTTTTTTTTTTATAAATTTTTGCGGTACTATTTGTTAAAAGTTAAAAATGTTTTTTGAAAGAACAATACTGTTATTAAATGTTTTTTTGTTTTTTTATTGTTTCGGTTATTTTGTTGAACATTTATTTACACATTTTATATTAATAGTAAAAGTAATTCTTAAAGAAATAATTTTTAATGAAATATTTCTGCTGCATTATTATCAGTTGTTTTGCAAACAGACCACGAGGCTGACAATGTTACATTTTAGGTACTCAAAATAATATAAATCACTTCACTAAGATCCCCGAACATTCGAGAGGAAAAAACGTCAATAAATAATAATAAAAAACAAAAAATTACTTATTTTGGGAATAATCCATAAACTTAAATCAGTAAATTATTGACAATAAATGAAAATGTACAGATCGTAAAGACATAATATCAATGAAATTATTTGTTGATGAATTATGCTTCACAATTTTCAATTGCAAAAATTATTTTATTTTTTGTTTGTTTTGTTAATATAAAAAAAAAGGTAATTGCAAAATAGGTTGAGCCAAAACACCAGACTAGTTTAAAAAGTATATATTGAAATAAAAGAGACAATAAATATAACATTTAAGAACTTACTTTCAGAAGATAGTAAAAGTCGCAGGTTAAAGAATAAACCATGCAACAATAGGTGAGACCAAATTTTATAAGTGACATCCTGGAACAGCTGTTAACGGAATATGGCAATAGTAATTAATTTACATAGTTATGTAAATAAACAAACACTTTACACGTTCAGGATATTAAATATATTTATTTTATTTTAAAAATTTTAGGATTTGGTTTTTATTTGGTAATTTTTCAAAATAGCCTGTTTGATGTTTTTAGTATCTTTTTTATTTACGTAGGTTAAAAAAACGTATTAATGAGCTTCACTGTTCAAGAAAAATAAGCTAAAATTAAAAAGAAAAAAAAAAGCTTTCGTAAAATAATTTTATTAATTCAAAAGATATAAACTCTTTTAAAACTAAAATTAATAGTTTTATTAATTAAAATAAAAAGCCTTTCTAAAAGCTTTACCAAAGTTTTGGTAAATTTAAGGCACAAACTGACGAAAAATAAAGTAATATGCCTGCACGTTAAACTTCTTTATTAATATATACTAATATGTGTGTTTTTTAGATTCTGAATCCTTGTTTAAATTCTTTACTAAGACAAAGATTTTCAGGCCGTGCAATGCAGGGTCATTTGTGTTGATTTTGTTTTATTCTTTTGCTAGTTTCATTGCTTTTCCTTATATTTTTTTATAAAACTGTGACCTTTATAATATACAATTCTAATTTTGTTTTCTTTACATATTTTTCTAATTGATTTATTAGTTTCTATATCTAATGGTATCTTAAATATGCCTTTGTAATCAATGTTTTCATCATTTTTTCTTTTTTGTTTTGTTTTCTATTTCTAAAGACTTCATTAACAACTTTATTAATGAATCTTTCTGGATATTCATTTGTTTGTATTTTTCATTCTATTAATTTTTTCTTACTATAATCTTTCATTTTCAGTGTTTTCAATTATTCTTGTGAACGGTTATCAATCATTGTTGCGTTGATTTTCTTTGAGGACCATTTCGGGTGCTGAAATGGTTTCCTCATCTTGGTAGCTCAGAGTACGAGAAAGTCAAGGGTAAATCTGGGTGAAGAAGTCTAATAAGGCTGAAACTGCTGTCCCGATTCCCGACATGATAGCTTAGGGTGCGAGAACCTTTTGTTTACTTATGTGTAGTTTTAATTTCTTAAATATCTCTGTAGTCTCAATGACCCCATAGTATTGTATTAATTGGTAGGAGTACAATACAGTATTTAGGCTATTCGGGCAATATAGTGTAGTTACAGTATATAGTTTGTTTACATATGATGTTTGTGTAATGTCAAAATCGCTTTACGTATTAAAAAAATTTACTGAACATATTTTCTTCAAAACCGCATGTGTAGTTCGTAACCGAAGGGATTATAGTTTTAGTCCCTTAATTTTAAGTTTAATCAGAGAGGAAGAACTGTTAGAATAGACATAAGTTTTAAATGACAATTTAATTACAGTTAATCTCTATTCGTGTCTAACTCAAAACTATACACTGTTTTTGCTGAAATTTTATACTTATACAGTTCGGTCCAAAAAATATCCCCAGTAAGCATTTTGACTCAATTTTAGCTTATGTTAAGTTATTTCATTAATTATTGACCTTTCTTCCTTCAGCACTTGAACTTTGATACAAACTGCTGTAGATTAACATATTTGTGAACTTTTGAAGTGGTTTTTCACATTATGGGAAAAAGAAAAGACATTTCTCTAAGGAAGCAAGGGATGATTTTGGGACTCAAATGCTGGAGGAATCTCCAATAGGAAAATTGCTAGGAAATTATCAATTGACCACAAAACTGTGGGAAATATATTGAAGAAACAAGCTGAAACTGGAAAGTCAAGTTTGAGGTACAAATATGGTCGGAAGAAAATCTCTATTCCCAAATTGTGCAGGGCAATGAAAATGATAACAAACCAAGACAGAAAATTGAGTTCAAGGCACATTGCTTTTTAGATTGAGCAGGAGTTTGAGATCTCAATTTCCCACTAAACAGTACTAAGACACCTTTCTGATCTCAATCTTAAGAAGAAGAAAAAACAGCAAAGAAAGCCCTCCTAACAAAAAAGCATGTTGAAGAAAGAAAAAGATTTCTCGATCTGAATTAACACTGGACATCCAAGGACTGGAAGAGAGTGATTTTCTCTTAATAAGAAAAGAAATTGGGATGAAAAGAAATTTAATGTGTAAAAAAACTAAGTAAATATTGTTGTACCAGTAGAGCAGAGTTAATTGAGAAAATTATTTACATGTAGTACTATGGAATCGAACCTGGTACATGTGAAAAACTTGTGGAGTCAATGACACATCGAGCTCAAGCCCTTACAAAGGCACGAGGTGGACACAAAATATTAAGGCAAGTTGATTTTCATGTAATTTGTTCTGTACAACTTAATTTCACTTAAAAAAACAAAAAGTTCAATAAACCGATGAAATGTAGCCTCTTTGTTGTTGTTTTGGCATACATTGAGTAAAATTGTAGGTGGGGATATTTTTTTGGACTGAACTGTATATTATTAAAAAGAACATGCTCACTGATTAAGGTTACAATCGGATAAATGGGATATTTATAATTGATAAATAACAAGCTACGAATCAAAAACCGTAAATATAAGTGAATGACCAGCTGGTTTTTTTTTGTATAAAACATTTTCTGCGGTTTTAAAATTCTAAAGTGGGCATGCCAACTACAGTATATCTTGTTTATATAGAATTGATATAGTTTATACGAATTGTATTATTTGAGTTTTCATTTGTTCAATTGTATTATTTGTTTTGTAGCTGCCGTTGATCAACACACAAGTTCCTTCAAAAAAAACTTCTGCGGTTATTCCAAAGTGGGCACGGTAACTATATCTTGTTTATATGAGTATTTCATTGGCGTTAGTCGACTGCTTTTGTTTGTATGTAAAGGTCCGTTTATACTATCCCGCAAGACAGGGAGTGCTCTGCCTAGGGCGTTTTGAAGAGAACTTGTTTCCCTAATTTTCAACGGGAGTTTTTATACTTTGTGATCTTCAACTTTCTCAGAAAGAAAGTGTGTGGGTTGCCGTTTGCCTCTGGCCTTGTCTTTGTGACCTGCTTGGACACTATAAATTACTTTCAGTGTCCAAGCCGTCATCAAAAACAATAGTATAATAGTTTTAATAATTTTAGTCAAAACATCTTAATGTTTAACCAGTCTGCCATTAGATACATATTTTGATCAACATTAAATCTAACGGATATCAAGATCCATTAGATTTAATTTAATAAAAAAGAATGACTGTGTTTTTGGCTGAAACGGAGAATACGGCACAACCCAATCACAGTCTTCCTAAGGATATATCCGCGCAGGGATACGTGATGGTGCATAATATATCTCAAATTGCAGTTAGCCAGATGAGGGTTAGTATATATAGTAAAAGATCGTGCAAAACCATTTTTAAATAAGGTTACCTATAAATCTCATTCTACTTTTTTTTAATTAAAATTGAAAAACTAAAATTCATATCTTAATCACAGTGCCAAGGCAGCCAACTTGTCGAAAGCCTTGTGTGCCCTGATCTCCGGTTTCACCGTTTTTTTTTATAACTTAATACTTTGTTAAACTAAAAGTATTTATCTTACGGAGTAGTTTTAGTTCGTTCTATTTTTTTATTTTGTAATAAACATCCTTGCTTTATAAACAAATAAAACTAAATATTCTTCATTAAACAAACTGCTAATCTATCTTAATGGCTCATTGCTATCTTAAAGGCAGCTTTCTGCTTCATTTCAAGAAGGACATTAGAGACATAGTAATATTCTAAAACACTGAAAAAAAATAGTTGTTTGTCATCTATCAATGGTTTATATAATATCCAAAATTCTCCCTCTGCTTTCTTTTTTTTTAAATATCTATGGATTCT
>JAFIDM010008419.1:34956672-34969085 GCA_023159025.1 Thereuonema tuberculata | reverse complement strand
GCTTTCTTAGACTTCTTCAGACAGATTCACCCTTCATGATAGCTCAGAGTACGAGACAAAAATGAGGAAGCCATTTCAACTCCCCGAAATGGACTCCCCAAACAAAATCAACACAACCGTGCATCGCACTGCCTCCAAATCTTTGTCTTGATAGAGAATTTAAACGGATTCAGAACCTAAAAATCACAAACTATTTACAGTACAGTATATAATATCTATTATCGACAGTTTGTGCCTTCAATTTACCAAAACAAATTAGGCTTTATTTTAATAAGATAATTTTAATTAATAAATCTTTTAATTTTAGTTTTAGAAGAGTTTATATCTTTTGAATTAATAAACTTATTGAACGAAAACTTTTTTATTTTTAATTTTAGCTTATTTTTCTTGGACAGCGAAACTCATCAATACGTTGTTTTTAATCTATATAAATAAAAAAGATACTAAAAACATCAAACAAGCTATTTTGAAAAATTTCCAAATTAAAACCAAATCTTAAAATTTTTAAAATAAAATATATTTATTTAATATCATGAACATAATCTGTTTATTTATATATATAATTAATTATTAATGCTATATTCCGTTTCAATTGCATGGTTTATTCTTTAACCTGCGACTTTTACTATCTTCTGAAAGTAAGTTGTGAAATGTTATGTTTATTGTCTCCTTTTTCAATATATGCTTTTTAAACTAGTCTGGTGTCTTGGCTCAACTTTTTGCAATTATCTTGTAAAAAATATTAGGATTTTTTTTTTTTTATATATTAAAAAAAACAAACAAAAAATAAAATAATTTTTGCAATTGAAAATTATGAAGCATAATTCATCACAAAATACATTTCATTGATATTATGCTTACGATCTGTACATTTTCATTTATTGTCAATAATTGACTGATTTAAATTTATGTCATTATTCCCCCCAAAGATATTTTTTTTTATTTTTAAATATATATGTTATCAACATGTATTGGGCTCGTATTTAAATATTAAATGTTTTTAATTAGGCTTCAATAGGCTTAAAATAAAATTTTATCTTTTTTTCCGCGTTACCTCAGGAACAGCAATCTGTCAGCTCTAGAATCTATTTAATCTACAACTGACATTTTAATTATTTTTGAAATGTTTTTAACGTCTCTTTTGAGGATCGGAAATTAAATTAATGTATATTTGTGTTGAAATATGTGCAGATAATGCAAGGGATATAACTTCTTCTTTTTGTCTTTAATATTTTCCCCCTGGTTTAAATAAGTTATAAAAGATAATATAAAATTTAAATCTAATATGGCTTTTATAATTTTACATTATAAGGGATGAACATTAAGGACGATTCTATAACATTACCATAATAATTACTTGTATATTTTACTTTCGTTATTACGATAAACACATCTTAACTGTATTTTATTATTGGACATTAATAAATTGTCTCCTGATATATCTTAAAATCGAGCAAAGCATCAGAAGGAGGCTATAGCTGAAAGCAATATAACATTGTCAGTTTGTATTTTTAATGTTTCTTGCATTTTCCATTAAATACAGCCAGTGCCGGCTAAGCCAGATTCTAAACCCGGCCCCCGCACTTTTTACATTAAAACTATAAAAACGTAATAACAGAAAAAAAGTTAAGAGAAAATACTTAAATACCATCTGTCAAAATAACAATAATTTAAAAGCAAAAATTAAAAAAAAATTAGAAACTCGGCTATCGTAACATAGTTTAATAAGAAATTGCAAAGTGTACTTGGCCGGATGGGCCTGATTAACGCCGAACTTGAAATTCAGAGCCCGCGTTATGTAGCTTCATTTCGCCTGTATCAATGCCTGTCCATACCGAAGACTTGCGTACGGTAAAAACAAGGTATCGTTTATGTCCCAACTTTCGAACATCCACGTAGTTTTAGGTCCATTTCGTTATCCTTTTGTTCGAACTTGTATTAAAATTAGTCTAGATATCTTTCTTAAAGTAACTTAAAAGATCCACCTTCTTAGGAAACGTAGAGTTTCAGTTGTGTCGATCAGAGACACACGAACGAAGAGCATTTCTACTTACAAATTGTATTCTTGTTCATACCCTTTTTTTATATGTTACTAACATTAAACAGCATTTACAACAACGCTCATAATATCTACGATGCGAATATTTAAGAATTAGTCATTGTTTAAAAATTAGTAAAAAAAAATATTAAAATTTAAAAAAAATGGGAAAGATTTTTTTACCTGAAATCCAAGTGAATTCCATTGCTGGTGTTGAAATCGATTTCATCTCCTGTCATTGAAAAGCATATTGAACTAATAGAGTGGAATAAACTTTTTCCCTGATTTATCTGTATTATATTGCTAGACACGATACGAATGTCTCAATCCTTATACTGTATTTGTTGAGTCTTGCTTCCGCTCCGTTCGCATCCCATCTGACATCGGATTCCTGTGCTGTTCCTAATTTTTGTTGGTACAGTAATTAAACCATTACACCCCCCCCCCCCCAACCAAGAGCGGACGTGGGAGGGAGGGGGTTACATCTGAATTCCTTACTCCGCGGCACTTTTGAAGTTGGATTTCCCCTTCTTTATATGTCTTTGGCAAGTAGGTTTGAAATCCCCTTCTGCTTCCTATTCTTATCCGAAAAAAGATCACATGTTTTCTATCCTTTTTCTTTCTTTCTTTCTTTTTTTTGGGGGGGGGGGGGAGAGACAAGTTTTTTAGTAAAAATCGTAGAAAAACACTGTTTTCCGAATTTCAACTTTTATTAAAAGGCTAACAAATAGATATTAACCAAAAAAAAATAACAAAAACCACAAAATGGGGAAAATCAAATATGTATATACTGTATATTGAAAACTCATTGCTATGAACAATGCGTATAACAAGACTCAAGTCGATAGAATTGGTGTGATTTTGTAAGAGTTGTTGT
Source organism: Thereuonema tuberculata (assembly GCA_023159025.1). Classification (NCBI taxonomy): domain Eukaryota; kingdom Metazoa; phylum Arthropoda; class Chilopoda; order Scutigeromorpha; family Scutigeridae; genus Thereuonema; species Thereuonema tuberculata. The sequence goes on along the minus strand of JAFIDM010008419.1, from coordinate 34,966,170 downwards.
AGTTGAAACTTGATACAACTTTCTGTAGGACGCAATAAAGCAATTCACAACACATTTCCAGCTGGAACATACTAATCAATAATTTCATTCTTTATTTCTCAATTGTTTTTACTGCTCCAACTAACGAAAGAGGTCTTTTACAAACAATCTGCATGTTATTATAACTCTTTTAAATACTGAGAATAGGACTGGGGTTTATATCACATTTTTTGCTAAAAATATCGTCATAAATGAGTCCAGTAAGTAACTCCTCCTGAATTATCCTGTATGTATATATCCCTACATCACCATATCGACTACGAATGAATTCAAATTATAAAAATTATAATTAGCCGTGTGCCAGTTTTCGAATATCTGCCTAATAAGATCCGAAAGTCAGTTAATTAGAAAGAAAAAAAAGTTTTACAGTGACAAATGTTTAAACAATATTTGAAAACCTTTTTGGAACTTGTCGAATTTCATTATTTTATAAATCGAGGACAAGTTATTCTTTTAAAATATTAATAAAACGTATAGCTACGGTTAAAAACCGATTTGGTTTATTAATTCTACTTTTGTGTTTTTAATCCTCACATGATGCATCAAAACTCAATTGTTTTTTATAATTCAATTCTTCAATTATTACCTTATTATTGCAATTAAAATATTCTTTATCAATCATCTCTCTGGCTAATTTCACTATACCGTCATCCACATTAATCCCTTCATGAAGGGTTTATTTAAAACCCTTCTTGGAATTTTGTCTTGAAGTTGAGGAAACTTTATTCTTTTAAAATAATAATAAAAACCTACAGCTACTGTTAAAACCGGTTTGTTTTACCAATTCTACTTTTGTGTGTATACTTGAAAAATTAATTTTTATATGAATTGAGAATACAATCAACATCGGTCTTCACAAGCTTCTAACGCCATTACAGAACCGAGCAAATCCCACATAAGCTACTGTATTTTCATAGAAAATGAATGATGCCGATTTACAAGACCATTTTTCAGTTCCCTGTGGACTGTTTGTCATTCACACATTTTTTTTGTTTTGTTTGGAATAATAATAAAGTAAAAGAATAATAATAATAAAAACCTGATACAGTAGAGCCCCGATTATCCGCGGAATGGGCGGCAAGGGCTTCGCTGATAACGAAAATCGCGGATAACCCGAAAAAATGAGGTGTAAACACGAAAATCAATATTTCATCATTAAAAACTACGTTTAATTATACAAAAAACATAATACGTAAAACTTTTAAAATATGTGGAGTAAAGCAGAAACCTTTGCTCTACGTTTGCATCCACAAATTCCGAGAAGGCCTATACCCTATAGGATCACAATGCACAATAAACGTGTCAGTAATTTTCGACCATCACACAGTAGCGCCTGTTGTATTTTCCATGTTGTTGGCTTGGATTAAAATTGGGTTTTTTTTTATCTGCTCGCGGATAATGAGGGGCTTTACTTAAAGTATTTAAAGGATAAAATGTTTTTCTACTATTTTTAATTTCTTAAGGGCTTTACAATTGCAACAACATTTTTTTTTTTCCATTTCTAGATTAAATTAAAAAAAACAGATAAATATATTTGCCATATTTTTTTCTACACTTAGATGATATCCTAGTAAAAATATTTATTTTGCTATTGTTGTCACATCATGTGTAGAAGTGTCATTCATACAATGGAGCTCTAGGGTTGTCATCATTACGAACCCTTAAAAGAATCCATTGAATTTCCAAGAAACAGATACTGCTGTGGCTTCCCAGAATGACTCCAGACCCGAAAATTTTTGAAACATCCATGCCTACGCCAGGATTCGAATGCAGGTTTCGACACAAGGTTATAATAAAATTAAAGTAATTACTGAGAATTTAAAATTTAATAAAGAAGAAGAAAATGAAGGTAAATTACCATTTTGGGACATATTATTAATAAACAAACATAATCAAATAACATATGAACATTATGAAAAAGAATGAGAAGTAATATATATTAAATTTTTATTATGGTCATTGTTTAAACACAAACAAGGCTTTAATTAAAAAATTATGTAAAATGAATAATTGAAAACTGAAAATGAAAGATTATAGAAAGAAAAAAAATAATAGAATGAAAAATACGTTCAAACTAAATGAATACCTAGAAAGATTCATTAATAAAGTTGTTGTTAAGAAATAGGAAACAAAAGAAAAATGATGAAAACATTGATTACAAAGGCGTATTTACGATACCATTAGATATAGAAAGTAATAAATCAATTAGAAAAATATTTAAGAAGACAAAATGAGAATTGTATATTATAAAGCTAACAGTTTTATAAAAAATATTTAAAAAAAGCGAGGAAACTAGCAAAATCAATAAAATGGGTGTAATTTATACATTAGAATGAAGAGATTGTCATGAAAATTATTACTGAAGTAGAGATAGAACCAGGGCCGGACTTAAACACCCATGGGCCCCCGAGGCACTTGATATTTGCGGCCCCATATCCCGAAAATCTACACCACCACCCCCCCAAATAAAAAAAAAACGGAATCTCCAATTCAACAATCAAAAAAAAGGTTTAAACATTTTTTATTATCCTATTTTAATAAAAAAAAAAAAAGTAATGGAAATCAATTGTAATTATTTATTTCTTTTAATAAAAATGTAATTTAATAAATTTCTTCAGTTTGTTAGTTTTTATGGATATTTTTAAGAAACATATTTATTATTGTTTTGATCAATTTTTTTTAACCTCAAGTAATTAAGAAAAATTATTTTAAAGTGAATAAAAACTTAGGAAATTCATTTTTAAAACCTAGGGACATTAAAATAAAGATTTTTCTAAAAAAAAAAACAAACAACAACAACACAAATCTTCTAGAAGAATGAAATGATTGCAAGAAACAGCCCTAAAGTTTCTAAGAATCAATTTAATCTTTTTATCAATGTTGGGTTTCTCCACGGATTATTAGAATCCTGACGTTAATCTTTAATTCTGCTTATCCCTAAATATATCCGTACTTAAAGAAGATAAATTTTAATTTTTAAGTTTTTAAACTTCGATTCATCCGATTGTAGCTCCACAATAAATTTCTCCAACGCGCAATCAGCTGTTCTTTTTTGATTTATAGGATGAACCCATATGCGTTCTCGTTTTTCTGGTTCGCTGTAGCCAGTACCACATAACAACAACCGTAACATCATGGGAATCCATAATGGCACTGATTCTCCCATTTGCTTGCCAGCTAAACGTTAGTAAATTTAGGGTTGGTTGGGCTATTCGAATTTTCATCAAAAAATACAATTCGTTGAAATTGTGTGTTTACGATCTGTACATTTTCATATATTGGCAATAATTGATTCACTTGGTTATATCATTATTCGCAAAACAAGTATTTTTTTATTTTTAAATATATACGATATCAATATGTATTTGGGCACACATTTAAATATTTCATTTTTTTTTTAATTAGGCTTCAATATTAAAATAAAATTTTAATAAAAATAAATTTTAACTTTTTTTTTCGGGTTACCTCAGGAATCTGTCAGCTCTATAAAATTACCTAGAATCTATTTAATCTAAAAGAAAGTGACATTTTAATTATTTTTGATAACTAATTAACGTTTTGTTGCTGTTAATGTCTCTTTTAAGCTATGACTGGGATCGGAAATTAAATGTATGTATATTTGTGTTGAATGTTTGCAGACAATAATGCTAGGGGCATAACTTCTTTTGTTTTCCTTAATATTTTATTATCACTGGCTTCTCTAATTTGTGTGAAAATATATTATAAGGGTGAACATTAAGGATAATATCAATTTTACTTCTATAACATTACCACAATAATGAATTTTATATTTTACTATTCGTTATTACGATAATCACCCCTTAACTGTATTTTATTGTTGAACATTAATAAATTATCTCGTGATATATCTTAAAATCGAGCAAAGCATCAGAATGAGAGTATAGCTGAAAGCAATATAACATTGTCAGTTTGTATTTTTCATGTTTCTTGCATTTTCTATAAAATATAAGCAGTGCCGGCTAATCTATTCTTTTCCCGGTCCTCGCACCTTTCAGTACATTGTGCTACATTAAAACGTAATAACAGAAAAAAAGTTAGAGAAAATACATAAATACCATCTGTCAAAATAGCAATAATTTAAAAGCAAAAATTAGAAACTCAGCTATCATAACATAGTTGAATAAGGACCCGCAAAGTGTTCTTGGCCGGATGGGTCTGTGTAATACCGAACTTGAAATTCGGAGCCGTCATATGTAGCTTCATTTCGCCTGTATCAATGCCTGTCCGTACCGGAGACTTGCGTACGGTAAAACCAAGGTATCGTTGATGTCCCAACTTTCAAACATCTGCATGGTTTTAGACCTATTTCGTAATGCTATTGTTCGAACTTGTATTAAAACTAGTCTAGATATCTTTCTTAAAGTAACTTAAAAAGATCCACCTTCTTAGGAAACGTTTCAGTTGTGTCGATCAGAGACACACGAACGAAGAGCATTTCCATTTACAAATTGTATTCTTATTCAATCACCCCATACCCTTTTTTATGTTACTAACGTTAGACTGCATTTACAACAACGTTTATAATATCTACAATGCGAATATTTAAGAATTAATCATTGTTATTAATCTTTCTTTAACGTGCGGAGTGAACTATCTAGGAACATAATTGACACGCACAATTTACGCAAAGGATTCGCACCCCGAGCTGAATCCTTTGCGTAAATTGTGCGTGTCAATTATGTTCCTAGATAAATTAATCATTGTTTAAAAATTAGTAAAAAAAAAATGGAAGGAATTCTCTACCTGGAATCCAATTGCTTGTGTTGAAATCGATTTCATCTCATGTCATTGAAAAGCACCTGGAACTAATGTAGTGGAACAAACATTTTACCTTAACTATCTGCATTATATATCTAGTCACGATACGAAGGTCTAAATCTTTATACTGCGAATCCGTTCAGCTACCAACATTCTATCTGACTGCGATTAGTTAGTTTGACTTCACAACATTTATTTGGTAGTTAAACCATGAGACTTCGCCCCACCCACCCCAAACCCACAGGGAACATGGGAGAGAGGGGGTTACATCTGATTTCCTTACTCTGCGGCACTTTTGAAGTTGAACTTCCCATTGTTATATCTTAGGGAAGTAGGTTTTATATCCTCTTAAGCCTCTGTTTATTATCCTTATCCGAAAAAAGATCACATGCTTTCTTTTCTTTTTTCTTTCCAAGTTTTTTAGTAAAAATGGTAGAAAAATAGTATTTTCCGAATTTCAACTTTTAGTAAAAGCCAAACAAATAAAAAAAAAAATAGAAAAATCAAAAAACCGGGAAAAAAAAACAAATATGAATATAATTATATTGAAAACGCATTGCTATGAACAACGCGTATAGGAAGACTCAAGTCGACAGAATTGGTGTGATTTGTAACAATTATTGTGATAAGTGCCTCAGAATATTGTAGTCTAATGTCGTAGCTAAAACTTGAAACAACTTTCTGTACGACGCAATTCACAACACATTTTCAGCTTCAAGATACTAACCAATAAAAGAAAACATTATTTCTCAAAAGTTCATTCTGTATTTCTCATTTGTTTTTACTCCTCCATCTAACGAAAGACGTGTTTTACAGACAACATTCACATTATTATTACTCTATAAATATTGAGAATAGCTCTCGGGTTTATATGACATTTTTTGCTCAAAATAAACTAATAAGTAAATAAATAAGCTCCATAAGTAGCGGTAACTCCTCCTGAATCATCCTGTATAAATATATCCATTATCATCATCACCCTATCAGCTACGACTGAATTCGAATTCGTAAAGATTTTAATTGGTGTTCCAGTTTTCGAATACCTGCCTTATAAGATCCGACAAACACTTGATTAGAAAAAAAAAAATACAGCGAAAGACTCCTAAAGTTAAGTATTGAAAATGAACTGAATTAATTTATTAAATGAGACACTTTGGTTTTATAATAAAATTACATAGTGTGATTTGATTGGAAGATTAATTAAAAGATACATCATGATTGGCTAAAAACATAACGAACTTCTTAAGTTAATTAACTAATTAAACGGCTGCAACGGAAAAGAATTTAAAAATAAAGAGAACAGCAATAATTAGGAAATAGATAATTAAAATAAATAACGGTAAAGTTTAAAATGAATAAAATACAGATAAATAATTTCTACAAAAATACAGATAAATGATATCTAAAAATATTTACATATAAACTGTTACAATATTTTAAAAACTGTTGTAATTGCCATATTACATTATAAAATTGTCATTGCCGTATTGCACTATAAAATTGATTGATTATACAGTGCAACTTGGATAATTCGAAGCTGAAGGGACCACTACAAAACTTCGAATTATCCAAGACTTCGAATTAAACAAGTTTCATCTTTTAATTTTAATTTCAGGTCCACTGAATGCTTGAAAAGATTATTCTGTCAATAAGTAAATATTTATTCAGAAAGATCATGGTATGAAAGACTTAAACACTATAAGTATGTAAACAAAATAAGATTTATATTACGTAAGCTACAGTAAATATTACATTCAATACAGAAAATTATAGTTTTTCAAAAAATTGTGCAATGTCTGATTGTTTTGTAGAATTCAGTCGCTTAAGGTTAGCAAAATCATCAAGCATGTTTAGTGAACGGAAAACAGCTTCACTTACGTTGGTTTGTCCTTCAATGTACCGACGAAATTCGGCGCTATCCCGTACTCGTTGGCGATTTGGCAATTCTTCTTCACACCCTTTTCCACCTCGCGAAAGACGGCGACCTTTTCAGCGAACGTTAAATTCTTGTACACGCTTGGTTTACTGAAAGACATGGTGACACTGCCAGCAGGAAGCTCGAATGACGTCTGAAGCGTCACGTGTCGAACGGTGGCGGGAAGGGGATTTCAGTTGTCACGTGTCGAATTTCTTACGATGAAACGCCGAAAAGTCGTTATGGTTCCAAATTTTTTATAAAAAACTTCGAATTAAGGAAGTTGCACTTCGAATTATCCACGATTTTTTAACATTGATTTAATAAGAAATTCAAGGGACTAAGAGAAATCTTCGAATTAACCACGATTTCGAATTAAAGACGTTCGAATTATCCAAGTTGCACTGTATCACAAAATAAATGTATAGATTTATTTTATTTTATTTCTCTGAAATTTTATTTAGAATTTTTCTTTAATTTAAATATACTATATAGCAGTTTTCTCAATCTTTTTTTGCTTCACAGCACACTTTTCCATTTCTTGAAATCCCAGAGCACACACACACACACACAAAACAAAATCCTTTGGAAAAATGATTTTCACCAGAATAACAGTAATTTTTAAGCATTTAAAAATACCTTAATGTGATGAACAAAAATTACTGTTTTTAAGGTACAGTAGAGTCCCGATGATCCGAGTATGGGGACCAAGACTAACTCGGATAACCGAAAACCTCGGTTAAACCGAAAATTCTAAATAAAATAAATCGTCTAGGTTTAAATGTATATTTTAACAAATACAAAAGTTATACAGATACACCACATGCAATTCATATTGAAAGAGTTCTTTTACTTAAAAAAGTCCTTAATTGCTTTTTGTTTTGTTACTTAGGCGTTTTTTGCAGGAATGTTTCGGCATTTTTTTAAGGATAACCCAGGATTGTTGGTGACGAAACCATTCCCCGATTCCAGGTAGGGGGTCATATGACTAAACAAATGAAGATTAATTTGCGAAAAAAAAAAATCTTCTAAATATTTGATAGCTCGGTTAAAGCGGAAACTCGGATAATCGGGTTTTTTACTGTAATTGAATGTAAATTCGTATTTTATTAATCTGAAGTACATTCTTGCCTGAGTGTAAATAAGAATTTTAATGTACTAGAAGGGAAACCTGACACTGCACCGACTGAACACATGATGGTAAAGCATCTACGAGACCACACAGCAGGGTAAGCGTCACTCAAGGCAGAAACAAAAGACACTCACAGACTTCTTTATTAATTGAAATCAAATTTATACTGTATGTAGATACGTCTTTTGCTTTGTAATGCTAATATTGTTGTAAAAGTATATAAAAAGTGCAATACATAAAATAAAATAAAATGTAAATAAACTGTGTTATTTATGTCTTTAAAGAATTTTCCGGATTATGCGGAGGTTTCGTCATCCTGTTTGAGCCGGATAAACGAAGTTCCACTGTAAAACTTATAGTAAGAGAGAGATAAACTATAAACTTATAGTAAGTAAGGATTAACATTAAAGTCTATGACGTTTTTAATCCTAATATCCGGCTGTATCATTCCTGCCAAAACTTCTCAAGTGCCCCTTGTGACGACAGCGACCTCTCATGGGAAATGGGAAGAAAGATCTATGTTAACTCTAAATAATTTTTAGTAATTTGTAACATTATCAATATTGATAGCATAACTTACAATATGAACGAATCGGTTTGAATTGAGAAAATGAACTAAAATGAATGAAAATTTCCCTGGATTAGCGATGGATTAAAAAAAAAAAAAAAAATCCTATGATCCGTGGAAGGAAAAAATGAGTGAAAATTTCCCTGGATTAGCGATGGATTAAAAATCTCTGATTCGCCGAATTCCAAGAAGGAAAGGAAAGAAAAGCTGAATTGGTCCCACAAAAATACGAAATCTAATAAATAATGGTTTTCAGTAAAATTGTAAGTTGAAGCATTCTAAATATCACAATAATGTTCTTATTGTTTTCCCTTTTATTCATTTATTTTATCATCAATTCACAAAATTTTAATTTGTTTATGTCAAACATTTTATAGACAAGAAGTGAAATGAAGACTAAAAATAGTTGTGTACATCAAGGACTTAGAAAGGGAAAAGAAAAAAATAAAAGTCAAGAGAAAAGGGAGTAAGAAAATGAACATTTCCTTCACATCTTGAGTTTTCGTCAAACAGGTAACCTAGGACAACTGTTTCGTGCTTATTAGGATTCATCAGCCAGATTTAACTATATTAAAGATCTGAAATAGCAATTCAGATTGTTCCCGCTCCCGGGAGTTTGATTCCACACAAACAAACAATAAGAAAATCACTGTAACATGTACAGTATCCAAACCTCGATCAATCAAAGCTAGGCATAAAGGTCATTTGTTGTTGTTTGTTTGTGTGGGATAACACTCCTGGGAGTGGAAACGACCCAAATAGCCGTTCACGCCTTCGAATTGTTCCTCAATTGGGTAAATATGGCTGATGAGTCTTAATAAGGATGAAACAGCTGTCCGAGATTCTCGTTTGACGATAACTCAAGGCATGAATGGAATGTGCATTTTCTTTAACCCTTTTTCATGCTTTACTTTTTACTTTTTAAAAATGAAAGTCATTAAAGTGAGAGCCTATTTCAAAGGAGAGAGGTGACTACAGTGTCCGAGAAGCTTTGATTCGAAGAAATCAAAGAAACACGAAAAGGGGAAATAAAAGAATACATATTAAGTTTGCTTTCACGCCTTG
>JAFIDM010008419.1:34916781-34929752 GCA_023159025.1 Thereuonema tuberculata | reverse complement strand
TCCTGATTACCGTCGATGATAGCACAAGGCGTGAAAGCAAACTTAATTTCTTCTTCCTGTCTTATATTACGCTTGGTGGCCAGATATGGTCTCTTCCCTTTTGGTTTGTATTTTACTTGATGTGCAGTGTTTTATTTTCACTTTCCATGTTATACTTCCTGCAAATGCTAAACTACCCTATTTAAGACTATTTAGTCACTATCTTGTTCTGGTTCTTATTATTAAATGCCAAAATCTTTTGCGCTTTTTATACTTATTATCGATGATAAATCTGACTGATAAGTCCTATCAGGGATGAAACAGCTGTCCAAGGGTTCCCTCCATGATAGCCCAGGCATGAAAGCAAATTTAATTTTCTTTTTTTCATGTTACGTTTCCTATACTTAAGCTGTTCTTTCAAAGAAAGTACACCACAAGGCTTTATTCTCAATCACATTAATATTTAGAGGTTGAAAGGATGGGGTTGGGAATACAATGTAGCTAACAGGACAGTGATGAATCTTACAGCTAGTAATCAATAATCACAACACCAAGCTACATTTCGTAAACACTTGTTCCCATCAGTCTTCTCTCCAAATGACTGCTAGTGCAATATCCATTACAAAGTCCAACTTCCAGAACCTACATTTTTGTGGGAAATTTTGAAAGAACTTCCATAATAATAATAAGGAAAATTATAATTAAATACCATATCTTTCAATTTTTGGGATACCAAAATAGTATCAAATAGTCAATTGATAGTGTAATCCTATTAAGTAAACTTCAACTTTTCCTGAGTGATCACAGCCCTTTTTATGAGTAGTGTAACATGATCTCTCCCTTTGGTAATCAAGGTAACACAAACTCTATTCATTGGAGAGTTTAATTTGTTTTAAACCTGAGATACAGCTGCTCCGTAGACTACCGTCATCTGGTGAATTTCAGAGGAACTACTCAGGAGTAATTCCAAAGGAAATCGCTACTAAATTTGCCTAATTTTCAAGAAGCTAAAATTTCCCTTACTTGTATTTTAATACCTCCTACAGTTTCATTTTAATTTTAGTTTTAAGTCATTTTGCGCTTCAAACTACTGTCATCTGTTGGTGCTCAGAGTAGTTTCAAATATGTCGCTACATGTCGCCACGTTTAGGATATAAGAAGTAAATGCCATCATTTTTTTTTAGCAATTTTCCGTTAATTTGTATTTTTTGTTTTTTTGGGATGTTTCACATCTTTTGAGAACATCTATTGGAACTGTGTTATGTTTCAGTGGATACCAAAACTTAATAAATCGGTTCTAACTTGTATATTTCCTATTTGACATCATTTCCTGCTATTGCCTAATGTTAACAAAGGATATTAAAATTTACAGCACTTAATTGTTAAGCTCGATTTTGCAGGAAATCATTTCCTTGTGTAACGTCGACTCATACTCCAGTAAAATAATTTTCCTGATTTCAAATTTGTAATATTTCTTTACATGAATTTAAAATCTGTAAATTTTCATTTTTCCCTTGAGGTCATGGGAGGTAAGGCTCCTGGTGTCCCTTGACCAATGGAACTAAGGTTGAGGTTGGGTGGTCAGCCCAACACCCGCCTGCCTTTAACCTCTGAGAAAGAAACCAGATACCCATTCAACAGAGGGCTGGGTAGACCCTAGGATCAGTTTGAAGAAGAATGGAGCGTGGAAAACTCCCAGCCGATGCTGGGGATCAAACCCACCACCTCCAAACCACAGTCAAGCGACTCTTACCACTCTGCTACCTAGCCCACGAGATCCTAAAAGAGTAGGGCATGTTAACTAAAACACACACAATATTGTATCGGAATCACAGTGGCGCCACTAAAGCAAAAAAGCAAAGATTGACGAGAGATTTTTTTTCTAATTTGGGCGAAATTTGTTCAAAATTTTGGTTTAGTACCTTCAGTCTTTGTCAGGATGCAATTGAGAATTACATTAATGTATTAATTATTTAGGAAGACCACATCAAAACAATGGTACATACTTTTTGGCAAAACTCCAAACGGCAGTCCCAAATTATGAAAACCTCCGAGTCCCAATGTTGTTATTAATGAAACATTTGTCTAAGTTATTAATGAAACGTTGTGTCAGGTGTAATGACATCGTTATTGTTGTTATTAATGAAACATTGTGTATTCTTGCTTAAAAATCACTTTAAACATGTCATGGCTGGTAAACCGCAACCACCAAGAGTAATAATGCTTTAGTCAAAAGTCGCACATATTCGGACAATACTTAAATGTGTTGAGCGAAAACTATATGATTTGATGTGTAATAACTCTGGCTATGTGTTATCCTTCACAGTCATACTGTTATCTGTCATTAAAAAGGATTTCATAATTTGGGACAGCCTTTCAGAGGTTTTCATAATTTGGGACCGCCGTTCGAAGTTTTGCCTACTTTTTATTGTAATTCTCAAGATTCTCCTGACGAGGCTCAATGTATTGAGCCAAAATATTGAACAAATAGCCAAATAGCTATAATAGTTTACTTGGAGTAGAAAAAAAATTCCCTCATCCAAAATTATATTATTTGTATATTTAATTATTTACATGCCAACCATTCGCAGATAACAGTTGAGGTAACATGAATTGGGGCTGTTTTGTTTGTAGCACGACACAAGATTATAAATTCCTGCAATTTCTTTATGATCTTAGATTTTTATAATATATTCTTTTCTTTTCAATGTTATCATAAGAGGAAAATGTTTTAGATACACTAAATAATTACTTGTTGATTGTTTTTTGCTAAACATTTTTAATATTATTTATAAAAAAAATAATACAGCAACTTTAATGAATGTCCAACAAAACATAATTCTGTTACTTTCTCCTCTTCTTTTTATCCTTCCATAAAGATCTTTTCAAAATATTATTTTTCTTCCTTATCACGTGTTTCCGATGTTCACTTTTTTTGCTACCTGGGGCTGTGAATTCTACATTGATTCGTCTCCCGTGCAATGTACTGTGATGCAATTTGAATGCTTCCTAAGAATAAAAATAAACACATTATTCAAAAGATACATAACTACCTACAATAAAAATAAAAGCTATACATGTAATGCATAATAACTGAGGAAAAAAATTAAAAGATAAAATTTTTTGAAATACGCAAGAGAAAATTAATAATGATTAAATAAATGAAATGATTTAATAAATAACAAAAAAAAAAACAAGGTAGAGAAAGCGATTAGTAAACCAATCACAATGCTTTGCAACGTCTTCTGATCATTGATATTGCTTTAATTTCCTTGTGTTTATTTCCAATAAATGCAACAATTGCGCCTTTTGACAATCACATTTATAATGCTGCTCTACAACAATCACTATAAATGTGATTGTTGTGAATGCAAACGACGCAATTGTTGCGATTGTTGTGCAATCATAACAATTTAATCATTAAAATGTAATGAGATTTTAATGATAATTTAATGATAATTTTGTCTGTCTGTCTGCGTTTGTTCACAGACGGACAGGCAAAACGGGAATATTAGTCTGCTGATCAAGATCAGAAGAATAGAAACAAACAAACAAACAAAAAAAAAAACATCATTTTGTTGATTAACTTTTAAAGATTAATATATATTTTAGGGCACGAAATTTCAGGAAAGCCTGTAAAAGCCTGATATTAGTTTGTAAATGTCCATTTGTCAATACTACTTTCATTGTAAAGGGTAGCAACCAAACGCCATGTTCTGAAGTGGCCACATTCGTACTAAATGAGGAATAAACTTGAAAATTTCCATTGAATATATATTCTTATACGCAAGAGAATTCTTTCAACAATTTATGATGGAATCCAAATCAAACCCAGCTATTGTGGTCAAAGTCCTTATGTATATGCCACTGAGAGCTATCAACATCTTTGGAAAACAGGACGCAATCACTCTTGACACAACAAACTGGCCAAAACAGCAAACAGACTTAATGAGGGGAAATAGCAACACACAACACAATCTTACTCCAAACTCCAGTACTGCAAATGTGGTTCTCTAACTCTTCTGACTGCAGTCAACTTTAGCAAAGCAGACCCTGGCTTAATACTAATATCGTGATATTGGTTGATTTTAGGTCAGCACTTGAAGCAAATTATGATACTCCAAAAAGCTCGCTTATCCAATCTACTATTACGAATAAATACAAGATTGTCAAATATAGAAATATGGGTCTTGGAGGCAACAAAGCGGCTGACAGTTTAGCAAAAAAAAAAGAACACATACAACAAAAATCTAAGAGAAGGAAACAAAGTAGGGATAGCGATTAGTAAACCAATCACAATGCTTCGCAATTTCTTCTGATACGTATAAGACAATATAACTGATATTGCTTTAATTATTATTATAAATGTGATTGTTGCGAATGCAAAAGATGCAATTGTTGCGATTGTTGCTAATGATATTTTAATGATACTTGTCCACAGACAAAACGGGAATATCTTCTGATTCTTATCAGAAGATTAAAATTAAATCTTTGAAAAAAAGTTTCACAATTTGAATTCATAAACAACATGAAAGAAAACCTAAAGACAAACCATACGAAAATATAAAGAAAAATAGCAATAAATAAAACGCACTTACTTACAAATAGTTGAGAGAATTTTATAGGGTAATAATGCGACAGTTTCGGAATACTGTGCGTATTCCTGCATCAGGGATGGCACAAACATATAGGACATACAGATAAACATTTAGGACGACATGATGAGGGAAGGTATGTTGAACCCAATGATCGGCGGGCAAAACGCCCACCACTATTGCTAAACTCTTTTAATCCTCTTACTTCCCTCATCATGTCATCCTAAATGTTTATCTGTATGTCCTATATGTTTGTGCCGTCCCTGATGAAGGAATACGCATAGTATTGCAAAACTGTCGGGTTATTATCGTATATAATTCTCTCAACTATTTGTAAGTAAGTGCATTTAATTTATTTCTATTTTTCTTTATTCCATTCCACGCACGTTAAGCCTTCTTTGCATACGAAAATATATCGTAACTTATTTGAAGAGATTAGAGATCTCCAGAGAAAAACATGAGTAGCAATTTTCCGTCTGTCAACAGGACCTGACTGCTTAGCAGAATATTTAAAGATGATTAATATTGTGGATTCCAATAAATGTACTATTTGTGACTGTCCTTATTCTACGATGAACAAAGACCATCTCCTGGTCTACAATAAATTAGATGAGCAGAAGCAGAGAAGAAAAGATTTTCCTGGACTCTATTAGGAAGCAAGATCGAAGATGGTGTAAGCCAGTTCAAGCCATTGGACAACAACAACTTCCGTAAAGCAGAAGATTATATGCCGATCTATCTCAGCTGCTCACATTTTTCAACAAAAAATATGTTCATAGTAAAAATTCTGGGAGAGAAACAATATATCTGGTGATTCATAAAGTACTGGAAAGTACAGGTGGTTTTCACACCCTATATCTTCTAAACTACAGCTCATAAAAATCTGAAACTTTTTGTATAAAATTGATATATAAAGAGTTATATTTTCATATTATTATTTATTCATTATTATTGAAATTCATTTTATTTGCGTTCAAACACCCCCAATATATCGACATTATTATCCAAAAAAATTTTTCGATTGTCTCCCCAAAAAGTCATTTGTCAGAATGCATTTTCAAAAAAATACAGTTTAATTAAACAAAGCAATTAATGATAAAAGTGTTTAGATTAAATTTTCCTAATTAGATTTCTGTTTCATTTGAATATTGGATCCAGACTTTTAGAGTTTAAACAACATCACAACAGTTATTTAAATATAAGATATACTGGGGATGTTTGAACGCAAATAAAATGAATTTCAATAATAATGAATAAATATTAACATGAAAATATAACTTTATATGTTTTGCTGGGCGAACACGTACCAATATGCGGCAATATTGGTGGACAATATTGGTCCTTTTGATTGGTACCAACCGTTTCCAGCAATAAAAAGGAACAATATTGCCCATTGGCGATTTGAAAATCGGAAAATCACTTACTCACGCCGGCCATTTTGTTTGAGAAACAAGGCTTAAAATCAGCAAAATGGGGTGGTCCAAAAAAGATAATTCAAACAACAGCATTTGGTCAATTGATCAGGAAAGACTTCTCATTGATTTCTACAGAGGGACGGCGTTTAATACTATAGCGAATCTGTACGGAAACACGCTCTCTTTAGGTCTCCCTAGTGAGCAACGCCGTAACCAGGCCAATAGAAAACCTGTGTGTTCGCGGACAATACCAACCGCCAATATCAATAATGACCAATATTGTCCACCAATATTGCCGCAGATTGGTACGTGTACGCCCAGCATTGGACGATTTTATATAAAAAATTTCAGATTTTTATGAGTAGTAGTTTAAAAGATATAGGGCGCTGAAAACCACCAGTGCTTTATGAATCCTCCGGTATACAATATTTATTTAGAGGCATAAAAATTTAAGATATTTTCATTGACTGTTATTGTGTGTATAATTTATTCTGTAATGATAGTTGTGCAAATTAATGCGAAAAATTTTCATAACCAAATACAATAAGGATATTACATGGTTCGCAGCAGGTAAGACAGATATGTCACTCCCACTATGCATTCCCACCTTGTGTCGTCCTAAGTGTTTTGTGATGTCTTATATGTTTGTGCCGTCCCTGATGATCGAATACGCTCAGTATTCCGAAACTGTTGGTTAAGAACCATCTTTTTTATTCCTTTTTATCCTGTTTACAAGTAAGTGTGTTTTATTTTCAATTTCACTTTATTTCTTTAATTTTTTTTTTGTAGTTTTCCTTTGTTAATTTAATTATTATTAGACTATTCAGATATAAGAAATAAAATTCTATGAAAAGCAAATTTAACGCCAATAATTCATAAATACAGAAAAAAATCACAACTGGACAGTAAATATGCCTTCGCACACTGTAAAATTTACCCTTGATGTATAAATTCTGCTGATGATTCCTAATGAGGATGAAACAGCTGTACAGAATTCCTGTTCAGTTGTGATTTTTTTCTCTAAATAAAATTCTAATCATTAAAAAAAAAAGGGGGGGGGGCTCAAATTCTAATTTTTGTTTTCAGATTCGGTTTCTTTTAATTTTTAAATAACCTACCTGATATGCTTCTGAATTTAATAACTCCACGTAGGCAAATCCTCTCGGCTGACCAGTATTTTTATCAGTTAATAACCTGACTGCTTTTACTTCACCTAGTTTTTACAAAAAAAATAAATAAAAAAAAATGCTAGTATTAAAAATGTTGCAAATTGTTTAAAGGAATCAATCTGGTGGATGTGTCTAGAACGTAGATTTTTTAAGATCTAAGACCCCCCCCCCCAAAAAAAAAAAAACCCTGTATAAAAAATAAGCTCTTCCAGATCAGATAATATATCCAAACTCTAAAATAAGTGATTTGATGTACATCAGTGCATTACTATTCCTCATATCTGAAATGTCCTATTTGTGAATTATCGTTTGCATTATTCCAGGAGCACACGTTAGACTCGTAAATAAAAGAGCCTGAAACAGTAAGCATTTAAGTAGAGATCTTTTACTCTCACCACTCAACTTTTTCAATGATTAGACGACACTATCTTTCATCTTCGTATTCTATAAAACTATTAAAAAACTACTTTTAACAGTATATTTAGATAATATACAGTCGGACCTCTATTTAACGAAGTCGCTAAATCCCGAAAAAAAGTTCGTTATATGGAAAATTCGTTAAATACAGATTCACCTTTTAAAATTACTTTAAACTACATAAAACAGATTTAAAATACATAAACAATAAATATTATTAAAAAAGTAATAATTTAAATTACATAAAGCATACATTACCACATTGTTACTTAAATTTTACTTATAGAGTCTGTTAATTTTGTCGGAGTTTTTTTTTGAAAAAGTGTTTTCGCTCATAGTATGTCTCGCATCTTTGCAATGTACGTCCCCTTCATTATTTCCTTCAAATTGTAATCCGCATCGGATTGTTTCAAGTGATTTTACTATTTCATCATGTGAAGGTTTTTTGATTTCTGCATCCTGATCATTTCCATTTTCATCATCTTCATCTTCATCGCAATTCATTGCTCTATTGTTTTTATTTTTCAAACTGTCCAAAATATCTGATTCAGTTAGTTTCCGAGGTCTCAACTTCAAAATCAAGTGAAAGATAATCATCAAAAAGCACATCATCGTTAATTTCTTCTTTTTCCCTCAGCTGTATCCATATTTCTTTCATTTCCTCTAAGGGAATATTAATAATAAAAACATTTCAAGGAGAAAAAAAAAATATTTACCACGAAAAAGTTCGTTAAATAGAAAATGCACTTTGCTCTTTGGAGGTTATTTTACGAAGAAATTAGCAAAATGTTCTTGGTTCCAAAGAAAAATTCGCAAAATAGAGGTTCGTTAAATAGAGGTCCGACTGTACTATAACCGCATAATACAATTAATTTCCAATTGGAGAATGGCAAGTTGTTTTAAAATAATTGTCAATGAAGATGAATGTAATAGGGTGAGTCAAAAACTTAATTGCTTTCGCATGAAAAAAAAACAAAAAAAAAACATTGTATGAAACATTTGTGGCTATTCTTTTATTTATTTGAAAATACAATGCAAAAGCTACTTTCCTATGCAATCACCAAGTTTACTTAAACATTTTTATAGTAATGTGGCACAAATTTTGCTATGCCTACTGTAAAAAATGCTCGTCCAACGTGAGATAATCATTCTTGTGTCACATTTCCCCATTGGAGGGATATCGCCACTTCACAAGGCTCTCTTTCATGGGAATAAACGCATGAAAATCACAAGGCGAAATGTCAGGACCATAAGAAGGGTGTTCCCACACCTCCCACTTGAAATTTTCCAGGAGGTGTTTGGAAAATTTTGTGTCGCAGTTGAAGGCCTTCCCTACCAGTAACTGTCTTCAATATCTGGGTGACCATTTTCAAACAATGTGCACCATTTTGTGATCGCCTGGTGCGAAATTGATTTGTTAAAGTACATTTCACACAATTAGCAATGAATTTCAGTGGGGTTTCACTTTTTTGCTAACAAAAGACGAGTCACTATGCAGACTTCCAATTTCGACGCTACTTGCAATGGACACAACATCATTCAGGACCAATAACATATGAACTGTTGGTACCATATGGCAAATCGTTACTATGACTGTTCAATGGAAGCTTAAACATTCTTGCCACCAACTAACGAAACAATATCTCTTTTAGACACCAAGTTCTGGAAGAATGCAACTAACTTTCTGACTCTCGTACATTATAGTTTAGAAATGAATTTAATTACTAACACGGGTCGTAGAGTTACAGATCTGTTCTGTTGTATGCATAGTTTCTTAACTAGATTGTGTTTGTAAATATTTCCTTCATTTCTAATTGAGCCAAACAGATTATTTCTGTTTTTTTGGCTACAAATCTAGTTTCATTCTTATGTACGAAGCACAGTATTTAAGATTACTGTATTATTTAGACAATTCCTTTTAGATTTACATTACTAGCAGACTTAGCAGACCTATTACTAGCACACTAATTCAACAAAATTACAGCAGAGCAAAATTAATGAGGTATTAATCTAAATAGCTCCTGGAATCAAATCTCTCCGCAGTGTTTGTTTTCTCATTTTTTAAAATATATTCATTCATCAATAAATGTAAAGCCCACACACTTTGTAGGCATTCCATTATCAAGCTATGTTTTGAATACAGTATGAAAATACTTACAGAGCAAAGTATCTTGCATTCTGTCATTAAAGTTACTGCGGTAATTATTATTACTCCCTCCGTCCGAAAATAAGAGTCCCATTTCAAAAATTTGGTTTTTTTTATTTATTTGGAGTAGAAAAATAGAAAAAAACAGATCAAGTCTTCTTTGATAAACATGTATTTATGCAAAAACAATGCAACCATTGTTATTTATTAATACAGGAGAGCTCGATTATCCGGGAATTGGGTGGCAAGGGCTTCGAGGATAACCCCCCCAAAAAAGGCTAAATATGAAGTGTAGACACGAAAAAAAATATTTCACCATTAATAACTACGTTTTATTGTACAAAAAACATAATATGTAAAACTTTTAAAATATGTACAGTAAAGCAGAAACCTTTGCTCTACGTTTGCATCCACAAATTCCGAGAAGGCCTATAGGATCACGATGCACAATAAACCTGTCAGTAATTTTCGACCTTCGCACTGTAGGGCCTATTGTATTTTCCCTGTTGTTGGTTGGATTAAAATTGTTTTTTTTTGAGGTTTGTAATTAAAAAAATTTTTCGCTGCACTCGTGGATAATCGGGGCTCTACTATAATTCAAATGCGCATTGTTATGAATATACCAAATTGGACAATATTTTCCTAACGTTGCAAAGTTGTATGGATTGTGTTGTATAGGAAAATGGGGCGAATAACTATAAAATACCACATTTCAAAAAGAACAACTAAAAAGAGAATCCAAATTGCGATTAACTTTACAATGTTCACAAGAAACAATGACAACATTGCATCAAAATGAATAATTTAAATAATAATATAATAAACACTTGGTTTTTTGCAATGCTGAATGAAACTTTCATTTTTTGTTTGTTTTTAATGTCCTTCAATCCCTAACATTGATCCATTGTCTCGAATAACAGTGTTAATTTAAAATGGGACTCTTATTTTATTTATTTTTTTTGTATTGAAAATCATTCCTGAATTAACTTGTAATTTCCTTAATTCTTACTGTGTCGTTTCCAGTGACAAAATGCGAATCATTGTAATTAGACAAGTTTTGTCTCTGAAACATTTTAAACCACGAAACTTTTATGCAAGATTAGCAATGATCAGTATCAGGATAAAAGGTTTTAGCTTGATTTGTTGTTTGAGACCAAAAGTGGTGGAAAAATAAATAGGATGTTGTTTTCTGGGCATTATTCTTTTAATAATGAACCTCATTGGCTGAAAATGCACGTCTGTTTAGACATTATGTTAATATCATTGGTAACAATTTGGTCCAAATATACCCCTAGGTTCAAAAACTATGGTAAAGGATCAGAAAAAAAATATAGGAATCTCTCTGGTTTTCCTGCCCCAACTGGAAACTAATATTTAGTTAGTACATTCCCCTATTTTTGAGGGACACAAGAAATAAGTGGTCCTTCATAGACTCTACTAGTTTTAGTAGAGTTTCTTGTGCTTGTATCATCCAAGGCTTCATGAATAACTTGTTTGAGATTTCCAATATCTTCCAACTAGTATCTGTTGGCATAAACAGTCCTAATAATGATTTCCAATAGGTTTTTATTAGGGTTAAGATCTTGACTACTCGTCTACTTTGGATCTTTATGTAGATCGTACCAATAGCAGTTCCAACCATCAGGACCATAGTTTCAACTACTTTTCATCACTAAATACGACTGAAGTGTAAAGTCCAGGTCTGGTGTTGTCTGGACAATTCAAAAAGGTTGAATTGGTGATGTTTAGTGAGGGGTGGCTTCTGCTTCATTTTCTGTGGAGGCAGATATTAAGGTAGTTCTCTGAGGTGCCTGTGATCCAATGGATTGTTTGATAGCATTGGTAGAGATCTGCTTGTTGCTTGCCAAATGAAGAACCTGATGATAATCTTTATCTCGAAGCATTTAGGTCTTCCTGTACTCTTACAAAAGATGCATTTCAACCTTCCAATCAAATGAGATATTTCAGGCCTTTGATTTAACCTCTTCCTTGTAAGCCGTAATTTCTCCCTTTTCGAAATCAGGGACTTGTTTGCCACGTCCCATTTTGGGGTTGCCCAATGAATAAGCTTTATTTTACCAGAACTTTCTTATCTGATTTAGGATTTCCTGGTATGCAAATATCAATGGCCATTGTCCTCAGGTGAAGTCAAGAATATTTTCAAATGGTTACTAACATTTTTTTCAACCCTGTTTTCACAGTTTTTGTTGTTACTTTACTATGAACCTATGAGAATATTTGGATCATTAATATTACCAATGATATTAATATAATGTCTTAACATATATGTACATTGTCAGAAATAAATAGGTTCATTATTACTATCGGGCAAACCAAAGAACGACCGTGGCCACCAGATGTCGCAGTAGTAGAATTTGAATCGATTGTATATGTCAGTGTTTATGGCGGGAAAGTGCTTGGCTTCTGATTGGCGATTGCGAATAGTTTCTCTATACAAACTTCAGTCCTGGAATGATTAAGAGATCATTGTTGTAGTTCAAGGTCAGAGTCATTCTTTCGCTAGGAGGACTTTAAAAGAATTAAGCTCCCATCATGCACCAATTTAAACAAAACCAATTTCAACTACATTTATTATAATTTCTTATATACGAAGGTGAGTCAAGCTAAAGTTAGAAAATAGTATTTATTCGAAACTGGAACGAACCTTAACAAAACGAATAATGTTATTTCTCAATATAGTCTTCACCCTTCTCAATGCATTTGCGCCACCTGCCTGAAAGTGCCTGGACTCTAGCAGAATAAAAGGTTTAGTATTGTCTTCACAACCACTCGCGCACTGCTTTCTGCACGTCGTCATGTGCCTTGAATCGATGACCACCCAGTTGTAAACCTGAGCCTTACACATATAGTCTTCGTTGTACACCTTGGATATCTGTCGAATTTCTGTTGGATTATCACCTTTCACGTGTAGAAACAGATGTCTGACCACACTTCTTCCTTGGAGTAAGTTTTCAGTGGACCCGCCATTTTTGAAACTTTGGGATACTCATTATTACGTCACCAGAAGCGTAGATCAGGGTCAAAAGCACTCACCAGAGTGTGCACTACACAATGGTGGTCAAATATTCAGATTCCTTATTAAGGGTCGTCCATTAATCACATGATGTTTTTTAGCAACTTTTTAATCCCCCCCCCCCTCCCCTGCTGATAAGTGGTGAGGTTTTAGATTATTCCACCCTCCCCAAATTACGTGTATTTTTTTGGGTAAAAAGTATCTTAAAAATTTTCA
>JAFIDM010008419.1:34906566-34916771 GCA_023159025.1 Thereuonema tuberculata | reverse complement strand
GCAAGTGCGTTTTATTTATTCCCATTTTTCTTGAAAGAAAAGAAAAGAAAAAAGTAGGGCTTTTAACAAGTTTTTTTAAAAAGTTAAATAGATAATACTTTTTCAGTAAAATGATTTCTATTCTTAGTTATCTTTGCTAGAGATACATTTGTTTTTGATGGATATCTTTTTTTAAGTTATCCTTACTGAAATTACTGTCCTTCAAACTGAAATTTATGTTTTGTTATACGTGATGAAGTCAGATATGGAATTGAGAAACTGCCATGGAATAAAGAGGAGGCCATAGACTTGATCGTAATGTATATTCATGTTTCATATTACAGCTAAACGGAAGCAAAAAAAAAAAAACTTTTCAATTATCAAGTGTTTCATACAGCAGGAAGTCCATAGTGACATAGGGTGTGAACCATTTCCTACTGCTAGGATGCAGCAAGCAAAACGATAAACACAGAAATCAAATAAACTTATTTTCATAGCCAAGTGAACAGTGTACAAAGGATGGAGGGAAGTCAAGGCATAAAAACTTTATAAGTCGAAGCAAATGATCCATCTGCCTGCTTTTCTGAAATATGGATGTCTGTTTTGGTATTTATTTATTTTTATCTTGAAATTAAATGTGTGACTAATGGTGGATCATAGTCATTTGCTCTGCCATAGTCATAATTTCCATATCAGGATATATACATGTCTCAAGCAGTCTTTTCTTCTGATATATTTATTTATTGAAGACAAGGGTAATAAAAGATTGAAGCAAAATTGCAAAAATCATCAAACTTTGGATGAAGTCAAGGACTTAACAAAATAGTGCAATAATAAATAGTGTCATAATGTAATAATTAAGAACATAACTTTAAGGATGCTTAAAGTTATTTCTCCGTTTAGTGATGTGCTGTAACAGCAGATATTCATCTGATACTGGAGAAATTACACCTACGAGGATCAGTCAATAAGTAATGCCTCCTATTTTATTTTATTTTTCTCCTTAAATAAGTTAAGTGAAAAATTTGAATTTGGCGCAATTCCTCAAACCTTCTTCTCCAATTCACTGCAGTAGCAATTTCCTGCGTAAACAGGTGGCAGCACCGCATCCGCTTGCAAAATGGCTGATATCGATGTTCGTATTAGACAGTGTTCTGTGATTGAATTCTTGAATGTGGAAGGTGAAACGACCATTCGCATTCATGAAAGGCTGAAAAATGTGTACAGTGATGCAACAGTGCATATAAGCACTGTTAGACGATGGGTTCATCGCTGTAACGAAGCTGAAGGGCAAACACCATTGGCTGACAAAAAGCGGAGCGGCAGGCCGGCGATTGCAGTGACTCTGCGCAACCTTCATTGAGTCGATGACATCATTCGTGGTGAATGATGGTGACAACAAATGAATTGTGATGCATTCTCCCCCTCAGTAAAGGCAGTGTGATGACGATTATTCGACAACTGGGTTACAAAAAAGTTTGTTCACAGTGGGTACCAAGAATGTTAACCGACCAGAATAAAGAGACAAGAGAAACATCCACCTCCGAACACTTGCAGCACTTCGATTTGGAAGGAGAGGAGTTTCTGGAAAAAATTGTGACCGGAGACGAAACTTGGGTTTATTTGTTTCAAACTGAATGAAAGAGGCAGTCAATGGAATGGCATCACAGAAACTCACCAAGGAAGAAAAAATTCAAAACTGTGCCATCAGCAGGGAAAGTTATGGCGACTGTGTTCTGGGATGCAGATGGTGTGATTATGGTTGATTTTTTGAGCAGGGATGCACAATAAATTCTGTCCAATACATCACAACCCTCAAATAGCTTAAAGCACGTCTTCAGCAAGTTCGCCCAACATAAACTATGGCGGATGTTCTTCTTTTGCATGACAATGCAAGACCACACACCAGTCGTCACAGCCCTGAAGAGATTGTGAAAATTGGATGGGAAGTCTTGCCTTATCCCCCATAGAGCCCTGACCTAGCACCATCAGACTTCCATCTGTTTGGGCCGCTAAAGGAAGCTCATCGTGAGATTCACTTTGAAGATGAGGAGGCCGTGAAAACGGCCGTGCGTCAATGGCTTAGGAAGCAAGACCATGCCTTTTACCATGCTGGAATACAGGCCCTTGTTAAAAGGTGGACCAAAGCTGAGGAAATGGAAGGAGATTATATTGAAAAGTGACAAATTAATCGTCAATGTTGTAGTTTTCAAGCTATGTAATTGCATTTGAATTTTTTGACAATTAAAAGGAGAAATGCGTTGCTGATATGCCTGGAATGGGGATTTAAAGCTGGAACTGGCATGGATTTCTCACTATCTCTCTTGTAATAGTGTGCTTTTCTGTCTTTATATGACATATTCTTGACAAAAGAACTTGTTCTTGGTGCATTATCATTAAAAAAAATAAAAGTGAACTCTTAAAACAAGTGTACAAACAGACAAAAAATATATATAAAACTATATAAATATGTAAAATATATTATTAAACTAACTAAACTATTATTATTATTACTAACTGATTATTTTAATATTTATTAAAAGAGTAAAGTCTTAGAATATTGGGTTTTTGTTTTCTAAATTGTTTCTGAATTTTAGTTATTTTAATTTTCACTTATGCCGCTGATGACGTGAAGATAAATGTGCCATATCTTCACAGAAACAGTGATATGGTTTTTAAATTGGATTTTTTTCAAATTCCACATCACTGTCCGGCTTTATATATATATATTTTCATCTCATCAATAGTAGTTTATTTCAGTATTTACAAAAATCATATAACAATCCAGAATATGCAGCACTACTTGATATTGTAGAATAGGACAGTAGTCAAAATTATCTAACTAAACTCATTCAAAAAACACACTAAATCATTAAAAAGTTCAATAAAAATCGCAATTGCTTTCTAACAGGTTATTTGTTTGGTCTGTAATTCTTTTACCAGTTGCATTAATTGACTTGATGACATCAATGTGATTTGATTGGTTTAAATGTCTTTTTAAACTGGTGATCCTTCCTCTATCTCCATTGCATTTGAAAAAGATTCTGGAAACAATCCGAAACTAGTCTGCTGTCTTTTTATTGAACTTTTTAATGATTTTAGTGTGTTTTTTTAAATCTTCAAATTCAGTTATTACTTGCAGACGTTAATTTTTAACTTTGAATATCCTCATTCGTTGATTTAACTGAACTTGTAGTTTACTTATTGTCCTCCAAATGAAAGTTGGCCGGCGGAAGTTTGAACTGCGCAGCCCTTCCGGTAGCTGATCAATTATGTTTTCCTGTCACAATGGCCGACGTTGTATGTTTTCACTGAGAAATACATGTTGATAACGCCAAATTAAAACTTCTCTCGACTATTTAGAGTTATTTCAATACCAGTTGCTAACAGTAAGTATTTATATAAATAAATAAATATGTATTATTTATAAATACAATGCTCTTTTGCAAAGTAACAAGCGATTACCTGTCATGGCGGCGTCCTATCACGGAAGTGCCTGACCAGACTAATCGATGATACATGCGCAGATCTCACAAAAACAGGGCGGCCATCTCTCATTTGGAGGACAATAAATCTCTTTTTATTTAAAAACATGTATTTGAATCAAAATTCAATGATCTCGAACTAATCAGTTGCCAAATAATTATAATAGGTTCTGATGACGAAGAAACAAATTCTGATTTATATCCTGGAAGGCAGAGGCAGTTAACACAACAGGTAAGCTTCTATTTTCTTTTTCATTAAAACAGGATTTATTGGTGGTTTTTGTATTTATTGTTGTTAAAGAATTAACATGAGCCTGTCATGTTAACAAAACCCCATCCTATTACATTACAGAGACCATCTGTTACTTGGGTTTATGATAATTCCCTTAGTTAAATATCAAAGAGAAGGAATGATGGAGGGAAAACCAGGTAGAGGGAGACCAAGAATAGATTACATATGAAAGAGGTGAAATCAGGTCGATCCTACCAGGAAACAAAGAAACTTAATACAAAACCGAAAATTCTTAAATGGAATCAAGTGAAATAAAAGAAAAACAAAACCCAAGAAAGTGAAAGGAATTGGAGGTGCAGCCCCAAGCTCACCTTCATTCTCATTTATCATTTGTTTATATATATTGTATGTGGGTTCGGTAACCCAGAGGTTTAGATGCTGGACTGCTTACGGAAGGGGCCAAGTTCAATTCCTGGCAGTAGTTGGGACTTTCTCATCTAGATAGACTCTATGGTTCACCCCGTCTTCTTCTAATGAAGTGTAATGAATTAATTACAGTTGAATCGCGATAATCCGACAGTTATGGGACTGGGGGTGTCGGATTATCAAAAATGTCGGATTACCAAAGGTTGATTGTTTAAAACTGAATTTTGACTTCTAAGGCAAGAAAATTGAAGTTATGTATATACAGTACTGTACGTGCTACTGTACGTATACTGTAACAATATATATTGAGTACATATTTTACGGCCATTAAGGATATAAAAAAAAAAAAGAAAAAAAAAAAACTCATTAGGCATAGTTTTACACAAATGAATACGTATATATGTAATACTAATTTATTTCTGTATTTATGTCTTTAAAAAATAAAATTACAGTTTATAATGTAAAATATAATTTTCTGTCTTAAAATAAAAAATAAAAATATGTACATATGTATATACGGCTTAAAAAAATCTGTAATCGTTTTTTATTTTTTCTTATGTAAAGAGGCTGCCATGGCTTTTTTCTTGAATATCTTTTAATATTAAACTGTTCTCGTAGTCGAGTTCCCTCTCCTCACACCAACGTATCAAAGTGTTTGCAGCCGACATAACTCCATTGCAAGTGATTGTGCATTTCACCTCCGTGACCGCCTCAATCAGGTCGGTTTTTGAACCAACCTGCGTCAGACTACCGAGTATGTCGGACTATCAAATGTCAAATTATCACGAGTCAACTGTACTTTGGGAGTCAAAGGCAGGCAGGTTTTGGGTTCACCATTCAACCTCAATTAGTCCTGTTGGTCAAGAATTGTTGGGAGCCTAAACCCCTCAGTGCACCCAAGGGTTTACATTATAGTGAAACAGCTTCATACATTGTCTATTATTGGATCTGTTTTTGTTTTACTTTCATTTCCTGAAAGAATCAAATAATATTGCTCCTTATTGAATCAATTTGCACATCCCATAGGTCTGTAGATAGAATTAGACCTTACTGCTAAGCCATAAAGTGGATGTTGTTGTAATATTAGGACAGCATATGATCAGCATGAAGAAAACAAAATTCTCCAATAACTTTCACTGCCTTTCATAGCTGAAACCTAACTATCAGCTAATTCATACATTGTTTTCTACATTGCTTTCAATTGTAATGTCATTTGTTTGATACAGATTTCATTTCATTAGCGATATACTCATGCAATCATAGTTGTATGAGTATTAGATCCTGTTTCCATCCTGAATCTCTGCAAGTATCTTTATTTTAACTTTTCCTTTTTTTTTTTTTTTTCCTTATGAACAAAGCACGGTTGTTAGACGACCTTCTGTTGCACTGGTCATCAGTGAACTCAATGAATTTAAACTTGTGGAGATGTAATAAGTTTTGTTTCATAGCTCCTTATATCTAAATATGATTTCATTCACACCTCAGAATTTCGATCTGCTTTCATAGTTCAAATAGGAAGCTGAATTTAAATTGCCAAATCAGTTTCTAACTGAGACTGTGGGTACATTGCCAATGAAATTGAAAAGTTTCAGATTTTCATTTTCAAGAACAGTTTTCTTGATAGATCACATTTAAATGGTATCATTAGCAACATTTGGAATAACATCTCTTTAAAACAAGATAATTCTCTACTACATGCTTTGTTGTCATTGCCTACTAATTCCGCTTCAAACAACAGTGACAAAGATATAAAAAAGAAAGAAAAGAGAAGATTACTTATTTTTGGGGTTATTATAAAAGACAGACCGTTAGTCATGATCAGATACTTTGTATGATGCGCTACAAAATTAAGAAATGATAAAATTAATTCAAAAACTTTGTGAAACTCAAGATACATTGAGTAACAATAATACATTTATTGCGACCCTGAATCGGTTAACTTCTCATTGTGTTGAATGTCATTTTCCGTGCACAGTTAGATTCACTGTCTTGTGTGTCTCCTCGTCCACCAGAGCATTTCAGAGTGATCGTCGATAGTTCGTTTTTCACTTGCAACAAATATCTTATTGCAGCACAAATACTGTCTGATTGTAACTTTTGACCCACCTTTTATGCTACAATAAGATATTTGTTGCAAGTGAAAAACGAAGTATTCAGATGTGTGCAGATTTACAAGCAGAGATTCATCTTGCCTTCACGATAATCATAACTAGGGCTCGGATTATATGCAAAATGCATATTTGTTATTAAGAGGTATATCAACAAAATTGTAAGATTTCTAATCATATCTATTGTTTTTTGATAGAATGGCCTATTTTAATCAAAAAACATTAGATAAAGCATAGAAAACTTACAATTTTGTTGATATGCCTCTTAATAACGAATATGCATTTTGCATATAATCTGAGCCTAATCATAACTGTGCATGGAAAACGACAGTCAACACACTTAGAAGTTAAGCGACTGAAGACTACAACGACACCAGTATGGACATAATTAATATATTGTCATTACTTAATTTATCTTCTTGAGCTTCAGAAAGTTTTTTTATCGCAAAAATATTGATTTTCGCATTTCAATATTTTTTAGGCTGCCTAAATAACTAGATTTCTATATACTTTTAAAGTTATAAGAAATATTTGTGATTAGCCTTTGTTTTTAAGTTTCTAACTGTACTTACAGAAATTTAAAATTTTAAAATTTAATGCTATACATATATTCACACTGGAGCGTAAGTCTCAGATTATCAAGAACTGTTGAGATAAAAGTTGCAATTTTTATTTTTTTATTATTTTTTTTTTTAATTATTGCGTCACAGGAAGCTTTTTTTAAAAAAAATCATAGACTTATTAATTTCACATGAAAACAAAATTTTAGTAAGTTATTCACGAATTATTACAAACTTATGATTTAATGTGCGTTTATTGTCAAAACAAGATATATCATTTTCTATCCCGAAGGATAAAAAAAATCACATAAAAAGATGTTTTTAGCAGTGATTCATTTTTTTTTTTAATTACTGCTTTAAATCCTTTATAAATATATTTAAAATTGGAGTAACTGAGCTTACTTGAGCTTACAGTTGCATGTATTTATACATTTTTTTTTAATTATTATTTATTTATTTCCAATTTTCATTTACTAGATGTATTTTTATAATCTGATAATGCATCTAAGTTAGACTTTCTGTTCATTGCATTCAATTAATAATGTTTGAAAAAACAGGTTAAGTGTTAAAAAAAAAATATTGTGACTAGATTTATTTGTACTTTAAGGCATCTCTAATGACAGTTGTATTTTCCGTTGAGTCGTCTTAAGGTCATCAGGTATTGTTATAGATTTTAGAGAGTAGCACTCATTTGTATATTTTTTATCAAATTAAAAAATTAACATAATTAAAATAGCTAATGATTGTTCTGGAAGATGATGGATTGAAAGATACTGAGATCAGTTTTTTAGAGTTGGATTTCTTCAGACAGAGGGTTTAGCTTTAATCCATTTCCCTGAGAAACGAGACTGAAAGTCTTTCCTGTGATTATATGCGTTGTTTTAGTTATCTCTTATTTGTACTGTTAGGATGTGATAATATAACTGAATGATTTTTTTTTTTTACTGCTCCAAGTACAGTGAGTCTTTGACAACAATCAGGATTAAAAGCAAGGGTTCAAAAACATTCTACAACATAGCTTTAAATCGACTAAATATAAGTGTTAGTTTTGTAAATTTTTGCATTGAATAATGGGTACCATGCAATCTAGAACCAGGCAATCACAAACCCACCTACACAATTGATTTTGATTTAAAACAAAAAAAAAAAAAAACCTTACTTAATCCAGAATTACTTAAAAAAAATTATTATCTTTAAGAACTTTGCTGTAAATAATTATAGTGTGATTTTAGTTGTTGTTGTTATTATTAGTTCTATTAATTTTTTGCCTACTACACTTTTACTATTAACAAATGCAAATCATAGTGCTTTCACAAGCACTTTCAAGTTGCAACTGACAGTGGGTCGTAGTCGTAAGCATAAGCCAGGCTGCAGTCACAAGGCTCGCTCACCAGTGCAACAAACCAACTGCTCTTATGTAAGTGATGCAAAAACACTTACTATGAAATTGACTTATGATATGTTTGTCGGAACAGTTTTACAATACTAGACAGTCACTAGTTCGATAACAAAAAATGTTCAGCTTTTAATCCATCATTTGCGGCAAGAGTTTTAGATCTGATGTTGGATGGATACAGACTAAATTTTTTGTTTTCTCTCTACAGATGTTGCAAACTTCATCAGATAACACTTGGAAATTATTTATCTGTTTTCTTAATGACATAAGTGAAATCAACAGTTATCAATTGCTGAAGCAGACCGAAACTGGCCCAGTTTACATTTTAATGTTATTAAAGACTTTTTTATTTCTGTTTGTGTTTTTTATATACTGTATATCTTCTTCTTTCTCTAAATCTTTTCCCACTTCTACGTGTGGTCAGTTTTCCCTTCTTTTATTCTTATAAATAAATGTTAAGTGACCATTTGCACGAAAACAGTAAAGAGAAAATAAAAATAAAACAAGTTACAAGTTTTATTTTTATTTCCTCTTAATCTGTTTCTAATGTTTTTGTGCAAACGGTCGCTTCGTATTTATTAGAGTTGCACGTTAATACATTCTTATAAATAAGTTTTTATTTAGATTTAAAACTTAAACACTTATTTACTTCAAAAATACATCAAAAATATTTTTTATAATTATTGCTTTATATCTGACTTTTATCATAGCATGTAAATTTTATATGATAAATTCATAACATAGAGTGTAATAGTAAGAAATTATACAGTTATTACCAGAAGAAATTAAAATAGTTTTAATATCTGTTATTTGGTAGGTCTTAAACAAAATAGTTACATATATAGCTGTAGAATGAACATTGGCATTTTTGATTAGGATAAAATAAATTAAACTAAACTGGTATTTCCTTTGAAATATTTAAGCTATTTTTAAAGAAATTTTACTCTCGGTCAAATTTATTTAATTTTATGTTGCATTCAATGTTGTAACTTCCATCTTAAATATCGTATCTTAGTATCTTCTAATAGTTTGAAAATACTTACTATTAAGCGAGATCATAGAACTCAAATTCCCTGCTAACCCTCAATCTATGAAAAAGTTCTTATCAGCATGTGTCGTCGTATCATCATTCAGTCCTATCAAAGAGGTTAAACTGAATTTTTAAAAAAATCACATAAAACTTCGTAATTTATTTAGAAGTTACAAATGCAATATTTTTAGGAACAAAAATTTTACTTGAACAGAAAGGTACAACCCACGAGGATATTGCTTTGCATATAACAAAACAGATTTTTCAGAATAACGTGTGTTCCAATTTTACTATACTAATCAGTTCACCTTTAGGCTTTCTTTTTCAACAAACTCGCTCTTCTTCTTCATGTCTGTCACATGAAGCAATGTGACTCCACTTGGATTTTGGAATTTTATATTCAAGGAAATTGCATTTGTCAACAAAAATCGAAGTTTCAAAAAAGTTGATCAATGACATAGTTTGGTTCTGAAGGAGGAGTGGGACATGATACTGTATAGATCCTTTTTTTTTTTGAGGGATTTCCTCACTCCGGGATGAGATATTTTTTTGATATTTCGGCCCGGTGCCTCTGGCCTTCTTCAGGAGATACATATATATATACATCAATTACATCAAGGTGCGCACAAATCGAACAACTTCCATTGTTAATTTCTCGGATAAGTTTCTCTTGTTCATCATGGCTCGGAATGAACAACACAAGAAACTTATCCAAGAAACTAACAACGGAAGTTGTTAGATTTCCGCCCACCTTGATGTAATTGATATACTTATATACATCTACCGAAGAAGGCCCAAGGCATCGGGCCGAAATATCGAGAAAATATCTCATCCCAGAGTGGGAAAATCCCTCAGAAAAAGGATCTACACTTGATCAATTACTTTAATTTCTTGTAATGAAAGAATTCTTTCTAATAACTTTCATACAAAATTCAAATAGATGTTATGAAATTTTGTAGAAAGATATATAAGCAATTTTATATATCTTA
>JAFIDM010008419.1:34840860-34900930 GCA_023159025.1 Thereuonema tuberculata | reverse complement strand
AATAATGATGAAACAGTGGACTCAGTCTCCACTTCTTTGACAAGCTCCAGGCATGAAGTTTTGTTTTCTTTGGTGCATGTTTGGAAGTTTGCATTTTTTCTTAACTAAAAACTGAATATTACGCTTCTTTGTTTTTTATGTTTTCTATTTTGTTAAGTTACATTGAGCTTGTGATGACGTAATTTCCTTATAGATTGATGTTTCCAGGATGGAACATCGCCATCTATTGATAAGATTCGTAACTGAAATCTTATAAAACTACGAAGACATTCTGGTTTTTGTAGTTTCTACAATTACGAATACATTTCTATATTCTTGTTATTATTCTTTTAAAACGTTCCACACTATTCCCCTTGCTTGGCTATGCAAAGTTTGTCCTTTCTTGGTCACGCTTATGCGATCACAAAACGACGCCATCTTTGGCTGACTGCTCGGAGTTCAAGTTGATGACGTCATGACTGGTGACGTTTGTTCCAGACAAAATCGATCGCTACATAATGATCATATATGGCAAAACTTTCTTTTTTGTAAAATACTATAGTTCTTTGTCAGAGCTGTACTTACTAATTTACGCAGTCAGAGTTGAAGAAAACAACTTTTCTCTGATTCAAAGCTCAAGGATTGAATTAAAAGAACAGTGGAGAGTTTGCCTTCTAACTGGTAAATTGACTTCAAACAATAAACCCTTGAGAACATTGAGATTTTGCAGAGTCAAAGGAAGTAAATGTACTTTTATAAAATGTTAATTCATTAATTACTGTTTTCTGCCATTTACTTTTGTTTTTAAGTTGCACGAATGTTATGATGATTATAGTAAACAACGTTTATTGGCCAACACTGTTCACTTAGTTTGTTGACTTAGTAAGACGACTTTTTAAACCAGGAAAATCTTCTCAAAAGTCGGGGGTCGTCTTATACGCCGGGTGCTGAAACTTCCGAGCTGGACTGGAGAATCTGCGGTCGCCGCATATTGTGGGGGGAGCTCAAAAACGACCGCTCCTGCATCCCCGCCGTATGCTGCAACCGTATGAAAGCAGCAAGGACGGCGCTGTACAAATACGGTAGATGAAAATCCACTCACAAGGATTAGTGGAAAGAAGTTACTTAACATGGTCCCGATGACGAGGTGAGGGGGCGCCTCACTGGGAAGGTGTAAGTGAAGGGCGGAGCAAGCTGCAGGCGTTCGGGACGCCCAGGGTATGGAAAAAAGAGATAGAGCGGGGACAGAATAAACAAGACTACAGTTAAGAAATACTATGATTTTAATGAAATTCTAAAAAAATGTAGCATTAAAATATGCACCAGAATAAACAAAGCTACAGTTACTTGGAGACAGAGAGAGCTGACCAATCCAAGCAGGCATTGTATACAACAACCAGCCAATTGCCGGTAAGGTACATCGCTTTTAAAGGAAAA
Organism: Thereuonema tuberculata; assembly: GCA_023159025.1. NCBI lineage: Eukaryota > Metazoa > Arthropoda > Chilopoda > Scutigeromorpha > Scutigeridae > Thereuonema > Thereuonema tuberculata. The sequence continues at coordinate 34,899,514 of JAFIDM010008419.1, read as the reverse complement.
GTTTAATCCACTTGCACTGTTTTATGTTTACATGTTTGATGACAAACAGCGTTATGTTTATAAGTGACAGTTTTCCTGCTAAGTATCTGCATGTCACAAGCATTTGAATTAAAATTACCACATTGAAATTAAATCTGATGTTTTTTTAATTTTTATTTGGTGAGCATTGGAAGAGGGGTAGTCTTATACGGCGAGTATATCCCAAACTCTATATTTTAATTGGAAAAATTGGGGGTTGTCTTATACGTCGGACAATACGGTATGTTCATTTACAAATATGTAAACGTAATAGACACATCATGGATTTCCCTTTAAGGCATGCATAAATGTTCCAAATTGAAACTACTACATAAACGAAGGTGGATCAGGTAGCCCTTTGGTTTAGGCTACTGCAGATTTTAGGAGATCGCATTCAATTCCCAGCAGTGGTTGGAGTTTTATTTTACACATTTCTCCTGTAGATAGACCCTAGGGTACATCCAGCCCTCTGTCGAATGGGTAGAGGATTTCTTACTGGATAGGGGATAGAGTTAAAGTCGGGGAGAGTGTCGGGCTGACCATCTAACTTCAAGTAGTCCTGCTGGTTCAGAATCACTGGAAGCATAATCCTCCTATACATGCATGGAGGCCGCGCAGTTGACGTTGTCTGTAGGACATTGGCCTCTCATCTCTGAATATCGAGGTTCGGTTCTCATGTGGGTTTCGTGATAGCAGACGATCCGCGCTGGGCAGGTTTTCTCTGGGTTCTCCCGTTTCCCCTGCACTTCTCCCAACATACTTTCTCAGTCTTTCTCTCCGTCGGTCCTCATTTCCGTGGGATAACACAATAGACCGGTTGCGGTGCTTGGCTTCCCTGCCACTCACATTCACCACAAACAATACACGCATGGACCGCCGTGCTCTTCAGTGATAAATCTTCAGCTTTTAATTTTACATAAACAAAGAGAAAATTCTAAATTAAATAAAGTTAAAAGCTAATGGTTTACCAATAAAGGCCAGTGCAGGTTCTTGGATCATGCTGTTCAGAAAGAAAACCTTTTTTTTTTCCTTCTTTTTTGTAGTTGTTGCAAACGTTAAAAAGTTTTTTTGTTTTTTTTACCTGCGTAATTACAAAATTAGTGTATATTTGTTTTATTATATAACTTGTAAATGAGAAATTGTGTCACATGAACTTTCCTCTTTGTTTTTTTTTTTTTTTTTTTTTTTGTAGATAGGATACAACTATTTATCATTTTATTTTCTTTGTTCATTAGTTTTATCTACTTAATGTTTTCAAGGTAGATCATGCTATTAATATAGATAAAGGTGTTTGGTTTGGTTGTTTTTGTAATTTTTTCATTGAATTACATTTCATGATACAGCTTAACCTTGTTGGGCAACTGTCAAACATTTTCAAACCAAATGAAATGAAGTTACCTCGGCAATGAAAATATGACTGCTAAATGCTACATAAATCTAAAAATGAAATCAAAATAGGTTATTTCTTTGCTAATTTATTTTCTGTTTGTTATCAAAGGAGGTTATCTTTCCTTGCTTTTATCAGATGCTTCCAGAAGCAGTGAAAATGAAGTTACGATTCATTTATCTCTGTAAAAGCAGAATGTGATTTCATATTAAACTGCTTTGATTAAAAGAAGCGGAATCTGATAGCCCACAGAATTACAATGAAATTGCTGTTATCAATCTGTTGTGTGCCATCAGAAATGCACGTGTCGATAATGGAAATACATCGTAGGAAAGTGACTCCTGAACAAAATAAACAACAATTAAAAAAAAAAAGTGCGAAAGTGCACAAGAAAACCCTTTAATCGTTAGGGTTCAAAAGGCCTTGGAGGTCTTTCAGAAGATCCTGAAGGAGGGTGGATGAGTCCCTAAGAAGGACGAAACGGCCGTTCCCGATCTGTTCTCACACTGAGGCGTAATTTGTTTATTTATGTGCAGTCTTTGATTTTTTCAAGTCTTAATAATTTTCCTGCACGTTAATTTGTATCATATAATATATTATTCAAAAAAAAAACTTTGTTACATTACCGCGATTTTGCTTTCACCTTTCAGACTGAAAATAGATTTCTGTATATTATTACACATTTTAGGCAATTATCCCATTGAGACCTATAATTCGATATAATTCTTTTATAGGTAAAATTTTTATAGACATCATTTCTAAAATTTCAGTTTAAGAAAAGCAGCAATAGCCTCTACCGTAAATAAGAAGCTCGGAAGACACTAAACCCTACTTTCCTTAAAGATGTTAATTCTTAAAATGTCTTTGTTTTTGTTTTTATCGTGAAACCGATAAAACCGAGAAGCCTGTGCTCCAGTTGTATTATCTGCTGAATATAAACAGTATAAAGAAAAGGATTTAGAATTTACTTAAGTTGTTAAAATCGGATTAATTTTAATCGTACCAAACCAATGGATTAGCTCAAAGGATTAATTCCCATTTTCTAAGACAACGAGATATTAATAAAAATAGGATAGAAATCCATTGTTTAAATTCCAATGCTTTTCAGTGTGTGGAATTTTTTTTTTTTTTGCGCTGATTTTTTTTTTCTCGATCTGGACCCATTTGGATGAGATTTCAAATGTAAAAGTAAGATCGTCCCCAGTCCTCGAATATGCATACCAAGTGACAGGAAGATCCACCTAGCGGTTCACAAGTTATGAGGTGGTGACTTCACATAAATCAAGTGTCTCACACACACAGACTGACTTGATTCGATAAGCCTAATTTTCCTGTTGGAATATAGGCATGGGTGCCCTCACTTAGGCTAAGCGCGCACCTGAGAAAATCAGCCACGCTGAGAGGGGTGAACTTCATTAGAGAACCCTCTTTTTGCTGGAAGCTCGGAAAATAAAACAGGATTCATCCAGAGAAGCTGAAAAGAGGGTTTTCTCACATTATACTGCTTGAGGCAGGCAGTAAAAGGGTTTTCTAATGGACTTCTCCCCTCTCAGCATGGCTGATTTCCGCAGGTGCGCGCTTAGCCTTACTGACAAGGGAGGGGGGGAGGTATTTGCCCCCACCCTGGAATTTTCAATTTGAATGAGTAATAGAATTTTTTTTTCTTCTAAAGAGGACAGTCCGTGCGGGGAATGATGATTCTCCCAGAATGCAACACAGCAAGCAATTATAGATTGAGCTTTCCTGGCCGACCGCTAACATTGAAAGAGAAGAGGTCGCTTCTCTTCTCTTTCAATGTTAGCGGTCGGCCAGGAAAGATCAATCTATAAGCTGTGTTGCATTCTGGGAGAATCATTATTCCCCGCACGGACTGTAAAAGATTGAAAACTGAATAAATTTTATTATAATTAACTAGTTTCTTCCCAGTATCTTTCCTGATAAATTTTAGCAATAATTTAATAAATGTCAAATTGAAGCTAATCAAGGATTATAAATAAGAATTGATATTTCTTAAAGATAGGTTATTTTTTTATAATTACAAGAAACGAAATCTGTGCATTTGCACTGAAAATGAAAAAACGGCACTGATCCCTCAAATAGATTTATAGACTCGTCGCTTACCACGTGACGTAGGCGTGGCCAACCGCCATCTCCTGGTGGCCGGACAATTTATTGCGGCGGCAAACAGACAGAGAAATGAAAGATTTTAATTATAACTAATTACTTTGTTTACGTAGTTTTATTTTATATAATTTCACAATATAAAGTACATAATTAATCTACTGTTAAACAACATCTTACATTAATAATCAACTCCCGGCAATATTTCGTCTTGTTTTTATCTCAAACTTTTTCAAGCTGAGTACAAAAATTTCTAAGGAAAAGAAAGTCTTGAGATAAAAACAAGACGAAATATTGCCTGGAGTTGATTATTAATGCCAGATGTTGTTTAACAGTAGATTAAATATTTACGGTATTTTAAAGATGTTTTAATATAAAGTACAATTATTTTTTTTTTTTTTACACTGCCAATATATCCCCCTTCCCATTCCGAAAAAAGTCCGATGGGCGCTCATGAACCTAGGCTAAACAGTTGTTTGAAATAAACTAACGACTGCTGCTGTAACAGAGACCCAGAACTATATTTAACACAATTAACCGCAGAAGGCCGTTCAGCAGCATTATTGCACGTGAGCAGTTTTTTTCTTCTTTCCCGTCCTACGATTATTTCAAAACAAACAAATTAAAAGTATCAAGTTCTGCTTGCATTCAATGGACTTTGAGCGTTCCCTCCCGTCTCGTCGTCAGTCTCTTCGGGAGGGCTTTGAAATGGAACCCTTGCTTCCTGGATTCCGAAGCCAAAAATAGTGCCTGAATTGAAATACTTTCTTCCCGTCTACCAGACTTTTTTAAAATCAGAGGAGGAAAAATAGTTTTTTGACCCAATTTTACCGTTTTTTAATTGATCGATTTTACAATTCTAATTAAAATGTTTATTTTGAAAAAAAAGTAAATAAATAAATAAATTAAATACGTGTTTTGTGTGTCCTGTATCTAAAACCACATCATTATTTTAAATACAGCATTGACTTTTATTATAAACGAAGAAATTTAAAATTAATTTAATATCGTTCAAAGCAGTAATTAGTTCTGGGTATTTTTGCTCCTGTCACTATTTTAAAATTTCTGCTCTTTAAATGTTCAGTACAGTCCGTTTCTGAATGGCAGAGCTACCAATCCGGGACGATTCTACTCAAAGGGGTGATACGCTGAGTTGGATACTTTCCTGAGAAATTCTTTTGGACATTTTCGCTTTTAAGAAAAAAATAACGGAGGAGCATTTTTGCAATAGTATTTATTCTTTCCATAACTCTTTCCCGAAAAGCGCAAATAGAACGCAGCCACTAGTAAACTAACACTGTAAAAAGTAAAAATCCCATCTTCCTCGCCCCCTATTTGGAAGAAATCTCAGGAGACCTGACGCATGCGCAAAAGCGCTGAAGGCTCTCGTAAACGAAAACGGACTGTATCCTCTCTGTCGCTAATGTTGTACATTGATAGAGCGTGGCTGAAGAGGGATAGAAATCCAGTACAGCTGTTCCAGGGTCCCAACAGTTAGACAAAATTTTCATGATTAATTTTTTGTATTGTTAAGTGAAAAGCTAAGACATATAGCGTATTTATTTATTTATTTATTTATTTATTTATTTATTTATTTATATTGAAGTAAGGCGTCATTATGGACTTTTATCTGATAGTTACCAAGAAGCTTTTTTCTGCTAAAAAACCAACTGTGCTCCGTCTGAAATTTCTCTGGAACATTCTTATAAGTCATGGCATTTACATGTGCTTTATTTCTAGTGCGTCACCTCATCAAGCAGTAGTGTTCATTAAAATTCATTGTTACGGTGATCTAATAAAAGGTATGCGTGCATCAGCGTTGTTCTTAATCACTTTACAATGGTCTTACAGAAATCTGTTAAATGTCAGAGATGATGGGTAACTGTTACTTGTAATAACATTACTATAGTACTTTGCAAAAAAAAAAGGGTTTGCAAAATATGGTCATTACGTAGCGATCGATTTTGGCTGGAACAAACGTCACCAGTCATGATGTCATCGACTTGAGCAGTCAGTCCAAGATGGCGTCGTTTTGTGATCGCATAAGCGTGACCAAGAAAGGACAAACTTGGCATAGCCAAGTAAGGGCAATAGTGTGGAACGTGTTTAATTATTTCAATTTTAATTATTATTATGTATTCGTAAATGTAGAAAATACAAAAACCAGAATGTTATCGAAATGTTTATAAGATTCAGTTATGGATTTTATCAATAAATGGCGCTGTTGCGTCATGGAAACATCAATACATAAGGAAATGACGTCATCAAAAGCTCTTCTTTCATGAACTGAACTGTAATAGCGCTTTACTTCCCACCTCTGCAAAACATTACGAACTACTTTTAATGGACGCGTGCAGTTTGGAAGCACTTTTTAAATTATTACTCCACGTTTGGAATCTGCTTGAAACCCCTATTGAAATGTTTCGTATTGGTTTTCATATTGCGTACTGCCAAAAGGACGATAGATATTTTAAAGTTTATATATTGAAAGCGAAAAATATATACAAAATTGCTAAAAATTGCCGTGCCAGTCTTGTTCCCTGGCTATTTACAAAAAAACGCGGTTTCCCATTTTGTACCTACGCTGCCGATGACGCTGAATGACAGGGCAACAGAGTGCATCCCATGACTGTCTCTTCCTCCAATCTCAATCGGATGGAGTGAGATGTAGGACATATCTCAAGAACATCTTCTCTGTTACATCTAAAGCTACGCGAACACCATGCAATTTTTCAGCAACTTAGTCTCCCGATTTTGACGTCACGAGTTGATATAAACTTTTGTCAAACCCCAACACCATGCAATTCGACATGAAGTCGGTCGTGATAGAAGGAATCCCATAATGCAATGCGTTTCCCAAATCCGATGTGGAAAATCCGAAAAAATCGGGGTTTTGAAACCTCTCTGATAAATTCTGCCGCATACAATTTCTGCATTTCAGTATTAACTTTATTTATGCATGAAAGAAACTCGCAATACTCTGATATTCATTGAGTACGAGCATGTCTTAAAATCGAATCGAATCATTTTCGACGCCATTTCTTCCATGGGCGTGACGTCACGAGTGACGTGTTTCAACGCTGCCCTGTGATTGGGTAATTCCCAGCGACTTCGATACAATTTTTCGAGTTGCAGGTGTAGAAACAACTCGAGTCGGATGACAAAAGTTGCAGTCGAGTTGCATATAAACGGGCTCAAAACTATCTATATCAACTCGTGACGTCAAAATCGGACGACTAAGTTGCTGAAAAATTGCATGGTGTTCGCAGGGCTTTAAAGCCTCCAATTTTTAACGTAAGTTTTATTCTTTAAAAGACGCGAACAAATCAGTGCCGAGCCATTGCGCATACTTCACATACTACGACGTTGCATTGCTACTATTTCATTTGGACGTAGGATAGAAATTCTTTATCGTGTAAAACACGCTCAATTCAGGAAAAAACGTAATGTTCAACAGTTATCTTAATATATAAAAAAATGAATGTTTCTTTGTTTGTCCCATATACACTCCTAGGCCCTTTGATCTATCTGGGCCAAACTTTGCAGAATTATAGGACCCTGCGGAAGAAACGGGCTACCTTGGAACCTGGAGATACCACCACCAGGGAATGAAAAGGAGTAAAATTCATGAAATAGCGCCACAAATGCGCCTGGTGGTGACAATGAGAACTACACAAATATTGTTGTGCAACAATTGGAGCTAAAATATTGTTCTGCACAATAGCGCTATATGTGCACCCGGTGGCGACAATGGGAACTACACAAATATTGTTATGCAACAATTGGAGCTAAAATATTGTTCTGCACAATAGCGCTACATGTGCACCCGGTGGCGACAATGGGAACTATACAAATATTGTTGTGCAACAATTGGAACTAAAATATTGTTGTGCATAATAGCGATGGTGTTTTCGGTTTAGATATAGATTTGTAATGATCAGATGATTTTTTACGAACTAGGAAAGGTTTGAAGTGATAGGGTTATGACGTTACAAAATTCGAATAACTTGGAACTAGGGATATAAACGGGAGGGAGAAGGGGGAGAAATTGGTGGGAAATTTTATATTTTCCGATCTCGATATTAATTTCATATCTTGGAATCTCGAGTTATGAAATTAAAAAAAACCTGAAACTATGGGTGTTCACTGGGAGGACGGTGAGTGGATGGGCAAACATGGCTCAAAGATACTGCTACGAGGTTTTCGGGATAGATATAGATTTGTAATGAGATCAGACCTTTTGAGTTGTTGTTGGGTTTTTTTTTTTATATACCAACCGGGAAAGTTCCAAGTGATATCGCAATTTCTTTATCATCCACATTAGGACATTTGTTTTTTGTAATCCGAGCGAAGAGCGGGTCTTTTTGCTAGTGTTTAGCGGGCTTCAAAAATAATTCATTTTCCTTAACATAAATTGTAATAACGCCCGCACAACAATTACAATTGTAATAACAGTAATCCTTTATCCCATCATTTACAAGTAATTTTGCTAACAACGGCAGAATCAATGTGAAAATTGATTGAAATCCTGAATCAAATTATTATTTATTAATATGATGGTTGCGTAAATACACAACTGTCTTTATGAGAAACTTTCCTCTCAAAATAAATAAACTTTGCGGGTCATTCTTATTTTAATAATAAATTATACGTAGTTGGTTATAAGATATAAGGAAGAAAAACTCAGAAACACGTAAATAGCCGTGAATTATGTAGCGACGAAACGTCGCGTCGCTTTAAAATTCTGTCCGTGTTTTAGATTTACGTTTTTCTCGTACAAGAATCGTAATGATTTCTTCCTCTTTTTTTTTTTTCTTAATTTTTCGGTTGAAGACTTATCTGATTTAAGAAAGGAAAGACATATAAGTTATTACTCGACTTCAGTCCTGAAAAGCAAGCGGCTATCTCTTTGAATTTTAAAACCTCTTTCATGGAATTAGTTTAGTTGTCTGCAAACAAATGCTCGGGAGACGTCGATAGAAGTTGGTGGTTACGGGTCGGATGTTGAATGGAGACCGCCGTGATTGTTTGAAAATTATGAAAAGAGTAAAGCAATTTGAATTCGTGCCGCCACTCTGTAAAGGGGGGGGGGGGCAGAGGCAATTCGCAGCGCCATTATCGGCGATCTAAACAAATATGGCTTGAGACATTATTAGAGTTAAGGGTGTACTACAGCTAGATTTAGTACAGCGATCGCCCACCAGTCGCTGACTCGACTTTTGTTTCGCGGCTAAGCAAGGGACCACCATTCCATGCTGACAATTAAAATTTTTGTTTCAATATGTCGTTGCAGTCCTGGAAGAACCAATCGACGAAGTAATAGCCATATAAGACAAACATGTATTTGAATGCCTGATTGTAGTTAATGCACTTGCGGTGTAACAGTTGTTTTACTTACTATCTGACCAAACAGTTATGTAAATAGATTTCAGTTGATCAGCCTATGGCTTCTGACGCACGTACACACAAATAAACATAATGTAAGGAGTTCTTTTACTAACGAAAATTTGTCGAATTGCTCGAGAATGAATATAAATGATTAAAGTTTATAAAGATAATTATTTATATGAAAAAACTAAATAAAAGGCCTAAGAGTGGTAATGCTCTAAAATAAAAATTTGTCAAAAGAAGCAGGTTTTTCAAAGATAGTTTTATTATTATTATTATAAATTGATGCTCAGTTTTATAATATATGGTGGTTTTAATATGATCTTTCATCGGAGTTATTATTATTATAATATCGAAAAAGTTTCAAACCATGGGTTTCCCCAGCTAAGACAATATGACGGGTCAAGGACCAAAACATCTATTGCCAAGTGTAAATAAATGTGTGCAAAAAAATTAGGGATGTGTGGTTGTGTCCATAAATTTCCTAACTATGCGTGTTGTGTTGAGTACCACAGCCTTCTGGAGTTGTGCTTAAGTGTTTTTGTGAAGTCCTAGTGTGCTGAGACAGTGGTGCAATGTGTGAGGCACCAGACCAGTGGTGGACAGGGCGACGGGTACAACACGTACTCGGTCCTGCCTCCACTGCTTCTGGAGCTCGTGTGCTAGGTCGACGTATTTACTGATCTTGTTTGCGTTCTTGTTTGCGTGGCATGTTCTTGCTGATAGGCACTGCAATATCAATGAGATAGGTCTGTTTGTTGACCTTATCAACAAGTGTGATGTCAGGTCTGTTGTGATGTATGGTTTTGTCTATGTGAATGGGGCGATCCCAGTACAGCTTATGTGAGAATGACTCTAATACGCTTTGTGGTATGTACTTGTAGTACGTGACCGTGTTCTTAATAAGTGAGTGTTTGTGTGCTAGTTGTTGATGAACAATCGACGCTACCTGATTGTGTCGGTGGAGGTAATCTGTTTCGGAGAGAAGGGGACAGCCTGATATTATGTGGTCGATCGTCTCATGCATACTAGCGTATACTCCCCGGAACAATGACGGAGAACAGCTTTTAGTTGACGTGTGACGGCTTTTGGTTGAGATAGAGTATTTTAATGTTTTCTATGTTTTTGTACGTTTTCTATGTTTAAATATTATTTGTAATTACTTCATTCATGTCGAGAAATGTCTCTAACGACTCTTCAGTTGATCGCTGAGGGTGAGCTTCTGCATCTAATGCTCGTCTGGCCTGCGCTTGTAGTAGGCTAAAACAATGAACAGTGAAATATAAATTTTAATCTGAAAGGCTGAAGTTAATGAGTTATTTTTATTATTTTTTTTTCTCTGGCTCATCTCTCATTTCGTCAAACACACAGAGGGAGTGGTAAGAGATATTTAACTGTAAGTTTAATATAGTCCTTGTGGCCTAATGGAGAAGACGTCTGACTTCGGATCTGAAGGTGAAGGTGTATAGGATCTGAAGGTTGCAGGTTCGATTCCCGTCGCGGACGTTTCATTGAGAAATTATTTCTATTTTGACAGGAAATTAAAATTATTTTCCAAAACACAGAGTTAGTGCGTTAAACATCTCAAAGTTATATATATCAATATATATATATATACAGGGTGATTCATATAGTACTGGAATCTAAACAATGTATTTCTATCCTATTTCTTTTAATATTTCATTGTCTTAAAAAATGAACATTAAATCCATTGTTTGTGGTTTAATTAGGATTTGAATTAATTCGAGTTAGACAATAAAAGTAAATAATGTGACACTTTGTTTTTATTTATTCCCCCCTCCAGGGCCTCCTTTAAGTTTGAAATAAATCCAACGGACTCACTAAAATTTGTTTAATTTATTCCCCCCCCCCCTCCCCCGGCTCCTTGTGTTTGAAATAAACCCAATGGAGTCAATACTCCATTTAACTTAGCCTATTCTAATATCGCTTCTCTTTTCTTGCTCTTCCCGGTTGTGAAGGGTGCTATTTTTTTTTTTTTCATAGGGGCAGAAAAAAAGGGTAAAATGGGGACCCCATCATCCGACTCAGAATCGCACGTTCCATCCGGAAATCCATGCCCTATTTTACTTTTTTTTACACTGAATTTGACAAATATTTCGATGTTTGTTCTTTGTAGGCCTATTTTTCCAGTACTTTATGAATCACCCTGTGTAAAATTTCTACTTTTTGACAATTTTTCCTATCTTCAAAACCTTATACTCAAAGAGTTTTTAGAGCTTTTGCCACAAATTTTTTAGATGCTTTAGTTCATTGGTTTAACTACAAATAAGTAATGAAAAAGTCGAAATCTGTTCACTGGTTTTTAGGGGACGGGCACTCAAAGTTATGATATGAATAACCGCCGTAAATTTTGAGCTTTTATGAGTGCTAGATACACTTAAGGACTCGGCTGGTATTGTACTTCAATCAAATCGGATCACGCGTTCCGATAGAAATTTCCACTTTTTGATGTTTTTCCTATCTTCAAAACCTTATCCTGACGTTGTTTTTACAGCTTTTGCCATAAACGTTTTAGAGCTTTTAGGGTATTGGTTAACTACATATAAGTAACAAAAAAGTCGACATCTCTTCACGAGTTTTTATGGGGCAGGGCTTAGAAGTCGGGCGTGACCTCATAGTTTTAAACGCAGTTTTAAATATTTTTCATCTTTGGGAAATACAACTTTCCGCGATGGATGCGTGGCAGAGATATTATTTATATAAATTTACTATGCTGAAGGAGCCGGACAGTAGAAGATCTGGCATACGACTCCACATCACTGGCAATACAATTGCTGAATTATTTGCAGAGTTCATTAGCCATTGTAATTATCTATAAAACCTAAACCTAGTTGTATTTGTAGATTTATGGGTTTGCCCTAGCATATTTGAAAATTTGCACACAAATTTATAATATACAAGGTGTAGCAGATCGACCGCATTTGCTTCGCGCCACGGGATTCTGCATTAAATATGATGCAAAAAAGTTATATAACGTTTGTTTTTTTTTTTTTTTTATAACGTATCCTTTTCGAGATAATCGAGATTTTCTACGTCCGGAAGGGATTATCGAAAATACATCCACATAGGAAACAGTATTATTTTTCTGGAGAGGCGATTCAGTGACAAAAATCTTCTTGGTATCATTTGAAAGCTAACATTATGTAGATCATTATTTTCATTATAACAGCCAGCATATGCGATCATTGCTTACAGAAAATTATGAGTGCGCTTGCTCTTCGCTGTGCATCATACTGGTGTTGAAACGATTGTGCTTGGAAGGTCATACCCTTTTGAACCCTGAGTTGGATTTAAGTTTTTGATTTGCTATCACCCGTTATCGATCATTCCTTCCGGCTTCAGAAAACCTCAATTATCGAGAAAGTCCGATCAAAAAAAGTTAAGTTAATTATATATATATATATATATATATTTGATAGATATATACAATCGAAGCCATAACTACTTACAACGTAAGCACACGTTTTTAAAAATATGTTTACACCGAACAATTTTACGAATTATACTGTAGATCTAATAATTGTGAAGGGTTTGGCGAATGAAGCTATCTAGCTTTTACTAATTAAACGGTTATATTTTTAATTCCATAATTCCTATCCGATTTCTCCAGGATCCAGCTCCTGGCGATCATTAACATCCCGAGAATCTCTCTGGGAAGCTGGGAACTTTTTAAATCTTCCCTTTGTCCTAATGAGGTCGCTGCCGTCGCTTCCTTGTTGTTCTTTTTTTTTTTTTCTTCCTTGGCATGTCTGTCTCTCTCTTTCCATCCATTAATCTAACCGTGCGCTCCTATTGGTCGAAGGGCCGTGACGTCAAATGGCACCATTGCGGAATCAGCCGGTGGCCAGGGAGACCGTCTACTCCATCGCGCCGCCTTCCCCCGATTCACCGTCTTCCGATTGAAAACCCGATCTCCTGGTTTCGTTCCCGTCGGAATCATGAAGTTCCTCTACAATCTGAGGAACGTTTTTCACGGAACGGAAGCGAGCCCTGCGCCCGTATACACAGTGAGTACCGAAAATCATCCTAAGCTCCCCCTTCCCAAAAAAAAAAAAAAAACCCACCTCGACTGGGCGACATTTTACCTTCCGGGGAAACCATTCACGTTCCACGATTTCTTTGCGGAATTTTCATTTCGTTTGAGCTCCCGCACTTCCGCGAAACCCATCTAATGCTTCGAATCTTTCTTTACCTCCTTCTGCATCCTAAATGCATCTCATATATTTATTTTTAGTTTTTAATTGATCCATGTCTTGACTGTAGTTGAATGAACTTCACACGTGAATTATTATTAGAAGTTCATATAAAGCCCATTCATACATCTTTTATTCAATCGACTTTTCGTTTCATTGTGAACTTTGAATCTTTGTTATTTAACCTTCTCTTATCTATATGGATATGTCCATATTTAAAGTATTTACTTTCAAGGGTATATTTCCGTAAAAAAATATAAAATGTGGTTGCTTTTAATTCCATTTAAAAAAAAAAAAAAAATCCTTATTTAATTTTATTAAAGTATTTTTTTTATTATTAATATTTTACGGCCACTTATAAAAATACAAAATACTTATTTGAATTATTATAATGTATTTATTATGCTTTTCTATTTATTAATAAAGTTTAAATAAAAATATCAAGCTTTAAAAACGAATAACTAAATAAATAACACAATTCAATTTCGATCAAAAAAATTGTTTTTGCCACTATTGATTTATCGGATATAATTTTTTTTTTTTCTAAAATTAATTTATTGATTATTTTTTTTATTAGCTGCGTTATCTAATCCACCCATCCGTATTGTTGCTTTTGCAATACATATCTCTGTCCATAAGTTTTTAATCTATTAAGTTATTATGTAGTTCCTTTTAATTTTTATTGTATTTAAATTGATAATTTTTTTAGGTTTCGTTTATGCAATTCTGGCTAAAAATAAATAAAATATAGTGTGTCTTCATTTTTTTTTCTTTTTTTAAAAATAAGATACTTTTGTTTTTCTCTGGTAAATTATTTTATTTACTTTTTATGTAAATGATAATGAGTTAGAATTTTTGTTGTTATTTTTAAGAAAAGATTAAATTTTGTATATTAAAAAAAAAATATATTAAGACTAAATTCGTCATTGTTTTAAGTTCAGTATTTTTTATTTAAACAGAGACGTGTTTATTTAAACATCCGAAATCTCATTTTTATATTAGAGTGAGTGCAATCTTATTGTACATTGATTAATTCAAATATTTCATTAAAAAAAAATTGCCATTGAAAGAACAAAATTAAAAATTAAAGATTTTAATTTGTTATTGATTTTTCATTTTATATGAAAGTCTGTCTCGCTGTTTAATAATTATTTTATAATATGTAATTTCAAATAAATATATTAATGATTCTTACACAGTCTGATTTTATTTGAAAATTAAATTTATATAAAACAAAATAAGAAATAAGGACAGCACAGGAATAAATAAATTGCCTTTCTGATTCAATTATCGGAAGAAGAAAAAAATCCAGCATGTTAAATTTATTCCTTACCTTAATGTATATATAATGCTTTTGGGGGAAAAAGCAGTCATTTTGGGTTAAAAAATAGGAATTCCTTCTATAATAATCGATTATTTTTAATTACATACATCACGGGAACTCGATATGTTTACGAATTGTTTATGTAATGATCAAGTATTTAAAAATTCATGAAATGTAATGTTAATTAAGAACATCGTTAGTAAATGCATTCTCATTTGGCAAATTATTTGCGTATTCCAGTTTTTGTGTTTCATTCATTTTTGTGATAATTTATTTGTTTTAGGATCACGAATATAAAATAAAAGGCCGTGAAGTGCTAGAACAGGCCTGGCAATTACTTAATAGCGAGGGATGGAGCTTGGAGAAGCAGAATTCGGAAGGAGATACAGTTCACAGCAAATCAGTGCCAAAAGTAGGAAAAATATTCAAATTGTCTGTAAGTGACCTAGTATTTTTACACTTTTTCCTTTGAAATCATAAGAATTTCTTTTTTCTTACGGTCAGCTGCTATTTAGAAAACCTTGCGATTTTAATCCAAAATTGAAATTTTCATTAATATCAAATCCGTAATATTTTTTTTCCTTTTCTGAAATTGGTGAATTTTCTACCTTCTAAAGAATAATTTATATATTTAAATTTACTTTTTAATAAAAGCCGATTGGAATTCATTTTTAATTATAACTTAAATTAATTTCTAGTTTTGATAGTTATAAAGTTCGTTACTTGGTTATTGGTTTAATATAATGATTATAATACATTGTTAAATTTGTCTTATTTTATTTTACATTAATAGAAAAATAAAAATATTTGCAAGGGTTTTTAGAACGAAAAAAAAGAAAGATAGTTTTGACAAGTTAATGGTTTTAAATTATTAATAGTAAAAAAAAAAATGACATCATTTATTTATTTTTTGTTTGTTTTGGATATTGATAAAATTAAGGATAAAAATTAGTCTAACTTATCATTCTTATTATTGCGGTGGTTGCAAAATTTTCATTATCAGTGCCTAAGGTATTATTTAAATGCTCTTAGATATCAATAATAATAATAATTAAAAAAAATGATTTGGCTCATTGGCATATCGAGGGGGGAAAGGGTATTGATAAGAGTTGTAAATACCCCCTCATTGTATCCGAAAATAGAAAAAAAAAAATTCTAGGATTTCGACCTTTTTTTTTCTTGTTTTGTTGGAATGTTTCTTGCTTTGTTAATAAAACCCCTTTCCCCTCCTTTTCCCTAAAAGGGACCCTCATTGTTTTGTATGAATGGATCTACCATAACCCCCCCCCCCTTTCCCCTCCCCCTCACCCCATGACATTTACCCCTTCAAATTTACAGCAAACATGCAGCTAATTCAACATGAAAAGAATAATATGTTCTTTGTAATTATTCATTTAAAGATAACAAATATTGCTATCTTTTAATATAGGTTTAATTAATTATTTTAAAAATACTACTTCATTGAAATATTAAGATCTTATTTTTTTTTTATTATATAGTAATTTAAAAAAAAAAAAAAAAAAAATTCTTCAATAAATTATTTTGTCCTTTTTTGGGAATTTATCCTCTTTGTTAGGTTTTTAAGGATCATTCATTGTTATTATGGAACGAATAAACAAGAAAATGAGTGCAGAGTAATATAAAATTAATAATATTTCTCTTTTCTTTACACAACTCTTCTCAATAGAGGATATAAAATTCCTGAGATTATTGATGTAGTGATTCTTTTCAATAATGATAACCATTTTAAGCTGTTGTTTACAAGAATCTTTCTGTTATTTTCATGTAACATGTGTTATTCATGTAGTTTGATTTTTTTTTTAAAGTAGAATCCTTTAAATGTTTATGTCCTTCTTATAATTTTGTGTATTTCTTGTGAGCATGGATATACATCATATCAAAAACGTAAGAAAGAGTATTATGATTATTATATTTATACTGCTTTGCACCCATTTTCATGTTTATTCGTTTCCTATTATGTTATGGGTTTCTTCAGTTATTTAAGATATTGTTAGTATGTTTTAATTGGTATTTTTTTTTAAAATTTTTGTTGACACGATGATGGCTTGAGCTTTGTTTACTTCAAGAATAAACATAAAAAGACATTCAAAGCCCATTTCATGTAGAATTTTGGAATAGTAGATGAATTTCAGTTAAATAAATAGTTATATTTATATTTAAAAAAGCGTGAAATTGTAATGATTTTGATTAGAAATGTAATAATGGTAAGTGAGGTTTGTTAATACTGTTGTCCGTGGAGTTGAGCGTAATAAAAATCAAATCTAACTGAAATCTTTATGAACTTAACTGAATCACAACTTGCTGCTGATCAGTACTTAAGAACTATAAATGCCACAGGCCATGGAGGCCCTGGGGTGTGCTGGAAGCCTCAACCTCCAGCTCGCCCATGTTTAATCCCCAAGTAAGAAACTTGGTACCCATTTGACAGAGGGCTGGGTGGACCCTAGTACTTATCAGTTCTTAAATCTGCCAATTTGAAAAAGCTAAAGGTTAAAAACAAAAAATAGTTCTGCAATTTGTTTGTTGTGGTGCAAGCTAAAAAAATACAAAACAGTAAGTAAATAAATAAGCAAATGTGATATCAGCGTATTTGATTTATAATTTGCTTGCTTTCTTCTACACGAAAACAAGTTTTCAATAAGTAGAAGGGTTTTTAGTCAGGTCTGACTGTCTGTTCACTTTGTCATGATATTCAAAATTTATTTATTCTACATAGCTGAATTTACAATGCATTTAAGATATCAAAGGACAATGGGCAAAACTCTATGGGAAGTTGCCCTACCCTTGTATAGTGATAAGATATATGCCTATAGAAAGATCTCCTTAAATAGAATATATTTTATTATTATGACTCATCTCAATTATTAATAATCCGTTCGGAGTTATGTAATTCTTGATGTGACTATCTAGTTGACCTCGTAATTCTCGAATTTATTATTTAATTAACTTTTAATAATTATTATACATAATTAATAATTAATATTATCATTTATTTCAAATAAATAATAATTATTTACATGTAATAAATGAAAATTATTAAATGATAATTAATTAATACATCCGGGAATTAAGACGTCAACTAGATAAGTCGTATCTAGACATAACTAACTCCGAACGGACGAATAATTGAGATAACTCCGAACGGACGAATAATTGAGACAAGTCATAATAATAAAAAATTTTCTATTTATTAGGGAGATATTTCTTAAGTGTGTATCTTATCGCTTTACAGTAGTGGGGCAGATCTGCCCATTCTCCTTTGGAAATATTATTTTGGATTTGGTACAAATTATAACGATTTTGATTAGTGGTATAACAAAGGTAAATGAGGTTTTATTAATAGTGCTTTCTAGGGAGTTCAGTATAACTTTACTTAAACTTTTGCATTTAAATAGAAACATCTATCGAGTTTTCATCGACAAGAAATTGTTAAATGTAGTGTTTATTGTCATAAGTTAAATAATTTCTGATAGATAGCCTACAAAGTGCTTAACTTATTCTGTAACTATTTTTTTTTAATATATCTTAAGTTTGGGTTTGTCATAATCCTTTCTATGATTATATTTTTTTCTCTGAATTGGCTCTTGTATGCTGCTGATTGCTGGAGTCTTAGCCTCCAGTGCTTAGCAGGCTTTTGCAGTGAAAACTCGATTAACCGACACTGTCGGGACCGGGACTGTGATGGTTAACCGAATAAACGGATAACAGAAATCTCGCAATAAACATGAACAGTAACGAAATTTCAGTGCTGGTTTGGGACGAAAGGCAAACAATAAATTAATACAAAGAAAATCTATTGGTAACAAGTGGATATCGTCAAATACCAAACAAATAATAATAATAGAAACATAAAACAGTACTAGATAATAATGTTTAAATGTTCAAGTTGTAATCAGTGATCTTCTGTTTCTAAGAGGCTCGAGCTTTTTTCGCGGCAGTGTCCTGTATTTTACAGAGAAGTAGGTTTTGCGTTAGAAGACAGTTAATCTAGTTTTCACTGTACTTCAGATAGGCAACATTATGCGTATACATTCTCCAATTTTTCAATTTATTCAAAACTTCTTAAAAAGTCAGATGACATGTATCAGATTGTGATGTTAATCTTTATTAAGAATCATAAGAGTGTCGTGTAAAAAAAAAGAGTGGGCCTTAATCTTAAATTCTCAAATTTTAATCCGTAGTTGTTGACTAGAGTTCAGTGCCTGAAAAATAGGTTTTAGTAAGATTTTTCAATTTGTTTGAAGAATATTCTTTTCAAGCGAACGTTTTTTGTTGTAATTCCATTTCAATGCTCAGATGACAAAAATATTGATTGAAACATATAAAAATAAAAGTTTATAAGTAAAAAAAAAATTGCGTATTTAATGTTTTATTATTATTTAATCATAATGCTGAAATAAATCATTTATTTACTGGTTATCATAGCACAGGCTTGAAGGTCAAAGACAAGCCAAGATGCTAATCAAGTGACCAAGCAACAAATGCGCCTCCGAGCTTTTAGTGCTACATTAAAAGGAACTCGGTATTGTTGTTGGTCTATTTACTGGATACTGTCGTCTTAAACAAGCATCTACGGCTTCTGAACCTCAAGAACAACCCTGCTTGTAGGAGTTGTCACTTAGAAGATGAGACTTCCTCTACATCTTGTGTGACTGAGTATTTCACAGTCCCAAGACATAAAATCCTAGTATCTTTCTTTTTAGAACCAAAGGATTTATTTACGGCCTATATAAGTAAGCTACTGGCGTTCGCCGTAGCTACTGGTCTCTTTGGGGATAAGATTAGGGGAAGTGCAATAGACCTTAAGTCGCGGTGCTAGGTATATTGACCACCCATCTTCTACATTAACATTAAGATTATTACTGGTTAACTTCTTGTTGTCTTAACCTGGCAGTACTATTATATTTTTGTTTTTGTTTAATACTAGAAACTATACACTTAAGACATGAATGGTGAAAACCGTATTATTTTTATGAACAGTTTATATAAAAATTCGATATTCTTTCTAAGCAATATTCTCTATTTCTGTTTCTTAGGGTATTGTTAGCATTCAACCAAGAAAACTTTTAGATGAAATTTATTACAAAATCGAGCACGTCCCCACCTGGAATCCAACATTAACAAAATGCAAGGTAATGTTTGTTTCAAAATCAGTTACGAGACAGTTTCAGTAAACAGATCAAGTTACTGTTTATTTTGTTTTTAAAAAGTCAGTAATATTAATAAATTTTCAATAGTCTTTCAACATCGAAGGCAAAGCTATAAACATTTACAAGATAAAATGTCCATGTTGTCAAAATAAATAAAAAATTAAAGTGAAAACTTGAATTTAAAAGCAAACTTAATAAGTACACTGTCCGGCCACTTTATTAGGTACATCCCTCCTGTGCGCACAAACGTGTAGCTGACAAAGTGCAACTGTACATGTTAACAGTTTATCCTCATGCAGATGGCTACTTCCAGCGGTGCACAAAACCCGCATCACTATGGGATGGTTTGAGGAATACGACGATGACTTTTCCTTGATGCAGTGGCCCCCTCAGTCCCCGGATCTCAGCCCTATTGAAAATTTGTGGGATGAGCTGGAACGGGTCGCTCCATGCCTACACCTCCATCAAATCTTCAGGAACTGCATGACACATTCATCTCTGCGTGGTACACAATACCTCAACAACGTTTTCAGCATCTTGTGGAATCCATGCCTTGACAAATTCAGATTGTTTTGGATGTAAAGGAGGCCCAATACGCTACTAGGTAGGTGTACCTAATAAAGTGACCGGACAGTATATATTTTCATACAATTTAGGAGGATGGTAATTGTAATGTATCAATACAAGGTATATATTTTGTAGTTCTGTTGTTAATACTCTTTTGTAGTCATCTGAATGTTACGTCTTTCTATTTGCAGACCTTGTATACTATTGATAATCATACGGATATTTCTTATCAAGTTGCTGCAGAAGGGGGAGGAGGATTGGTGTCCAGCAGGTGAGAACCTTTTTATTTTATTTTTTTTAATTGTTTCTGCATTAGCTTCTATGTATCTTTCTTTGCTTTAGATATGTAATCTTATAGAAGTTCATTCTTTGTAGGAGAAAAATTTCAGATAATGAAATTTAATAGCATTTGAGACTAAAATTAAGTCCATTTCTTACAAATGTTAACCTTAATTTTTTGTAGTGGACATTCTGATTCTCTGTTGGAGAAAAATGAGCAAAATCTTATCGTCAATCCACTGTGAAAAATTGGATATCTGGGATAAACTCAAAACCAACTAGAGCCGATGAAATATTTTTGATACATATAATTGGTAATGAAAGGAAATTTAACGTGACCCATGATTCAAAGAATTGAGTAAGCAAACGAAGGCACAACGTTCAAGAAAGGATTTGCACCCTGACTTGTCACTGGGAAGAGACTGGGACGGACCGTTTCGTCCTTATTAGGACTCATCAGCCAGCCAAACTCCACCTGTGACAGACTCAGAAGGTGTGAGGGGTTTGCTTTCCGTCCCAGTCTCTTCCCGGTGACATCTCAGGGTGCAAATCCTTTCTTGTAGCGTTGTGCCTTCGTTTGCTTACTCAATTCTTTGAATCATCGGGCACGTTAAATTTCTTTTCATTTTCAATACATGACTTTTGGGCTTTATTTAATGCCATAATTAAATTCCTTTTGCGCCTGGCAGATTGCAGGACAAGGAATAGTTGTTTTTTGTTTTTTATTTAATTTTTGGTTAGGATTTCTTAGGGAGGAGTTCCCACTCTCGGGAGCGAGTCTCGGGAAAGCTAACGCCTCGCACCTTCTGAGTCTGTCACCGGTGGAGTTTGGCTGGCTGATGAGTCCTAATATGGACGAAACGGTCTGTCCCAGTCTCTTCATCCTTTCTTTTAGAGTTGTGCCTTCGTTTGCTTACTCAATTCACGTAATTGGTATTTTAAAAAAAAATGCTTCGCTGCTCATTTCTGAAAAACTTAAATGTGCTTTGAAAGGACTTCACATAAAAACTTAAATGTTATTTTCAGAAACCGTTTCACTGGTTGTTTTTTTAATAAAATATCGTCCCTGTTATAACAAAATGTCAATGTCAAAATCTATACTTTTCAGAAGCTAAGAAAAGCTTCTGTTTTCATTTTGTATTAACCCTAAGTACTTGATACCATAATTTTAAACTTTGATTGGCACATCATGCAATATGTAGGTACTGGTTTTAACAAATTTCTTTTTGTAGTGCAATGTTACTTACATACTATGTTTTGCAATTAGTTTTTTTCTTTTAACTTAACATCCGTTTTGTTTTGAATCTGTAACTTGAGTTCTATCACCTGATCACATACAACAATTTGAGAGCAGATGTAGCTAACAAATACAAGTGTTTATCCTCAATAAAATTTTTTTGGTAAATATGACATACGACATTTTGATATAACAGCGATGATACGGTATTTGATATTTTGTAATCCTTTAGAAAATTTTAAATAAAAATTTATAATATCCTTGGAGAATCATTACCAGAAACCCATTATGTCGTCACAGCAATTACGACATTGTTGAAGATTGTCAGGAAGATGGCAGTCCTACTGTTAATTATGCCATTCCTAAATGTCTTTGGTCTTTGTAAAACAGTTCACTTTCATGTCATGGTTAGAAATAGTCTTTTTCTAAATATCTATTAATTGCTCAAATAGTATATGAAGAGGAGACAAAAAAGATAACTGCTAATGCTTATAACTCTTATGTCTTCTGCCTTAAATTTCTGAGAAATGTTTCGATAATATGTTGATACATCAATTTGAATCTTTCAACAACTTTTGAAAACTTCCCGTAAAATTGACAGAAGATAACCTGAGAAATAAATTATTCTTAAAAAAAAAATCTTTTAAGTTTAATTTAATAAATTCTTATTTTATATTTAGAAATATGTAAATCATTATAGTCTCTTCTAATTTCTAATGTGTTTTGTAATTAAAATATAAGAAAATTTGCATTTCATATTTAGATGAATATATTATTCATTAATTTTAATTTTTAAGATCATCTAAATTATTTTACGTAGTAGTTAAATTATAACAAGTACAATTAAGTGGTTATTCACACTTATGTGAGCTCTCAGGTGTAAAAGGTTTGCAATGTAATCACTTCAAATAGTTAAATGCAATAATTTTTAATTTTAACAAATAATTATAATTCTCCGTTAAAGATTTATCTTTTTACTGAAATACAGCTTAGATTTTTTTTTTTTAAATACGTATCTTAATCTAATCTTCTATTTCCTTTTTGACATCATCATATGATAATGTTTAAGCATATTAAAAAACAAAAGACTTATTAACTAAGAATAAAAAGGAACCAAAATGCAGTAAATGCTGAATATAGCTTACGAATATAGTCTGTCCAACTAAAGAAAAAAACCTCCAATCAGAAAGAAGTAAGGCTCGGTTAGTGTGTCTGGCACAGTTCATAAGCCACGCCCTTCCTATGGAATCAGAGAGACATCTGATGCTATCATGCAGAAGATCCTCCCATAACTGTTGCAACTACTGTCCAAATCGCTCGTACCCATTCATGGCTGAAGCTGCCTTCCCATCTGGATCTACAGAAATTCAATGGGATCTGGCAGACCAAGAAAGGGTGTTGACAGCACAGAGACTGAATGTGGGCAAAATTATCTTGTTGGAAAATGGACCACTGTGAAAGGGAAGCACACTAGGCTGCAGAATCTCAACGTACTGCTGCGCTGTCAATGTTCTCCTGATCACCACCAGTGCTGATGGTGTACAGCCCAACAATGAAGTCTGGATTTGTTCCCTACCAAGTGTTTCTCTATACTGGAGTAGGTGGTTCTCTGTGTGCAGACAAAACTTGGATTTGTCACTAAACACGATTCATTGCAGTCCACAGTCGTTCATGCCACCCGTTCACTACACCACTGCAAGGTAAACTGATGTTGGGGTGTCAATGACTATGTAAGGAGCCCCAAGAATGCAAGTCTCATTCTGCAAGTTGCCTTTCAGTAGTGTAGGTAGACACAAGACTGATACTGATACATGTCTGGATGGTGGGCAGGGACACCCTTAAATCACTTTGCACTTGTCGACTATGATGCAATCTTCTCTTCAGATAATCTGTTAGGTTTCACAGTGCCTTCCCAACTCTTGTGTATTGTCTCACGTCTCCATTGCTCCCAACACCGATGTACAGTACAATCGGAACAGTCAGGTGGCTGCCAATTTGATACCCAGCCAGCCTCCTGCTATCCAACTAGACAACCTCTCTCAAACTCTGTCATTTGTTCAAAACTGCATCAAATGAGTTATCGAGGTAGTGAGGACTTACTCAATAACCATATTGATTATAAAGCACACAGAAATGATACGATGACCGTTAACATGACCACAACCTTAACGATACTAATGCCTCTGCTGGCAGTTGCCACCATGCAATTGCAGCACAACTATAATCAGTGGCACGACTACCTGTGATTGTGCTGTCTACTGAGATTTTGTCTTTATTGGATCATTCGTTCTGGGTGCACTAATTTTTTTGGCAATGAGTCTGTATACACTAGCAAAAAAAATTATGAACTTCATAGAAAAGAATAGGGCCTACTTTGTTACAAATGATAGCCTGTACGACACGGCATTGGTTGTAAGATTGCTGGAGATCATTTAAGTCCAAAGATAGCTATTTAAATATCACGCAGCTCTGTGATCGTTCATGGAAGGAGTCTTTTGACGCCTAACAGCCCTTTCTAGCTTGTCCCACACATGTTCAATGTTATGAGGTCTGAGATGAGGGAAGATGACAGAGGCCCTTCGTATGTTCAACACTTTATTGTTGCACTAATGTGGCACTTTGAACAGTTTCATTGTCATGTATAAAAAGGCTGTCACGTTCTGGGAAAAAGTGTAGCATTACAGGGTGACTTATTCAAATATTTCCTGAAAGACATCTTGCCCTCTGCTGGTATCAATGGACCCAGTCCATACCAAGAGAACATCCCCCATATCTTAATTGCATCTTCAGATTCTCGGATATTGTTCACAGTGCAAGTTACATGGACTGTTTTATTTTAAAGGTTCATAAATATACAACACACATCCACAGACTAACAAACAAAACCTTCCCTTCTTGATCAGATTCAGTTAGTCCATCATTGAGTATACAGTGAAAACTCGATTAACCGTCACACTCTGTTATCCGTCATCGTTCACAAAACCTATTTTGCAATTTTGTGAAGTGACTGTGTTATTGAAAGCGACTGTACTCGCCAATGCAACTGAAATTGCACACTATTGTCTACTGTATATTATTTTAGTAGCTCAGCGTAATTTACGAGTAACCCGTGTGTGTGATCAGTGTTTTTACTGTGTGTCATTTTTTTGAAAAATCATCAGATTTTTCTTTTTATTAATTTATTGTTTGCCTGAAGATGATCTGTGATTTTATAGAGGTCTCGTTTTCGTCCCAAACCAGCATTGAAATTTTGTTACTGTACACGTTTATTGCGAAATTTCTGTTATCCGTCTATACGGGTAATCAAGTTTCACTGTATTTTCATTACTTTTAAATCGATCACTAATTGAAAAAAAAACTCAAAAATTTCAGGGACTTTGTAAATCTTAGACACTGGGAAATGAGAGGAGATGTTTACATTTCTGCTGGGATCTCCACCACATACCCAAAGATGCCTCCACAAAAGAATTTTGTCAGGTAAGACTTTTTATTTATTTATTTATTTTTTTCAGTACTTATTCTACTTAGATTTAAATTTTTCTGTAGTTTCTTTTTTCTTTGTATGCTTACTTCTTAGAAAAACTGTAAAACAGAATTGTATCTTTTTAAGTTTTCTGTTTTTCATTTTTGATTCAGCGATGGCCCATACACAAAATTATTGTAATATTGCATAAATTAAGACCAGAATGGGGAAGGGATTTATTTTTAAGTATTATTTTGTTTGGGAAAGACAATTTGTGATTTCCTTATCACGGATGTAGTTGGTAAAGCTTAAAATATATTCCAGTATAAGGGAAGCAGTAGAAGACTGTAACAAATTCTATGTGAGCATAGATAAATCATGATATAAAGTGTTCTGTCCATGGTGATACAAGTAGCGTTTGAAGGTAAAGATTATTAAGGATTCCGTCCACTTATTATTAGTTTGATTTGCTGAAATAATTTGTAAATTGAATCGTTGTGCTGAGTAAGGTAGGGGTTAGAGGGGGTTGTAACCATTCCATTCATCTACCTCTAGGTGCCGTCTCTGACTCCGCGATTATGAATTAGCTGTTATTAATCTCCACATGTCTTGATCTTTTGCCAGTCTTGAACATTCTATATAGGTCTTCCCCGTCCAGTACTTAAGACTGTCAAACCATGCCTGTCTCTTTCCCATTGCATCTGAAAATTTTAAAAATCTAAGATTTGGATCTGTTTGTGGTATTGAAAGTTCATCGCATTATTTGTAGTCAAACATCCATCTCCTGCTCCCCTTAATCCAGAAAAGGCGGCAACTTCTTTTTAGTTGTGAAATGATTATGACCAACATAACCCGTCACAATCCAAAATCCTCAGTATGGCTGTGAAGTGTAATTAACAAAAGCCAAATATTTGAGAATGAAACTCAGATTCGGTTTCAGTGATTTCAACAAGGAATTATTTTTAGTGAAGTTTAAAGAACCTTCACTGAGATAAGGATGGAATTAAGATAGAGGTAAATTATAAAATCAATTTTTACTTCATAAAAACTTGATGCTATTCCAAATTAAAAAGCATACAGTAAAAAAAAAAAAAAAAAAAGAGAAAATTAACCGAATTTAAAACCAATATAAAGTGTTCATCGTTGAGAACTGCATTGTAACAGTATGGACATCTGTTCTTAATTTCCTACATTCAACATCATTAACATATCCAGAAAAGTGTAAAGAGATTCAAGATAAAAACTATTTAATGAGTCCATAGATTTCATACTCATTTTTTTTAAACTGTATGTAAATGCATTGCCTGATAACTGCCCATTGTTTAGTATCAGTATAAGGATTCTTGAACAGTGAATGTTCTTAAGGAGATACACTGAGACCAATTCTGCACAATACATAGAAAAATATTTAATACAAAACCATTACTTGTTTCGAGAACCGTTTTTTTCAGTTCTCTTTCTCAAACGTAAACAATTTGACAGTGAAGGTACCAACAACCCATTTGTACTATCTCAGATCAGCAGGGCGTTTGATTCTGCCCTTCCCCCCAATCTTAGCATTATCGGGGATGGGGAATTCTTGAAAAACCTTACCAGCCAAGAAGCTTTGACATAGACATAATTTACAATATGACAACAGCGCGCAGGAACGGGATATGACACAAATGTTAAATTTCTGTCCTTATTTAATACAAATATCTATAAATGCCTAAACCATATTTAAAAAAAGAATTCTAATGAAAGCTTTGATTTGATTGACAAGAAACAACTTATCCTTTTTAAAAATTTATGGTGCCTTAAAATAATAATAATTTTGTAAGGTCTAAAACTCTTGAAACTGAGCTCGTCAGGCCAAAAAATGCACTTGTCAGTGGCGCGTGGGTGAGTGTAATTCCCCACCCCTGAGCATTATCAAAGCAGATCCAATGATGAGGCAGGCCATCCTGCTTGAAGAATTGAAGAATTCTGACGTCATTTAGTCCTTATGTTAGCAATGATGAACCCGAGTCTTTTAATACATCTCCTTTGTTCTATTTTGTACATTTGAGAAAGAGAACTGAACAATGGGTTCTCGAAACATGTAATGGTTTTGTATTAAGTATTTTTATATGTACTGTGCAGAATTGGTCTCTGTGTATATCCTAACACTGTAATGAATGAACAAACTGGAAGCTTTTCAAATGCGGTGCCTAAGGCAGATCCTAGGCATATCCATTCGTGACTGTCACCGAAACGAAACAATTCGTCGATGGTGTGAACACCAACAAACTATCTGTGATTACATCAGAAACTCAGACTAAGCTGGTTTGGCCATGTTTGCAGAATGGATAACACCCGGCTCCCTTACAGTCTTCCTTGGCGGCAAACACCTGCAAACTGGAAAGTTCACCAAACAACCCCAAAGAAAACATGGCTCAAACAGATTGAAGAGGACATCAAAAACCAACGACTGACTCTAAACGTGGCTGAAAACATCGCCACTGATCGCAAGAAATGGAAAGATATTGTAAATAATACATCGAACTCTGTGAGACCTACAGCAGTGTATTGGCTGCAGGTAAACCTGCACCCCAATCACCTAAGGACTGCTGATGATGAATGAGTGAACTTTCTTGTTTTATTATCAAGAGTACTTCCATTTGGAGTAAGATGCACAACAGCCCTTTCCCCTTGTCTTGATTGCTATTCAACAATTATTAACTCTGGCTGACAAGTTCTAATCGGAATGAAACAGCTGTCAAAGTCAAATGGTGTGCCTGTGAAACTACATTTTTTTAAAATCCTTTACGAAATTATACATATTCATACAATCACCAAAGATAGAGAAAATAAATTAGACTTTGTGTAGCCCATCAAGCAAATAGGCTTCTGAAGTAGATTTTGCACTAAAGCATATTTCGTGCCCACATTCCCCTGCCCTTACCTATCTTAAGGTTGGAGTGTCAAAACAGAAGGGATAATTCCTAAACTTTATGTAAGCAAGAGAATGTAATGTCGGTGAAATCATTGTCCTGATTTTTTTTAAAGAAATATATCTAATGAACAGTACATTAAATACAAACAAAATTAAATGTGTGTAGTTTTTAATTAAGGGGTGCCTTTGTTTCTCTCTCTCTCTCTCTTCCTCCCCCCTATCTATTTAATTAAATTTAAAAAAAATAAAACATATATTTTTTTTTTTTTTAAATCAAGAAAAAGCTTACAACTGGACAGTAAATTTGTCTTCGCAGACTGAGCCAACATCAACGCGAATCCTCAACAACTATTTCATCCTTATTAGGAATCATCAGCAGAATTTACCCTTGATGTTTGGCTCTGACTGCGCGAAAGCTAAGGGAAAAGCATTCACGATCCCGGGAATGGGCTGCTGAGATACAAAACAATCAAATAAAAAATAATCCTGTGAAATCCACAATATTAATCCCTTGTCCTTTCACTGAAAGGCACTAAGGAGTTAATTATAAATAAGAAACATCATAAGTTCAATGAAAAGCAAAATTTAACGTCCGTAATAATTCATAAATAGAGAGAAAAAAATCATGAGGATGAAACAGCTGTTCAGGATTCCCATTGATGTTGCCTCAGTGTGCAAAGGCACATTTACTGTCCAGTTGTGATTTTTTCTTGATTTTTTTTTTAATTATTAGGAATGTTAAATTTTGCTTAAAATTCTTTTTTGTTTGCATTTAATTTGTTATTACTTTCTCTGTGAGATTAACTATGTATTTGTGTTCAAAATTTTTGATAATGATTTACTTTGGTTTGGTTTAGAGGTGAAAATGGACCTGGTGCTTGGGTAATGAGACCTGTGGAAGGAGAACCCAACAAGTGTCTTTTTCAGTGGCTGTTAAACACCAATCTTAAGGTATGTTTCATTGATATGCAATTTATAAACTGTAACTTTTATCAAAATACTAGTAATACTTATATATAAGAGACCATAACACACAAGTCTTATTAAACCAAAATATACTTCTTTCACATAACATGTTTCGAGAATTTCTCGTCTTCAGATGTGTAC
Source organism: Thereuonema tuberculata (assembly GCA_023159025.1). NCBI lineage: Eukaryota > Metazoa > Arthropoda > Chilopoda > Scutigeromorpha > Scutigeridae > Thereuonema > Thereuonema tuberculata. The sequence goes on along the minus strand of JAFIDM010008419.1, from coordinate 34,870,324 downwards.
ATAACTAAAAACATAAAGTAACCAGAACTACATCATAAAATACAAAGAATATTCTTAATAATAACATCAAGTTAAACAGTATCATTTTAAATCATATAACAATGCATTCCGCATTGACACTTCTATGTTATAACATCTATGCGTATTAATTATTAACGATTCGTAAAATTTTCTTAGGTAACAATCCTTTTCTGTAGCAAGAATTATTGGATTGTCATGCATAATTTCATGCCCTGTGTGTTGATTATGAATTGCCGTTAAATATTGCTTATTACGACCTTTCACTGCCGTCTCGTGAAACATGTTATGTGAAACAAGTATATTTTTGTTCAATAAGACTTGTGTGTTATGGTCTCTTATATATTACAATCTACACACAATGTATTACTATAACTAGTAATACTTCTGTCCAGTTTTCACTTAAGTTTAATGGCACTTCTTATGATTAGGATAGAGATGCTTCTCAAGTCAGATACTAAGAATGATGACTTAACAGTTAGGAAATTACAAAATAATAGGGTAAACAAATACTTAAAAAATATTTTTATTTATTTAGTAACAATACGTAGCCCATCAAAAAAAAAAAAAGGTAAAGATAGATTTAGACAAAAGAATATATTTAATTTTTTTTTTATCTAACATCATTATCATAACTTTTTACTGGGTTATTTTTGATGAAAAATACATGAAAAAAAATATTGTTAAAGAAAAACAAGGAAAGATATAAACTGGTTTCATATTGTACACGAAATTCTAGTGACCCTTGACATGTTTCATTTTCAGCTACTTTTCGTGAAACAGGAAGTGACCGAAACTCACGTTTTCTCACCTCTACAAGTCAAAGGGTTCCAATTTGTTATTACTCATATCTGTTCGACTTGTAGTTGGGATTGCAGAGGTGGCAACGTGGTTAATTTTCAACCACTTTCACTTCCTGTCTCACTTCCTGTGGGACAGGAAGTGACCTCTGACCAGATCTCGTATTTTCTTCCACCTCTACAAATCATAAACTTTCATCTCAGAATGACTTACAGTTTAAGCTGTAGATCTGGCAAAGGATAAATGCACAGAAACTTCTTAAAAAGCCCCCACCCTTTATTCTTTGTGTATTGGGTCATTAACTAGAAGCTATTTTTCATTAGAATGCTGTTCAGGTGTAGCCAAATGAGAACCAAGGCAACAGTGTACTAAACAGCTGAAATGCGTGAACCTGGATTTGAATTCCTCAGATAGTTTTGATGTGTCCTTTTTTTCTTCTACTCATTTTGTTCAGGCATGCATGTAGACTGTCTCCTACGATGTATCTGAGACTGTCATTTTTTTTTTCTGCAAAATATCTACAATTACTGCCTCTTGTTGAAGTGAATGGTATTGACCTATAATATAAATACTGTATTCAGGTCTGCACAGTCACACTTTCACTCTTAAAGAATTGCACTGGTGGTACAGCTAAGCAGGGATATTCACGATTTTATGGTAAAACACAATTCAGGGAAGAGTGAGAATTGAAAAGGCACTCAAATTTTTGGTTTTCTAATTTTTGTTGTTATGCAAGTAGACGAAGTGACATGTTTTTTGTTTTTGTTTTTCACACTGGCAGCATATGGATTAAGAGGCCTTTGTGGTTCAATATTGTGGTGAGTGTCTGCATCACTGGTTCTTGATATAAGGTGGTAGACTATTAGACTGAATAAGATAGGGCAACAACTCTCAAACTAACTAACTAACTGTTTATTCGTATGCTGCAGGAGTTTAAATAGACTATTTATTAAGGGCTGTGATTGATTGGCGTGCTTTTACAATTGATTGGGAGTTTTAATTTACACGTGGGCTTTAACTGATTGTTATTGTATCTTTAAATGACAATGAATTAGGGGGGGAGAAGCACGGCCAACGGAAAATTTGAATTGAATAAACAGAATAACGGATTTAAACGATAAACAGTAAAAATTAGAATATACAATTGATAATAGAATAAATGCTGATACAATTACAACTAAGAATATACAGTAGAGCCCCGATTATCTGCGGAATTTGGTGGCAAGGGTATCGTGGATAGTAAAAATCGCGGATAACCCGAAAAAAGACTAAAAATGAGGTGTAAACACACACAAACAAATATATTTCAGCATAAAAACTATGTTTTATTGTATAAAAAACATACTATGCGAAACTTTTAAAATATGCACAGTACAGCAGAAACCTTTCTGCAAAGCAAGAGCCTGCCACTCATCCACAAATTCCGAGAAGACCTATAGGATCACAATGCACAATAAACCTGTCAGTAATTTTCGACCCTCACACTGTAAGGTCTATTGTACTTTTCCCTGTTGTTGGCTTGGATTAAAATTGTTTTTTTTTTGAGGTTCGTAATTAAAAAAAATTTTCATGCCATTCGCGGATCGTCTGCTCGCAGATAATCGGGGCTCTACTGTATAAGAATAAATAGAACTTCAAAAAGATAAATTTGAATATAAAAATCATTACAATATTTTAATATAGTCTGTCAAAGAAAAGCAAGACTTGCACTTCTTCTATAAAAGGAGGGATTTATTATGTTGAAATTGCATATCTATAGCCATATAATTTTTGTTTTTATCTTTTTCAGGGTTGGATTCCCCAATACGTTATAGACCAAACCCTTTCTGTGGTAATGTTGGACTATATCCGATATATAAGGGACTATTCTGAAGTGTTGAAACATCAAGAATTATCATGATAGGAAGCAGGATTTAAAAGTATTTACGTGATCTCATTTGAGTCATAATGTTATTGTCAGCCATTTGTTCATCTACAGAAGAATTCCTCTCCCTTCATTGCCTTTCATTTTTTTTGGACAAAGAAAAAAAAAATGTGACATTGCCTAAGCAATTATTGCTATAAAGAGACTTATTTTGATATAAAAGTTTAAAAATGATAAAAAAAAATATAATAAATTAATAAAACACTCCTATTTGCAAGAAGTACAGCCAGCATGAGTTAACTGCCAAGCTTAGAATTATTTTAAAATGTTAATCACACTTCATAAACGGAAGTGGCATTTTAGAGCCTAGGAAATTGTAAATAATATATAATTATATATTTCTGAATATATTATTCAGTTGCGAATATTCTCATCATTCCTATTATTGTTGTTATAAATTTTAATTTTGTTGTTTGGTTTTTATATATTTTATCTGTTCTTATTTCTTTTCCTTTTTTTTTTTTTTAATAGTTATCAGTGTTTGGAAAATTAAGAAAAATGCTATTCTACGACTACTGATATATTTGAACACGAGCTGTGCCCCGCTGTGTCACCCGCGTTAAATTCGGCCCTTCTCGGTAACGTTCGGTTCTCTGGTGGCGAAGCTGCCCCTTCCCGCTGCCGCACCCGTTGGTTGACGTTTATGTTTACTGCTCCGCTGCTATTGGTCGTAGCGAGATGTTATGTGGCCTATAACCTTCCTCAATAAATGGGCTATCTGACGCAAAAAGAATTTTTCAAATCGGACTGATAGTTCCTGAGATTAGCGCATTCAAACATACAAACTCGTCAGCTTTATATATTAGTATAAGATAAGATAACAGTGATTCCTCATTCTCAAATAATGAATCTTCAAAAGCTCACAAAATGCTTTAGTTGAAGCCTGAATTTCTCAGGGTTCAAAGGCATTTTTATGAAGCAAAGAAATTTAAAAAAGCAAACAAAAAAAAAACGTTATGTTTATATGAAACAGTTTCGCTTGTGATATGAATTTTTTGATTCGGAAAAGATGTGGACTCCAAAAAATATATATTGTCAGTTCAATATTGAAAAGTTTGCACTTATTCCATCAAGTGGGCGCTTGATAATTGTATAAAGGGAAAAAAAAAACTCCTGTAAAAAGACTGACATTGTAAGAAAGGAAACCCATAAACAATCATGAAAAATAGTAATACCGTTTGCCAGAAATCTTCATTATGTTTCTTTAAAAAAAAAAAAAAAAATTTATGGCAGGATTATTGTTTAGAAATTGTAAAAATTTAATATTAACAGGCTGCATTGATGAAAAAGTTGATTATAGTTTTGATTGCTCTTCAATTCTTTTACTAACAGAAATCAGCCACCTTTTCACAAAACTACTTCTAGAGTGATGCATTCGATTCAGGTTAACTTTGCTTATTTTTCCCCAATCTCACTTTTCAATAACCTCATAATAGCAATAACAGAATTATAAGCAAACTCTGTAAATGTACACACTTAAAAGATAAGAAATGCCTTAAACTTGACTTGTCCATAATTCTAAGCATTTGTAGTCGATAATTCTAAGCATTTGTCCAAAAGTCAATTAACAGAAAACTTGAATTCGACTAATAGAAATAACAAATTTTCCAGCTCTTTGCAGGATTAATCAAGAACTGCAATATAGTAGTAATTGCAGATACACACGTACAAAAATGAATTCGACACAATGTTAACTCCCAGTATGATTTTGCAAAAATAATTAGGATGGGAATTATTTAAACATAACTTCTTACAATGTCAAATATTTGTGAGCATTCTCTTTTGATAGTATTTGAAAATGGAGAGTTGTCTTATCTCTCCAAGACTACTGAAATTTTAAAGCCAAACTAAATTTTAGTTTTCAGTTTTTTTTTAAATTTCATTTTAATTGTTATTTAAGTTCTATGATATTTTACAATATTGTTTGTTGACATGTCCACCCTCTTTCATAACAATTTGATGATGTAATCCTTTGCTCCCTCTCACAGTAAATTTATTTTCATTTACTTTGTTCTGATTGAAGGGTCTCTTCTTGAATCTCTCGTACCAATAATAGTCAGTAGTTCCTAATTATATTTGGTAGATCATTGGAATCTTCTAGGCTTTCCTTCATTATTATTTCCCTCGTCAATATGTAACATCGTCAATCAAGCCGTGCGGTTGGCGTTGTCACTAAGACATTGTCCTCTCACCTCTTTTGAGTACCAGGGTTCGGTTTTCATGTGAGTTTCGTGATTATGGACGATCTGCGCTGGGCAGGTTTTCTCAGGGTTCTCCCATTTTCCCTGCACTTCTCCCACCGTACTTTCTCAGTCTTTTTCTCCATCTGTCCTCATTTCTGTGGGATAGCACAACACCTACAGGTCGTGGTGCTTGGCTTCCCTGCTACCCACATTCACCACAATCAGTCGATCAATCAGCATCGTCAATCCATCGATGTAATTATTGGATGAACAAAAACAAATTAATACCATAATTGCAGGGAAAAAACAAAACAAAAAGCTTAGAAGTCTAAGACAAATCATTTCATTACGAAAAACCTTGAGTGTGATTCACATTTGTTATTCATCCGTATCGGTTTTGTAATATAATCAAAGATAGAAGCTCCGAACACATGACCAAACAGGCCTTTACTCCCAAAAATGCATTCAGTATCTCATTCTTTGGTATATGGTTGAGTGAACCCTTGGGCCTGTCTTATGGAGTACAACCCACGAAATAATCTGCACGCTTATGGGAACAAAACCTTTCTGTTAACCAAATTGCTACCCTTTCCCTACCCTTTTATGTATATTGCAGCTGAAAACGGAGGAAAGCTATCCATTTCCGAATCGTACAAAAAAAACCACGAGATAAATTTACATTGATGGAAAGCGGCCGACTTTAAATCTTACCACCAACTGTGCAAACTTTTGAATATTGATGTTCATTTATATCAGTGACTTCTAAGTATTTTAGTTTAATCCTTTCCGTTTCTTTTGTTTATTTATTTTTTTATTTTTTTTTAAGTTTAATTGAGACAGGAAGTGACTTGAAACTAAATGGTATTCTGATTGGATTTATACAAACTGGAAAATTTTTTGTCGCTCGTTAAAGTGATAGAAGTAAAAAAAAAAAATGACATCGATTGCTAACAAAAAGGGGGAAAAAAAATAGATCAGTCATTCTCTGAATTTTATAATAGTGAAATCATGTATCATTTCTAATTTACTTAAAAGTTGTAATTTAATTGAAAAGTTATCTCAAGATTACCCTTTTTTTGTACTCTTCTTTAAAGATTTTTAAATTAAGATCTATATTGTTATATTTGTACAAATGTAAATATTTGAACTTTTATATAGGTATACATATAAGAATTGTGTGTAAAGATTAATGAATTGAAGTTATAAATTAGTAGCCGTATATTGAATGTATCGGGTTATAGCATCTTGCCAATCTCCCATATTTAGTTTGATATTCTATTGTCTTGTTTGTTTGTTCATTGGAATGAATTTTAAATATTATTTTAATTAGTCAAGTAAAGGGTTTGGATGAGAATTCTATCCACTATTGCTTCAGCTCTTCACGTATAATGTAAAGATTGCGTGTTGTTGATAGAATACTCATTATAAGATACCCATGTTATCAGAATCCAATATCTGATTGAATAATTTTGAGGGTCCATTGTGTTAAGTTTAGGGATGAGTTTTTTTCCTTTGTAGTCTTCAAATATGTAGTGAGAAAGCTACTGATTGATAAATGGATGACCGATTTACTAGTAAACTTGCTTTTGAACAGATTTCGAAATTAAATAAGAAGAAGAGTAAATTAACTTTTCCTCTTTTACTGTAATTGTGTGCATATAAGCTGCACAGTGATTTTTTTTTTTCCTTCAAACTTCCGAGAAAAAAAATTCTTTTTTAAATACTGCACTTGATTCCTTCATATCCGTGCGAAATATCTATTTGCAATGTTTCAGATATTGCTACAGTATGCATTGTAATTTATAATGATTTAAGTTTATATTTATTTCTGATTATATTACCATTGATGACTTGGTTCTGAAGGAGAAGTGGGCCATGATGCTAAGATGTACTTTTTTGTGAGGGATTTTTTCCCAATCCTAGTAAGTTTTGCTCAACATTTCGGCTCGGTTGCTCGAGCTTCCTTCAGGGAGATGAAGTTTGCCTGAAGAAGGCTGAAGAAACCAAGCCGAAATATTGAGAAAACAAACTCGGAATTGGAAAATCCCTTACAGACGAGTATATCCTATTACAATTGATTTTTAGAAAATTAGAGAATCAATTCTTAATGGTTTCATTTCAGTATTAGGTATCCCTTTTCCCTAATCAATTTTTTAAAAGTGAAATTAATGTATTAGCTCTACTAAAAAATTTTGGAGAATCAGCAAAGTGCAGATTATATGTGCATAAATGCAGTAGTTGCAGTTTATTTTTGTTTTAAAAAATGAAAAGTTGAAAAACTTTTACATTCATCTAATTGCAGTGAGGGTTCTAATTTAATGAAATTGGTAAATAACTAATTCATATATAACAAATCCTGCATTAAATATGTCCTGCTATTTTTTGATATTCAGATGATGATTTAAAGTTAGAAAGGAGTATTATAAGAAGATGAATGATGTGTAGGTGTATCCCACTAGTGCATAGGGGGGGGGGTATTATAGAGATAAGGTTTCTTGATCCAGGACTGAGACGAGATTGTGTGGTCATCCCAACACTCGCCCCCTCCTTTTACCACTGGGGGAAGAAAAAAACGGGTACCCATTCTACATAGAACTGGGTGTAGGATGCTTCTGGGGGAATAATTCCGCCTGAAAAATCCCCACCTCCAATTGGAATTGAACTCGGCTTTTCTAGCCCACTTCACTATATATATAAAACAGAATCAAATGTATTATGGAAATTCTTATACACACTTGAGTTATGAACAACTAACCCTCAAAAAATTAGAAACATATATAGTACTGGTTTAGGAGCTTTTGTTTTTAATGAAACATCAAATAGATTTAATAATGAATGTATTAATGTGTAACATAATAAATATGAAGTGACAGTTTCAATTTAAAGCAATTTTATGTGTATAGATATTTTTTTTTAATCTGAACTATTAAAAAATGATTTAAATCAGAAGTAATTGTTACTTAAACAACAAAAGCAAATTAGAAACTTAATACAATCTTGCCCATTTATTGTTAAGTTGAACCAAGTTGCTATCTAATATACATTAATGTGGAGAAGTATTAATTTTTTTGGTCTTTTTGGGGAGTTAAAGTATTATTACAAAAAAAAAAAAAAATGCAATGTCAAGCAGTACAAGCTCTAGTAATAGTAAATAAAGGAAGTTGTAATTGAAAACAAAATAAAGAGCAAGTCGCTTAATGTTTTAGATGACAATTTACGACTTTGTAAATTGAAAGGTCACATATTGATTAAAGCGGTTGCTTACTTGACATTTTTGCAATTAGAATAATCAGTGTCACCAATTTTTTGAATAGTGTATCTCGTAATCAGGGAGAAATCATTTGCAAATAGAATTTAGACAATTAACAGTATTGTAATTCAAAGTAAATAACTGACTTTGAAGACATCAAAGTTTGGATACGCATTGTTGTGAAGATTGCACTTTATTCTGATATAAACAACTTATTTTTTAGGGAGAAAAAAAGAAATAGAAATATACAGTGGTTATCGTCCTTTGTAACTCAAGTTTGTAAAAGATTTCTTTTGAGAAAAGAAAATTTAAATATAAGTTTATTCACTTGGAAAAATAAATAATGAGTATATAATTTAACAAAATTAACCTTGTCAAAACTATATTACAAATTCTAAAGCGATCAAAAAATTTAGGTGTACGTAGTTCAGTCCTGAATATAAGAAATACCTGAATTTGATTCTCTATTGTGCGTATGCCTTGACAGAACATTACTAAATATATATGTAAATTCTTCCTTAAGGGTTAACACTTTTGACAGAATAAAGTATTTATAATCTAATATTTACTTCAGTTTCTTTAAGCTTAATTTATGGGAGATATATGTTGTACATATTAGACTTGCAATTATGTAAATACTGCTCAAATGATGTAAAGTAAGTTTAACTATTAATGCTGAAGGTATATTGTTAGAGTATTCAAAATGATGTAGAAAACTAATTGGAAACTCATTTGTGTATTCCAAATTATACTTATTACTTCTGTTATGTAAAGTGTAAATATTAACAGATTCAGAGGTTTATGAATTGTGTGACTGTTAAGCACTGTTATGTGTGTAAGGCATGGATTTTAATGTTTCTATATCTTTTCTTTTCTATCGGTATATATTACATTTTATTTTTTGAACTTCTGCATACAGGTGATGTGCAGTGGAATTTTTCGGTTTTGAATGTATCAAGCATGGACTGGGAAAACAGTAAGGAAAGTGATAAGGAACAGTAATCTGAGAATGGTGACATATTTATGAAATATTCTTGCAGTCGTGAGAATGGATGTTTTGAGAATGCAGCTCAATCATCGTCCTGGAAAGAGTGTGGTAATCATGTGATCATCTTGCAACCTTAAATCCCAAAAGGTTTATAATTTTTAAATAATAAATTTCTTTTTTGATAAACTCAAGCTGCGAAAAGGTTATGCCTTTGAACATTTTAGAATAATCTTTCTGAAATTCTTTGTATGTTACTTTAAAACAGTGTTTCTTAACATTGGGGTGAAAGGTTCATTTCAGAAGAGGCAATATCTGCCATTCTTGTTTTTTTTTTATAGAATAATGCAGTGAAAATGAAGATGAAACGACTGATAATTTGTCAAAACTTCGTATAAAATAAATTCGTGTAAAAATCTATTTGTTACTTGTTTCGTATTTTTAAACAAGTAATAATCAAATTGAGTAATATATAATTGAATATATTTTTATTAGCCAATACATAAATATTTTAGCAATTGCTTTTTATTATCCAATAAACATAGTTGGCTAATTAAATACAAAACTATTTTTGGCAATCTATGATTATCGTATATGTGCTAGAAATTTTCAGATTCAAATAAGGATGTGGAGAAAATATAAGTTAAGATACACTGTTTCAAAGTTAAATTATGATAAATATAATATTAAAGGAAAAAACTATTAAATTATTATAGGAATAATAATTGTTTGTTTTAGAAAGTTGTATAATGTTACATAGAAGGTAAATATTTAAGTTCAAATGTTGAAGTAATTGTTAATACTTTCATAATTTGCAATGTTTCAGCTCAATTTTGATAGAATTCTTATATATGTCTTAATTATGCAAAGTCTTGTGTAGCTTGTGATTTCATGTGATTTCTAAGGTTTATTATTTTCTTTTATATTATTAAATTGTGAATCTTTTATTACTCTTTTGCAGTTGTGTTATTAATAAAAAAAAAAAAAAAACTTAATGGACACAAGCGAAGAAAAAAGAATAAAATGAAGGACACGTTTGCACAGCTTGAACTGTTTACAACAGGTTTCTGAAACAGTTGTTTCATTCTTATTAATACCTATCGATATTTAAGCTAGATTTTAAGTTGGAAGATTTACTAACATACAAATTAGCAAGATTTTTATTAATTTAATTCCTCAATTTTGAAGGAAGTGTTTGAGAGGGGTGAGGTCAGGTGGATCAGTTGGCATGGGCCTAAGGTAAAGAATATTGTTTGAAATTAAAGTTCAAAATGGGGCCACTGCATCCTAAAATGGAGGAAATGTAGAATTATTTATCTTTTTTTTTGGTTGGAGAGTTAATTCTCCTTGGATTGGGAGGTTGGGGGTTTATAGACCCCTCCAAATCCGAGAAAGGACACTTTTTTTTTTTGGTTGAATGGCTATGGTGATTATCATAATCCCTTCCATTCACAATCTTGGGCACGCCTATGAATGGAACTTACAGTTCAGTTCACGAAAGAAGAGCTTTTGATGACGTAATTTCCTTATGGATTGATGTTTCCAGGACGTAACAGCGCCATAGATGCGTAACTGAAATCTTATAAACATTACGAAAACATTCAGGTTTTTGTAGTTTCTACAATTACGAATACATTTCTATATTATTGTTATTATTACTTTAATAATTAAAAACGTTCCACACTATTCCCCTTGCTTGACTAAGCAAAGTTTGTCCTTTCTTGGTCACGCTTATGCGATCACAAAACGACGCCATCTTGGATTGACTGCTCGGAGTTCAAGTTGATGACGTCATGACTGGTGACGTTTGTTCCAGACAAAATCGATCGCTACGGAAAGACCATATATAGCAAACCCTTCTTTTTTGAAAACTACTATAGATGCCGCAGCTAGCCTAGGCTTTGCAACCAGCTTTGCACAAGCCTTGGTTGGTATCAGAGATATTCTCAACTGGCTATCCAACTAAAAAAAAAAAAACCTGTTCAATATATTTCGATATTTCAGTCACCCCGTTTTTACATTCCCTTGCAATATGGTAAGTTGTCATAGTCTTGGAAAAAATGGAGAACTGATTACGTTGATAAAATAATTGGAATTGGATAAAGACATAAAAAGAGGATTTATTGGCATTTATTGTAACTAGCTATGGTTTAAAAGATGATCAGGAATTAGTGGGAAATTATTTCTCTTGAAGTGAAAATAAATTATATTCAGACATTAATACGTAATGATAATAAACTATGTACTGGAGAATGTGGTTGAGATTATTCAGTGGTAAATTCAATAGCTTGTACTATCCAGTGCTAATTTTTCGAAAACTACGCAATTTAGTTTTTTCATTCAAATAATACATTGCTTAATAAAAGGTGAGACCAAGTTGTATACTAAATGACATCCAAGCTGTTTCACGCTAATATGGCGATCGTCAGTACATAATCAGGTCTCTGTATACGGGCCTGTATGAGAAATCGTCGGAACTCAATGTGGAGCCCGAAAAGCTAAGATAAGCAATAAAAAACTCGCCAAAATGATAAATTGCGAGAAAATTCATGTGCACGCTACACGCGCCGCTATGAATTTTTTTTAGCGCATAAAAATCAGAATGCGCAGGTAAATATTAATAAAGAGTGAGACCAAGTTGTTTACTAAATGACATCCTAGTACATTAATGTTTACCAGCTCGATCTGATTTTTTATGCGCTAAAAAATTCATAGCGGCCGAGTGTAGTGTGCACATGAATTTTCTCGCAATTTATCCTTTTCGCCAGTTTTTTATTGCTTATTTTAGCTTTTCGGGCTCCACATTAATTCTTACGATAATAAATTGCTTGTTTGCTGCCAGCAGTTGATTGGTTAGCCGATACAGTGCGTATCAGTAATGCTAGATGGTAATTTGGTTTCCATATTGTTTGCGACTTTCTACATTATAATTTCCGATTTCTTTTTAAACCTTTTCCATCGTTGTCTGTATTCAATTTCTCTCAACATTTGATTTGAGAGGTTTGAATATTTTATTATGGATACGAATGTTTCGTCATTAATAAAAAATCCCCATTATCTAAGTACGGGCTCTCACCATTCTAACCATTAAATTAAAAAGACTTTGAAGTATTTCACTACATCAGTGTTTTTCAACCTTTTTCATTGAGTGGCACCCCTGATTGAAAAATAAAAAATCGTGACACCCTTGTCCAGACTGAATGGGGGGGGGGGGGGGGGGCTAATGGGCCAGATGAATTTTTTGCGTACGCGTAGCGTAGAACATTGCATTAACATGCGATTAGTCATCGCTTCTTTGCTTACTAGATATCCCGTAGCAAAATTGAACTGACAATGAGTTATCTTGTACTACACTTAAATAAATTTCCAAGAAAATGCCTAAACTTCGCGGCACCCAAACTGGGGTGTCGTGGCACCCCGGTTGAAAAACACTGCACTACATCTAGAATCACAGAGACTTTTTTTCAGTAACAGACTGAAAATGTACATAGTTTACAGTTCTCTCTTCTTTTTGTCCCTCAGTAATTATTTTTTAGTAATTATTTTTTCCCTTTTCCTTTTATTTCTTTTGAGTATTGGGCAAAATTCATCAAAAATTCCGAAATAATATGATTAATAGATAGCTATCATTACATAATCTTTTTTGTGTTTAGGGGGCAAACAATTCAACTTCACTTAGGCAAATATGTTTTGGCTGATCTTGGCATTTGCAAAAGCAAAAAATTAAATTAAAAAATATATAGACAAATGCACGTCCATCTTAATAAACGCCTTTTTTTCACACCAGAGTTCGCTGCATCCGACGGCAGCAAAAACTGTACTTCCTGCTTGAATGCTGCTCCGTGATCTTGATAACGTGGATAGATCTAAAAACAGCGCCAATAGTATACAAGTTCTTATTTAACCAATCAGAAGAAAGCATTCGTGTCAGCTGACGTGAGAGCAATATGGCTGACAAACTTAGCAGACGACAGTAATTCAATTTTTTGGCTAATTTAACCAAAAAAAAACATCATTGCAGAAAGCTGTATAAAAATAAATTTTCAGTGAAAAAAAACTAAACAAAGATATCCTAAGTAGAACTAAGATATCATAACCACAAAAAAATTCCATTGAATTTGATGCACCAGTTACTCTTAAGCAGCTGAAAGCAGTTTTTATTCAATTCAACTGTCTAACGTTGATTTATTCTACACTTTGAATGCATTCCTTGTATTCCAATAGCCAAGGATTTGGATGTTGTGTCAAACTCAGTGAAGTTTGTTTTGAATGATGGGATTATCAGAGTTTTCTATTATTTTAGTCTTAATTCTTTCAAATTACTTTTTCTGATTCCTTGTTTTCATGTTTCTAAAGTGTTCTAGCCGCGCTGGTGTGGTCGAGCGGTCTCAGGCGTCGGTCTGTCGTGAGATCAATGTGCCAGCGCCCGGGTTCAAATCCCGGTAGCGAGCATGGATGTTTCAAAAATTTCCTTTCCTGTGTTGTAGCCTCTTCTTCACTTTCTCTTCGGTCTGACGTCATTCCTTAATGGCGTCCTGGGGAAGGCCACGGGAAACCACCCCAGTATCTTTCCCTTGTAATTCTAGGGAGTCTGCTAGGGGTTCGCCGTCTTGGGAACACTAGCGCTCCCTGGAGCACGGATGCTTCGGCAACGAAGCTCGCACTTCGGTGCGAACTGACCACACAAAGTGTTCTAAGATTGTATGATTGGTGGTTAAAACAGAGGAACAAATTAGGTAAGTGTTACTGATTTGTTACAGTTTTTAGTATTCTGGTAAGGATCAGAATACTAAATATTCCCTTTTTGTCTGTCTATGGACAAGTATCATTAAAATATCATTAGCAACAATCGCAATAATTGCGCCTTTTGCATTCGCAACAATCACATTCGTAATAATAAGGAAATTAAAGCAATATCAATTATATTTTCTTATACGTATCAGAAGACGTTGCGAAGCATTGTGATTGGTTTACTAATCGCTATCCCTACCTTCTTTTTTTTGTTTATTGAAAACTGAGTTATTATAGTTTCTTTTTTTGTTTGTTTCTTTTGAGGGGGTGGATATTGGTGGGATGAAAATTATTTGAGGATTCAAATAATGGCAAAATTGTGGATCGGATTACGCGGGAAAATACTTTCTTTCTCCCCTTTCCCCCCCCCCCCCCCCCCCAAAAAAAAAGTAAAATTATGCCATTGTTTAAATTAAATACTGATGATTCTTTTATTTAAAAAAAAAATGAATTTGGTGGATTTTCATGTTTTTAAACAAATTTAAATAAAAGGGCCCATTGAATTTACTGAAATATGGCATTACTTCTAACAAATTATTATCTAACCAATGTTGTACCTCTGAAGATAGGAATCTATATTACTAAAATCTTTTATATATCTGTCTGTCTGTCAATTGTTAATTTCCTGTGAAAAAAATTTTCTAAATAAAGCGTTCGCAACCTTTTGATCCGAAGTCAGACGTCTTATTCATTAGGCCAGGGGACTATATTCAAATTATTGTTTCTTATCACTCCCTTTGTGTGTATGTGTGTGGCGCAATGAGAGAAGAGCCAGAGAAAAAAGAAAATAACTCATTAATTTTGGCTTACTAGATTAAATTTAAATTTCAGTGTTCATTTTTTTAGCTTCTCTCCGTCAACGATGGCGCGCGCTATCAAATAATGAGTTCATTCAAAATGGAATAAAATATCACTTTTTGCCAAAACCGCTTGGAATCGATTCTTCTTGGCTTATCTCATACTTACCAGGGGAAGACAGGGGGATGGCCTAGTTTAGTTATGAAATCTTAAATGCTTTTAAACTTATTTATTAAGTTAACGAAGCAGATTCCAGAGAACACGTGTGACATTGGAAATTCAGATGTTGAATCATTCCGTATATTCGCGAAAGATCGAACTATAAAAAGAAAAATGTTGGCTTATTTTAATTTTGTCCTGCAAAATTCTATTTCTTTTTCATTTTAAAGGTAAAGGCTCAGAGGTTTTTTTTTCCATTACTTGTTTGTCTTAAAGAGCATTTTGTTTGTCTTAAAAAGCTCTACATTTTATCCATTTACATGACCAATCTAGATCTCTTATAGTTTGGTCACAAAATTGAAAAACGTAAAGTCTTATGACAATGACAAACAAAATAATGCTTTTATATAATAGAATTTAATACTAAAGGAATTTTCGGAAGAATGTTACTTACTTCTTTTTTCAAGTTTGTTTAACAAAACAATATGTTTCCAGGTGATATCTTTTCATATCTTAGACATAGTTATCAACAATCCTATTACACCATTAACATCTACAATCATTCATTATTATTACAATAAACGTTTTTGACAAAGACAGTAAAACCAGAAAATTATTAGAGAGTTTAATTATAAGAAACACTAAGAACATAAGAGTGGCTTGGAGATTGAAAATACTCTGGTAAAATTGGCTAAAGAAATGGTGACAAAATGCATGAATAACAACAAAAAAATTGTAATAATTGAAGAATTTAAACAATTATGAAATAACGTTTATTGTAATATAGCGCGTCCCAAAAGTTTATGGACTGCTGTGTTTTTTAAATTTTATTATAGGAAAATGCTTCGCAAGAATTTGTTTTATTTTTAATTATCAAAAATATCAATACAATATTAGTACTGTACACAAATAAAATAACAACATCACAGATTTCGTGAAAAATGAAAAAAATTAAATTTGGGTGTCCCAAAAGTTTATAGACAAGTCCATTTTTCCATTTAATTTTGCACTATTGTTCAAATTTTTAAACCGTTCTTCATTATCACTTGAAAAACTCGATCAGACATACTTAAAACAAGAGTTTGGAGAATTTCGGGCTTCAAATTAAACCAACTTTGTTCAATTTGCATCTTTAGATCTTGAACTGTTGCAAATTGGCGCCCATTTGCATAAACGTCCCTCGAAAGTATTCCCCAGAGGTTCTCCTTGGGGTTCAGGTCAGGACTTAAAGCTGGCCACTCCATAACTTTAACATTGTGGCGTCTAAACCACTGCATAGTGGAGTTAGACACATGAATGGAGCAGTTGTCTTGTTGATATTCCCATTTATTTCCCCCTAGCAACTCCCCAAATGGAAGTAAGTGGGCTTCAAGAGTTCCTTGATAATCATCAGAATATTATCGACCTTTCAAAAAAGCAATATAAGTTGTTCCGTTGAAGGAGAAGGCTCCCCACACCATTACTGAACCCCTCCTTGTTGCCTGCTTAAAAAGGACCTTGGTTCCTTCCGAAGATCGAGCCAATAGTACTTCCATCATCGGGGCCATCTAAATTAAACTTTTTTTCGTCACTGAAAACCACACTTAGCCATTCGTCTTTGTAATGCATGTAATTTCTTGCCCACTGAACTCGAGCATCCTTATGGCGTTTTGTAAGCTTCTGGCGTGCCTCGCATTTTATGATATTTTAAAAACTTACTTGCTTTTAGCCTTCGGTGGACTGTAGATTTTGATACTGAAGCTGTAATTTCTTTGGCTGTAGATCGTACAGACAAATTTTCGGTCGAAACAAGTCTCACAATTTCTCTGTCTTGCCTCTTTGTTGTCTTTTTTGGTCTTCCAGGACGAGATTTTGGTTCGAAATTGTCACCTTTCGCTAGGATTTGATAAATTCCAGCTTTGCTACGCTTCATTCTTCTAGCAATATCTACAACTCTCATCCTACGAGCTTTTAAACGATGAATTTGTAAAATTTCATTTTTCGTAAATTGCACGTTGGCAGGCATCTTTGCAATCAATCAAAAAAGGAACAACCCACTAGTTTTTATCTCAGGAAGCTATTACGTCACGTGTACAAATAATAGAATATGCAAATTTATATTTTTATTAATAAAAACAGCTCTTAACACCTTTTGTCCATAAACTTTTGGGACAGCATTTTTTCGTTTTTATTTTTTAAAAATAAATTTATGATCTCTCACAGTTGTTTGAGCGTGTTATTATTTGAAATACCCTCTTAGATATTTGCATAAATTATTTCGTCATTCACACTCGCTTATTAATCTCTTAAACTTGAAAAAAAAAGCTGTCTATAAACTTTTGGGACGCGCTGTAATAATGAATGATTGTAGATGTTAATGGTGTAATAGGGTTGTTGATAACTATGTCTAAGATGTGAAAAGATATAATCTGGAAACATATTGTTTTGTTAAACAAACTTGAAAAAGGAAGTAAGTAACATTCTTCCGAAAATTCGTTTAGTATTAAATATATTTTATAATATATTATGAAGTATAGAAGAAGTTTTATTTACATTATGTTAAGAAGAAGAGGAGATCTGAAGAAGAAATATGGATTTGTGACATGTTGTTCTTAAGTTATGACGATGACGGACGTATTTCCGTTGTTATTTATTCTGTCGTATTCGTTCAATGCATTTGATAGAAGTGTTGTTAGTTTTACACCAAATCTACAATACTTTTTTTTGGCTATCTTCCTACTAAAACTGACAAATTCAGTCTGGGTTTAAGTATGTATTCGTATTTGTCTGTCCTTCCTTGATGGATCGGCTTGAACTTGGCGTACCGGTATATATTTATGGACAAGACAGATCTAATTATTCCTAAATAAGTTTAACATGCACCCAATTTAACAATAAAATTGAAATAAAAAGCTTGCACATAGGTTTGCTTTCACGCAAAGGTTTGCTATCATCGACGGGAATCTGGGACAGCTGTTTCGTCCTTGTTAGGATCATCGACGGCAAGCTGTTTCGTCCTTGTTAGGACTCATCGGTCAGATTTATCCTCGATAAGCCCGAAAAGACGTGAAAGGTTATGGAGCCCACTCCCGCTTCCGCTTTAAAGGAAATAGAAAAGGATAAAAATGAATAATTTCTACAAAAAATAAAGATAAATAAATGATTTCTAAAATTATTTACATACAAACTGTTACAAAATGTAAATGTAAAATAAAAAAACTCACAAATTCACATTTGGTAAAAACCGAATTTTCGGCGAAAATTATAAACCTACGAAGAAGTCGATTGGCGTGTAAAAATCGCCGAAAATTCGGTTTTCACCATATATGAATTTGTGTGGGAGTTTTTATTTTATAATCTGTTATAATATTAACAATATTTTTTTATTGTTTTCCATTGTCCATTACACTTAATGAATTGTTGATTGATTTTGTCCGCTATGTTAAAGTGTCCATATTTTTTTTTTTTTTTTTCATAATCTTGTCACCTTGGATTAAAAATGAATTGGGTTTAAGCAAGATAATTGAATTTTTATGGATTGCTTTATTAGTTTTTAACAAATGAAAATAATCAGATACTGAAAAGTCTTCAAAATCTTCAAATAAAACAAAAATAAATGTATAAAATAATACATTTATTGAAATAAACATCTAAATTTTCGAAAAGACATATCTTCTTTTCTTTTTCAAAGCAAAAAACAACAACAATACGTTACAAACAAATAAAGGAATACGATATATATATATATATGGAGTGCTCAGAAGCCAATCAGATTAAGTCAATAAACCAAAAAATGAAATAGGTTTTTTAAAATTACGTACCAAAAAATAACAACGCTTGTAAATTTGAAGAATGAATTTTTTATTGAAAGATAACATAACTATAAACTTGGAGGAGTGATTTGGGCTTTTTGTCAACCGAAAGTATAAACATGAGAGTATGACTTACAGAAAAAATTCCAATTTAAAACAAAATGACTTAATCTGATTGGCTTCTGAGCAGTCCATATGACACTCATGAAATTGTATTGTAACCAACAATACTTACAAAGTGTTACTCTCCTAATTCTTCAATTTTCACCTTATTATTACAATTTGTACAGACATTACTAAACGCTTTGGCCATTTCGACAATAACATTGTTTACATCAACTCCTTCATTTCTATTTATGTTCATCTTTTTTGTATTTCTAATTAGTAAACTTTCCATAGTCTTTCTAGTTTTACAATCTTTTTCAATACATAAAATTTTGATTTCATTTTATGGCCAAAGCGTTTAATAAAGTCTGTTCAAATTGTAATAATAAGGTGAAAATTGAAGAATTAGGAGAGTAACACTTTGTAAGTATTGTTGCTTACAATACAATTTCATGAGTGTCTTACATATATATCGTGTTCCTCTATTTGTTTGTAACGTATTGTTGTTTTTTGCTTTGAAAAAGAAAGAAGATATGTCTTTTCGAAAATTTAGATGTTTATTTTAATAAATGTATTATTTTATACATTTATTTTTGTTTTATTTGAAGATTTTGAAGACTTTTCAATATATAGAATGTCTAGAAGAGGGAGAATTAAGAAGACTTATGGTATAATCAGATACTGTTTGCATTCGGCAAATATTATATTTTACAAATGTATTTTTTATTTACATTAACATCTTCAAAAAATAAAGAAAAATTAGTGCATAAATGCATTAAGCAGATAGGCTTTAAGTACTTTGGGTATCAACTTATTTTTCCGCCTTTAACGGGCTTTTAGAAAGTTAATTAAAATATACATAATGATGGAATAAAAACATAACGAATTTAGATTAGTTAACGGATTCAACGGAAAATAATTTAAAAATAAACAGAACAGCAATAATTAGGAAATAGAAAAGAAATGTTTTAAAATAAACAACGGTTAACGATTAAAATGAATAAAATACAGATAAATAATGTCTATAAAAATACGGATAAATAAATGATTTCTGAACAAAATTTACATACAAATTGTTACAATATTAACAATATTTTTTATTTAATTCACTTTCATCCAATTCAGATTGTAAAAAAAAAAATAAAAAAAATCAGTGTTTATTTTGTTTGGTTAAGTTGTTCATGGTTGTCTTAAGAATTTAAAATCACACGGAGTTCCGTTGTTTTATAAATTATTCAGTATTTTTTGGGAGATTCGTCATCGTTGCTTTAATTCTGAGTTAGAGCAAACATAAATATCGCTCGTTGCCATATTTCAGTCTGCTTTTAACGTTTGCCCTTTCCCGGCGGCGCCAAACTGGTTTATACGATATCAAATAATACCGTGGGGTTTCGAATATCTACTTTTAATCGCCGCTATCCTCGGATAAAAAGTCCTGCTCTTCAGCGTCGTTTTAGCTCCGTCTTGGAGACACTGTGTACAGGGGGACGGGAGGAGGGGGAGGTCTAGATACGAACGAGAGTCACGTGACACTCGACCCACTTTCTGGTGGAGAATGCATTTCGGGTTTCGCCGCCGTAGGAACTGCAGAATAATGATTGCCGTCGCAGCCCTATCACGCTTCACAAGACACGGAACACCCTTGGGGCAACGGCGCAGCACCACCACCACCAGTTGTTGAGAAATGTACGGCGCCATGAACGCCACTCGCACAACAGCTGAGACACAAAGATGATATTCAACCGTTTCAAGAGTTAAGTCTTTTACGAAGCAACGAATTAAAAGCCGCAGTCATGAAAAGGTGAGTAAAAGAGTGACATCTTAAAAACATCAACTTTTCGCGGGCAGTGAATGGGATTTAAACTTTGTAATTAGTTTGAAAGTTGACTTGATCTTGGTTCCTCCGATGACAACCGCTTTGTTTACATTAAGTTTGTTCTCTTTTACTTCAAGTGTAAAATTAATGCAGATATTTAAAATATATAAATTGCTTATCACGGTTTAGAATTTTATTAAATCGATGATCAGTCGGTGAAACTTCATTTTGAGGACGGGTCATTGTATCGCCTACGCTTTTAAAGCCAAATTGAAGACAGACAGACAAGAAGGGGACATTTTACTGTCGTACTTTTTCTGTGGGTTGGGAAAGGGGGATAAGTGCTCAGTGATCTCGCTCAGACCCTTTTTCCACAACCCCCTCATTGTGATCATATCTTGGGGGATTAGGGTCGAATATTTAAAAATCCGACAATAAGTTCATTTTGACAGCTCACATAGGAACAAATATTTCAACATAACATTTTGTATTAATTTGATAATCAACAAAATATACAAAAATGCGTATTGCAGTAAAAAATTTAAAATGAATAAATTCAAGACAAGGATTAGGCTAATCGAGTATCCGCTTCATGTTTATTCCTTAAGTTATTCTTACATTAACTTAAAAATATCGAGTTTATTGTTTTGAAAATTGAATATTTTTACATGATTCAGGGTTATTCCAGCGCATTTTGTAGCGACATTATTTCAGTAATTTTTTAGGCTTTATTTATTATTGAATTTCTAATTAGAAGGCTAATGAGAAAATAATTTCTATGATGGAATATATAAATAAAAGATCCGGTTTTATATATTTAGAGGGAATTATTTTTTATATATCTTAAAGGGAAAAAAAAAAAAAAAATCACTTTTTTTATTAATAGCTCAATATTAAAAATTCATACGCTTCAAATTTTATAATAATCTAGAACTACAACTTTTTAATTTTTCAGTCATCCGAAAATGAAAACAATAAATAAAAAAATAATTTAACAAGTTTTCGGTTTTCCGGAAGTGACCTTTCAATTTTTATTTTATTATAAATAATGTTCTATTAAGTAATAGTCTGTTAATGGTAAACATTTTTATATTACTATTATTAGTTTTATTTAGGAAATAAATTTCGCTTGCGTTGTCAGTCTTCAAAGATGATACGATTGACTTTCACTTTGATGTCATTCCAATCAACTTTTTAGTTTCCCTCACGAAAACAGCAAAAAAGCGAAGAAAATAATAAAAATCTTGTTTTAAAATAGCCCTAATTAAAGGCTTTAGCTTCTTAACGCATTTTTATGGCTTGTTGCTTCGACACCGTTCAGTTGCTTAGGTTAGGGATGAAGAATTTTGAATTTTTTTTTTTAATTGTTTTTTAAACTGAAAAAAAATAAACAAAAAAAATTCAATTATTGCAGTTCACTGAATTTAAATTAAGTGTAGAGCAGTTAAAAAATACGCTTGCAATTTTTTTAGGACGTTGATTCTTAACTTTGAACCACTCGAATTCTAATAATAGAATTTGGATGAAACGTCGTATAAAAGCTTCATACTATAATCTCATCGATGTAATCAAATTTTTTATTGATCAATTATTTTGACCTCTTTTAAAAGCGTGTAGCCATTTCAACAAATTAACTTTTTTTTTCTTTCGTAACTTAAAGATTTGTATTGTTAAAAATATATGCCTGGTTGTGGCTGGATACCACAGCTATATCGCGGAAGCAACTCACAAGTCAGTTATATTGTGTACAATTCTCATCTCGTTTTCAATTTTTTCTAACGGTCTTAGACAGTTGGAATTTATTTTTTATTTATTTATTTATTTATTTATTTATTTATTTATTTATTTATTTATTTATTTATTTATTTTTACAAAAGATTTGCGTAATAATACAATGATATTTACATGTCCGCAACCGTCTTTGTTGCCCAATTTTCCATAGATTGTTTTGGTATTTGGAACTTGGCATCCGGATTAAAATCGGTAAAAACCAGCTCAGGATGCAACAGAGGAATTATGGCTCGAATATTCAGTTGTCCTAAATAGACCTTTCCTTTAGCGTAAACGTCTTAATGGCTGTATAAAATCGTAGCAAGAAAATCATATGGTGAAGTAATCATTACACTCTCGATTTTTTATTTTTTTAGAAGGCATAGTGGATCTCAAATGAAATCCACGTCTCTTTTCTTGTTTGCTTATTTTTATTTCGGTTTAATTTTTAATCATTACTAAGAATGGCCGAATTAATTACTCAACAATGAGGAAACACTCTTTTTACAACAATAGTAAGTAAAACACTCCTCGTGTCCACGGATCATTGTTATATGGCTAATAATGACATTGTTATCAATTCTTTGTGTTAGATCAACAATGAATTTTAATTATCACTATGCATTCTTACATTGACCTTATAGAAATAAAGCATGCGTGAAAATGTGTAAATTGATCTAAAAATGTGAACGAAACGAAAAAAAAAAAAAAAAACAAAGAAGAAAAAACATCTTCTGCAGTAGATATTTGCTTATCTATGGCCTTCTAAGCTTCTGTCTTATATTTTTATTATTACTTAAGGAGGTTTAGATTAAAAAATTGATTTGCCAACCTTGGACTCTCAGAAAGACGCTTTTAAAACCACTACAATTAATTTTTTTTTAGAATTTAGAACTAAATTTCTTATTCTAAACATCATGTCCATTTATATATATTAAAAACTTAGAAATATAATTTACATATTATTATAAAAATCGACAAGTTGGTAGATTTTAATTCATTGTAACCAAATAACATTGTTTAAAGGTTTTGTTTATAAATACTTAATTTTATATAAATACAGAAACTTTTAAAAATAATTTAATTTATTATTGATATATTTTAATCGTTTAGTTGAAATGTGTTTTACTGATTAATACGCTCTTTCTAAACTGTTATAATAATTAATTCGCTAAAGTTTTACGAAAATAAATGAAGTGAAAACTGAGTTGTTAAAATATTCGTATTCAATAGCGTGACAGTAGGTGGGCTGGATCGTTAATGACTAAATGCTTTCCCTAGAGAAAGTCTTCTACATCTCTAGCATATTTTCTTTATTGAATCTAAAACATGACTCTCATGTTTTTCATCCCCTGCCCCTCGTTGAAAATTTTCGGGCACCGCACTACAGATATTAAATTTTTAACTTTGCTTCACGCGAATGTAAATCTTTTTTTTTCTTTGAGGCTTGGCTAACCAAGACCGTCCTTTGATCACAAACAGAGCCTAACTATACAAACTATTCTTAATACTAATGCTCTAAAACTAACAGGTCACTTATATACACTGTCCGGCCACTTTATTAGGTACACCCTGCTGTGCGCACAAATGGTAATGGCAGTGTCATGCGTGAGATGTTTTCCTGGCACACGTTGGGTCCAATGATGCCTCTGGAGGCAGGTCAGGATCCTAGAGCGTACCTAAACATCGTAGCTGACCAAGTGCAGCCGTACATGTTAACAGTTTATCCTCATGCAGATGGCTATTTCTAGCAGGATAATGCGTCGGTGCACAAAGCCCGCATCACTCTGGGATGGTTTGAGGAACATGACGATGACTTTTCCTTCCTGCAGTGGCCCGTTCAGTTCCCAGATCTCAGCCCGATTGAAAATTTGTTCGCTCCAGACCTACACCTCCATCAAATCTTCAGGAACTGCGTGACACACTCATGTCTGCATGGTACACAATACCTCAACAACGGTTTCAGCATCTTGTGGAATCCATGCCTCGAATTCAGGCTGTTTTGAGGACTACAGGAGACCCAACACTCTACTAGATAGATATACCTAATAAAGTGACCGGGCAGAGTATATGTAAATTATTATTTTATTTTTTTTATTATTTTTTAAATATTGACAGTAACGTACAGAATATCATTTCGCTGCATCTTTTATTGACTTTCTTGCGTATTTGAAGTTTGATGTATATAAATCTACTAAGATTATCAGATTTCTTTAGTGTATATGTACAGCACCTAAAAATTTGTTTTGTTCGAACAGTATAAAACAACTCGATTCTAAAAATTTATTTATTTATTTTGTATGCAATAACGTAATATTCCGTTAATATCTTTGAGACGTACAAAAAGCACCGAATGGTTAAAAAAAAATAGTAATATTAAATATATATTTAATCCAATTTATTCCCTTGACGCTCCATTTATACTTTGATTTTTCACATTGATTACAAATGAGTGGCATCTGTCAAATATCAAGAAAAATTCTCTTATAATAAAAGATGATCAAACTCATCTATTATTTTTTTTGTGGCTTCCCATCTGTTCTTCCTCATCCAAACAAGATCATCTCGTAACAGGAAGAGTCAAAGACCTCGTGACTGACCGGCGTTGACGTCACGTGACCTGGTTTCCATTGGAGACATCAAACCTTGAAAATGCGCCGTTAGAAGAGGAAGCCTCGTCGAAAATGGAACGCTAAACGTTCCCTTGGACTTTTTTTTTTTAAATCGTAAGCCATTTAATATTCGCACAGACGTCGCCTGTAACAATTACGTGTAAATAGTGGCAGTAATTTGTCCGTGGCCCACAAATTGGACGCCGTTCATAACTGGTCAAACACGCTGTTATTATGCGTTCATCCACATTCGCCACAGTAATAGTCAGACGATCGTAATGTAGTGTTTTTTAGCGGTCCCATGTTACAGTTAACATAGGGAGCCGCTCTTGCTTTTGTGTTGTCTGTATGTCACACTCTGTAGCGGCCAAAGGGTTAGAGATATTAGAATGAAACCTTCACCATTGTGTTCAGCATCAAAAAGTAGGTGACCATGTAAAAAAAATCAGACCTGTAAGACCTCTCCCTGACTCCCAAAATTAACGTTTTCCGCAGCAGTGTTAGTAATAATGATAACAATTAACACAGTAATAAGACTGATGCTTCATACATAACAATACTAACAATTGCCAACAGGACGTCATTGTTAATATTTACAAACGTATTGTTTCATAAATTCTTTAATATATCCAAATGATGCACTAAGCATTGTATTAGCGGACCCTAGGTTACAGCTTGCCTGTGAAACATAAAGGAACGGTCTTGCATTTATATGCTCTTGCTTTTAATGATTTTACTTATACAATTGTGCATATTATGGAGCCGCTTTGCTTTTGACACTGTCTAAAAGCATTAATTACTCGTTTTGTTTTGTTTTTTAATTGTGGCCAAAAAAAAAAACAAAAAAAAAAAAAAAAAAAGGCTTTACTGGTTTCTATCTTAAAAAGAAAATCTTAGACATTACGGTTTTCAGAAGTTTAAGCCACAACCATTTGAATTACGATTGCGATTTTAGTTCTTCAAAACAAGACGGCAAAGAACACAAAACTTATTTTCCTTAGAACGTGATTTCTTGAATTTTCTTAATTTGTTTTCCGTTCTTTTGTTTTTTTTTTTTTTGTGAAAACGACAAAAACAACATCTATTTTTATTTTCAAATTCTTGAAGAAAATTAGATGATGATGAATTCTTGAAGATCAGGACGAATTGCGATTAGTGAAGTCTCCCCCCCAAAGATAGGAAAATAAAGAAATGCCGCGCAACGTATCGGGGAAGTGAAGACTTTGCCGGATACCGGATATCCGGTTGGATAATTGAATCACTTGAACTCAAACAATGGACGATAACAAGTATTGAAGAGACAGAAGATACAATGGCGCGTTATTGAGAAAATAGAATAGTTAAAAGTTTTAGCTGAAATTTTTGATTATCATAAATAAAACCCGCATTTCTGAGGAAAAATAAAAATATTTTACAGATAGCGTATTCTTGTTTTTAATTTGTCTGTCTCCTAATTTTCAGTAATTATCGAATGTAGTTTCACACTATGGTACACGGAGCTCTTCAGTACTTATGCTGATGACTAGAGGCGTGTCCAGGAATTTGGAAAGGGAGGATAAGTTTATGATGCTTTTAACCGTTAAAAAAAAAAAAAAAAGTTGTCCTTTTTCCGAATTGGAGGCGGGGTGTGGGGGAGTTTACTAAACAAAGCGGTGGTTTTCTAATAATAATAATAAAACAAAAGGTCTAAAATGCGTTTTTCTATTTTCGCTTGCAATTGGGGGGTGGGGGTTATAATCCTTACCCTCCGTACGCCAATTCTGATGCCAACACAAATTCAATTTTTTTTTTCTTTTTTTAAGGGGGGGGGGGAGGAGCTCACGAACCTTTGCGGTAATACGTCAACTAAAAAAAAAAAAGTTACGAAACTATATTATTTTTTATCATTTACCCTTTTATAAACGATCTTTCAGTTTATTTTCATAAAATATTTCTCCCTACGGTACAAATGGTCTAGCCCGAAATGATATACGGCAATTCTCAGCTTGACGTCCTTCAGATGTTCCAGATGTTGAGAACGCTTTTACCTTTATGGATAGTCAATGTCAACGGCTACAACGCATTAAAAATGAAATAGGTAAATAAGGATATGGTAGGGATAGTCATGGGAGTTTTCAGGGATTTAGAGAGAGAATGAAAAATAGTAGGTACAGTAATCCCTCGTTTATCGCGGTTAATGGGGACCAGAGCCCCCCGCGATAGGTGAAAATCCGCGAAGTAGGATTCGCTCCCCCTAGGAATTTTCATATATGTGTGTGGGTACCAGAATGTTTAAAATATGTACATTTATACTTTAGTACATACAGTATACTGTATATATATATGTATATTTTACTTAAATCTTTTTAAGTATAAAACCTTATAGTAGACACGACGAGTTTTGAAACTCCCAGAATGCAACGCAGATTACAGATTGTCCTTTCCTGGCCGTTCGCTAACATTCAAATAGAAGAGAAGCGACCTCTTCTATTTGAATGTTAGCGAACGGCCAGTAAAGAAAAATCTATAATCTGCATTTAATTCTGGGAGTTTCAAAACTCGTCGCATCTACTATAATATTATACATTCACTCACTCACTCCCACTCGTAGAGGGTTGATGTTCACTCGGATGCTCTTCTGCTGGACTCGCTGACGGTGTAGCTGGGGTTTTTATCTTGTCTGACTTCCTGTGGGTATGTATGTACAAGCCTCTGAGAGAGCTGCTCTCTCTGTCTGGTAACCTAGGAAGCCGTTTCTCTCGCTAATCACGATTAAACAGCGCTACTTTCCGCAATACGGCCTCCGAAATGGCGGTATTTTTGAATTTTTATTTTTTCAATGAATATTTTTGAAAAACCCGCGATGCACTGAAGCCGCGAGACATGAGGCGCGAAATAGCGAGGGAATCACTGTACTTATATTCCTTAAAAAGCTAACTTCGTAGCATTGTTAGGGGACGTAACACTCTTAGCTCTGAATGATGGCATTGCTTTTGTTACAAGGTAACAGCTAAGAATGTTATTTATTCGTTGTGTTTTTTTACGTTTAAGTGATGAAAGCGTATCATTGTATTCCCCATTGTTACTTAGCCAGCATTATTATTAGTCTCAGACTACAGAAAGACGAACCTAGGTTTTTATTTTATTTGGAGAGAAAATACTTCTGCCGCGCTTACGATAAACGCACTAACTAGGTTTTGACACTTTTCAAGAAAAACACGTTTAAAGATTTTATTTTTATATTGCTTGTATCTCCGGAACTACAACAGATACCAAAATGAAAGTTGTACCAGGACAAATCATGCAGTTTCACTTTGAGAAAGTTGTAGATCTCGTTTTCCTGATTTCAAATATATATGTAACTCAATTTCGCCAAAAACCTTAGTTGATGCGTTAATCGTAAGCGCGGCAGACTGTACCCTTAAACTTATTTGAATTTCAGCCTTAAAACAGCCTCTTTTTGTCTACGATGCGTCGTTTGGGAGAAACAGATTTAATCATTGGTTAAACAGAATGGAAGACAGTATAAAATCAATGTATTCACTGGCAAGGGGAGGTCACGGACTTCGCTCAAACTTGTGAAGGTTGATTCGACATCGAAAGTAAACAGACACGTGTCCGAGGGTTTGTGCCAATGGCTCTTATTTCTCGAAAAAATTGGCCCTCGAAAGTTCAAAGACTACATAGATGCTGGCAGCGTTTCTAAATTCTATTGAGGTACGTGTCGTCAACGTTACAGACTTCCATACGAAGGTTTTGGTTTCAAGGCCCGTCTAAACTCTGTTTATATTTTGCTTTTTTTTTAATGATGGCGTATGAACTGTGGCGTCAGTGTATAATAGCAAATGCTTTTATTGGTTTCTCATTGGAGCATGAGGTTTTCTTCCAACGATGCTTGTTCGAGAAGGTTCTGATTTACCGGAAACCTGCCTTTATCGCAAAGGAATTAAATATGCTGGAAGCTAATGATAAATAATAATAATAATAATGGGTTGCTATTATACCGTGAATTGTTTCTTGCTAGACGTTCTGTTGTTTCTTCCATTGTTTCTGGGCGGATAAAGATGCACCGACGGACGTTTGAATTCTTGGTTTATTTTAAAAAAAATGGAAAAACGTATAGAAATGCAGAAATTTGTTTGCCTTTGAGCCATCATCGACGGCAATCTGGGACAGCTGTTTCGTCCTTATTAGGACTCATCAACCAGATTTATCCTCGATGATGAAGCTCAGAACGCGTGAAAGCCTTTGAATCCTTCTCTCGCTCTCGGAAGTGGGACCCCCACAAAAGCAAACAACAATTGAAAAATCGCTATATCTAGTACAGCATAATAAACCTTCTTAAACATTAATTTTTCGCCAATGCATTTGGCTTATCCTTTTATTAGTCTTTTGTGCCCAGCGCTTAGCGGGCTAAGGTAATTACTCTGTACTAGTTAGGGATCGTCCATTAATCATGTGAGGCTCGAAAGGGGGGGGGGG